>CATKUP010000175.1:0-600000 GCA_949786385.1 Onychomys leucogaster
TTTCTAGAATCTCTAATACAGCAGGAAACATGATTGTGCTCAGAACAAAAGAATGGTGTTTCCTACACATACGGACCATATCTAGACCAACTCTACTTCTGAAACTGATACAAAGCACTGGTCCTCTAACATCCAATGCTTGTCAGTTAAGATGAGCAACGTGTGAGCTTCGTGAATGATGTAGTTTGTTTGAGCTGAAAAGTGACTGCCCTAACCTGAAATGAAGTCTTGCTTTTAGGAAGACACAGAGCCTGGGATTTAAATCCATTTCTGATGCGAAATACACAGCAGAGTTCTCATCCATTGATCACACTCTGCTTTAGAGCAAGAAGCACGCTCTAGCTTTCTAAAGTCTCTAATACAGAGGGAAACTTGAGCATGCTGAGACCAAAGAACGGTGTTTCCTATACATAGGGACCATATCTAGTCCAACTCTGCTTCTGTAACTGATGCAAAGCACTGGTCCTCTAACATCCAATAGTTGTCAGTTAAGATTAGAAACGTGTGAGCTTCGTGAACAATGTAGTTCATTGAGCTGAAAAGTGACTGCACTTACCTGAAACGAAGTCTTGCTTGTAGGAAGACTCAGAGCCTGGGATATAACTCCATTTCTGATGCGAAATACACAGCAGACGTCTCATCCATTGATCACACTCTGTTTTAGAGCAAGAAGCACGCTCTTGCTTTCTAGTGTCTCTAATCAGTAGGAAATGTGATTGGGCTCAGAACAAATGAACTGTTTTTCCTATACATATGGACCATATCTAGTTCAACAACTTTCTGAAAATGAAACAAACCACAGGTCCTCCAGCATCCAATGCTTGTCAGTTAAGATGAGAAACGTGTGAACTTCGTGAACGATGTAGTTCCTTCGAGCTGTAAAGAAACTGCCCTTACCTGAAACGAAGTCTTGTTTGTAGGAAGACTCAGATCCTGGGATTTAACTCCATTTCTGAAGTGAAACACACAGCAGAGTTCTCATCCATGGATCACACTCTGCTTTAGAGCAAGAAGCACGCTCTTGCTTTCTATAGTCTCTAATGAGTAGGAAACGTGATTGTGCTCAGAACATAAGAACGGTGTTTCCTACACATACAGACCATATGTATTCCAACTCTGCTTCTGAAACTGATACAAAGCACTGGTCCTCTAACATCCAATGCTTGTCAGTTAAGATAAGAAACGTGTGAGCTTTGTGAACGATGTATTTTGTTAGAGCTTAAAAGTGACTGCCCTTACCTCAAACGAAGTCTTGCTTGTAGGAAGACTCCGAGCCTGGGATTTAACTCCATTTCTGAAGGGAAACACACAGCAGAGTTCTCATCCATTGATCACACTCTGCTTTAGAGCAAAAAGCACGCTCTTGCTTTCTATATTCTCTAATACAGTAGGAAACGTGATTGTACTCAGAACAAAAGAATGGTGTTTCCTACTCATACGGACCATATCTAGTCCAAATCTGCTTCTGAAACTGATACAAAGCACTGGTCCTCTAACGTCCAATGCTTGTCAGTTAAGATGAGTAACGTGTGAGCTTCGTGAACAATGTAGTTCATTGGAGCTGAAAAGAGACTGCCCTTACTTGAAACGAATTCTTGATGTAGGAAAACACTGAGCCTTAGATTTAACTCCACTTTTGCAGGGAAACACACAGCACACTTCTCATCCTTGTAACACGCTCTGCTTTATAGCAAGAAGCAGGCTCTTGCTTTCCAGAGTCTCTAATACAGCAGGAAATATGATTGTGCTCAGAACAAATGAACTGTGTTTCCTACACATACGGACCATATCTAGTTCAACTCTGCTCCTGAAACTGATACAAAGCACTGGTCCTCTAACATCCAATGCTTGTAAGTTAAGATGAGAAACGTATGAGCTTCGTGAACCATGTAGTTCGTTTGAGCTGTAAAGTAAGTGCCCTTACCTGAAAGGTAGTCTTGCTTGTAGGAAGACTCAGAGCCTGGGATTTAACTCCATTTCTGAAGGGAAACACACAGCAGAGTTCAAATCCATTGATCACACTCTGTGTTAGTGCAAGAGGCACGCAATAGCTTTCTAGAGTCTCTAATACAGAGGGATACTTGAGGAAGCTGAGAACAAAAGAACTGTGTTTCCTACATATACGGACCATATCTAGTCCAACTCTGCTTCTGTAACTGATGCAAAGCACTGGTCCTCTAACGTCCAATGCTTGTCATTTAAGATGAGAAACGTGTGAACTTCGTGAACGATGTAGTTCGTTTGAGCTGTAAAGAAACTGCCCTTACCTGAAATGAAGTCTTGCTTGTAGCAAGACTCAGAGCCTGAGATTTAACTCTATTTCTGAAGTGAAACACACAGCAGAGTTCTCATCCATGGATCACACTATGCTTTACAGCAAGAAGCACGCTCTTGCTTTCTAGAATCTCTAATACAGTAGGAAACATGATTGTGTGATTGTGCTGAGAACAAAAGAATGGTGTTTCCTACACATACGGACCATATCTAGTCCAACTCTACTTCTGAAACTGATACAAAGCACTGGTCCTCTAACATCCAATGCTTGTCAGTTAAGATGAGTAACGTGTGAGCTTCGTGAACAATGTAGTTCATTGAGCTGAAAAGTGACTGCACTTACCTGAAACAAAGTCTTGCTTGTAGGAAGACTCAGAGCCTGGGATATAACTCCATTTCTGATGCGAAATACACAGCAGAGTTCTCATCCATTGATCACACTCTGTTTTAGAGCAAGAAGCACGCTCTTGCTTTCTAGAGTCTCTAATCAGTAGGAAATGTGATTGTGCTCAGAACAAATGAACTGTTTTTCCTACACATATGGACCATATCTAGTTCAACAACCTTCTGAAACTGAAACAAACCACAGAGCCTCTAACATCCAATGCTTGTCAGTTAAGATGGGAAACGTGTGATCTTCTTGAACCATGTAGTTCGTTTGAGCTGAAAAGTGACTGCCCTTACCTGAAACGAATTCTTGATGTAGGAAAACACAGAGCCTGAGATTTAAATCCATTTCTGTAGGGAAACTCACAGCACACTTCTCATCCTTGAAACACTCTCTGCTTTAAAGCAAGAAGCAGGCTCTTGCTTTCTAGAGTCTCTAATACAGCAGGAACCATGATTGTGCTCAGAACAAATGAACTGTGTTTCCTACACAAAGGGACCATATCTAGTTCAACACTCCTTCTGAAACTGAAACAAACCACAGATCATCTAACATCCAATGCTTGTCAGTTAAGGTGAGAAACGTGTGAGCATCGTGAACGATGTAGTTCGTTTGAGCTGAAAAGTGACTGCCCTTACTTGAAACGAATTCTTGCTTATAGGAAGACACAGAGCCTGGGATTTAACTCCATTTCTGAAGGGAAACACACAGCATAGTTCTCATCCATGGATCACAATCTGCTTTAGAGCAAGAAGCACGCACTTGCTTTCTAAAGTCTCTAATAGAGCAGGAAACATGAGTATGCTCAGAGCAAAAGAACGGTGTTTCCTAAACATACGGACCATGTCTAGTTCAACTCTGCTTCTGAAATTGAAGCAAACCACAGGTCCACTAACATCCAATGCTTGTCAGTTAAAATGAGAAACGTGTGAGCATCGTGACCGATGTAGTTCGTTTGAGCTGAAAAGTGACTGCCCTTACCTGAAACAAATTCTTGATGTAGGAAAACACAGAGGCTGAGATTTAACTCCATTTCTGTAGGGAAACACACCGCACACTTCTCATCCTTGAAACACTCTCTGCTTTATAGCAAGATGCAGGCTCTTGCTTTCTAGAGTCTCTAATACAGCAGGAAACATGATTGTGCTCAGAACAAATGAGCTGTGTTTCCTACACAAAGGGACCATATCTAGTTCAACACTCCTTCTGAAACTGAAACAAACCACAGGACATCTAACATCCAATGCTTGTCAGTTAAGGTGAGAAACGTGTGAGCATCGTGAACGATGTAGTTCGTTTGAGCTGAAAAGTGACTGCCCTTACCTGAAACGAAGTCTTGCTTGTAGGAAGACACAGAGCCTGGGATTTAACTCCATTTCTGAAGTGAAACACACAGCAGAGATCTCATCCATGGATCACACTCTGCTTTAGAGCAAGAAGCACACTCTTGCTTTCTACAGTCTCTAATGAGTAGGAAACATGATTGTGCTCAGAACATAAGAACGGTGTTTCCTACACATACAGACCATATGTATTCCAACTCTGCTTCTGAAACTGATACAAAGCACTGGTCCTCTAACATCCAATGCTTGTCAGTTAAGATAAGAAACGTGTGAGCTTCGTGAACGATGTATTTTGTTTGAGCTTAAAAGTGACTGCCCTTACCTCAAACGAAGTCTTGCTTATAGGAAGACACAGAGCCACAGATTTAACTCCATTTCTGTAGGGAAGCACCCCGCACACTTCTCATCCATAAAACACTCTCTGCTTTATAGCAATAAGCAGCCTCTTGCTTTCTAGAGTCTCTATTCCAGCAGGAAACATGATTGTGCTCAGAACAAATGAACTGTGTTTCCTACACAAAGGGACCATATCTAGTTCAACACTCCTTCTGAAACTGAAACACACCACAGAGCCTCTAACATCCAATGCTTGTCAGTTAAGATCAGAAACGTGTGAGCTTCGTGAACGATGTAGTTCGTTTGAGCTGTAAAGTAACTGCCATTACCTGAAACAAATTCTTGCTTGGAGGAAGACTCAGAGCCTGGGATTTAACTCCATTTCTGAAGGGAAACACACAGCATAGTTCTCATTCATGGATCACATTCGGCTTTAGAGTGAGAAGCATGCTCTTGCTTTCTAGAGTCTCTAATACAGCAGGAAACATGATTGTGCTCAGAACAAATAAACTGTGTTTCCTACACAAAGGGACCATATCTACTTCAACACTCCTTCTGAAACTGAAACAAACAACAGGTCATCTAACATCCAATGCTTGTCAGTTAAGGTGAGAAACGTGTGAGCATCGTCAACGATGTAGTTTGTTTGAGCTGAAAAGTGACTGCCCTTACCTGAAACGCAGTCTTGCTTATAGGAAGACTCAGACCCTGGGATTTAACTCCATTTCTGAAGTGAAACACACAGCAGAGTTCTCATCCATGGATCACACTGTGCTTTAGAGCAAGAAGCACGCTCTTGCTTTCTAGATTCTCTAATAAAGCAGGAAACGTGAGTGTGCTCAGAACAAAAGAACGGTGTTTCCTAAACTTACAGACCATATCTAGTTCAACTCTGCTTCTGAAACTGAAACAAACCACAGGGGCTCTAACATCCTATGTTTGTCAGTTAAGATTAGAAACGTGTGAGCTTCGAGAACCATGTAGTTCGTTTGAGCTGTAAAGAAACTGCCATACCTGAAAGGAATTCTTGCTTGTAGGAAGACTCAGAGCCTGGGATTTAACTCCATTTCTGAAGGGAAACACACAGCAGAGTTCAAATCCATTGATCACACTCTGTGTTAGTGCAAGAGGCAAGCAATAGCTTTCTAGAGTCTCTGATACAGAGGAAAACTTGAGGAAGCTGATAACAAAAGAACGGTGTTTCCTACATATATGGACCATATCTAGTCCAACTCTGCTTCTGTAACTGATGCAAAGCACTGGTCCTCTAATGTCCAATGCTTGTCATTTAAGATGAGAAACGTGTGAACTTCGTGAACGATATAGTTCGTTTGAGCTGTAAAGAAACTGCCCTTACCTGAAACGAAGTCTTGCTTGTAGCAAGACTCAGAGCCTGAGATTTAACTCTATTTCTGAAGTGAAACACACAGCAGAGTTCTCATCCATGGATCACACTATGCTTTACAGCAAGAAGCACGCTCTTGCTTTCTAGAATCTCTAATACAGTAGGAAACATGATTGTGCTCAGAACAAAAGAATGGTGTTTCCTACACATACGGACCATATCTAGACCAACTCTACTTCTGAAACTGATACAAAGCACTGGTCCTCTAACATCCAATGCTTGTCAGTTAAGATGAGTAACGTGTGAGCTTCGTGAATGATGTAGTTTGTTTGAGCTGAAAAGTGACTGCCCTTACCTGAAATGAAGTCTTGCTTTTAGGAAGACACAGAGCCTGGGATTTAAATCCATTTCTGATGCGAAATACACAGCAGAGTTCTCATCCATTGATCACACTCTGCTTTAGAGCAAGAAGCACGCTCTAGCTTTCTAAAGTCGCTAATACAGAGGGAAACTTGAGCATGCTGAGACCAAAGAACGGTGTTTCCTATACATAGGGACCATATCTAGTCCAACTCTGCTTCTGTAACTGATGCAAAGCACTGGTCCTCTAACATCCAAGAGTTGTCAGTTAAGATGAGAAACGTGTGAGCTTCGTGAACAATGTAGTTCATTGAGCTGAAAAGTGACTGCACTTACCTGAAACGAAGTCTTGCTTGTAGGAAGACTCAGAGCCTGGGATATAACTCCATTTCTGATGCAAAATACACAGCAGAGTTCTCATCCATTGATCACACTCTGTTTTAGAGCAAGAAGCACGCTCTTTCTTTCTGGAGTCTCTAATCAGTAGGAAATGTGATTGGGCTCAGAACAAATGAACTGTTTTTCCTACACATATGGACCATATCTAGTTCAACAACTTTCTGAAAATGAAACAAACCACAGGTCCTCCAGCATCCAATGCTTGTCAGTTAAGATGAGAAACGTGTGAACTTCGTGAACGATGTAGTTCCTTCGAGCTGTAAAGAAACTGCCCTTACCTGAAACGAAGTCTTGCTTGTAGGAAGACTCAGATCCTGGGATTTAACTCCATTTCTGAAGTGAAACACACAGCAGAGTTCTCATCCATGGATCACACTCTGCTTTAGAGCAAGAAGCACGCTCTTGCTTTCTATAGTCTCTAATGAGTAGGAAACGTGATTGTGCTCAGAACATAAGAACGGTGTTTCCTACACATACAGACCATATGTATTCCAACTCTGCTTCTGAAACTGATACAAAGCACTGTTCCTCTAACATCCAATGCTTGTCAGTTAAGATGAGTAATGTGTGAGCTTCGTGAACGATGTAGTTCATTGAGCTGAAAAGTGACTGCCCTTACCTGAAACGAAGTCTTGCTTGTAGGAAGACTCAGAGCCTGGGATATAACTCCATTTCTGATGTGAAATACACAGCAGAGTTCTCATCCATTGATCACATTCTGTTTTAGAGCAAGAAGCGGCTCTTGCTTTCTAGAGTCTCTAATCAGTAGGAAATGTGATTGTGCTCAGAACAAATGAACTGTTTTTCCTACACATATGGACCATATCTAGTTCAACAACCTACTGAAAATGAAACGAACCACAGGTCCTCTAGCATCCAATGCTTGTCAGTTAAGATCAGAAACGTGTGAACTTCGTGAACGATGTAGTTCCTTCGAGCTGTAAAGAAACTGCACTTACCTGAAACGAAGTCTTGCTTGTAGGAAGACTCAGATCCTGGGATTTAACTCCATTTCTGAAGTGAAACACACAGCAGAGTTCTCATCCATGGATCACAATCTGCTTTAGAGCAAGAAGCACGCACTTGCTTTCTAAAGTCTCTAATAGAGCAGGAAACATGAGTATGCTCAGAGCAAAAGAACGGTGTTTCTTAAACATACGGACCATATCTAGTTCAACTCTGCTTCTGAAATTGAAGCAAACCACAGGTCCACTAACATCCAATGCTTGTCAGTTAAGATGAGAAACGTGTGAGCATCGTGACCGATGTAGTTCGTTTGAGCTGAAAAGTGACTGCCCTTACCTGAAACAAATTCTTGATGTAGGAAAACACAGAGGCTGAGATTTAACTCCATTTCTGTAGGGAAACAGACCGCACACTTCTCATCCTTGAAACACTCTCTGCTTTATAGCAAGAAGCAGGCTCTTGCTTTCTAGAGTCTCTAATACGGCAGGAAACATGATTGTGCTCAGAACAAATGAACTGTGTTTCCTACACAAAGGGACCATATCTAGTTCAACACTCCTTCTGAAACTGAAACAAACCACAGGACATCTAACATCCAATGCTTGTCAGTTAAGGTGAGAAACGTGTGAGCATCGTGAACGATGTAGTTCGTTTGAGCTGAAAAGTGACTGCCCTTACCTGAAACGAAGTCTTGCTTGTAGGAAGACACAGAGCCTGGGATTTAACTCCATTTCTGAAGTGAAACACACAGCAGAGATCTCATCCATGGATCACACTCTGCTTTAGAGCAAGAAGCACACTCTTGCTTTCTATAGTCTCTAATGAGTAGGAAACGTGATTGTGCTCAGAACATAAGAACGGTGTTTCCTACACATACAGACCATATGTATTCCAACTCTGCTTCTGAAACTGATACAAAGCACTGGTCCTCTAACATCCAATGCTTGTCAGTTAAGATAAGAAACGTGTGAGCTTCGTGAACGATGTATTTTGTTTGAGCTTAAAAGTGACTGCCCTTACCTCAAACGAAGTCTTGCTTATAGGAAGACACAGAGCCACAGATTTAACTCCATTTCTGTAGGGAAGCACCCCGCACACTTCTCATCCATAAAACACTCTCTGCTTTATAGCAATAAGCAGCCTCTTGCTTTCTAGAGTCTCTATTCCAGCAGGAAACATGATTGTGCTCAGAACAAATGAACTGTGTTTCCTACACAAAGGGACCATATCTAGTTCAACACTCCTTCTGAAACTGAAACAAACCACAGAGCCTCTAACATCCAATGCTTGACAGTTAAGATCGGAAAAGTGTGAGCTTCATGAACGATGTAGTTCGTTTGAGCTGTAAAGTAACTGCCATTACCTGAAACAAATTCTTGCTTGGAGGAAGACTCAGAGCCTGGGATTTAACTCCACTTCTGAAGGGAAACACACAGCATAGTTCTCATTCAGGGATCACATTCTGCTTTAGAGTGAGAAGCATGCTCTTGCTTTCTAGAGTCTCTAATACAGCAGGAAACATGATTGTGCTCAGAACAAATAAACTGTGTTTCCTACACAAAGGGACCATATCTAGTTCAACACTCCTTCTGAAACTGAAACAAACCACAGGTCATCTAACATCCAATGCTTGTCAGTTAAGGTGAGAAACGTGTGAGCATCGTCAACGATGTAGTTTGTTTGAGCTGAAAAGTGACTGCCCTTACCTGAAACGCAGTCTTGCTTATAGGAAGACTCAGAGCCTGGGATATAACTCCATTTCTGATGCGAAATACACAGCAGAGTTCTCATCCATGGATCACACTCTGCTTTAGAGCAAGAAGCACGCTCTTGCTTTCTAGAGTCTCTAATCAGTAGGAAATGTGATTGGGCTCAGAACAAATGAACTGTTTTTCCTACACATATGGACGATATCTAGTTCATCAACCTTCTGAAACTGAAACAAACCACAGGTCCTCTAGCATCCAATGCTTGTCACTTAAGATGAGAAACGTGTGACCTTTGTGAACAAGGTAGTTCATTGAGCTGAAAAGTGACTGCACTTACCTGAAACGAAGTCTTGCATATAGGAAGACACAGAGCCTGGGATTTAACTCCATTTCTGAAGGGAAACACACAGCAGAGTTCTCATCCATGGATCACACTCTGTTTTGAGCAAGAAGCACGCTCTTGCTTTTGTAGATTCTCTAATAGAGCAGGAAACGTGAAGGTGCTCACAACAAAAGAACGGTGTTTCCTAAACATACGGACCATACCTAGTTCAACTCTGCTTCTGAAACTGAAACAAACCACAGGTGCTCTAACATCCTATGCTTGTCAGTTAAGATGAGAAACGTGTGAGCTTCGTGAACAATGTAGTTCGTTTGAGCTGTAAAGAAAATGCCCTTACCTGAAACGAAGTCTTGCTTGTGGTAAGACTCAGAGCCTGGGATTTAACTCCATTTCTGAAATGAAACACACAGCAGAGTTCTCATCCATTGATCATACTCTGCTTTAGAGCAAGAAGCACGCTCTTGCTTTCTAGAATCTCTTATACAGCAAGAAACGTGATTGTGCTCAGAACAAATGAACTTTTTTTCCTACACATACAGACCATATCTAGTTCAACAACCTTCTGAAACTGACAAACCACAGGTCCTCTAACACCCAATGCTTGTCAGTTAAGATGAGAAACGTGTGAACTTCGTAAACGATGCAGTTCGTTTGAGGTGTAAAGAAACTGCCCTTACCTGAAATAAAGTCTTGCTTCTAGGAAGACTCAGAGCATGGGATTCAACTCCATTTCTGAAGGGAGACACACAGCATAGTTCTCTTCCATGGATCACACTCTGCTTTAGAGCAAGAAGTACGCTCTTGCTTTCTAGATTCTCTATTACGGCTGGAAACATGAGTGTGCTCAGAACAAAAGAAAGGTGTTTCCTAAACATACGGACCATATCTAGTTCAACTCTGCTTCTGAAATTGAAACAAACCACAGGTGCTCAAACATCCTATGCTTGTCATTTAAGATGAGAAACATGTGAGCTTCATGAACAATGTAGTACGTTTGAGCTGTAAAGAAAATGCCCTTACCTGAAACGATGTCTTGCTTGTAGGAAGACTCAGAGCCTGGGATTTAACTCCATTTCTGATGCGAAATACACAGCAGAGTTCTCATCCATGGACTACACTCTGCTTTAGAGCAAGAAGCACGCTCTTGCTTTCTAGAATCTCTAATAGAGCAGGAAACGTGATTGTGCTCAGAACAAATAAACTGTTTTTCCTACAAATACGGACCATATCTAGTAAAACAACCTTCTGAAACTGAAACAAACCACAGGTCCTCTAACATCCAATGTATGTCAGTTAAGATGAGAAACATGTGAACTTCGTGAACGATGTAGTTCGTTTGAGCTATAAAGAAACTGCCCTTACCTGAAACGAAGTCTTGCATGTAGGAAGACTCAGAGTCTGGGATTTAACTCCATTTCTGAAGGGAAACACACAGCAGAGTTCTCATCCATGGATCACACTCTGCTTTAGAGCAAGAAGCATGCTCTTGCTTTCTAGATTTTCTAATAGAGCAGGAAACGTGAGTGTGCTCAGAACAAAAGAACGGTGTTTCCTACACATACGGACCATATCTAGTTCAACTCTGCTTCTGAAACTGAAACAAACCACAGGTGCTCTAATATCCTATGCTTGTCAGTTAAGATGAGAATCGTGTGAGCTTCATGAACAATGTAGTTCGTTTGAGCTGTAAAGAAACTGCCCTTACCTGAAACGAAGTCTTGCTTGTAGTAAGACTCAGAGCCTGGGATTTAACTCCATTTCTGAAATGAAAAAAACAGCAGAGTTCTCATCCATAGATCACACTCTGCTTTAGAGCAAGAAGCACGCTCTTGCTTTCTAGAGTTTCTTATACAGCAGGAAACGTAATTGTGCTCAGAACAAATGAACTCTTTTTCCTACACATACGGACCATATCTATTCCAACTGTGCTTCTGAAACTGATTCAAAGCACTGGTCTTCTAACATGCAATGCTTGTCAGTTAAGATGAGAAACGTGTGAACTTCGTAAACGATGTAGTTCGTTTGAGCTGTAAAGAGACTGCCCTTACCAAAATGAAGTCTTGCTTTTAGGAAGAATCAGAGCAAGGGATTTAACTCCATTTCTGAAGGGAAACACACAGCATAGTTCTCTTCCATGGAACACACTCTGCTTTAGAGCAAGAAGCACGCTTTTGCTTTCTAGATCCTCTAATACGGCAGGAAACATGAGTGTGCTCAGAACAAAAGAACGGTGTTTCCTAAACATACGGACCATATCTAGTTCAACTCTGCTTCTGAATCTGAAAGAAACCACAGGTGCTCAAACATCATATGCTTGTCATTTAAGATGAGAAACGTGTGAGTTTCATGAACAATGTAGTTCGTTTGAGCTGTAAAGAAAATTCCCTTACCTGAAACGAAGTCTTGCATTTAGGAAGATACAGAGCCTGAGATTTAGCTCCATTTCTGGAGGGAAACACACAGCACACTTCTCATCCATGAAACACTCTCTGCATTAGAGCAAGAAGCTCGCTCTTGCTTCCTAGAGTCTCTAATACAGCAGGAAACCTGATTGTGCTCAGAACAAATGAACTGTGTTTCCTACACATACGGACCATATCTATTCCAACTGTGCTTCTGAAACTGATACAAAGCACTGGTCTTCTAACATGCAATGCTTGTCAGTTAAGATGAGAAACGTGTGAACTTCGTGAACGATGTAGTTCGTTTGAGCTGTAAAGAAACTGCCCTTACCTCAAACGAAGGTTTCTTTGTAGGAAGACTCAGAGCCTGGGATTTAACTCCATTTCTGAAGGAAACACACAGCAGAGTTCTCATCCATTGATCACACTCTTCTTTAGAGCAAAAAGCAAGCTCTGGATTTCTAGGGTCTCTAATACAGTAGGAAACAGGATTGTGCTGAGAACAAAAGAATGGTGTTTCCTACACATACGGACAATATCTAGTCCAACTCTGTTTCTGAAACTGATATAAAGCAATGGTCCTCTAACGTCCAATGCTTGTCAGTTAAGATGAGTAACGTGTGAGCTTCGTGAACGTTGTAGTTCGTATGAGCTGATAAGTGACTGCCCTTACCTGAAACGAAGTCTTGCTTATAGGAAGACACAGAACCTGGGATTTAACTCCATTTCTGAAGGGAAACACACAGCATAGTCTTCATCCACGGATCACAATCTGCTTTAGAGCGAGAAGCACGCTCTTGCTTTCTAGAGTCTCTAATAGAGCAGGAAACATGAGTGTGCTCAGAACAAAATAACGGTGTTTCCTAAACATATGGACCATATCTAGTTCAACTCTGCTTCTGAAACTGAAACAAACCACAGGTCCACTAACATCCTTTGCTTGTCAGTTAATATGAGAAACGTGTGAGCTCGTGAACGATGTATTCGTTTGAGATAAAAACAGACTGCCCTTACTTGAAACGAATTCTTGATGTAGGAAGACACAGAGCCAGAGATTTAACTCCACTTCTGTAGTGAAACACACCGCACACTTCTCATCCATGAAACACTCTCTGCTTTATAGCAAGAAGCATGCTCTTGCTTTCTAGAGTCTCTAATACAGCAGGAAAAATGATTGTGCTCAGAACAAATGAACTGAGTTTCCTACACATACGGACCATATCTAGTTCAACACTCCTTCTGAAACTGAAACAAACCACAGGTCCTCTAACATCCAATGCTTGTCAGTTAAGATGAGAAACCTGTGAGCTTCATGAAGAATGTAGTTCCTTTGAGCTGTTCAGAAACTGCCCTTACCTGAAACGAAGTCTTGCTTGTAGGAAGACTCAGAGCCTGGGATTTAACTCCATTTCTGAAGGGAAACACATAGCAGAGTTCTCATCCATTGATCACACTCTGCTTTAGAGCAAAAAGCTCGCTCTTGCTTTCTAGATTCTCTAATACAGTAGGAAACGTGATTGTGCACAGAACAAAAGTATGGTGTCTCCTGCATATAAGGACCATATCTAGACCAACTCTGCTTCTGAACCTGATACAAAGCACTGGTCCTCTAACGTCCAATGCTTGTCAGTTAAGATGAGTAACGTGTGAGCTTTGTGAACCATGTAGTTCGTTTGAGCTGAAAAGTGACTGCCCTTACCTGAAACGAAGTCTTGCTTATAGGAAGACACAGAGCCTGGAATTTAACTTCATTTCTGAAGGGAAACACACAGCATAGTTCTCATCTATGGATCACAACCTGCATTAGAGCGAGAAGCACGCTCTTGCTTTCTAGAGTATCTAATACAGCAGCAAACATGAATGTGCTCAGAACAAAAGAACGGTGTTTCCTAAACATACGGACCATATCAGGTTCAACTCTGCTTCTGAAACTGAAACAAACCAAAGGTCCTCTAACATCCTATGCTTGTCAGTTAAGATGAGAAACGTGTGAGCTTCGTGAAGTATGTAGAACGTTTGAGCTGAAAACTGACTGCCCTTACCTGAAACGAAGTCTTGCTTGTAGGAATACTCAGAGCCAGAGATTTAACTCCACTTCTGTAGTGAAACACACCGCACAATTCTCATCCATGAAACACTCCCTGCTTTATAGCAAGAAGCACGCTCTTGCTTTCTAGAGTCTCTAATACATCAGGAAACATGATTGTGCTCAGAACAAATGAAATGTGTTTCCTACACATAAGGACCACATCTAGTTCAACACTCCTTCTGAAACTGAAACAAAACACAGGTCCTCTAACATCCAATGCTTGTCAGTTGAGATAAGAAACGTGTGAGCTTCGTGAACGATGTACTTTGTTTGAGCTGAAAAGTGACTGCCCTTACCTGAAACGAAGTCTTGCTTGAGGGAAGACTCAGAGCCTGGGATTTAACTCCCTTTCTGAAGTGAAACACACAGCAGAGTTCTCATCCATGGATCACACTCTGCTTTAGAGCAAGACGCACGCTGTTGCTTTCTAGAGTCCCTTATGCAGCAGGAAACGTGATTGTGCTCAGAAAAAATGAAGTGTTTTTCCTACACATACAGATCATATCTAGTTCAACAACCTTCTGAAACTGAAACAAACCACAGGTCCTCTAACACCCAATGCTTGTCAGTTAAGATGAGAAACGTGTAAACTTCGTGAACGATGTAGTTCGTTTGAGCTATAAAGAAACTGCCCTTACCTGAAACGAAGTCTTGCATGTAGGAAGACTCAGAGTCTGGGATTTAACTCCATTTCTGAAGGGAAACACACAGCAGAGTTCTCATCCATGGATCACACTCTGCTTTAGAGCAAGAAGCATGCTCTTGCTTTCTAGATTTTCTAATAGAGCAGGAAACGTGAGTGTGCTCAGAACAAAAGAACGGTGTTTCCTACACATACGGACCATATCTAGTTCAACTCTGCTTCTGAAACTGAAACAAACCACAGGTGCTCTAATATCCTATGCTTGTCAGTTAAGATGAGAATCGTGTGAGCTTCATGAACAATGTAGTTCGTTTGAGCTGTAAAGAAACTGCCCTTACCTGAAACGAAGTCTTGCTTGTAGTAAGACTCAGAGCCTGGGATTTAACTCCATTTCTGAAATGAAAAAAACAGCAGAGTTCTCATCCATAGATCACACTCTGCTTTAGAGCAAGAAGCACGCTCTTGCTTTCTAGAGTTTCTTATACAGCAGGAAACGTAATTGTGCTCAGAACAAATGAACTCATTTTCCTACACATACGGACCATATCTATTCCAACTGTGCTTCTGAAACTGATTCAAAGCACTGGTCTTCTAACATGCAATGCTTGTCAGTTAAGATGAGAAACGTGTGAACTTCGTAAACGATGTAGTTCGTTTGAGCTGTAAAGAGACTGCCCTTACCAAAATGAAGTCTTGCTTTTAGGAAGAATCAGAGCAAGGGATTTAACTCCATTTCTGAAGGGAAACACACAGCATAGTTCTCTTCCATGGAACACACTCTGCTTTAGAGCAAGAAGCACGCTTTTGCTTTCTAGATCCTCTAATACGGCAGGAAACATGAGTGTGCTCAGAACAAAAGAACGGTGTTTCCTAAACATACGGACCATATCTAGTTCAACTCTGCTTGTGAATCTGAAAGAAACCACAGGTGCTCAAACATCATATGCTTGTCATTTAAGATGAGAAACGTGTGAGTTTCATGAACAATGTAGTTCGTTTGAGCTGTAAAGAAAATTCCCTTACCTGAAACGAAGTCTTGCATTTAGGAAGATACAGAGCCTGAGATTTAGCTCCATTTCTGGAGGGAAACACACAGCACACTTCTCATCCATGAAACACTCTCTGCATTAGAGCAAGAAGCTCGCTCTTGCTTCCTAGAGTCTCTAATACAGCAGGAAACCTGATTGTGCTCAGAACAAATGAACTGTGTTTCCTACACATACGGACCATATCTATTCCAACTGTGCTTCTGAAACTGATACAAAGCACTGGTCTTCTAACATGCAATGCTTGTCAGTTAAGATGAGAAACGTGTGAACTTCGTGAACGATGTAGTTCGTTTGAGCTGTAAAGAAACTGCCCTTACCTCAAACGAAGGTTTCTTTGTAGGAAGACTCAGAGCCTGGGATTTAACTCCATTTCTGAAGGAAACACACAGCAGAGTTCTCATCCATTGATCACACTCTTCTTTAGAGCAAAAAGCAAGCTCTGGATTTCTAGGGTCTCTAATACAGTAGGAAACAGGATTGTGCTGAGAACAAAAGAATGGTGTTTCCTACACATACGGACAATATCTAGTCCAACTCTGTTTCTGAAACTGATATAAAGCAATGGTCCTCTAACGTCCAATGCTTGTCAGTTAAGATGAGTAACGTGTGAGCTTCGTGAACGTTGTAGTTCGTATGAGCTGATAAGTGACTGCCCTTACCTGAAACGAAGTCTTGCTTATAGGAAGACACAGAACCTGGGATTTAACTCCATTTCTGAAGGGAAACACACAGCATAGTCTTCATCCACGGATCACAATCTGCTTTAGAGCGAGAAGCACGCTCTTGCTTTCTAGAGTCTCTAATAGAGCAGGAAACATGAGTGTGCTCAGAACAAAATAACGGTGTTTCCTAAACATATGGACCATATCTAGTTCAACTCTGCTTCTGAAACTGAAACAAACCACAGGTCCACTAACATCCTTTGCTTGTCAGTTAATATGAGAAACGTGTGAGCTCGTGAACGATGTATTCGTTTGAGATAAAAACAGACTGCCCTTACTTGAAACGAATTCTTGATGTAGGAAGACACAGAGCCAGAGATTTAACTCCACTTCTGTAGTGAAACACACCGCACACTTCTCATCCATGAAACACTCTCTGCTTTATAGCAAGAAGCATGCTCTTGCTTTCTAGAGTCTCTAATACAGCAGGAAAAATGATTGTGCTCAGAACAAATGAACTGAGTTTCCTACACATACGGACCATATCTAGTTCAACACTCCTTCTGAAACTGAAACAAACCACAGGTCCTCTAACATCCAATGCTTGTCAGTTAAGATGAGAAACCTGTGAGCTTCATGAAGAATGTAGTTCCTTTGAGCTGTTCAGAAACTGCCCTTACCTGAAACGAAGTCTTGCTTGTAGGAAGACTCAGAGCCTGGGATTTAACTCCATTTCTGAAGGGAAACAAATAGCAGAGTTCTCATCCATTGATCACACTCTGCTTTAGAGCAAAAAGCTCGCTCTTGCTTTCTAGATTCTCTAATACAGTAGGAAACGTGATTGTGCACAGAACAAAAGTATGGTGTCTCCTGCATATAAGGACCATATCTAGACCAACTCTGCTTCTGAACCTGATACAAAGCACTGGTCCTCTAACGTCCAATGCTTGTCAGTTAAGATGAGTAACGTGTGAGCTTTGTGAACCATGTAGTTCGTTTGAGCTGAAAAGTGACTGCCCTTACCTGAAACGAAGTCTTGCTTATAGGAAGACACAGAGCCTGGAATTTAACTTCATTTCTGAAGGGAAACACACAGCATAGTTCTCATCTATGGATCACAACCTGCATTAGAGCGAGAAGCACGCTCTTGCTTTCTAGAGTATCTAATACAGCAGCAAACATGAATGTGCTCAGAACAAAAGAACGGTGTTTCCTAAACATACGGACCATATCAGGTTCAACTCTGCTTCTGAAACTGAAACAAACCAAAGGTCCTCTAACATCCTATGCTTGTCAGTTAAGATGAGAAACGTGTGAGCTTCGTGAAGTATGTAGAACGTTTGAGCTGAAAACTGACTGCCCTTACCTGAAACGAAGTCTTGCTTGTAGGAATACTCAGAGCCAGAGATTTAACTCCACTTCTGTAGTGAAACACACCGCACAATCTTCATCCATGAAACACTCCCTGCTTTATAGCAAGAAGCACGCTCTTGCTTTCTAGAGTCTCTAATACATCAGGAAACATGATTGTGCTCAGAACAAATGAAATGTGTTTCCTACACATAAGGACCACATCTAGTTCAACACTCCTTCTGAAACTGAAACAAAACACAGGTCCTCTAACATCCAATGCTTGTCAGTTGAGATAAGAAACGTGTGAGCTTCGTGAACGATGTACTTTGTTTGAGCTGAAAAGTGACTGCCCTTACCTGAAACGAAGTCTTGCTTGAGGGAAGACTCAGAGCCTGGGATTTAACTCCCTTTCTGAAGTGAAACACACAGCAGAGTTCTCATCCATGGATCACACTCTGCTTTAGAGCAAGACGCACGCTGTTGCTTTCTAGAGTCCCTTATGCAGCAGGAAACGTGATTGTGCTCAGAAAAAATGAAGTGTTTTTCCTACACATACAGATCATATCTAGTTCAACAACCTTCTGAAACTGAAACAAACCACAGGTCCTCTAACACCCAATGCTTGTCAGTTAAGATGAGAAACGTGTAAACTTCGTGGACGATGTAGTTCGTTTGAGCTCTAAAGAAACTGCCCTTACCTGAAATGAAGTCTTGCTTTTAGGAAGACTCAGAGCATGGGATTTAACTCCATTTCTGAAGGGAAACACACAGCATAGTTCTCTTCCATGGATCACACTCTGCTTTAGAGCAAGAAGCACGCTCTTGCTTTCTAGATTCTCTAATATGGCAGGAAACATGAGTGTAATCAGAACAAAAGAACGGTGTTTCCTAAACATACGGACCATATCTAGTTCAACTCTGCTTCTGAAACTGAAACAAACCACAGGTGCTCAAACATCCTATGCTTGTCATTTAAGATGAGAAACGTGTGAGCTTCATGAACAATGTAGTTCGTTTGAGCTGTAAAGAAAATGCCCTTACTTGAAACGAAATCTTGCTTGTAGGAAGACTCAGAGCCTAAGATTAAACTCCATTTCTGGAGGGAAACACACAGCAAAGTTCTCTTCCATGGATCACACTCTGCTTTAGAGCGAGAAGCACGCTCTTGCTTTCTAGAGTCTCTAATAGCGCAGGAAACATGAGTGTGCTCAGAGCAAAAGAATGGTGTTTCCTAAACATACAGACCATATCTAGTTCAACTCTCCTTCTGAAACTGAAACAAACCACAGGTCCACTAACATCCTTTGCTTGTCAGTTAATATGAGAAACGTGTGAGCTTCGTGAACGATGTAGTTCGTTTGAGCTGAAAAGTGACTGCACTTACCTGAAACGAAGTCTTGCTTGTAGGAAGATACAGAGCCTGAGATTTAACTCCATTTCTGGAGGGAAACACATAGCACACTTCTCATCTATGAAACACTCTCTGCTTTATAGCAAGAAGCATGCTACTGCTTTCGAGAGTCTCTAATAAGGTGGAAACGTGATTGTGGTCTGAACAAAAGAACTGTGTTTCCTACACATACAGACCATATCAAGTTCAACACTCCTTCTGAAACTGAAACAAACCACAGGTCCTCTAACATCCAGTGTTTGTCAGTTAAGATGAGAAACCTGTAAGCTTCGTGAACGATGTTGTTCGTTTGAGCTGTAAAGTAACTGCCCTTACCTGAAACGAAGTCTTGCTTATAGGAAGACTCAGAGCCTGGGATTTAACTCCATTTCTGAAGGGAAACAAACAGCATAGTTCTCATCCATGGATCACAATCTGCTTTAGAGCAAGAAGCACGCTCTTGCTTTCTAGAGTCTCTAATACAGAAGGAAACATGATTGTGCTCAGAACAAATGAACTGAGTTTCCTACACATACGGACCATATCTAGTCCAACTCTGCTTCTGAAACTTATACAAAGCACTGATCCTCTAACGTCCAATGCTTGTCAGTTAAGATGAGTAACATGTGAGCTTCGTGATCGATGTAGTTCGTTTGAGCTGAAAAGTGACTGCCCTTACCTGAAACGAAGTCTTGCTTACAGGAAGACACAGAGCCTGGGATTTAACTCCATTTCTGAAGGGAAACACACAGCATAGTTCTCATCCATGGATCACAATCTGCTTTAGAGCGAGAAGCACGCTCTTGCTTTCTAGAGTCTCTAATAGAGCAGGAAACACGAGTGTGCTCAGAGCAAAAGAACGTTGTTTTCTAAACATACACACGATATCTAGTTCAACTCTGCTTCTGAAACTGAAACAAACCACAGGTCCACTAACATCCTATGCTTGTCAGTTAAGATGAGAAACGTGTGAGCTCGTGAATGATGTAGTTCGTTCGAGCTGAAAAGCGATGCCCTTAATTGAAACGAATTCTTGATATAGGAAAACACAGAGCCTGATATTTAACTCCATTTCTGTAGCGAAACACAACGCACACTTCTCATCCTTGAAACACTCTCTGCTTTATCGCAAGAGGCAGGCTCTTGCTTTCAAGAGTCTCTAATAAATCATGAAAGAAGATTGTGCTCAGAACAAATGAACTGTGTTTCAACACATACGCACCATATCTAGTTCAACACTCCTTCTAAAACTGAAACAAACCACAGGTCCTCTAAGATCCAATGCTTGTCAGTTAAGATGAGTAACGTGTGAGCTTTGTGAACGATGTAGTTCGTTTGAGCTGAATAGTGACTGCACTTACCTGAAACGAATTCTTGCTTATAGGAAGACACAGAGCCTGGGATTTAACATCATTTCTGATGGGAAACACACAGCATAGTTCTCATCCATGGATTACAACCTGCTTTAGAGCGAGAAGCACGCTCTTGCTTTCTAGAGTCTCTAATATAGCAGGAAACATGAATGTGCTCAGAACAAAAGAACGCTGTTTCCTAAACATACAGACCATATCTAGTTCAACTCTGCTTCTGAAACTGAAACAAACCACAGGTCCTCTAACATCCTATGCTTGTCAGTTAAGATGAGAAACGTGTGAGCTTCGTGAACAATGTAGTTCGTTTGAGCTGTAAAGAACCTGCCCTTACCTGAAACGAAGTCTTGCTTGTAGGAAGACTCAGAGCCTGGGATTTAACTCCATTTCTGAAGGGAAACACACAGCAGAGTTCTCATCCATTGATCACACTCTGCTTTAGAGCAAGAAGAATGCCCTTGCTTTCTAGATTCTCTAATACAGCAGGAAACGTGAGTTTGCTCAGAAGAAAAGAACGGTGTTTCCTAAAAATACGGACCATATCTAGTTCAAATCTGCTTCTGAAACTGAAACAAACCACAGGTGCTCTAAGATCCTATGCTTGTCAGTTAAGCTGAGAAACGTGTGAGATTCGTGAACAATGTAGGTCGTTAGAGCTGAAAAGTGACTGCCCTTACCTGAAACGAAGTCTTGCTTATAGGAAGACACAGAGCCTGGGATTTAACTTCATTTCTGAAGGGAAAAACACAGCATAGTTCTCATCCATTGATCACACTATGTTTTAGAGCAAAAAGCACGCTCTTATTTTCTAGAGTCTCTAATACAGTAGGAAAAGTGATTTTGCTCAGAACAAAAGAATGGTGTTTCCTACACATACGGACCATATCTAGTCCAACTCTGCTTCTGAAACTGATATAAAGCACTGGTCCTCTAACGACCAATGCTTGTCAGTTAAGATGAGTAACGTGTGAGCTTCGTAAATGATGTAGTTCGTTTGAGCTGAAAAGTGATTACCCTTACCTGAAACGAAGTCTTGCTTATAGGAAGAAACAGAGCCTGAGATTTAACTACATTTCTGGAGGGAAACCCACAGCACACTTCTCATCCATGAAACACTCTCTGCTTTAGAGCAAGAAGCACGCTCTTGCTTTGTAGAGTCGACTACAGCAGGAAATATGATTGTGCTCAGAACAAATGAACTGTGTTTCCTACACATACGGACCATATCTAGTTCAACTCTGCTCCTGAAACTGATACAAAGCACTGGCCCTCTAACATCCAATGCTTGTCAGTTAAGATGAGAAACGTGTGAGCTTCGTGAACGATGTAGTTCGTATGAGCTGTAAAGTAAGTGCCCTCACCTGAAAGGAAGTCTTGCTTGTAGGAAGAGTCAGAGCCTGGGATTTAACTCCATTTCTGAAATGAAACACACAGGCGAGTTTTCATCCATTGATCACACTCTGCTTTAGAGCAAGAAGCACGCTCTAGCTTTCTAGAGTCTCTAATACAGGGGGAAAATTGAGGATGCTGAGAACAAAAGAACTGTGTTTCCTACACATACGGACCATATCTAGTCCAAATCTGCTTCTGTAACTGATGCAAAGCACTGGTCCTCTAACACCCAATGCTTGTCAGATAAGATGAGAAACGTGTGAACTTCGTGAACGATGTAGTTCATTTGAGCTGTAAAGAAACTGCCCTTACCTGAAACGAAGTCTTGCTTGTAGGAAGAGTCAGAGCCTGGGATTTAACTCCATTTCTAAAGGGAAACAAACAGCAGAGTTCTTATCCATTGATCACACTCTGCTTTAGAGCAAGAAGAATGCTCTTGCTTTCTAGATTCTCTAATACAGCAGGAAACGTGAGTTTGCTCAGAACAAAAGAACGGTGTTCCCTAAACATACGGACCATATCTAGTTCAACTCTGCTTCTGAAACTGAAACAAACCACAGGTGCTCTAACATCCTATGCTTGTCAGTAAAGATGAGAAACGTGTGAGCTTCGTGAACAATGTAGTTCGTTTGAGCTGTAAAGAACCTGCCCTTACCTGAAACGAAGTCTTGCTTGTAGGAAGACTCAGAGCCTGGTATTTAACTCCATTTCTGAAGGGAAACACACAGCAGAGTTCTCATCTATTGATCACACTCTGTTTTAGAGCAAGAAGCACGCTCTTGCTTTCTAGAGTTTCTAATACAGCAGGAAACGTGATGGTGCTCAGAACAAAAGAATGGTGTTTCCTACACCTATGGAACATATCTAGTCCAAATCTGCTTCTGAAACTGATACAAAGCACTGGTCCTCTAACATCAAATGCTTGTCAGTTAAGATGAGTAACGTGTGAGCTTCGTGAACGATGTAGTTCCTTTGAGCTGAAAAGTGACTGCCCTTACCTGACACGAAGTCTTGCTTATAGGAAGACACAGAGCCTGGGATTTAACTTCATTTCTGAAGGGAAACACACTGCATAGTTCTCATCCATGGATCACAACCTGCTTTAGAGCAAAAAGCACGCTCTTGCTTTCTCGAGTCTCTAATAGAGCAGAAAACATTAGTGTGCTCAGAGCAAAAGAACGGTGTTTCCTAAACATACAGACGATATCTAGTTCAACTCTGCTTCTGAAACTGAAACAAAGCACAGGTCCACTAACATCCTATGCTTGTCAGTTAAGATGAGAAACGTGTGAACTCTGAACGATGTAGTTCGTTTGAGCTGAAAAGAGATCCCCTTACTTGAAACGAATTCTTGATGTAGGAAAACATACAGCCTGAGATTTACCTCCATTTCTGTAGGGAAACACACAGCACACTTCTCATCCTTGAAACACTCTCTGCTTTATCGCAAGAAGCAGGCTCTTGCTTTCTAGAGTCTCTAAAAAATCAGGAAATATGATTGTGCTCAGAACAAATGAACTGTGTTTCCTACACATACGGACCATATCTAGTTCAACACTCCTTCTAAAACTGAAACAAACCACAGGTCCTTTAATATCCAATGCTTGTCAATTAAGATGAGTAACGTGTGAGCTTCGTGAACAATGCAGTTCGTTTGAGCTGTAAAGAACCTGCCCTTACCTGAAACGAAGTCTTGCTTGTAGGAAGACTAAGAGCCTGGGATTTAACTCCATTTCTGAAGGGAAACACACAGCAGAGTTCTCATCCATTGATCACACTCTGCTTTAGAGCAAAAAGCACGCTCTTGCTTTCTAGAGTCTCTAATACAGTAGGAAACGTGATTGTGCTCAGAACAAAAGTATGGTGTTTCCTACACATACGGAACATATCTAGTCCAACTCTGCCTCTGAAATTGATACAAAGCACTGGTCCTCTAATGTCCAATGCTTGTGAGTTAAGATGAGAAACGTGTGAGCTTCCTGAACGATGTAGTTCGTTTGAGCTGAAAAGTGACTGCCCTTACATGAAACGAAGTCTTGTTTGTAGGAAGACACAGAGCCAGAGATTTAACTCCACTTCTGTAGTGAAACACACCGCACACTTCTCATCAATGAAACACTCTCTGCTTTATAGCAAGAAGCATGCTCTTGCTTTCTAGAGTCTCTAATAATTCAGGAAACATGATTGTGCTCAGAACAAATGAACTGTGTTTCCTACACATACGGACCATATCTGGTTCAACACTCCTTCTGAATCTGAAACAAACCACAGGTCCTCTAACATCCAATGGTTGTCAGTTAATATGAGAAACCTGTGAGCTTCGTGATCGATGTAGTTCATTTGAGCTGTAAGGTAACTGCCCTTACCTGAAACGAAGTCTTGCTAGTAGGAAGACTCAGAGCCTGGGATTTAACTTCATTTCTGAAGGGAAACACACAGCATAGCTCTCATCCATGGATTACAACCTGCTTTAGAGCGAGAAGCACGCTCTTGCTTTCTAGAGTCTCTAATAAAGCAGGAAACGTGAATGTGCTCTGAACAAAAGAACTGTGTTTCCTACACATACGGACCATATCTAGTTCAACACTCCTTCTAAAACTGAAACAAACCACAGTTCCTCTAACATCCAATGCTTGTCAGTTAAGATGAGTAACGTGTGAGCTTTGTGAACGATGTAGTTCGTATGACCTGAAAAGTGACTGCCCTTACCTGAAACGAATTCTTGCTTATAGGAAGACACAGAGCCTGGGATTTAACATCATTTCTGATGGGATACACACAGCATAGTTCTCATCCATGGATTACAACCTGCTTTAGAGCGAGAAGCACGCTCTTGCTTTCTAGAGTCTCTAATATAGCAGGAAACATGAATGTGCTCAGAACAAAAGAACGGTGTTTCCTAAACATACGCACCATATCTAGGTCAACTCTGCTTCTGAAACTGAAACAAACCACAGGTCCTCTAACATCCTATGCTTGTCAGTTAAGATGAGAAACGTGTGAGCTTCGTGAACAATGTAGGTCGTTAGAGCTGAAAAGTGACTGCCCTTACCTGAAACGAAGTCTTGCTTATAGGAAGACACAGAGCCTGGGATTTAACTTCATTTCTGAAGGGAAAAACACAGCATAGTTCTCATCCATTGATCACACTATGTTTTAGAGCAAAAAGCACGCTCTTATTTTCTAGAGTCTCTAATACAGTAGGAAAAGTGATTTTGCTCAGAACAAAAGAATGGTGTTTCCTACACATACGGACCATATCTAGTCCAACTCTGCTTCTGAAACTGATATAAAGCACTGGTCCTCTAACGACCAATGCTTGTCAGTTAAGATGAGTAACGTGTGAGCTTCGTAAATGATGTAGTTCGTTTGAGCTGAAAAGTGATTACCCTTACCTGAAACGAAGTCTTGCTTATAGGAAGAAACAGAGCCTGAGATTTAACTACATTTCTCGAGGGAAACCCACAGCACACTTCTCATCCATGAAACACTCTCTGCTTTAGAGCAAGAAGCACGCTCTTGCTTTGTAGAGTCGACTACAGCAGGAAATAAGATTGTGCTCAGAACAAATGAACTGTGTTTATTACACATACAGACCATATCTAGTTCAACTCTGCTACTGAAACTTATACAAAGCACTGGTCCTCTAACATCCAATGTTTGTCAGTTAAGATGAGAAACGTGTGAGCTTCGTGAATGATGTAGTTCGTTTGAGCTGTAAAGTAAGTGCCCTTACCTGAAAGGAAGTCTTGCTTGTAGGAAGACTCAGAGCCTGGGAATTAACACAATTTCTGAAATGAAACACACAGCAGAGTTCTCAGCCATTGATAACACTCTGCTTTAGAGCAAGAAGCACGCTCTAGCTTTCTAGAGTCTCTAATACAGAGGGAAAATTGAGGATGCTGAGAACAAAAGAACGGTGTTTCCTACACATACGGACCATATCTAGTCCAACTCTGCTTCTGTAACTTATGCAAAGCAATGGTCCTCTAACACCCAATCCTTGTCAGTTAAGATGAGAAACGTGTGAGCTTCGTGAACAATGTAGTTCGTTTGAGCTGTAAAGAAAATGCCCTTACCTGAAACGAAGTCTTGCTTGTAGGAAGACTCAGAGCCTGGTATTTAACTCCAGTTTTGAAGGGAAACACACAGCAGAGTTCTCATCTATTGATCACACTCTGTTTCATAGCAAGAAGCACGCTCTTGCTTTCTAGAGTTTCTAATACAGCAGGAAACGTGATTGTGCTCAGAACAAAAGAATGGTGTTTCCTACACCTATGGAACATATCTAGTCCAACTCTGCTTCTGAAACTGATACAAAGCACTGGTCCTCTAACATCCAATGCTTGTCAGTTAAGATGAGTAACGTGTGAGCTCGTGAACGATGTAGTTCGTTTGAGCTGAAAAGTGACTGCCCTTACCTGAAACGAAGTCTTGCTCATAGGAAGAAACAGAGCCTGGGATTTAACTTCATTTCTGAAGGGAAACACACAGCATAGTTCTCATCCATGGATCACAATCTGCTTTAGAGCGAGAACCACGCTCTTGCTTTCTAGAGTCTCTAATAGAGCAGGAAACATGCGTGTGCTCAGAGCAAAAGAACGGTATTTCCTAAACATACAGACGATATCTAGTTCAACTCTACTTCTAAAACTGAAACAAACCACAGGTCCACTAACATCCTATGCTTGTCAGTTAAGATGAGAAACGTGTGAGCTCGTGAAAGATGTAGTTCATTTGAGCTGAAAAGAGATGCCCTTACTTGAAACGAATACTTGATGTAGGAAAACACAGAGCCTGAGATTTAACTCCATTTTTGAGGGAAACACACCGCACACTTCTCATCATTGAAACACTATCTGCTTTATCGCAAGAAGCAGGCTCTTGCTTTCTAGAGTCTCTAATAAATCAGGAAACATGATTGTGTTCAGAACAAATGAACTGTGTTTCCTACACATACGAACCATATCTAGTTCAACACTCCTTCTAAAACTGAAACAAACCACAGGTCCTCTAAGATCCAATGCTTGTCAGTTAAGATGAGTAACGTGTGAGCTTTGTGAACGATGTAGTTCTATTGAGCTGAAAAGTGACTGCCCTTACCTGAAACGAAGTCTTGCTTATAGGAAGACAAAGAGCCTGGGATTTAACATTATTTCTGAAGGGAAACACACAGCACAGTTCTCATCCATGGATTACAACCTGCTTTAGAGCGAGAAGCACGCTCTTGCTTTCTAGAGTCTCTAATATAGCAGGAAACATGAATGTGCTCAGAACAAAAGAACGGTGTTTCCTAAACAAACTGACCATATCTAGTCCAACTCTGCTTCTGAAACTGATATAAAGCACTAGTCCTCTAACGTCCAATGCTTGTCAGTTAAGATGATTAAGGTGTCAGCTTCGTTAACGATGTAGTTCATTTGAGCTGAAAAGTGAGTGCCCTTACCTGAAACGAAGTCTTGCTTATAGGAAGAAACAGAGCCTGAGATTTAACTACATTTCTGAAGGGAAACACACAGCACACTTCTTATCCATGAAAAACTCTCTGCTTTAGAGCAAGAAGCACGCTCTTGCTTTCTAGAGTCTAATACAGCAGGAAATATGATTGTGCTCAGAACAAATGAACTGTGTTTCCTACACATACGGACCATATCTAGTTCAACTCTGCTCCTGAAACTGATACAAAGCACTGGCCCTCTAACATCCAATGCTTGTCAGTTAAGATGAGAAACGTGTGAGCTTCGTGAACGATGTAGTTCGTTTGAGCTGTAAAGTAAGTGTCCTTACCTGAAAGGATGTCTTGCTTGTAGGAAGAGTCAGAGCCAGGGATTTAACTCCATTTCTGCAATGAAACACACAGCAGAGTTCTCAGCCATTGATCACACTCTGCTTTAGAGCAAGAAGCACGCTCTAGCTTTCTAGAGTCTCTAATACAGGGGGAAAATTGAGGATGCTGAGAACAAAAGAACGGTGTTTCCTACACATACGGACCATATCTAGTCCAACTCTGCTTCTGTAACTGATGCAAAGCACTGGTCCACTAACATCCAATGCTTGTCAGTTAAGATGAATAACGTGTGAGCTTTGTGAATGATGTAGTTCGTCTGAGCTGAAAAGTGACTGCCCTTACCTGAAACGAAGTCTTGCTTATAGGAAGACACAGAGCCTGGGATTTAACTTCATTTCTGAAGGGAAACACACAGCATAGTTCTCATCCATGGATCACAACCTGCTTTAGAGCAAAAAGCACGCTCTTGCTTTCTAGAGTCTCTAATAAAGTAGGAAATGTGATTGTGCTCAGAACAAAAATATGGTTTTTCCCACACATACGGACCATATCTAGTCCAACTCTGCTTCTGAAACTTATACAAAGCACTGATCCTCTAACGTCCAATGCTTGTCAGTTAAGATGAGTAACATGTGAGCTTCGTGATCGATGTAGTTCGTTTGAGCTGAAAAGTGACTGCCCTTACCTGAAACGAAGTCTTGCTTACAGGAAGACACAGAGCCTGGGATTTAACTCCATTTCTGAAGGGAAACACACAGCATAGTTCTCATCCATGGATCACAATCTGCTTTAGAGCGAGAAGCACGCTCTCGCTTTCTAGAGTCTCTAATAGAGCAGGAAACACGAGTGTGCTCAGAGCAAAAGAACGTTGTTTTCTAAACATACACACGATATCTAGTTCAACTCTGCTTCTGAAACTGAAACAAACCACAGGTCCACTAACATCCTATGCTTGTCAGTTAAGATGAGAAACGTGTGAGCTCGTGAATGATGTAGTTCGTTCGAGCTGAAAAGAGATGCCCTTAATTGAAACGAATTCTTGATATAGGAAAACACAGAGCCTGAGATTTAACTCCATTTCTGTAGGGAAACACACCGCACACTTCTCATCCTTGAAACACTCTCTGCTTTATCGCAAGAGGCAGGCTCTTGCTTTCAAGAGTCTCTAATAAATCATGAAAGAAGATTGTGCTCAGAACAAATGAACTGTGTTTCAACACATACGGACCATATCTAGTTCAACACTCCTTCTAAAACTGAAACAAACCACAGGTCCTCTAAGATCCAATGCTTGTCAGTTAAGATGAGTAACGTGTGAGCTTTGTGAACGATGTAGTTCGTTTGAGCTGAATAGTGACTGCACTTACCTGAAACGAATTCTTGCTTATAGGAAGACACAGAGCCTGGGATTTAACATCATTTCTGATGGGAAACACACAGCATAGTTCTCATCCATGGATTACAACCTGCTTTAGAGCGAGAAGCACGCTCTTGCTTTCTAGAGTCTCTAATATAGCAGGAAACATGAATGTGCTCAGAACAAAAGAACGGTGTTTCCTAAACATACGGACCATATCTAGGTCAACTCTGCTTCTGAAACTGAAACAAACCACAGGTCCTCTAACATCCTATGCTTGTCAGTTAAGATGAGAAACGTGTGAGCTTCGTGAACAATGTAGTTCGTTTGAGCTGTAAAGAACCTGCCCTTACCTGAAACGAAGTCTTGCTTGTAGGAAGACTCAGAGCCTGGGATTTAACTCCATTTCTGAAGGGAAACACACAGCAGAGTTCTCATCCATTGATCACACTCTGCTTTAGAGCAAGAAGAATGCCCTTGCTTTCTAGATTCTCTAATACAGCAGGAAACGTGAGTTTGCTCAGAAGAAAAGAACGGTGTTTCCTAAAAATACGGACCATATCTAGTTCAAATCTGCTTCTGAAACTGAAACAAACCACAGGGGCTCTAAGATCCTATGCTTGTCAGTTAAGCTGAGAAACGTGTGAGATTCGTGAACAATGTAGGTCGTTAGAGCTGAAAAGTGACTGCCCTTACCTGAAACGAAGTCTTACTTATAGGAAGACACAGAGCCTGGGATTTAACTTCATTTCTGAAGGGAAAAACACAGCATAGTTCTCATCCATTGATCACACTATGTTTTAGAGCAAAAAGCACGCTCTTATTTTCTAGAGTCTCTAATACAGTAGGAAAAGTGATTTTGCTCAGAACAAAAGAATGGTGTTTCCTACACATACGGACCATATCTAGTACAACTCTGCTTCTGAAACTGATATAAAGCACTGGTCCTCTAACGACCAATGCTTGTCAGTTAAGATGAGTAACGTGTGAGCTTCGTAAATGATGTAGTTCGTTTGAGCTGAAAAGTGATTACCCTTACCTGAAACGAAGTCTTGCTTATAGGAAGAAACAGAGCCTGAGATTTAACTACATTTCTGGAGGGAAACCCACAGCACACTTCTCATCCATGAAACACTCTCTGCTTTAGAGCAAGAAGCACGCTCTTGCTTTGTAGAGTCGACTACAGCAGGAAATAAGATTGTGCTCAGAACAAATAAACTGTGTTTATTACACATACGGACCATATCTAGTTCAACTCTGCTACTGAAACTGATACAAAGCACTGGTCCTCTAACATCCAATGTTTGTCAGTTAAGATGAGAAACGTGTGAGCTTCGTGAATGATGTAGTTCGTTTGAGCTGTAAAGTAAGTGCCCTTACCTGAAAGGAAGTCTTGCTTGTAGGAAGACTCAGAGCCTGGGAATTAACACAATTTCTGAAATGAAACACACAGCAGAGTTCTCAGCCATTGATAACACTCTGCTTTAGAGCAAGAAGCACGCTCTAGCTTTCTAGAGTCTCTAATACAGAGGGAAAATTGAGGATGCTGAGAACAAAAGAACGGTGTTTCCTACACATACGGACCATATCTAGTCCAACTCTGCTTCTGTAACTTATGCAAAGCAATGGTCCTCTAACACCCAATCCTTGTCAGTTAAGATGAGAAACGTGTGAGCTTCGTGAACAATGTAGTTCGTTTGAGCTGTAAAGAAAATGCCCTTACCTGAAACGAAGTCTTGCTTGTAGGAAGACTCAGAGCCTGGTATTTAACTCCAGTTTTGAAGGGAAACACACAGCAGAGTTCTCATCTATTGATCACACTCTGTTTCATAGCAAGAAGCACGCTCTTGCTTTCTAGAGTTTCTAATACAGCAGGAAACGTGATTGTGCTCAGAACAAAAGAATGGTGTTTCCTACACCTATGGAACATATCTAGTCCAACTCTGCTTCTGAAACTGATACAAAGCACTGGTCCTCTAACATCCAATGCTTGTCAGTTAAGATGAGTAACGTGTGAGCTCGTGAACGATGTAGTTCGTTTGAGCTGAAAAGTGACTGCCCTTACCTGAAACGAAGTCTTGCTCATAGGAAGAAACAGAGCCTGGGATTTAACTTCATTTCTGAAGGGAAACACACAGCATAGTTCTCATCCATGGATCACAATCTGCTTTAGAGCGAGAACCACGCTCTTGCTTTCTAGAGTCTCTAATAGAGCAGGAAACATGCGTGTGCTCAGAGCAAAAGAACGGTATTTCCTAAACATACAGACGATATCTAGTTCAACTCTACTTCTAAAACTGAAACAAACCACAGGTCCACTAACATCCTATGCTTGTCAGTTAAGATGAGAAACGTGTGAGCTCGTGAAAGATGTAGTTCATTTGAGCTGAAAAGAGATGCCCTTACTTGAAACGAATACTTGATGTAGGAAAACACAGAGCCTGAGATTTAACTCCATTTTTGAGGGAAACACACCGCACACTTCTCATCATTGAAACACTATCTGCTTTATCGCAAGAAGCAGGCTCTTGCTTTCTAGAGTCTCTAATAAATCAGGAAACATGATTGTGTTCAGAACAAATGAACTGTGTTTCCTACACATACGAACCATATCTAGTTCAACACTCCTTCTAAAACTGAAACAAACCACAGGTCCTCTAAGATCCAATGCTTGTCAGTTAAGATGAGTAACGTGTGAGCTTTGTGAACGATGTAGTTCTATTGAGCTGAAAAGTGACTGCCCTTACCTGAAACGAAGTCTTGCTTATAGGAAGACAAAGAGCCTGGGATTTAACATTATTTCTGAAGGGAAACACACAGCACAGTTCTCATCCATGGATTACAACCTGCTTTAGAGCGAGAAGCACGCTCTTGCTTTCTAGAGTCTCTAATATAGCAGGAAACATGAATGTGCTCAGAACAAAAGAACGGTGTTTCCTAAACAAACTGACCATATCTAGTCCAACTCTGCTTCTGAAACTGATATAAAGCACTAGTCCTCTAACGTCCAATGCTTGTCAGTTAAGATGATTAAGGTGTCAGCTTCGTTAACGATGTAGTTCATTTGAGCTGAAAAGTGAGTGCCCTTACCTGAAACGAAGTCTTGCTTATAGGAAGAAACAGAGCCTGAGATTTAACTACATTTCTGAAGGGAAACACACAGCACACTTCTTATCCATGAAAAACTCTCTGCTTTAGAGCAAGAAGCACGCTCTTGCTTTCTAGAGTCTAATACAGCAGGAAATATGATTGTGCTCAGAACAAATGAACTGTGTTTCCTACACATACGGACCATATCTAGTTCAACTCTGCTCCTGAAACTGATACAAAGCACTGGCCCTCTAACATCCAATGCTTGTCAGTTAAGATGAGAAACGTGTGAGCTTCGTGAACGATGTAGTTCGTTTGAGCTGTAAAGTAAGTGTCCTTACCTGAAAGGATGTCTTGCTTGTAGGAAGAGTCAGAGCCAGGGATTTAACTCCATTTCTGCAATGAAACACACAGCAGAGTTCTCAGCCATTGATCACACTCTGCTTTAGAGCAAGAAGCACGCTCTAGCTTTCTAGAGTCTCTAATACAGGGGGAAAATTGAGGATGCTGAGAACAAAAGAACGGTGTTTCCTACACATACGGACCATATCTAGTCCAACTCTGCTTCTGTAACTGATGCAAAGCACTGGTCCACTAACATCCAATGCTTGTCAGTTAAGATGAATAACGTGTGAGCTTTGTGAATGATGTAGTTCGTCTGAGCTGAAAAGTGACTGCCCTTACCTGAAACGAAGTCTTGCTTATAGGAAGACACAGAGCCTGGGATTTAACTTCATTTCTGAAGGGAAACACACAGCATAGTTCTCATCCATGGATCACAACCTGCTTTAGAGCAAAAAGCACGCTCTTGCTTTCTAGAGTCTCTAATAAAGTAGGAAATGTGATTGTGCTCAGAACAAAAATATGGTTTTTCCCACACATACGGACCATATCTAGTCCAACTCTGCTTCTGAAACTTATACAAAGCACTGATCCTCTAACGTCCAATGCTTGTCAGTTAAGATGAGTAACATGTGAGCTTCGTGATCGATGTAGTTCGTTTGAGCTGAAAAGTGACTGCCCTTACCTGAAACGAAGTCTTGCTTACAGGAAGACACAGAGCCTGGGATTTAACTCCATTTCTGAAGGGAAACACACAGCATAGTTCTCATCCATGGATCACAATCTGCTTTAGAGCGAGAAGCACGCTCTCGCTTTCTAGAGTCTCTAATAGAGCAGGAAACACGAGTGTGCTCAGAGCAAAAGAACGTTGTTTTCTAAACATACACACGATATCTAGTTCAACTCTGCTTCTGAAACTGAAACAAACCACAGGTCCACTAACATCCTATGCTTGTCAGTTAAGATGAGAAACGTGTGAGCTCGTGAATGATGTAGTTCGTTCGAGCTGAAAAGAGATGCCCTTAATTGAAACGAATTCTTGATATAGGAAAACACAGAGCCTGAGATTTAACTCCATTTCTGTAGGGAAACACACCGCACACTTCTCATCCTTGAAACACTCTCTGCTTTATCGCAAGAGGCAGGCTCTTGCTTTCAAGAGTCTCTAATAAATCATGAAAGAAGATTGTGCTCAGAACAAATGAACTGTGTTTCAACACATACGGACCATATCTAGTTCAACACTCCTTCTAAAACTGAAACAAACCACAGGTCCTCTAAGATCCAATGCTTGTCAGTTAAGATGAGTAACGTGTGAGCTTTGTGAACGATGTAGTTCGTTTGAGCTGAATAGTGACTGCACTTACCTGAAACGAATTCTTGCTTATAGGAAGACACAGAGCCTGGGATTTAACATCATTTCTGATGGGAAACACACAGCATAGTTCTCATCCATGGATTACAACCTGCTTTAGAGCGAGAAGCACGCTCTTGCTTTCTAGAGTCTCTAATATAGCAGGAAACATGAATGTGCTCAGAACAAAAGAACGGTGTTTCCTAAACATACGGACCATATCTAGTTCAACTCTGCTTCTGAAACTGAAACAAACCACAGGTCCTCTAACATCCTATGCTTGTCAGTTAAGATGAGAAACGTGTGAGCTTCGTGAACAATGTAGTTCGTTTGAGCTGTAAAGAACCTGCCCTTACCTGAAACGAAGTCTTGCTTGTAGGAAGACTCAGAGCCTGGGATTTAACTCCATTTCTGAAGGGAAACACACAGCAGAGTTCTCATCCATTGATCACACTCTGCTTTAGAGCAAGAAGAATGCCCTTGCTTTCTAGATTCTCTAATACAGCAGGAAACGTGAGTTTGCTCAGAAGAAAAGAACGGTGTTTCCTAAAAATACGGACCATATCTAGTTCAAATCTGCTTCTGAAACTGAAACAAACCACAGGGGCTCTAAGATCCTATGCTTGTCAGTTAAGCTGAGAAACGTGTGAGATTCGTGAACAATGTAGGTCGTTAGAGCTGAAAAGTGACTGCCCTTACCTGAAACGAAGTCTTACTTATAGGAAGACACAGAGCCTGGGATTTAACTTCATTTCTGAAGGGAAAAACACAGCATAGTTCTCATCCATTGATCACACTATGTTTTAGAGCAAAAAGCACGCTCTTATTTTCTAGAGTCTCTAATACAGTAGGAAAAGTGATTTTGCTCAGAACAAAAGAATGGTGTTTCCTACACATACGGACCATATCTAGTCCAACTCTGCTTCTGAAACTGATATAAAGCACTGGTCCTCTAACGACCAATGCTTGTCAGTTAAGATGAGTAACGTGTGAGCTTCGTAAATGATGTAGTTCGTTTGAGCTGAAAAGTGATTACCCTTACCTGAAACGAAGTCTTGCTTATAGGAAGAAACAGAGCCTGAGATTTAACTACATTTCTGGAGGGAAACCCACAGCACACTTCTCATCCATGAAACACTCTCTGCTTTAGAGCAAGAAGCACGCTCTTGCTTTGTAGAGTCGACTACAGCAGGAAATAAGATTGTGCTCAGAACAAATGAACTGTGTTTATTACACATACGGACCATATCTAGTTCAACTCTGCTACTGAAACTGATACAAAGCACTGGTCCTCTAACATCCAATGTTTGTCAGTTAAGATGAGAAACGTGTGAGCTTCGTGAATGATGTAGTTCGTTTGAGCTGTAAAGTAAGTGCCCTTACCTGAAAGGAAGTCTTGCTTGTAGGAAGACTCAGAGCCTGGGAATTAACACAATTTCTGAAATGAAACACACAGCAGAGTTCTCAGCCATTGATAACACTCTGCTTTAGAGCAAGAAGCACGCTCTAGCTTTCTAGAGTCTCTAATACAGAGGGAAAATTGAGGATGCTGAGAACAAAAGAACGGTGTTTCCTACACATACGGACCATATCTAGTCCAACTCTGCTTCTGTAACTTATGCAAAGCAATGGTCCTCTAACACCCAATCCTTGTCAGTTAAGATGAGAAACGTGTGAGCTTCGTGAACAATGTAGTTCGTTTGAGCTGTAAAGAAAATGCCCTTACCTGAAACGAAGTCTTGCTTGTAGGAAGACTCAGAGCCTGGTATTTAACTCCAGTTTTGAAGGGAAACACACAGCAGAGTTCTCATCTATTGATCACACTCTGTTTCATAGCAAGAAGCACGCTCTTGCTTTCTAGAGTTTCTAATACAGCAGGAAACGTGATTGTGCTCAGAACAAAAGAATGGTGTTTCCTACACCTATGGAACATATCTAGTCCAACTCTGCTTCTGAAACTGATACAAAGCACTGGTCCTCTAACATCCAATGCTTGTCAGTTAAGATGAGTAACGTGTGAGCTCGTGAACGATGTAGTTCGTTTGAGCTGAAAAGTGACTGCCCTTACCTGAAACGAAGTCTTGCTCATAGGAAGAAACAGAGCCTGGGATTTAACTTCATTTCTGAAGGGAAACACACAGAATAGTTCTCATCCATGGATCACAATCTGCTTTAGAGCGAGAACCACGCTCTTGCTTTCTAGAGTCTCTAATAGAGCAGGAAACATGCGTGTGCTCAGAGCAAAAGAACGGTATTTCCTAAACATACAGACGATATCTAGTTCAACTCTGCTTCTGAAACTGAAACAAACCACAGGTCCACTAACATCCTATGCTTGTCAGTTAAGATGAGAAACGTGTGAGCTCGTGAAAGATGTAGTTCATTTGAGCTGAAAAGAGATGCCCTTACTTGAAACGAATACTTGATGTAGGAAAACACAGAGCCTGAGATTTAACTCCATTTTTGTAGGGAAACACACCGCACACTTCTCATCCTTGAAACACTATCTGCTTTATCGCAAGAAGCAGGCTCTTGCTTTCTAGAGTCTCTAATAAATCAGGAAACATGATTGTGTTCAGAACAAATGAACTGTGTTTCCTACACATACGAACCATATCTAGTTCAACACTCCTTCTAAAACTGAAACAAACCACAGGTCCTCTAAGATCCAATGCTTGTCAGTTAAGATGAGTAACGTGTGAGCTTTGTGAACGATGTAGTTCTATTGAGCTGAAAAGTGACTGCCCTTACCTGAAACGAAGTCTTGCTTATAGGAAGACAAAGAGCCTGGGATTTAACATTATTTCTGAAGGGAAACACACAGCATAGTTCTCATCCATGGATTACAACCTGCTTTAGAGCGAGAAGCACGCTCTTGCTTTCTAGAGTCTCTAATATAGCAGGAAACATGAATGTGCTCAGAACAAAAGAACGGTGTTTCCTAAACATACCGACCATATCTAGTCCAACTCTGCTTCTGAAACTGATATAAAGCACTAGTCCTCTAACGTCCAATGCTTGTCAATTAAGATGATTAAGGTGTCAGCTTCGTTAACGATGTAGTTCATTTGAGCTGAAAAGTGAGTGCCCTTACCTGAAACGAAGTCTTGCTTATAGGAAGAAACAGAGCCTGAGATTTAACTACATTTCTGAAGGGAAACACACAGCACACTTCTTATCCATGAAACACTCTCTGCTTTAGAGCAAGAAGCACGCTCTTGCTTTCTAGAGTCTAATACAGCAGGAAATATGATTGTGCTCAGAACAAATGAACTGTGTTTCCTACACATACGGACCATATCTAGTTCATCTCTGCTCCTGAAACTGATACAAAGCACTGGCCCTCTAACATCCAATGCTTGTCAGTTAAAATGAGAAACGTGTGAGCTTCGTGAACGATGTAGTTCGTTTGAGCTGTAAAGTAAGTGTCCTTACCTGAAAGGAAGTCTTGCTTGTAGGAAGAGTCAGAGCCAGGGATTTAACTCCATTTCTGCAATGAAACACACAGCAGAGTTCTCAGCCATTGATCACACTCTGCTTTAGAGCAAGAAGCACGCTCTAGCTTTCTAGAGTCTCTAATACAGGGGGAAAATTGAGGATGCTGAGAACAAAAGAACGGTGTTTCCTACACATACGGACCATATCTAGTCCAACTCTGCTTCTGTAACTGATGCAAAGCACTGGTCCACTAACATCCAATGCTTGTCAGTTAAGATGAATAACGTGTGAGCTTCGTGAATGATGTAGTTCGTCTGAGCTGAAAAGTGACTGCCCTTACCTGAAACGAAGTCTTGCTTATAGGAAGACACAGAGCCTGGGATTTAACTTCATTTCTGAAGGGAAACACACAGCATAGTTCTCATCCATGGATCACAACCTGCTTTAGAACAAAAAGCACGCTCTTGCTTTCTAGAGTCTCTAATAAAGTAGGAAACGTGATTGTGCTCAGAACAAAAATATGGTGTTTCCTACACATACGGACCATATCTAGTCCAACTCTGCTTCTGAAACTTATACAAAGCACTGATCCTCTAACGTCCAATGCTTGTCAGTTAAGATGAGTAACATGTGAGCTTCGTGATCGATGTAGTTCGTTTGAGCTGAAAAGTGACTGCCCTTACCTGAAACGAAGTCTTACTTATAGGAAGACACAGAGCCTGGGATTTAACTTCATTTCTGAAGGGAAAAACACAGCATAGTTCTCATCCATTGATCACACTATGTTTTAGAGCAAAAAGCACGCTCTTATTTTCTAGAGTCTCTAATACAGTAGGAAAAGTGATTTTGCTCAGAACAAAAGAATGGTGTTTCCTACACATACGGACCATATCTAGTCCAACTCTGCTTCTGAAACTGATATAAAGCACTGGTCCTCTAACGACCAATGCTTGTCAGTTAAGATGAGTAACGTGTGAGCTTCGTAAATGATGTAGTTCGTTTGAGCTGAAAAGTGATTACCCTTACCTGAAACGAAGTCTTGCTTATAGGAAGAAACAGAGCCTGAGATTTAACTACATTTCTGGAGGGAAACCCACAGCACACTTCTCATCCATGAAACACTCTCTGCTTTAGAGCAAGAAGCACGCTCTTGCTTTGTAGAGTCGACTACAGCAGGAAATAAGATTGTGCTCAGAACAAATGAACTGTGTTTATTACACATACGGACCATATCTAGTTCAACTCTGCTACTGAAACTGATACAAAGCACTGGTCCTCTAACATCCAATGTTTGTCAGTTAAGATGAGAAACGTGTGAGCTTCGTGAATGATGTAGTTCGTTTGAGCTGTAAAGTAAGTGCCCTTACCTGAAAGGAAGTCTTGCTTGTAGGAAGACTCAGAGCCTGGGAATTAACACAATTTCTGAAATGAAACACACAGCAGAGTTCTCAGCCATTGATAACACTCTGCTTTAGAGCAAGAAGCACGCTCTAGCTTTCTAGAGTCTCTAATACAGAGGGAAAATTGAGGATGCTGAGAACAAAAGAACGGTGTTTCCTACACATACGGACCATATCTAGTCCAACTCTGCTTCTGTAACTTATGCAAAGCAATGGTCCTCTAACACCCAATCCTTGTCAGTTAAGATGAGAAACGTGTGAGCTTCGTGAACAATGTAGTTCGTTTGAGCTGTAAAGAAAATGCCCTTACCTGAAACGAAGTCTTGCTTGTAGGAAGACTCAGAGCCTGGTATTTAACTCCAGTTTTGAAGGGAAACACACAGCAGAGTTCTCATCTATTGATCACACTCTGTTTCATAGCAAGAAGCACGCTCTTGCTTTCTAGAGTTTCTAATACAGCAGGAAACGTGATTGTGCTCAGAACAAAAGAATGGTGTTTCCTACACCTATGGAACATATCTAGTCCAACTCTGCTTCTGAAACTGATACAAAGCACTGGTCCTCTAACATCCAATGCTTGTCAGTTAAGATGAGTAACGTGTGAGCTCGTGAACGATGTAGTTCGTTTGAGCTGAAAAGTGACTGCCCTTACCTGAAACGAAGTCTTGCTCATAGGAAGAAACAGAGCCTGGGATTTAACTTCATTTCTGAAGGGAAACACACAGAATAGTTCTCATCCATGGATCACAATCTGCTTTAGAGCGAGAACCACGCTCTTGCTTTCTAGAGTCTCTAATAGAGCAGGAAACATGCGTGTGCTCAGAGCAAAAGAACGGTATTTCCTAAACATACAGACGATATCTAGTTCAACTCTGCTTCTGAAACTGAAACAAACCACAGGTCCACTAACATCCTATGCTTGTCAGTTAAGATGAGAAACGTGTGAGCTCGTGAAAGATGTAGTTCATTTGAGCTGAAAAGAGATGCCCTTACTTGAAACGAATACTTGATGTAGGAAAACACAGAGCCTGAGATTTAACTCCATTTTTGTAGGGAAACACACCGCACACTTCTCATCCTTGAAACACTATCTGCTTTATCGCAAGAAGCAGGCTCTTGCTTTCTAGAGTCTCTAATAAATCAGGAAACATGATTGTGTTCAGAACAAATGAACTGTGTTTCCTACACATACGAACCATATCTAGTTCAACACTCCTTCTAAAACTGAAACAAACCACAGGTCCTCTAAGATCCAATGCTTGTCAGTTAAGATGAGTAACGTGTGAGCTTTGTGAACGATGTAGTTCTATTGAGCTGAAAAGTGACTGCCCTTACCTGAAACGAAGTCTTGCTTATAGGAAGACAAAGAGCCTGGGATTTAACATTATTTCTGAAGGGAAACACACAGCATAGTTCTCATCCATGGATTACAACCTGCTTTAGAGCGAGAAGCACGCTCTTGCTTTCTAGAGTCTCTAATATAGCAGGAAACATGAATGTGCTCAGAACAAAAGAACGGTGTTTCCTAAACATACCGACCATATCTAGTCCAACTCTGCTTCTGAAACTGATATAAAGCACTAGTCCTCTAACGACCAATGCTTGTCAATTAAGATGATTAAGGTGTCAGCTTCGTTAACGATGTAGTTCATTTGAGCTGAAAAGTGAGTGCCCTTACCTGAAACGAAGTCTTGCTTATAGGAAGAAACAGAGCCTGAGATTTAACTACATTTCTGAAGGGAAACACACAGCACACTTCTTATCCATGAAACACTCTCTGCTTTAGAGCAAGAAGCACGCTCTTGCTTTCTAGAGTCTAATACAGCAGGAAATATGATTGTGCTCAGAACAAATGAACTGTGTTTCCTACACATACGGACCATATCTAGTTCATCTCTGCTCCTGAAACTGATACAAAGCACTGGCCCTCTAACATCCAATGCTTGTCAGTTAAAATGAGAAACGTGTGAGCTTCGTGAACGATGTAGTTCGTTTGAGCTGTAAAGTAAGTGTCCTTACCTGAAAGGAAGTCTTGCTTGTAGGAAGAGTCAGAGCCAGGGATTTAACTCCATTTCTGCAATGAAACACACAGCAGAGTTCTCAGCCATTGATCACACTCTGCTTTAGAGCAAGAAGCACGCTCTAGCTTTCTAGAGTCTCTAATACAGGGGGAAAATTGAGGATGCTGAGAACAAAAGAACGGTGTTTCCTACACATACGGACCATATCTAGTCCAACTCTGCTTCTGTAACTGATGCAAAGCACTGGTCCACTAACATCCAATGCTTGTCAGTTAAGATGAATAACGTGTGAGCTTCGTGAATGATGTAGTTCGTCTGAGCTGAAAAGTGACTGCCCTTACCTGAAACGAAGTCTTGCTTATAGGAAGACACAGAGCCTGGGATTTAACTTCATTTCTGAAGGGAAACACACAGCATAGTTCTCATCCATGGATCACAACCTGCTTTAGAACAAAAAGCACGCTCTTGCTTTCTAGAGTCTCTAATAAAGTAGGAAACGTGATTGTGCTCAGAACAAAAATATGGTGTTTCCTACACATACGGACCATATCTAGTCCAACTCTGCTTCTGAAACTTATACAAAGCACTGATCCTCTAACGTCCAATGCTTGTCAGTTAAGATGAGTAACATGTGAGCTTCGTGATCGATGTAGTTCGTTTGAGCTGAAAAGTGACTGCCCTTACCTGAAACGAAGTCTTACTTATAGGAAGACACAGAGCCTGGGATTTAACTTCATTTCTGAAGGGAAAAACACAGCATAGTTCTCATCCATTGATCACACTATGTTTTAGAGCAAAAAGCACGCTCTTATTTTCTAGAGTCTCTAATACAGTAGGAAAAGTGATTTTGCTCAGAACAAAAGAATGGTGTTTCCTACACATACGGACCATATCTAGTCCAACTCTGCTTCTGAAACTGATATAAAGCACTGGTCCTCTAATGACCAATGCTTGTCAGTTAAGATGAGTAACGTGTGAGCTTCGTAAATGATGTAGTTCGTTTGAGCTGAAAAGTGATTACCCTTACCTGAAACGAAGTCTTGCTTATAGGAAGAAACAGAGCCTGAGATTTAACTACATTTCTGGAGGGAAACCCACAGCACACTTCTCATCCATGAAACACTCTCTGCTTTAGAGCAAGAAGCACGCTCTTGCTTTGTAGAGTCGACTACAGCAGGAAATAAGATTGTGCTCAGAACAAATGAACTGTGTTTATTACACATACGGACCATATCTAGTTCAACTCTGCTACTGAAACTGATACAAAGCACTGGTCCTCTAACATCCAATGTTTGTCAGTTAAGATGAGAAACGTGTGAGCTTCGTGAATGATGTAGTTCGTTTGAGCTGTAAAGTAAGTGCCCTTACCTGAAAGGAAGTCTTGCTTGTAGGAAGACTCAGAGCCTGGGAATTAACACAATTTCTGAAATGAAACACACAGCAGAGTTCTCAGCCATTGATAACACTCTGCTTTAGAGCAAGAAGCACGCTCTAGCTTTCTAGAGTCTCTAATACAGAGGGAAAATTGAGGATGCTGAGAACAAAAGAACGGTGTTTCCTACACATACGGACCATATCTAGTCCAACTCTGCTTCTGTAACTTATGCAAAGCAATGGTCCTCTAACACCCAATCCTTGTCAGTTAAGATGAGAAACGTGTGAGCTTCGTGAACAATGTAGTTCGTTTGAGCTGTAAAGAAAATGCCCTTACCTGAAACGAAGTCTTGCTTGTAGGAAGACTCAGAGCCTGGTATTTAACTCCAGTTTTGAAGGGAAACACACAGCAGAGTTCTCATCTATTGATCACACTCTGTTTCATAGCAAGAAGCACGCTCTTGCTTTCTAGAGTTTCTAATACAGCAGGAAACGTGATTGTGCTCAGAACAAAAGAATGGTGTTTCCTACACCTATGGAACATATCTAGTCCAACTCTGCTTCTGAAACTGATACAAAGCACTGGTCCTCTAACATCCAATGCTTGTCAGTTAAGATGAGTAACGTGTGAGCTCGTGAACGATGTAGTTCGTTTGAGCTGAAAAGTGACTGCCCTTACCTGAAACGAAGTCTTGCTCATAGGAAGAAACAGAGCCTGGGATTTAACTTCATTTCTGAAGGGAAACACACAGAATAGTTCTCATCCATGGATCACAATCTGCTTTAGAGCGAGAACCACGCTCTTGCTTTCTAGAGTCTCTAATAGAGCAGGAAACATGCGTGTGCTCAGAGCAAAAGAACGGTATTTCCTAAACATACAGACGATATCTAGTTCAACTCTGCTTCTGAAACTGAAACAAACCACAGGTCCACTAACATCCTATGCTTGTCAGTTAAGATGAGAAACGTGTGAGCTCGTGAAAGATGTAGTTCATTTGAGCTGAAAAGAATTGCCCTTACTTGAAACGAATACTTGATGTAGGAAAACACAGAGCCTGAGATTTAACTCCATTTTTGTAGGGAAACACACCGCACACTTCTCATCCTTGAAACACTATCTGCTTTATCGCAAGAAGCAGGCTCTTGCTTTCTAGAGTCTCTAATAAATCAGGAAACATGATTGTGTTCAGAACAAATGAACTGTGTTTCCTACACATACGAACCATATCTAGTTCAACACTCCTTCTAAAACTGAAACAAACCACAGGTCCTCTAAGATCCAATGCTTGTCAGTTAAGATGAGTAACGTGTGAGCTTTGTGAACGATGTAGTTCTATTGAGCTGAAAAGTGACTGCCCTTACCTGAAACGAAGTCTTGCTTATAGGAAGACAAAGAGCCTGGGATTTAACATTATTTCTGAAGGGAAACACACAGCATAGTTCTCATCCATGGATTACAACCTGCTTTAGAGCGAGAAGCACGCTCTTGCTTTCTAGAGTCTCTAATATAGCAGGAAACATGAATGTGCTCAGAACAAAAGAACGGTGTTTCCTAAACATACCGACCATATCTAGTCCAACTCTGCTTCTGAAACTGATATAAAGCACTAGTCCTCTAACGTCCAATGCCTGTCAATTAAGATGATTAAGGTGTCAGCTTCGTTAACGATGTAGTTCATTTGAGCTGAAAAGTGAGTGCCCTTACCTGAAACGAAGTCTTGCTTATAGGAAGAAACAGAGCCTGAGATTTAACTACATTTCTGAAGGGAAACACACAGCACACTTCTTATCCATGAAACACTCTCTGCTTTAGAGCAAGAAGCACGCTCTTGCTTTCTAGAGTCTAATACAGCAGGAAATATGATTGTGCTCAGAACAAATGAACTGTGTTTCCTACACATACGGACCATATCTAGTTCATCTCTGCTCCTGAAACTGATACAAAGCACTGGCCCTCTAACATCCAATGCTTGTCAGTTAAAATGAGAAACGTGTGAGCTTCGTGAACGATGTAGTTCGTTTGAGCTGTAAAGTAAGTGTCCTTACCTGAAAGGAAGTCTTGCTTGTAGGAAGAGTCAGAGCCAGGGATTTAACTCCATTTCTGCAATGAAACACACAGCAGAGTTCTCAGCCATTGATCACACTCTGCTTTAGAGCAAGAAGCACGCTCTAGCTTTCTAGAGTCTCTAATACAGGGGGAAAATTGAGGATGCTGAGAACAAAAGAACGGTGTTTCCTACACATACGGACCATATCTAGTCCAACTCTGCTTCTGTAACTGATGCAAAGCACTGGTCCACTAACATCCAATGCTTGTCAGTTAAGATGAATAACGTGTGAGCTTCGTGAATGATGTAGTTCGTCTGAGCTGAAAAGTGACTGCCCTTACCTGAAACGAAGTCTTGCTTATAGGAAGACACAGAGCCTGGGATTTAACTTCATTTCTGAAGGGAAACACACAGCATAGTTCTCATCCATGGATCACAACCTGCTTTAGAACAAAAAGCACGCTCTTGCTTTCTAGAGTCTCTAATAAAGTAGGAAACGTGATTGTGCTCAGAACAAAAATATGGTGTTTCCTACACATACGGACCATATCTAGTCCAACTCTGCTTCTGAAACTTATACAAAGCACTGATCCTCTAACGTCCAATGCTTGTCAGTTAAGATGAGTAACATGTGAGCTTCGTGATCGATGTAGTTCGTTTGAGCTGAAAAGTGACTGCCCTTACCTGAAACGAAGTCTTGCTTACAGGAAGACACAGAGCCTGGGATTTAACTCCATTTCTGAAGGGAAACACACAGCATAGTTCTCATCCATGGATCACAATCTGCTTTAGAGCGAGAAGCACGCTCTTGCTTTCTAGAGTCTCTAATAGAGCAGGAAACACGAGTGTGCTCAGAGCAAAAGAACGTTGTTTTCTAAACATACACACGATATCTAGTTCAACTCTGCTTCTGAAACTGAAACAAACCACAGGTCCACTAACATCCTATGCTTGTCAGTTAAGATGAGAAACGTGTGAGCTCGTGAATGATGTAGTTCGTTCGAGCTGAAAAGAGATGCCCTTAATTGAAACGAATTCTTGATATAGGAAAACACAGAGCCTGAGATTTAACTCCATTTCTGTAGGGAAACACACCGCACACTTCTCATCCTTGAAACACTCTCTGCTTTATCGCAAGAGGCAGGCTCTTGCATTCAAGAGTCTCTAATAAATCATGAAAGAAGATTGTGGTCAGAACAAATGAACTGTGTTTCAACACATACGGACCATATCTAGTTCAACACTCCTTCTAAAACTGAAACAAACCACAGGTCTTCTAAGATCCAATGCTTGTCAGTTAAGATGAGTAACGTGTGAGCTTTGTGAACGATGTAGTTCGTTTGAGCTGAATAGTGACTGCACTTACCTGAAACGAATTCTTGCTTATAGGAAGACACAGAGCCTGGGATTTAACATCATTTCTGATGGGAAACACACAGCATAGTTCTCATCCATGGATTACAACCTGCTTTAGAGCGAGAAGCACGCTCTTGCTTTCTAGAGTCTCTAATATAGCAGGAAACATGAATGTGCTCAGAACAAAAGAACGCTGTTTCCTAAACATACAGACCATATCTAGTTCAACTCTGCTTCTGAAACTGAAACAAACCACAGGTCCTCTAACATCCTATGCTTGTCAGTTAAGATGAGAAACGTGTGAGCTTCGTGAACAATGTAGTTCGTTTGAGCTGTAAAGAACCTGCCCTTACCTGAAACGAAGTCTTGCTTGTAGGAAGACTCAGAGCCTGGGATTTAACTCCATTTCTGAAGGGAAACACACAGCAGAGTTCTCATCCATTGATCACACTCTGCTTTAGAGCAAGAAGAATGCCCTTGCTTTCTAGATTCTCTAATACAGCAGGAAACGTGAGTTTGCTCAGAAGAAAAGAACGGTGTTTCCTAAAAATACGGACCATATCTAGTTCAAATCTGCTTCTGAAACTGAAACAAACCACAGGTGCTCTAAGATCCTATGCTTGTCAGTTAAGCTGAGAAACGTGTGAGATTCGTGAACAATGTAGGTCGTTAGAGCTGAAAAGTGACTGCCCTTACCTGAAACGAAGTCTTGCTTATAGGAAGACACAGAGCCTGGGATTTAACTTCATTTCTGAAGGGAAAAACACAGCATAGTTCTCATCCATTGATCACACTATGTTTTAGAGCAAAAAGCACGCTCTTATTTTCTAGAGTCTCTAATACAGTAGGAAAAGTGATGTTGCTCAGAACAAAAGAATGGTGTTTCCTACACATACGGACCATATCTAGTCCAACTCTGCTTCTGAAACTGATATAAAGCACTGGTCCTCTAACGACCAATGCTTGTCAGTTAAGATGAGTAACGTGTGAGCTTCGTAAATGATGTAGTTCGTTTGAGCTGAAAAGTGATTACCCTTACCTGAAACGAAGTCTTGCTTATAGGAAGAAACAGAGCCTGAGATTTAACTACATTTCTGGAGGGAAACCCACAGCACACTTCTCATCCATGAAACACTCTCTGCTTTAGAGCAAGAAGCACGCTCTTGCTTTGTAGAGTCGACTACAGCAGGAAATATGATTGTGCTCAGAACAAATGAACTGTGTTTCCTACACATACGGACCATATCTAGTTCAACTCTGCTCCTGAAACTGATACAAAGCACTGGCCCTCTAACATCCAATGCTTGTCAGTTAAGATGAGAAACGTGTGAGCTTCGTGAACGATGTAGTTCGTATGAGCTGTAAAGTAAGTGCCCTCACCTGAAAGGAAGTCTTGCTTGTAGGAAGAGTCAGAGCCTGGGATTTAACTCCATTTCTGAAATGAAACACACAGGCGAGTTTTCATCCATTGATCACACTCTGCTTTAGAGCAAGAAGCACGCTCTAGCTTTCTAGAGTCTCTAATACAGGGGGAAAATTGAGGATGCTGAGAACAAAAGAACTGTGTTTCCTACACATACGGACCATATCTAGTCCAAATCTGCTTTTGTAACTGATGCAAAGCACTGGTCCTCTAACACCCAATGCTTGTCAGATAAGATGAGAAACGTGTGAACTTCGTGAACGATGTAGTTCATTTGAGCTGTAAAGAAACTGCCCTTACCTGAAACGAAGTCTTGCTTGTAGGAAGAGTCAGAGCCTGGGATTTAACTCCATTTCTGAAGGGAAACAAACAGCAGAGTTCTTATCCATTGATCACACTCTGCTTTAGAGCAAGAAGAATGCTCTTGCTTTCTAGATTCTCTAATACAGCAGGAAACGTGAGTTTGCTCAGAACAAAAGAACGGTGTTCCCTAAACATACGGACCATATCTAGTTCAACTCTGCTTCTGAAACTGAAACAAACCACAGGTGCTCTAACATCCTATGCTTGTCAGTAAAGATGAGAAACGTGTGAGCTTCGTGAACAATGTAGTTCGTTTGAGCTGTAAAGAACCTGCCCTTACCTGAAACGAAGTCTTGCTTGTAGGAAGACTCAGAGCTTGGTATTTAACTCCATTTCTGAAGGGAAACACACAGCAGAGTTCTCATCTATTGATCACACTCTGTTTTAGAGCAAGAAGCACGCTCTTGCTTTCTAGAGTTTCTAATACAGCAGGAAACGTGATGGTGCTCAGAACAAAAGAATGGTGTTTCCTACACCTATGGAACATATCTAGTCCAAATCTGCTTCTGAAACTGATACAAAGCACTGGTCCTCTAACATCAAATGCTTGTCAGTTAAGATGAGTAACGTGTGAGCTTCGTGAACGATGTAGTTCCTTTGAGCTGAAAAGTGACTGCCCTTACCTGACACGAAGTCTTGCTTATAGGAAGACACAGAGCCTGGGATTTAACTTCATTTCTGAAGGGAAACACACTGCATAGTTCTCATCCATGGATCACAACCTGCTTTAGAGCAAAAAGCACGCTCTTGCTTTCTCGAGTCTCTAATAGAGCAGAAAACATTAGTGTGCTCAGAGCAAAAGAACGGTGTTTCCTAAACATACAGACGATATCTAGTTCAACTCTTCTTCTGAAACTGAAACAAAGCACAGGTCCACTAACATCCTATGCTTGTCAGTTAAGATGAGAAACGTGTGAACTCTGAACAATGTAGTTCGTTTGAGCTGAAAAGAGATCCCCTTACTTGAAACGAATTCTTGATGTAGGAAAACATACAGCCTGAGATTTAACTCCATTTCTGTAGGGAAACACACAGCACACTTCTCATCCTTGAAACACTCTCTGCTTTATCGCAAGAAGCAGGCTCTTGCTTTCTAGAGTCTCTAAAAAATCAGGAAATATGATTGTGCTCAGAACAAATGAACTGTGTTTCCTACACATACGGACCATATCTAGTTCAACACTCCTTCTAAAACTGAAACAAACCACAGGTCCTTTAATATCCAATGCTTGTCAATTAAGATGAGTAACGTGTGAGCTTCGTGAACAATGCAGTTCGTTTGAGCTGTAAAGAACCTGCCCTTACCTGAAACGAAGTCTTGCTTGTAGGAAGACTCAGAGCCTGGGATTTAACTCCATTTCTGAAGGGAAACACACAGCAGAGTTCTCATCCATTGATCACACTCTGCTTTAGAGCAAAAAGCACGCTCTTGCTTTCTAGAGTCTCTAATACAGTAGGAAACGTGATTGTGCTCAGAACAAAAGTATGGTGTTTCCTACACATACGGAACATATCTAGTCCAACTCTGCCTCTGAAATTGATACAAAGCACTGGTCCTCTAATGTCCAATGCTTGTGAGTTAAGATGAGAAACGTGTGAGCTTCCTGAACGATGTAGTTCGTTTGAGCTGAAAAGTGACTGCCCTTACCTGAAACGAAGTCTTGTTTGTAGGAAGACACAGAGCCAGAGATTTAACTCCACTTCTGTAGTGAAACACACCGCACACTTCTCATCAATGAAACACTCTCTGCTTTATAGCAAGAAGCATGCTCTTGCTTTCTAGAGTCTCTAATAATTCAGGAAACATGATTGTGCTCAGAACAAATGAACTGTGTTTCCTACACATACGGACCATATCTGGTTCAACACTCCTTCTGAATCTGAAACAAACCACAGGTCCTCTAACATCCAATGGTTGTCAGTTAATATGAGAAACCTGTGAGCTTCGTGATCGATGTAGTTCATTTGAGCTGTAAGGTAACTGCCCTTACCTGAAACGAAGTCTTGCTAGTAGGAAGACTCAGAGCCTGGGATTTAACTTCATTTCTGAAGGGAAACACACAGCATAGCTCTCATCCATGGATTACAACCTGCTTTAGAGCGAGAAGCACGCTCTTGCTTTCTAGAGTCTCTAATAAAGCAGGAAACGTGAATGTGCTCTGAACAAAAGAACTGTGTTTCCTACACATACGGACCATATCTAGTTCAACACTCCTTCTAAAACTGAAACAAACCACAGTTCCTCTAACATCCAATGCTTGTCAGTTAAGATGAGTAACGTGTGAGCTTTGTGAACGATGTAGTTCGTATGACCTGAAAAGTGACTGCCCTTACCTGAAACGAATTCTTGCTTATAGGAAGACACAGAGCCTGGGATTTAACATCATTTCTGATGGGATACACACAGCATAGTTCTCATCCATGGATTACAACCTGCTTTAGAGCGAGAAGCACGCTCTTGCTTTCTAGAGTCTCTAATATAGCAGGAAACATGAATGTGCTCAGAACAAAAGAACGGTGTTTCCTAAACATACGGACCATATCTAGGTCAACTCTGCTTCTGAAACTGAAACAAACCACAGGTCCTCTAACATCCTATGCTTGTCAGTTAAGATGAGAAACGTGTGAGCTTCGTGAACAATGTAGTTCGTTTGAGCTGTAAAGAACCTGCCCTTACCTGAAACGAAGTCTTGCTTGTAGGAAGACTCAGAGCCTGGGATTTAACTCCATTTCTGAAGGGAAACACACAGCAGAGTTCTCATCCATTGATCACACTCTGCTTTAGAGCAAGAAGAATGCCCTTGCTTTCTAGATTCTCTAATACAGCAGGAAACGTGAGTTTGCTCAGAAGAAAAGAACGGTGTTTCCTAAAAATACGGACCATATCTAGTTCAAATCTGCTTCTGAAACTGAAACAAACCACAGGTGCTCTAAGATCCTATGCTTGTCAGTTAAGCTGAGAAACGTGTGAGATTCGTGAACAATGTAGGTCGTTAGAGCTGAAAAGTGACTGCCCTTACCTGAAACGAAGTCTTGCTTATAGGAAGAAACAGAGCCTGAGATTTAACTACATTTCTGGAGGGAAACCCACAGCACACTTCTCATCCATGAAACACTCTCTGCTTTAGAGCAAGAAACACGCTCTTGCTTTGTAGAGTCGACTACAGCAGGAAATATGATTGTGCTCAGAACAAATGAACTGTGTTTCCTACACATACGGACCATATCTAGTTCAACTCTGCTCCCGAAACTGATACAAAGCACTGGCCCTCTAACATCCAATGCTTGTCAGTTAAGATGAGAAACGTGTGAGCTTCGTGAACGATGTAGTTCGTTTGAGCTGTAAAGTAAGTGCCCTTACCTGAAAGGAAGTCTTGCTTGTAGGAAGACTCAGAGCCTGGGAATTAACACAATTTCTGAAATGAAACACACAGCAGAGTTCTCAGCCATTGATAACACTCTGCTTTAAAGCAAGAAGCACGCTCTAGCTTTCTAGAATCTCTAATACAGAGGGAAAATTGAGGATGCTGAGAACAAAAGAACGGTGTTTCCTACACATACGGACCATATCTAGTCCAACTCTGCTTCTGTAACTTATGCAAAGCAATGGTCCTCTAACACCCAATCCTTGTCAGTTAAGATGAGAAACGTGTGAGCTTCGTGAACAATGTAGTTCGTTTGAGCTGTAAAGAAAATGCCCTTACCTGAAACGAAGTCTTGCTTGTAGGAAGACTCAGAGCCTGGTATTTAACTCCAGTTTTGAAGGGAAACACACAGCAGAGTTCTCATCTATTGATCACACTCTGTTTCATAGCAAGAAGCACGCTCTTGCTTTCTAGAGTTTCTAATACAGCAGGAAACGTGATTGTGCTCAGAACAAAAGAATGGTGTTTCCTACACCTATGGAACATATCTAGTCCAACTCTGCTTCTGAAACTGATACAAAGCACTGGTCCTCTAACATCCAATGCTTGTCAGTTAAGATGAGTAACGTGTGAGCTCGTGAACGATGTAGTTCGTTTGAGCTGAAAAGTGACTGCCCTTACCTGAAACGAAGTCTTGCTCATAGGAAGAAACAGAGCCTGGGATTTAACTTCATTTCTGAAGGGAAACACACAGCATAGTTCTCATCCATGGATCACAATCTGCTTTAGAGCGAGAACCACGCTCTTGCTTTCTAGAGTCTCTAATAGAGCAGGAAACATGCGTGTGCTCAGAGCAAAAGAACGGTATTTCCTAAACATACAGACGATATCTAGTTCAACTCTACTTCTAAAACTGAAACAAACCACAGGTCCACTAACATCCTATGCTTGTCAGTTAAGATGAGAAACGTGTGAGCTCGTGAAAGATGTAGTTCATTTGAGCTAAAAAGAGATGCCCTTACTTGAAACGAATACTTGATGTAGGAAAACACAGAGCCTGAGATTTAACTCCATTTTTGAGGGAAACACACCGCACACTTCTCATCCTTGAAACACTATCTGCTTTATCGCAAGAAGCAGGCTCTTGCTTTCTAGAGTCTCTAATAAATCAGGAAACATGATTGTGTTCAGAACAAATGAACTGTGTTTCCTACACATACGAACCATATCTAGTTCAACACTCCTTCTAAAACTGAAACAAACCACAGGTCCTCTAAGATCCAATGCTTGTCAGTTAAGATGAGTAACGTGTGAGCTTTGTGAACGATGTAGTTCTATTGAGCTGAAAAGTGACTGCCCTTACCTGAAACGAAGTCTTGCTTATAGGAAGACAAAGAGCCTGGGATTTAACATTATTTCTGAAGGGAAACACACAGCATAGTTCTCATCCATGGATTACAACCTGTTTAGAGCGAGAAGCACGCTCTTGCTTTCTAGAGTCTCTAATATAGCAGGAAACATGAATGTGCTCAGAACAAAAGAACGGTGTTTCCTAAACATACCGACCATATCTAGTCCAACTCTGCTTCCGAAACTGATATAAAGCACTAGTCCTCTAACGTCCAATGCTTGTCAGTTAAGATGATTAAGGTGTCAGCTTCGTTAACGATGTAGTTCATTTGAGCTGAAAAGTGAGTGCCCTTACCTGAAACGAAGTCTTGCTTATAGGAAGAAACAGAGCCTGAGATTTAACTACATTTCTGAAGGGAAACACACAGCACACTTCTTATCCATGAAACACTCTCTGCTTTAGAGCAAGAAGCACGCTCTTGCTTTCTAGAGTCTAATACAGCAGGAAATATGATTGTGCTCAGAACAAATGAACTGTGTTTCCTACACATACGGACCATATCTAGTTCAACTCTGCTCCTGAAACTGATACAAAGCACTGGCCCTCTAACATCCAATGCCTGTCAGTTAAGATGAGAAACGTGTGAGCTTCGTGAACGATGTAGTTCGTTTGAGCTGTAAAGTAAGTGTCCTTACCTGAAAGGAAGTCTTGCTTGTAGGAAGAGTCAGAGCCAGGGATTTAACTCCATTTCTGCAATGAAACACACAGCAGAGTTCTCAGCCATTGATCACACTCTGCTTTAGAGCAAGAAGCACGCTCTAGCTTTCTAGAGTCTCTAATACAGGGGGAAAATTGAGGATGCTGAGAACAAAAGAACGGTGTTTCCTACACATACGGACCATATCTAGTCCAACTCTGCTTCTGTAACTGATGCAAAGCACTGGTCCACTAACATCCAATGCTTGTCAGTTAAGATGAATAACGTGTGAGCTTCGTGAATGATGTAGTTCGTCTGAGCTGAAAAGTGACTGCCCTTACCTGAAACGAAGTCTTGCTTATAGGAAGACACAGAGCCTGGGATTTAACTTCATTTCTGAAGGGAAACACACAGCATAGTTCTCATCCATGGATCACAACCTGCTTTAGAGCAAAAAGCACGCTCTTGCTTTCTAGATTCTCTAATACAGGAGGAAACATGAGTGTGCTCAGAACAAAAGAACGGTGTTTCCTAAACATACGGAAAATATCTAGCTCAACTCTGCTTCTGAAACTGAAACAAACCACATGTCCTCTAACATCCTATGCTTGTCAGTTAAGATGAGAAACGTGTGAGCTTCGTGAACGATATAGTTCGTTTGAGCTGTAAAGTGACTGCCCTTACCTGAAAGGAAGTCTTGCTTATAGGAAGACACAGAGCCTGGGATTTAACTTCATTTCAGAAGGGAAACACACCGCAAACTTCTCATCCATGAAACACTCTCTGCTTTAGAGCAAGAAGCACGCTCTTGCTTTCTAGAGTCTCTAATACAGCAGGAAATGTGATTGTGCTCAGAACAAATGAACTGTTTTTCCTACACATACGGACCATATCTAGTTCAACAAACCTTCTGAAACTGAAACAAACCACAGGTCCTCTAACATCCAATGCTTGTCAGTTAAGAAGAGAAACGTGTGAGCTTCGTGAACGATGTAGTTCGTTTGAGCTGTAAAGTAACTGCCCTTACCTGAAATGAAGTCTTGCTTGTAGGAAGACTCAGAGCCTGAGATTTAACACCAGTTCTGGAGGGAAACACTCAGCACACTTCTCATCCATGAAACACTCTCTGCTTTAGAGCGAGAAGCATGCTCTTGCTTTCTAGAGTCTCTAATACAGCAGGAAACGCGATTGTGCTCAGAACAAATGAACTGTATTTCCTAAACATACAGACCATATCTAGTCCAACTCTGCTTCTGAAACTGATACAAAGCATGGTCCTCTAACGTCCAATGCTTGTCAGTTAGGATGAGTAACGTGTGAACTTAGTGAACGATGTAGTTCATTTGAGCTGTAAAGAAACTGCCCTTACCTGAAACGAAGTCTAGCTTGTAGGAAGACACAGAGCCTGGGATTTAACTCCATTTCTGAAAGGAAACACACAGCATAGTTCTCATCCATGGATCACAATCTGCTTTAGAGCGAGAAGCACGCTCTTGCTTTCTAGAGTCTCTAATAGAGCAGGAAACATGAGTGTGCTCAGAGCAAAAGAACGGTGTTTCCTAAACATACACACGATATCTAGTTCAACTCTGCTTCTGAAACTGAAACAAACCACAGGTCCACTAACATCCTATGCTTGTCAGTTAAGATGAGAAACGTGTGAGCTCGTGAACGATGTAGTTTGTTTGAGCTGAAAAGAGATGCCCTTACTTGAAACGAATTCTTGATATAGGAAAACACAGAGCCTGAGATTTAACTCCATTTCTGTAGGGAAACACACCGCACACTTCTCATCCTTGAAACACTCTCTGCTTTATCGCAAGAGGCAGGCTCTTGCTTTCAAGAGTCTCTAATAAATCATGAAAGATGATTGTGCTCAGAACAAATGAACTGTGTTTCCTACACATACGGACCATATCTAGTTCAACACTCCTTCTAAAACTGAAACAAACCACAGGTCCTCTAAGATCCAATGCTTGTCACTTAAGATGAGTAACATGTGAGCTTTGTGAACGATGTAGTTCGTTTGAGCTGAAAAGTGACTGCCCTTACCTGAAACGAAGTCTTGCTTATAGGAAGACACAGAGCCTGGGATTTAACATCATTTCTGAAGGGAACCACACAGCATAGTTCTCATCCATGGATTACAAACTGCTTTAGAGCGAGAAGCACGCTCTTGCTTTCTAGATTCTCTAATATAGCAGGAAACATGAATGTGCTCAGAACAAAAGAACGGTGTTTCCTAAACATACAGACCATATCTAGTTCAACTCTGCTTCTGAAACTGAAACAAACCACAGGTCCTCTAACATCCTATGCTTGTCAGTTAAGATGAGAAACGTGTGAGCTTCGTGAACAATGTAGTCTGTTTGAGCTGTAAAGACCTGCCCTTATCGGAAACGAAGTCTTGCTTGTAGGGAGACTCAGAGCCTTGTATTTAACTCCATTTCTGAAGGGAAACACACAGCAGAGTTCTCATCCATTGATCACACTCTGATTTAGAGCAAGAAGCACGCTCTTGCTTTCTAGATTCTCTAATACAGTAGGAAACGTGATTGTGCTCAGAACAAAAGAATGGTGTTTCCTACACATACGGAACATATCTAGTCCAACTCTGCTTCTCTTACTGATACAAAGCACTGGTCCTCTAACATCCAATGTTTCTCAGTTAAGATGAGTAACGTGTGAGCTTCGTGAACGATGTAGTTCGTTTCAGCTGAAAAGTGACTACCCTTACCTGAAACAAAGTCTATCTTATAGGAAGACAAAGAGCCTGGGATTTAACTCCATTTCTGAAGGCAAACACACAGCATAGTTCTCATCCATGGATCACAACCTGCTTTAGAGCAAAAAGCAAGCTCTTGCTTTCTAGATTCTCTAATACAGCAGGAAACATGAGTGTGCTCAGAACAAAAGAACGGTGTTTCCTAAACATACGGAAAATATCTAGCTCAACTCTGCTTCTGAAACTGAAACAAACCACATGTCCTCTAACATCCTATGCTTGTCAGTTAAGATGAGAAACGTGTGAGCTTCGTGAACGATGTAGTTCGTTTGAGCTGTAAAGTGACTGCCCTTACCTGAAAGGAAGTCTTGCTTGTAGGAAGACACAGAGTCTGAGATTTAACTCCATTTCTGGAGGGAAACACACAGCACCCTTCTCATCCATGAAACACTCTCACCTTTATAGCAAGAAGCACTCTCTTGCTTTCTAGAGTCTCTAATACACCTGGAAACGTGATTGTGCTCAGAACAAATGAACTGTGTTTGTACACTTACAGACCATATCTATTCAACACTCCTTTTGAAACTGAAACAAACCACAGGTCCTCTAACATCCAATGCTTGTCAGTTAAGATGAGAAACGTGTGAGCTTCGTGCAAGATGTAGTTCGTTTGAGCTGTAAAGTAACTGCCCTTACCTGAAACGAAGGCTTGATTGTAGGAAGACTCACAGGCTGAAATTTAATTCCATTTCTGGAGGGAAACAAACAGCACACTTCTCATCCATGAAACACTCTCTGCTTTAGAGCAAGAAGCACGCTCTTGCTTTCTAGAGTCTCTAAGACAGCAGGAAACGTGATTGTGCTCAGAACAAATAAACTGTGTTTCCTACACATACGTACCACATCTATTCCTACTCTGCTTCTGAAATTGATAAAAAGCACTGGTCCTCTAACATCCTATGCTTGTCAGTTAAGATGGGAAACGTGTGAGCTTCATGAACAATGTAGTTCATTTGAGGTGTAAAGAAACTGCCCTTACCTGAAACGAAGTCTTGCTTGTAGGAAGACTCAGAGCCTGGGATTTAACTCCATTTCTTAAGGGAAACACACAACAGAGTTCTCATCCATTGATCACACTCTGCTTTAGAGCAAGTAGCACGCTCTAACTTTCTAGATTCTCTAATACAGAGGGAAAATTGAGGATGCTGAGAACAAAAGCACGGTGTTTCCTAAACTTACAGACCATATCTAGTCCAACTCTGCTTCTGTATCTGATGCAAACCACAGGTGCTCTAACATCCTATGCTTGTCAGTTAAGATGAGAAACGTGTGAGCTTCGTGAACGATATAGTTCGTTTGAGCTGTAAAGTGACTGCCCTTACCTGAAAGGAAGTCTTGCTTATAGGAAGACACAGAGCCTGGGATTTAACTTCATTTCAGAAGGGAAACACACCGCAAACTTCTCATCCATGAAACACTCTCTGCTTTAGAGCAAGAAGCACGCTCTTGCTTTCTAGAGTCTCTAATACAGCAGGAAATGTGATTGTGCTCAGAACAAATGAACTGTTTTTCCTACACATACGGACCATATCTAGTTCAACAAACCTTCTGAAACTGAAATAAACCACAGGTCCTCTAACATCCAATGCTTGTCAGTTAAGAAGAGAAACGTGTGAGCTTCGTGAACGATGTAGTTCGTTTGAGCTGTAAAGTAACTGCCCTTACCTGAAATGAAGTCTTGCTTGTAGGAAGACTCAGAGCCTGAGATTTAACACCAGTTCTGGAGGGAAACACTCAGCACACTTCTCATCCATGAAACACTCTCTGCTTTAGAGCGAGAAGCATGCTCTTGCTTTCTATAGTCTCTAATACAGCAGGAAACGTGATTGTGCTCAGAACAAATGAACTGTATTTCCTAAACATACAGACCATATCTAGTCCAACTCTGCTTCTGAAACTGATACAAAGCATGGTCCTCTAACATCCAATGCTTGTCAGTTAGGATGAGTAACGTGGGAACTTAGTGAACGATGTAGTTAATTTGAGCTGTAAAGAAACTGCCCTTACCTGAAACGAATTCTAGCTTGTAGGAAGACACAGAGCCTGGGATTTAACTCCATTTCTGAAGGGAAACACACAGCATAGTTCTCATCCATGGATCACAATCTGCTTTAGAGCGAGAAGCACGCTCTTGCTTTCTAGAGTCTCTAATAGAGCAGGAAACATGAGTGTGCTCAGAGCAAAAGAACGGTGTTTCCTAAACATACACACGATATCTAGTTCAACTCTGCTTCTGAAACTGAAACAAACCACAGGTCCACTAACATCCTATGCTTGTCAGTTAAGATGAGAAACGTGTGAGCTCGTGAACGATGTAGTTTGTTTGAGCTGAAAAGAGATGCCCTTACTTGAAACGAATTCTTGATATAGGAAAACACAGAGCCTGAGATTTAACTCCATTTCTGTAGGGAAACACACCGCACACTTCTCATCCTTGAAACACTCTCTGCTTTATCGCAAGAGGCAGGCTCTTGCTTTCAAGAGTCTCTAATAAATCATGAAAGATGATTGTGCTCAGAACAAATGAACTGTGTTTCCTACACATACGGACCATATCTAGTTCAACACTCCTTCTAAAACTGAAACAAACCACAGGTCCTCTAAGATCCAATGCTTGTCACTTAAGATGAGTAACATGTGAGCTTTGTGAACGATGTAGTTCGTTTGAGCTGAAAAGTGACTGCCCTTACCTGAAACGAAGTCTTGCTTATAGGAAGACACAGAGCCTGGGATTTAACATCATTTCTGAAGGGAACCACACAGCATAGTTCTCATCCATGGATTACAACCTGCTTTAGAGCGAGAAGCACGCTCTTGCTTTCTAGAGTCTCTAATATAGCAGGAAACATGAATGTGCTCAGAACAAAAGAACGGTGTTTCCTAAACATACAGACCATATCTAGTGCAACTCTGCTTCTGAAACTGAAACAAACCACAGGTCCTCTAACATCCTATGCTTGTCAGTTAAGATGAGAAACGTGTGAGCTTCGTGAACAATGTAGTCTGTTTGAGCTGTAAAGACCTGCCCTTATCGGAAACGAAGTCTTGCTTGTAGGGAGACTCAGAGCCTTGTATTTAACTCCATTTCTGAAGGGAAACACACAGCAGAGTTCTCATCCATTGATCACACTCTGATTTAGAGCAAGAAGCACGCTCTTGCTTTCTAGATTCTCTAATACAGTAGGAAACGTGATTGTGCTCAGAACAAAAGAATGGTGTTTCCTACACATACGGAACATATCTAGTCCAACTCTGCTTCTCTTACTGATACAAAGCACTGGTCCTCTAACATCCAATGTTTCTCAGTTAAGATGAGTAACATGTGAGCTTCGTGAACGATGTAGTTCATTTCAGCTGAAAAGTGACTACCCTTACCTGAAACAAAGTCTATCTTATAGGAAGACAAAGAGCCTGGGATTTAACTCCATTTCTGAAGGCAAACACACAGCATAGTTCTCATCCATGGATCACAACCTGCTTTAGAGCAAAAAGCAAGCTCTTGCTTTCTAGATTCTCTAATACAGCAGGAAACATGAGTGTGCTCAGAACAAAAGAACGGTGTTTCCTAAACATACGGAAAATATCTAGCTCAACTCTGCTTCTGAAACTGAAACAAACCACATGTCCTCTAACATCCTATGCTTGTCAGTTAAGATGAGAAACGTGTGAGCTTCGTGAACGATGTAGTTCGTTTGAGCTGGAAAGTGACTGCCCTTACCTGAAAGGAAGTCTTGCTTGTAGGAAGACACAGAGTCTGAGATTTAACTCCATTTCTGGAGGGAAACACACAGCACCCTTCTCATCCATGAAACACTCTCATCTTTATAGCAAGAAGCACTCTCTTGCTTTCTAGAGTCTCTAATACACCTGGAAACGTGATTGTGCTCAGAACAAATGAACTGTGTTTGTACACTTACAGACCATATCTAGTTCAACACTCCTTTTGAAACTGAAACAAACCACAGGTCCACTAAGATCCTATGCTTGTCAGTTAAGATGAGAAACGTGTGAGGTTCGTAAACGATGTAGTTCCTTTGAGCTGAAAAGAGACCGCCCTTACATGAAACGAATTCTTGATGTAGGAAAACACAGAGCCTGAGATTTAACACCATTTCTGTAGGGAAACACACTGCACACTTCTCATCCATGAAACACTCTCTGCTTTATAGCAAGAAGCAGGCTCTTGCTTTCTAGAGTCTCTAATACAGCAGGAAACATGATTGTGCTCAGAACAAATGAACTGTGTTTCATACACATACGGACCATATCTAGTTCAAATCTGCTTCTGAAACTGAAACAAACCACAGGTCCTCCAACATCCTATGCTTGTCAGTTAAGATGAGTAACGTGTGAGCTTCGTGAACGATGTAGTTCGTTTGACCTGAAAAGTGACTACCCTTACCTGAAACGAAGTCTTGCTTATAGGAAGATACAGAGCCTGGGATTTAACTTCATTTCTGAAGGGAAAGACACAGCATAGTTCTCATCCATGGATCACAACCTGCTATAGAGGAAAAAGCACACTCTTGCTTTCTAGATTCTCTAATACAGCAGGAAACATGAGTGTGCTCAGAACAAAGTACGGTGTTTCCTAAACATACAGACCATATCTAGTGCAACTCTGCTTCTGAAACTGAAACAAACCACAGGTCCTCTAACATCCTATGCTTGTCAGTTAAGATGAGTAACGTGTGAGCTTCGTGAACGATGTAGTTCGTTTGACCTGAAAAGTGACTACCCTTACCTGAAACGAAGTCTTGCTTATAGGAAGACACAGAGCCTGGGATTTAACATCATTTCTGAAGGGAACCACACAGCATAGTTCTCATCCATGGATTACAACCTGCTTTAGAGCGAGAAGCACGCTCTTGCTTTCTAGAGTCTCTAATATAGCAGGAAACATGAATGTGCTCAGAACAAAAGAACGGTGTTTCCTAAACATACAGACCATATCTAGTGCAACTCTGCTTCTGAAACTGAAACAAACCACAGGTCCTCTAACATCCTATGCTTGTCAGTTAAGATGAGAAACGTGTGAGCTTCGTGAACAATGTAGTCTGTTTGAGCTGTAAAGACCTGCCCTTATCGGAAACGAAGTCTTGCTTGTAGGGAGACTCAGAGCCTTGTATTTAACTCCATTTCTGAAGGGAAACACACAGCAGAGTTCTCATCCATTGATCACACTCTGATTTAGAGCAAGAAGCACGCTCTTGCTTTCTAGATTCTCTAATACAGTAGGAAACGTGATTGTGCTCAGAACAAAAGAATGGTGTTTCCTACACATACGGAACATATCTAGTCCAACTCTGCTTCTCTTACTGATACAAAGCACTGGTCCTCTAACATCCAATGTTTCTCAGTTAAGATGAGTAACATGTGAGCTTCGTGAACGATGTAGTTCATTTCAGCTGAAAAGTGACTACCCTTACCTGAAACAAAGTCTATCTTATAGGAAGACAAAGAGCCTGGGATTTAACTCCATTTCTGAAGGCAAACACACAGCATAGTTCTCATCCATGGATCACAACCTGCTTTAGAGCAAAAAGCAAGCTCTTGCTTTCTAGATTCTCTAATACAGCAGGAAACATGAGTGTGCTCAGAACAAAAGAACGGTGTTTCCTAAACATACGGAAAATATCTAGCTCAACTCTGCTTCTGAAACTGAAACAAACCACATGTCCTCTAACATCCTATGCTTGTCAGTTAAGATGAGAAACGTGTGAGCTTCGTGAACGATGTAGTTCGTTTGAGCTGGAAAGTGACTGCCCTTACCTGAAAGGAAGTCTTGCTTGTAGGAAGACACAGAGTCTGAGATTTAACTCCATTTCTGGAGGGAAACACACAGCACCCTTCTCATCCATGAAACACTCTCATCTTTATAGCAAGAAGCACTCTCTTGCTTTCTAGAGTCTCTAATACACCTGGAAACGTGATTGTGCTCAGAACAAATGAACTGTGTTTGTACACTTACAGACCATATCTAGTTCAACACTCCTTTTGAAACTGAAACAAACCACAGGTCCACTAAGATCCTATGCTTGTCAGTTAAGATGAGAAACGTGTGAGGTTCGTAAACGATGTAGTTCGTTTGAGCTGAAAAGAGACCGCCCTTACATGAAACGAATTCTTGATGTAGGAAAACACAGAGCCTGAGATTTAACACCATTTCTGTAGGGAAACACACTGCACACTTCTCATCCATGAAACACTCTCTGCTTTATAGCAAGAAGCAGGCTCTTGCTTTCTAGAGTCTCTAATACAGCAGGAAACATGATTGTGCTCAGAACAAATGAACTGTGTTTCATACACATACGGACCATATCTAGTTCAAATCTGCTTCTGAAACTGAAACAAACCACAGGTCCTCCAACATCCTATGCTTGTCAGTTAAGATGAGTAACGTGTGAGCTTCGTGAACGATGTAGTTCGTTTGACCTGAAAAGTGACTACCCTTACCTGAAACGAAGTCTTGCTTATAGGAAGATACAGAGCCTGGGATTTAACTTCATTTCTGAAGGGAAAGACACAGCATAGTTCTCATCCATGGATCACAACCTGCTATAGAGGAAAAAGCACACTCTTGCTTTCTAGATTCTCTAATACAGCAGGAAATATGAGTGTGCTCAGAACAAAGAACGGTGTTTCCTAAACATACGGACCATATCTAGCTCAACTCTGCTTCTGAAACTGAAACAAACCACAGGTCCTCTAACATCCTATGCTTGTCAGTTAAGATGAGAAACGTGTGAGATTCGTGAACGATGTAGTTCGTTTGAGCTGAAAAGTGACTGCCCTTACCTGAAATGAAGTCTTGCTTGTAGGAAGACACAGAGTCTGAGATTTAACTCCATTTCTGGAGGGAAACACACAGCACACTTCTCATCCATGAAACACTCTCTGCTTTAGAGCAAGAAGCACGCTCTTGCTTTCTAGAGTCTCTAGGAAAACAGGAAACGTGATTGTGCTCAGAACAAATAAACTGTGAATCCTACACATACGGACCATATCTATTCCAACTCTGCTTCTGAAACTGATAAAAAGCACTGGTCAGCTAACATCCAATGCTTGTCAGTTAAGATGAGAAAAGTGTGACTTTCGTGAACGATGTAGTTCATTTGAGCTGAAAAGTGACTGCCCTTACCTGAAACGAAGTCTTGCTTATAGGAAGACATAGAGCCTGGGATTTAACTTCATTTCTGAAGTGAAACACACAGCATAGTTCTCATCCATGGACCACAACCTGCTTTAGAGCAAAAAGCACGCTCTTGCTTTCTAGAGACTCTAATACAACAGGAAACATGAATGTGCTCAGAACAAAAGAACGGTGTTTCTTAAACATACGGACCATATCTAGTTCAACTCTGCTCCTGAAACTGATACAAAGCACTGGTCCTCTAACATCCAATGCTTGTCAGTTAAGATGAGAAACGTGTGAGCTTCGTGAATGATGTAGTTCATTTGAGCTGTTAAGTAAATGCCCTTACCTGAAAGGATGTCTTGCTTGAAGGAAGACTCAGTGCCTGGGATTTAACTCCATTTCTGTAGGGAAACACACCGCACACTCCTCATCCATGAAACACTCTCTGCTTTATAGCAAGAAGCACGCTCTTGCTTTCTAGATTCTCTAATACAGCAGCAAACATGACTGTGCTCAGAACAAATGAACTGTTTTTCCTACACATACAGACCATATCTAGTCCAACTCTTCTTCTGAAACTGATGCAAATCACTGGTCCTCTAACATCCAATGCTTGTCAGTTAAGATGGGAAACGTGTGAGCTCCATGAACGATGTAGTTCATTTGAGCTGAAAAGTGACTGCCCTTACCTGAAACGAAGTCTTGCTTATAGGAAGACATAGAGCCTGGGATTTAACTTCATTTCTGAAGTGAAACACACAGCATAGTTCTCATCCATGGACCACAACCTGCTTTAGAGCAAAAAGCACGCTCTTGCTTTCTAGAGACTCTAATACAACAGGAAACATGAATGTGCTCAGAACAAAAGAACGGTGTTTCTTAAACATACAGACCATATCTAGTTCAACTCTGCTCCTGAAACTGATACAAAGCACTGGTCCTCTAACATCCAATGCTTGTCAGTTAAGATGAGAAACGTGTGAGCTTCGTGAATGATGTAGTTCATTTGAGCTGTTAAGTAAATGCCCTTACCTGAAAGGATGTCTTGCTTGAAGGAAGACTCAGTGCCTGGGATTTAACTCCATTTCTGTAGGGAAACACACCGCACACTCCTCATCCATGAAACACTCTCTGCTTTATAGCAAGAAGCACGCTCTTGCTTTCTAGATTCTCTAATACAGCAGCAAACATGACTGTGCTCAGAACAAATGAACTGTTTTTCCTACACATACGGACCATATCTAGTTCAACAACCTTCTGAAACATTAACAAACCTCAGGTCCTCTAACATCCAATGCATGTCAGTTAAGATGAGAAACGTGTGAGCTTCGTGAACGATGTAGTCCGTTTAAGCTGTAAAGAACCTGCCCTTACCTGAAACGAAGTCTTGCTTGTAGGGAGACTCAGAGCCTGGTATTTAACTCCATTTCTGAAGTGAAACACACAGCAGAGTTCTCATCCATTGATCACACTCTGTTTTAGAGCAAGAAGCACGCTCTTGCTTTCTAGAGTCTCTAATACAGCAGGAAACGTGATTGTGCTCAGAACAAAAGAATGGTGTTTCCTACACCTACAGAACATATCTACTCCAACTCTGCTTCTGAAACTGATACAAAGCACCGGTCCTCTAACATCCAATGCTTGTCAGTTAAGATGATTAACGTGTGAGCTTCGTGAACGATGTAGTTCGTTTGAGCTGAAAAGTGACTGCCCTTACCTGAAACGAAGTCTTGGTTATAGGAAGACACAGAGCCTGGGATTTAACTTCATTTCTGAAGGGAAACACACAGCATGGTTCTCTTCCATGGATCACAACCTCCTTTAGAGCAAAAAGCACTCTCTTCCTTTCTAGAGTCTCTAATACAGCACGAAACGTGAGTGTGCTCAGAACAAAAGAACGGGATTTCCTAAACATACGTACCATATCTAGTTCAACTCTGCTTCTGAAACTGAAACAAACCACAGGTGCTCTAACATCCTATGCTTGTCATTTAAGATGAGAAACGTGTGAGCTTCGTGAACAATGTAGTTCGTTTGAGCTGTAAAGTAAATGCCCTTACCTGAAATGAATTCTTTCTAGTAGGAAGACTCAGAGCCTGAAATTTAACTCCATTTCTGGAGGGAAACACACAGCACAATTCTCATCCATGAAACACTCTCTGCTTTAGAGCAAGAAGCATGCTCTTGCTTTCTAGAGTCTCTAATACAGCAGGAAACTTGATTGTGCTCAGAACAAATGAACTGTGTTTCATACACATACGGACCATATCTATTCCAACTCTGCTTCTGAAACTGATACAAATCACTGGTCCACTAACATCCAATGCTTGTCAGTTAAGATGAGTAACGTGTGAGCTTCGTGAACGATGTAGTTTGTTTGAGCTGTAAAGAAAATGCCCTTACATGAAACGAATTCGTGCTTGTGGGAAAACTCAGAGGCTGGGATTTAACTCCATTTCTGAAGGGAAACCCACAGCAGAGTTCTCATTAATTGATCACACTCTGCTTTAGAGCAAGAAGCACGCTCTTGCTTTCTAGAGTCTCTAATACAGTAGGAAACATGATTGTCCTCAGAACAAAAGAATGGTGTTTCCTACACATACGGAACATACCTAGTCCAACTCTGCTTCTGTAACTGATACAAAGCACTGGTCCTCGAACATCCAAAGCTTGTCATTAAGATGAGTAACGTGTGAGCTTCGTGAACGATGTAGTTCATTTCAGGTGAAAAGTGACTACCATTACCTGAAACGAAGTCTTGCTTATAGGAAGACACAGAGTCTGGGATTTAACTTCATTTCAGAAGGGAAACACACCGAACACTTCTCATCCATGAAACACTCTCTGCATTATAGCAAGAAGCACGCTCTTGCTTTCTAGAGTCCCTAATACAGCAGGAAACGTGATTGTGCTCAGAACAAATGAACTGTGTTTCCTACACATACGGACCATATCTAGTTCAACAAACCTTCTGAAACTGAAACAAACCACAGGTCCTCTAACATCCAATGCTTGTCAGTTAAGAAGAGAAACGTGTGAGCTTCGTGAACGATGTAGTTCGTTTGAGCTGTAAAGTAACTGCCATTACCTGAAATGAAGTCTTGCTTGTAGGAAGACTCAGAGCCTGAGATTTAACTCCATTTCTGGAGGGAAACACACAGCACACTTCTCATCCATGAAACACTCTCTGCTTTAGAGCGAGAAGCACGCTCTTGCTTTCTAGAGTCTCTAATACAGCAGGAAACGTGATTGTGCTCAGAACAAATGAACTGTGTTTCATACACATACGGACCATATCTATTCCAACTCTGCTTCTGAAACTGATACAAATCACTGGTCCTCTAACATCCAATGCTTGTCAGTTAAGATGAGTAACGTGTGAGCTTCGTGAACGATGTAGTTCGTTTGAGCTGTAAAGAATATGCCCTTACGTGAAATGAATTCGTGCTTGTGGGAAAACTCAGAGGCTGGGATTTAACTCCATTTCTGAAGGGAAACCCACAGCAGAGTTCTCATCCATTGATCACACTCTGCTTTACAGCAAGAAGCACGCTCTTGCTTTCTAGAGTCTCTAATACAGTAGGAAACATGATTGTCCTCAAACCAAAGGAATGGTGTTTCCTACACATACGGACCATATCTAGTCCAACTCTGCTTCTGAAACTGATACAAAGCACTTGTCCTCTAACGTCCAATGCTTGTCAGTTAGGATGAGTAACGTGTGAGCTTCGTGAACGATGTAGTTCATTTGAGCTGAAAAGTGACTGCCCTTACCTGAAATGAATTCTTGCTTGTAGGAAGACTCAGAGCCTGGGATTTAACTCCATTTCTGAAGGGAAACACACAGCAGAGTTCTCATCCATGGATCACACTCTGCTTTAGAGAATGAAGACCGCACTTGCTATCTAGATTCTCTAATACAGTAGGAAACGTGATTGTGCTCAGAACAAAACAATGGTGTTTCCTACACATACGGACCATATCTAGTCCAACTCTCCTTCTGAAACTGATACAAAGTACTGGGTCTCTCACATCCAATGCTTGTCAGTTAAGATGAGTAACGTGTAAGCTTCGTGAAGGATGTAGTTCATTTGAGCTTAAAAGTGACTGCCCTTACCTGAAACGAAATCTTTCTTGTAGGAAGACTCAGAGCCTGGAATTTAACTCCATTTCTGAAGTGAAACACACAGCATGTTCTCATCCATGGATCACACTCTGCTTTAAAGCAAGAAGACCGCTCTTGCTTTCTACTGTCTCTAATACAGTAGGAAACATGATTGTGCTCAGAAGAAAAGAACCGTGTTTCCTATACATGCAGACCATATCTACTTTAACACTCCTTTTGAAACTGAAACAAACCACAGGTCCTCTAACATCCAATGCTTGTTATTTAAGATGAGAAGCGTGTGACCTTCATGAATGATGTAGTTCGTTTGAGCTGTAAAGTAACAGCCCATACCTGAAATGAATTCTTGCTTGTAGGAAGACTCAGAGCCTGAAATTTAACTCCATTTCTGGAGCGAAACACATAGCACAATTCTCATCCATGAAACACTCTCTGCTTTAGAGCAAGAAGCACGCTCTTGCTTTCTAGATTCTCTAATACAGCAGGAAACGTGAGTGTGCTCAGAACAAAAGAACGGTGTTTCCTAAACATACGGATCATATCTAGTTCAACTCTGCTTCTGAAACTGAAACAAACCACAGGTCCACTAACATCCTATGCTTGTCAGTTAAGATAGGAAACGTGTGAGCTTCGTGAAGGATGTAGTTCGTTTGAGCTGTAAAGTAACTGCCCTTACCTGAAACGAATTCTTGCTTATAGGGAGACTCAGAGCCTGAAATTTAACTCCATTTCTGGAGGGTAACACACAGCACACTTCTCATCCATGAAACACTCTCTGCTTTAGAGCAAGAAGCACGCTCTTGCTTTCTAGAGTCTCTAATACAGCAGGAAACATGATTGTGCTCAGAACAAATGAACTGTGTTTCCTACACATATGGACCATATCTATTCCAACTCTGCTTCTGAAACTGATACAAAGCACTGGCCCTCTAACATCCAATGCTTGTCAGTTAAGATGAGTAACGTGTGAGCTTCATGAACGATGTAGTTCGTTTGAGCTGAAAAGTGCCTGCCCTTACCTGAAACGAAGTCTTGCTTGTAGGAAGACACAGAGCCAGAGATTTAACTCCATTTCTGAAGTGAAACACACAGCAGAGTTCTCATCCATAGATCACACTCTGCTTTAGAGCAAGAACCACGCTCTTCCCTTCTAGATTCTCTAATACAGCAGGAAACATGATTGTACTCATAACAAATGAATTGTGTTTCCTAAACATACAGACCATATCTAGTTCAACACTTCTTCTAAAAGAGAAACAAACCACAGGTCCTCTAACATCCAATGCTTCTCAGTTAAGATGAGAAACGTGTGAGCTTCGTGAACGATGTAGTTCGTATGAGCTGAAAAGTGACTGCCCTTACCTGAAATGAAATCTTGCTTGTAGGAAGACTCAGAGCCTCTGATTTAACACCATTTCTGAAGGGAAACACACAGCATAGTTCTCATCCATGGATCCCATTCTGATTTAGATCAAGAAGCACCCTCTTGCTTTCTAGAGTCTCTAATACTGCAAGAAATGGGAGAGTGCTCAGAACAAAAGAATGGTGTTTCCTACACATAAGGGCCATATCCAATTCAACTCTGCTTCTGAAAGAGAAACAAACCACAGGTCCTCTAACATCCAATGATTATCAGTCAAGATGAGAAACGAGTGAGCTGCGTAAACGATGTAGTTCGTTTGAGCTGTAAAGTAACTGCCCTTACCTGAAATGAAGTCTTAATTGTGGGAAGACTCAGCCTGGGATTTAACTCCAATTCGGAAGTGAAACACACAGCAGAGTTCTCAACCATAGATCACACTCTCCTTTACAGCAAGAAACTCGCTCTTGCTTTCTAGAGTCTCTAAGACAGCAGGAAACGTGAGTGTGCAGAGAAATAAGAACAGTGTTTCCTACACATACGGACCATATCTTGTCCAACTCTGCTTCTGGTATTGATACAAGCACAGGTCCTCTAACATCCAATGCTTGTCAGTTAAGATGAGAAACGTGTTAGCTTCGTGAACGATGTAGTTCATTTGAGCTGAAAAGTGACTGCCCTTACCTGAAACGAAATCTTGCTTGTAGGAAGACTCAGAGCCTGGTATTTAACTCCATTTCTGAAGTGAAACACACAGCAGAGTTCTCATCCATAGATCACACTCTGCTTTAGAGCAAGAATCACGCTCTGGCTTTCTAGAGTCTCTAAGACAGCAGGAAACGTAAGTGTGCTGAGAACAAAAGAACGGGGTTTCCTACACATACAGACCCAATCTATTCCAACTGGCCCCTTAAAATGATACAAAGCACAGGTCCTCTAACATCGAAAGCTTGTCATTTAAGATGAGAAACGTGTGAGCTTTGTGAATGATGTAGTTCGTTTGAGCTGTAAAGTAACTGCCCTTACCTGAAACGAAGTCTTGCTTGTAGGAAGACTCAGAGCCTGGGATTTAACTCCATTTCTGAAGTGAAACACACAGCAGAATTCACATCCATATATCACACTCTGCTTTAGAGCAAGAACCACGCTCTTCATTTCTAGAGTCTCTAATACAGCAGGAAACCTGATTGTGCTCATATCAAAAGAACTGTGTTTCCTAAACATACGGACCATATCGAGTTCAACTCTTATTCTGAAACTGACACAAAGCACAGGTCCTGTAACATCCAATGCTTTTCAATTAAGACCGAGAATCGTGTGAGCTTTGTGTACGATGTATTTCGTTTGAGCTGTAAAGTAACTGCCCTTACTTGAAACGAAGTCTTGCTTGTAGGAAGACACAGAGCCTGGGATTTAACTCCATTTCTGAAGGGAAACACACAGAACAGTTCTCATCCATGAATCACACTCTCCTTTAGAGCAAGAACCATGCTCTTCCTTTCTAGAGTCTCGAAGACAGCAGGAAATGTGAGTGTGCTGAGAACAAAAGAACAGTGTTTTATACACATACGGATCATATCTAGTCCAAATCTGCCTCTGAAATTGATACAAAGCACAGGTCCTCTAACATCCAAAGCTTGTCATTTAAGATGACAAACGTGGGAGCTTCGTGAACGATGTAGTTCGTTTGAGCTGTAAAGTAACTGCCCTTACATGAAGTGAAGTCTTGCTTGTAGGGAGACTCAGAGCCAGGGATTTAACTCCATTTCTGAAGTGAAACACACAGCAGAGTTCTCATCCATAGATCACACACTACTTTAGGGCAAGAAGGACACTCTTCCTTTCTAGAGTCTCTAAGAGAGGAGGAAATGTGAGTGTACTGAGAACAAAAGAATGGTGTTTCCTACACATACAGACCATATATATTCCAACTCTGCTTTTGAAACTGATACAAAGCACTGTTCCTCTAACATCCACTGCTTGTCAGTTTAGAGGAGAAATGTGTGAGCTTCGTGAATGAAGTAGTTCGTTTAAGCTATAAAGTAACTGCCCATACCTGAAGTGAAGTCTTGCTTGTAGGAAGACAAAGAGCCTGGGATTTAACTCCAATTCTGAAGTGAAACACACAGCAGAGTTCTCATCCATAGATCACACTATGCTTTAGAGCAAGAAGCCCGCTCTTGATTTCTAGAGTATCTAATACAGCAGGAAACGTGAGTGTGCTGAGAAAAAAAAGAATAGTGTTTCCTACAGATACGGCCCATATCTAGTCCAACTCAGCTTCTGAAACTCATAAAAACCACAGGTCCACTAACATCCAATGGTTGTCAGTTTATATGAGAAACATGTGAGCTTCATGAACGATGTAGTTCTTTTGAGCTGTAAAGTAACTGCCCTTACCTGAAACAAAGTCTTGCTTGTAGGAAGACTCAGAGCCTGGGATTTACCTCCATTTCTGAAGTGAAACACACAGCAGAGTTCTCAACCATAGATCACACTCTCCTTTACAGCAAGAAACACGCTCTTGCTTTCTAGAGTCTCTAACACAGCAGGAAACGTGAGTGTGCTCAGAAAAAAGAACTGTGTTTCCTACACATACGGACCATATCTTGTCCAACTCTGCTTCTGGTATTGATACAAGCACAGGTCCTCTAACATCCAATGCTTGTCAGTTAAGATGAGAAACGTGTTAGCTTCGTGAACGATGTAGTTCATTTGAGCTGAAAAGTGACTGCCCTTACCTGAAGTGAAGTCTTGCTTGTAGGAAGACTCAGAGCCTGGTATTTAACTCCATTTCTGAAGTGAAACACACAGCAGAGTTCTCATCCATAGATCACACTCTGCTTTAGAGCAAGAAGCACGCTCTGGCTTTCTAGACTCTCTAAGACAGCAGGAAACGTGAGTGTGCTGAGAACAAATGAACGGTGTTTTCTACACATACGGACCATATCTAGTCCAACTCTGCATTGGAAATTGATAGAAAGCACAGGTCCTCTAACATCCAATGCTTGTCAGTTAAGATGAGAAACGTGTGAGCTTTGTGAGTGATGTTGTTCGTTTGAGCTGTAAAGTAACTGCCCTTACCTGAAACGAAGTCTTGCTTGAAGGAAAACTCAGAGCCTGGGATTTAACTCCATTTCTGAAGGGAAACACACAGCACAGTTCTCATCCATGAATCTCACTCTCCTTTAGAGCAAGAACCATGCTCTTCCTTTCTAGAGTCTCGAAGACAGCAGGAAATGTGAGTGTGCTGAGAACAAAAGAACAGTGTTTTATACACATACGGATCATATCTAGTCCAAATCTGCCTCTGAAATTGATACAAAGCACAGGTCCTCTAACATCCAAAGCTTGTCATTTAAGATGACAAACGTGGGAGCTTCGTGAACGATGTAGTTCGTTTGAGCTGTAAAGTACCTGCCCTTTCATGAAGTGAAGTCTTGCTTGTAGGAAGACTCAGAGCCTGGGATTTAACTCCATTTCTGAAGTGAAACACACAGCAGAGTTCTCATCCATAGATCACACACTACTTTAGGGCAAGAAGGACGCTCTTCCTTTCTAGAGTCTCTAAGACAGCAGGAAATGTGAGTGTACTGAGAACAAAAGAATGGTGTTTCCTACACATACAGACCATATCTATTCCAACTCTGCTTTTGAAACTGATACAAAGCACTGTTCCTCTAACATCCACTGCTTGTCAGTTTAGAGGAGAAACGTGTGAGCTTCGTGAATGATGTAGTTCGTTTGAGCTATAAAGTAACTGCCCTTACCTGAAGTGAAGTCTTGCTTGTAGGAAGACAAAGAGCCTGGGATTTAACTCCAATTACGAAGTGAAACACACAGCAGAGTTCTCAACCATAGATCACACTCTCCTTTACAGCAAGAAACACGCTCTTGCTTTCTAGAGTCTCTACCACAGCAGGAAACGTGAGTGTGCTGAGAAAAATGAACTGTGTTTCCTACACATACGGACCATATCTTGTCCAACTCTGCTTCTGGTATTGATACAAGCACAGGTCCTCTAACATCCAATGCTTGTCAGTTAAGATGAGAAACGTGATGGCTTCGTGAACGATGTAGTTCATTTGAGCTGAAAAGTGACTGCCCTTACCTGAAACGAAGTCTTGCTTGTAGGAAGACTCAGAGCCTGGAATTTAACTCCATTTCTGAAGTGAAACACACAGCAGAGTTCTCATCCATAGATCACACTCTGCTTTAGAGCAAGAAGCACGCTCTTCCTTTCTAGATTCTCTAATACAGCAGGAAACATGATTGTGCTCATAACAAATGAATTGTGTTTCCTAAACATACAGACCATATCTATTTCAACACTTCTTCTAAAAGAGAAACAAACCACAGGTCCTCTGACATCCAATGCTTGTCAGTTAAGATGAGAAACGTGTGAGCTTCGTGAACGATGTAGTTCGTATGAGCTGAAAAGTGACTGCCCTTACCTGAAACGAAATCTTGCTTGTAGGAAGACTCAGAGCCTGGTATTTAACTCCATTTCTGAAGTGAAACACACAGCAGAGTTCTCATCCATTGATAACAGTCTGCTTTAGAGCAAGAAGCACGCTCTTGCTTTCAGATTCTCTAAGACAGCAGGAAATGTGAGTATGCTGAGAACAAAAGAATGGTGCTTCCTACACATACGGACCATATCTAGTCCAACTCTTCTTCTGAAACTGATACAAAGCACTGTTCCTCTAACATCCAATGATTGTCATGTAAGATGGGAAACGTGTTAGCTTCGTGAATGATGTAGTTTATTTGAGCTGAAAAGTGACTGCCCTTACCTGAAACAAAGTCTTGCTTGTAGGAAGACTCAGAGCCTGGGATTTAACTCCATTTCTGAAGGGAAACACACAGCACATTCTCATCCAATATTCACACTCTGCTTTAGAGCAAGAACCACGCTCTTCCTTTATAGAGTCTCTAATACACCAGGAAACATGATTGTGCTCATAACATTAGAATTGTGTTTCCCAATAATACGGACCATATCTAGTTTTACACTATTTCTGAAAGGGAAACAAACCAAAGGTCCTCTAACATCCAATGCTTGTCAGTTAAGATGAGAAACGTGTGAGCTTTGTGAACGATGTATTTGGTTTGAGCTGAAAAGTGACTGCCCTTACCTGAAACGAAGTCTTGCTTGTAAGAAGACACAGAGCCTGAGATTTAACTCCATTTCTGAAGGGAAACACACACCACAGTTCTCATTCATGAATCACATTCTGCTTTAGAGCAAGAACCATGTTCTTCTTTTCTAGAGTCTCTAATACAGCAGGAAACATGATTGTGGTCAGAACAAAAGAACTGTGTTTCCTACACATACAGACCATATGTAGGTCAACTCTTATTCTGAAACTGACACAAAGCACAGGTCCTGAAATATTCAATGCTTTTCAATTAAGACCGAGAATCCAGTGAGCTTCGTGAACGGTGTAGTTAGTTTGAGCTGTAAAGTAACTGCCTTTACCTGAAATGAAGTGTCACTTATAGGAAGACTCAGAGCCTGGGATTTAACACCATTTATGAAGTGAAACACACAGCAGAGTTCTCATCCATTGATCACACTCTGCTTTAGAGCAAGAAGCATGCTCTTGCTTTCAGATTCTCTAAGACAGCAGGAAATGTGAGTGTGCTGAGAACAAAAGAATGGTGTTTCGTACACATACGGACCATATCTACTCCAACTCTTCTTCTGAAAGTGATACAAAGCACTGTTCCTCTAACATCCAATGATTGTCAGGTAAGAAGGGAAACGTGTTAGCTTCGTGAACGATGTAGTTAGTATGAGCAGAAAAGTGACTGCCCTTACCTGAAACGAAGTTTTGCTTGTAGGAAGACCCAGAGCCTGGGATTTAACTCCATTTCTGAAGGGAAACACACAGCAGAGTTCTCATCCATGAATCACACTCTGCTTTAGAGCAAGCAGCACGCTCTTCTTTCTAGAGTCTCTAATACAGCAGGAAACATGATATTGCTCAGAACAAAAGAAATGTGTTTCCTAAACATACGGACCATATCTAGTTCAAATCTTATTCTGAAACTGACACAAAGCACAGATCCTGTAACATCCAATGCTTTTCAATTAAGACCAAGAAACGTGTGAGTTTCATGTACGATGTAGTTCGCTTGAGCTGTAAAGAAACTGCCCATACCTGAATCGAAGTCTTGCTTGTAGGAAGACTCAGAGCCTGGGATTTAACACCATTTCTGAAGTGGAACACACAGCAGAGTTCTCATCCATTGATCACACTCTGCTTTAGAGCAAGAAGCACGCCCTTGCTTTCTAGAGTCTCTAAGACAGCAGGAAATGTGAGTGTGCTGAGAACCAAAGAATGGTGTATCCTACACATATGGACCATATCTAGTCCAACTCTGCTTCTGAAACTGATACAAACCACAGGACCTGTAACATCTAGTGCTTGTCATTTTAGATGAGAAACATGTGAGCTTCGTGAATGATGTAGTTCGTTTGAGCTGTAAAGTTACTGCCCTTACCTGAAGTGAAGTCTTGCTTGTAGGAAGACTCAGAGCCTGGGATTTAACTCCATTTCTGACGTGAAACAAACAGCAGAGGTCTCATCCATTGATCACACTCTGCTTTAGAGCATGAAGCACACTCTTGCTTTCTAGATTCTCTAAGACTGCAGGAAACGTGAGTGTGCTAAGAACAAAACAACGGTGTTTCCTACACAGGCAGACCATATCTAGTCCAACTCTGCTTCTGAAACTGATACAAAGCACTGTTCCTCTAACATCCAATGCTTGTCAGCTAAGATGAGAAACGTGTTAGCTTCATGAATGATGTAGTTCATTTGAGCTGAAAAGTGACTGCCCTTACCTGAAACAAAGTATTCCTTGTAGGAAGAAACAGACCCTGGGATTTAACTCCATTTCTGAAGGGAAACACACAGCACAGTTCTCATCCATGAATCACACTCTGCTTTAGAGCAAGAAGCTCGCTCTTCCTTTCTGGAGTACCTAATACAGCAGGAAACATAATTGTCCTCATAACAAAAGAATTGTGTTTCCTAAAAATACGGACCATATCTAGTTTAACATTTCTTCTGAAAGAGAAACAAACCACAGGTCCTCTAACATCCAATGCTTGTCAGTTAAGATGAGAAACGTGTGAGCTTCGTGAACGATGTAGTTCGTTTGAGCTTTAAAGTAACTGCCCTTATCTGAAACGAAGTCTTGCTTATACGAAAACTCAGAGCCTGGGATTTAACTCCATTTCTGAAGGGAAACACACACCACAGTTCTCATCCATGAATCACACTCTGCTTTAGAGCAAGAACCATGCTCTTCCTTTCTAGAGTCTCTAATACAGCAGGAAACGTGATTGGGCTCAGAACAAAAGAACTGTGTTTCCTACACATACGGACCATAACTAGTTCAACTCTTAGTCTGAAACTGACACAAAGCACAGGTCCTGAAACATCCAATGCTTTTCAATTAAGACCGAGAAACGTGTGAGCTTCGTGAACGATGTAGTTCGTTTGAGCTGTAAAGTAACTGCCTTTACCTGAAATGAAGTGTCACTTGTAGGAAGACTCAGAGCCTGGGATTTAACACCATTTCTGATGTGGAACACACAGCAGAGTTCTCATCCATTGATCACACTCTGCTTTAGAGCAAGAAGCAAGCTCTTGCTTTCTAGAGTATCGAAGACAGCAGGAAATGTGAGTGTGCTGAGAACAAAAGAACGGTGTTTTCTACACATACAGACCATATCTAGTCCAACTCTGCTTCTAGGTATTGATACAAGCTCAGGTCCTCTAACACCCAATGCTTGTCAGGTAAGATGAGAAACGTTTTAGCTTCATGAACGATGTAGTTCATTTGAGCTGAAAAGTGACTGCCCTTACCTGAAACGAAATCTTGCTTGTAGGAAGACTCAGAGCCTGGGATTTAACTCCATTTCTGTAGTGAATCACACAGCAGAGTTCTCATCCATAGATCACACTTTGCTTTAGACCAACAGCACGATCTGGCTTTCTAGAGTCTCTAATACAGCAGGAAACGTGAGTGTGCTCATAACAAAAGAATTGTGTTTCCTAAAAATATGGACCATCTCTAGTCCAACTCTGCTTCTGAAACAGATGAACACTCTTGCTTGTAGGAAGACACAAAGCCTGAGATTTAACTCCATTTCTGAAGGGAAACTCACAGCATAGTTCTCATCCATGGATCACACTCTGTTTTAGAGCAAGATGCACGCTCTGGTTTTCTAGATTGTCTAATAGAGCAGGAAATGTGAGTGTGCTCAGAACAAAAGTACGGTGTTTCCTACACATACAGACATTATATAGTCCAACTCTGCTTCTGAAACTGAAACAAACCACAAGTCCTTTAACATCCAATGCTTGTCAGTTAAGATGAGAAACGTGTGAGCTTCGTGAAAGATGTAGTTCGTTTGAGCTGAAAAGTGACTGCCCTTACCTGAAACGAAGTCTTGCTTGTAGGAAGACACAGAGCCTGGGATGTAACTCCATTTCTGAAGTGAAACACACAACACAGTTCTCATCCATGGATCACACTCTGCTTTAGAGCAAGAAGCACCCTCTTGCTTTCTAGAATCTCTAATACAGCAGGAAACGTGAGTATGCTCAGAAGAAAAGAATGGTGTTTCCTATACATACGGACCATATCTAGGTCAACTGTACTTGAAATTGATACAAACCCAAGGTCCTCTAACATCCAATGCTTCTCAGTTAAGATGAGAAACGTGTGAGCTTCGAGAACGATGTAGTTCCTTTGAGCTGAAAAATTACTGCATTTACCTGAAACGAAATCTTGATTTTAGGAAGACACAGAGCCGGAGATTTAACTCCATTTCTGAAGGGAAACTCACAGCATAGTTCTTATCCATGGATCACACTCTGTTTTAGAGCAAGATGCACGCTCTTGTTTTCTAGATTGTCTAATAGAGCAGGAAACGTGAGTGGGGTCAGAACAAAAGAACGGTGTTTCCTACACCTACGGACCATACCTAGTTCAACTCTGCTTCTGAAACTGAAACAAACCACTGGTCCTCTAACATCCGATGCTTGTCAGTTAAGATGAGAAACGTGTGAGCTTCGTGAAAAATGTAGTTCTTTTGAGCTGAAAAGTGACTGCCCTTACCTGAAACGAAGTCTTGCTTGTAGGAAGACTCAGAGCCTGGGATTTAACTCCATTTATGAAGGGAAACACACAGCATAGTTCTCATCCATGGATCACACTCAGCTTTAGAGCAAGAAGAATGCTCTTGCTTTCTAGAGTATTGAATACAGCATGAAAAAGAGTGTGCTCAGAACAAAAGAACAGTGTTTCGTACACATATGGACCATATCTAGTACAAGTCTGCTTCTGAAACTGGAACAAACCACAGGTCCTCTAACATCCAATGCTTGTCAGTTAAGATGAGAAACGTGTGAGCTTCGTGAACGATGTAGTTCGTTTGAGCTGTAAAGTAACTTCCCTTACCTGAAACGAATACTTGCATGTAGGAAGAATCAGAGCCTGGGATTTTACTGCATTTCTGAAGGGAAACACACAGCAGAGTTTTCATCCATGGATCACACTATGCTTTAGAGCAAGAAGCACGCTCTTGCTTTCTAGACTCTCTAATACAGCAGAAAACGTGAGTGTGCTGAGAAAAAAAGAACGGTGTTTCCTACACATACAGACCATATCTAGTCCAACTCTGCGTCTGAAACTGATACAAAGCACTAGTCCTCTAACATCTGATGCTTGTTAGTTAAGATGAGAAACGTGTGAGCTTCGTGAATGGTGTAGTTCGTTTGAGCTGAAAAGTGACTGCCCATACCTGAAAAGAAGTCTTTTGGTAGGAAAACTCAGAGCCTGGAATTTAACTCCATTTCTGAATGGAAACACACAGAATAGTTCTCGCCCATGGATCACACTCTGCTTTAGAGCAAGAAGCACGCTCTTGCTTTCTAGAGTTTCTAATACAGATGGAAACTTGAGTGTGCTCAGAATAATAGAACCGTGTTTCCTACATATACGGGCCATATCTAGTTCCAATCTGCTTCTGAAAGTGAAACAAACCACAGGTGCTCTAACATCCAATGCTTGTCAGTTTCGATGAGAAACGTGTAAGCTTTGTGAAAGTTGTAGTCCCTTTGAGCTGAAAAGTTACTGCCCTTACCTGAAACGAAGTCTTGATTTTAGGAAGACACAGAGCCTAAGATTTAACCCCCATTTCTGTAGGGAAACTCACAGCATAGATCTCATCCATGAATCACACTCAGTTTTAGAGCAAGATGCACGCTCTTTTTTTCTAGATTGTCTAATAGTGCAGGAAATGTGAGTGTGCTCCGAACAAAAGAACGGTGTTTCCTACACATACAGACATTATATAGTCCAACTCTGCTTCTGAAACTGAAACAAACCACAGGTCCTTTAACATCCAATGCTTGTCAGTTAAGATGAGAAACGTGTGAGCTTCGTGAAATATGTAGTGCTTTGAGCACAAAAGTGACTGCCCTTACCTGAAAAGAAGTCTTGCTTGTAGGAAGATACAGAACCTGGGATTTAACTCCATTTCAGAAGGGAAACACACGATAAAGTTCTCATCCATTGATCACACTCTGCTTTAGAGCAAGAAGCATGCTCTTGCTTTCTAGAGTCTCTAAGGCAGCAGGAAACGTGAGTGTGCTGAGAACAATAGAACGGTGTTTCCTACACATATGGACCATATCTAGTGCAACACTGCTTCTGAAAGGGATAGATAGCACTGGTCCTCTAACATCCGATGCTTGTCAGTTAAGATGAGAAACGTGTGAGCTTCGTGAAAGATGTAGTTCGTTTGAGATGAAAAGTGACTGTCCTTACCTGAAACGAAGTCTTGCTTGTAGGAAGACACAGAGCCTGGGATGTAACTCCATTTCTGAAGTGAAACACACAACACAGTTCTCATCCATGGATCACACTCTGCTTTAGAGCAAGAAGCACGCTCTTGCTTTCTAGAATCTCTAATACAGCAGGAAACATGAGTGTGCTCAGAAGAAAAGAATGGTGTTTCCTATACATACGGACCACATCTAGGTCAACTCTACTTGAAATTGATACAAACCAAAGGTCACCTAACATCCAATGCTTCTCAGTTAAGATGAGAATCGTGTGAGCTTTGTGAGCGAAGTAGTTCCTTTGAGCTGAAAAGTGACTGCCCCTACCTGTAAGGAAGTCTTGATTTTAGGAAGACACAGATCGTGAGATTTAACTACACTACTGAAGGGATACACACAGCATAGTTCTCATCCATGAATCACCCTCTGCTTTAGAGCAAGAAGCACGCTCTTGTTTTCTAGATTGTCTAATAGAGCAGGAAATATGAGTATGCTCAGAACAAAAGAACGGTGTTTCCTAAACATACGGACCATATCTAGTCCAACTCTGCTTCTGAAACTGAAACAAACCACAGGTCCTTTAACATCCAATGCTTGTCAGTTAAGATGAGAAACGTGTCAGCTTCGTGAACGATGTAGTTCGTTAGAGCTGTAAAGTAACTGCCCTTACCTGAAACGAAGTCTTGCTTGTAGGAAGACACAGAGGCTGGGATTTAACTCCATTTGTGAAGTGAAACACACAACAGAGTTCTCATCCATTGATCACACTCTGCTTTAGAGCAAGAAGCATGCAATAGCTTTCTAGAGTCTCTAAGAAAGCAAGAAACGTGAGTGTGCTGAGAACAAAAGAACGGTGTTTCCTACACATACGGACCATATCTAGTCCAACACTGCTTCTGAAACTGATACGAAGCACTGGTCCTCTCACATCCAATGCTTGTCAGTTAAGATGAGAAACGTGTGAGCTTCATGAACGATGTAGTTCATTTGAGCTGTAAAGTAACTGCCCTTACTTGAAACGAAGTCTTCCTTTTAGGAAGACTAAGAGCCTGGGATTTAACTCCGTTTCTGAAGTAAAACACACAGCAGAGTTCTCATTAATTGATCACACTCTGCTTTAGAGCAAGAAGCACGCTCTTGTTTTCTAGATTGTCTAATAGAGCAGGAAATATGAGTATGCTCAGAACAAAAGAACAGTGTTTCCTAAACATACGGGCCATATCTAGTCCAACTCTGCTTCTGAAACTGAAACAAACCACAGGTCCTTTAACATCCAATGCTTGTCAGTTAAGATGAGAAACGTGTCAGCTTCGTGAACGATGTAGTTCGTTAGAGCTGTAAAGTAACTGCCCTTACCTGAAACGAAGTCTTGTTTGTAGGGAGACTCAGAGCCTGGGATTTAACTCCATTTGTGAAGTGAAACACACAACAGAGTTCTCATCCATTGATCACACTCTGCTTTAGAACAAGAAGCACGCTCTAGCTTTCTGGAGTCTCTAAGACAGCAGGAAACGTGAGTGTGCTCAGAACTAAAGAACCGTGTTTCCTACATATAAGGGCCATATCTAGTCCAACTCTGCTTCTGAAACTGATACAAAGCACTGGTCCTCTAACATCCAATGCTTGTCAGTTAAGATGAGAAACTTGTAAGCTTTGTGAACGATGTAGTCCCTTTGAGCTGAAAAGTTAATGCCCTTACCTGAAACAAAGTCTTGATTTTAGGAAGACACAGAGCCTGAGATTTAACTCCATTTCTGAAGGGAAACTCACAGCATAGATCTCATCCATGAATCACACTCTGTTTTAGAGCAAGATGCACGCTCTTGTTTTCTAGATTGTCTAATAGAGCAGGAAATGTGAGTGTGCTCAGAACAAAAGAACGGTGTTTCCTACACATACAGACATTATATAGTCCAACTCTGCTTCTGAAATTGAAACAAACCACAGGTCCTTTAACATCCAATGCTTGTCAGTTAAGATGAGAAACGTGTGAGCTTCATGAAAGATGTAGTTCTTTGAGCAGAAAAGTGACTGCCCTTACCTGAAAAGAAGTCTTGCTTGTAGAAAGACACAGAGGCTGGGATTTAACTCCATTTCTGAAGTAAAACACACAGCTGAGTTCTCATCCATTGATCACACTCTGCTTTAGAGCAAGAAGCACGCTCTTGCTTTCCAGAGTCTCTAAGACGGCAGGAAACGTGAGTGTGATGAGAACAAAAGAATGGTGTATCCCACACATACGGACCATATCTAGTCCAACACTGCTTCTGAAACTGATACGAAGCACTGGTCCTCTCACATCCAATGCTTGTCAGTTAAGATGAGAAACGTGTGAGCTTCATGAACGATGTAGTTCATTTGAGCTGTAAAGTTTCTGCCCTTACTTGAAACGATGTCTTCCTTGTAGGAAGACTCAGAGCCTGGGATTTAACTCCGTTTCTGAAGTGAAACACACAGCAGAGTTCTCAGCCATTGATCACACTCTGCTTTAGAGCAAGAAACACGCTCTAGCTTTCTAGAGTCTCTAAGACAGCAGGAAACGTGAGTGTGCTGAGAACAATAGAACGGAGTTTCCTACACATATGGACCATATCTAGTCCAACACTGCTTCTGAAACTGATAGAATGCACTGGTCCTCTAACATCCGATGCTTACCAGTTTAGATGAGTAACGTGTGAGCTTTGTAAATGATGTAGATTGTTTGAGGTATAAAGTAAATGCACTTACCTGAAACGAAGTCTTGCTTTTAGGAAGACTCAGAGCCTGGGATTTAACTCCATTTATGAAGGGAAACGCACAGCATAGTTCTCATCCATGGATCACACTCTTCTTTAGAGCAAGAAGAACGCTCTTGCTTTCTAGAGTCTCGAATACAGCATGAAAGAGAGTGTGCTCAGAACAAAAGAACAGTGTTTCGTACACATACGGACCATATCTAGTTCAACTCTGCTTCTAAAATTGATACAAACCACAGGTCCTCTAACATTCAATGCTTGTCAGATAAGATGAGAAACGTGTGAGCTTCGTGAATGATGTACTTCGTTTAAGCTGAAAAGTGACTGCCGTTACATGAAACGAAGTCTTGCTTGTAGGAAGACACAAAGCCTGCGATTAACTCCATTTCTGAAGGAAAACACACAACATAGTTGTCATCCATGGATCACACTCTGCTTTAGAGCAAGAAGCACGCTCTTGCTTTCTAGAGTCTCTAATACATAAGGAAACTTGAGTGTGCTCAGAACTAAAGAACCGTGTTTCCTACATATAAGGGCCATATCAAGTCCAACTCTGCTTCTGAAACTGAAACAAACCACAGGTCCTTTAACATCCAATGATTGTCAGTTAAGATGAGAAACGTGTGAGCTTCGTAAAATATGTAGTTCTTTGAGCTGAAAAGTGACTGCCCTTACCTGAAAAGAAGTCTTGCTTGTAGGAAGACACAGAGCCTGGGGTTTAACTCCATTTCTGAAGGGAAACACACGATATAGTTCTCATCCATGGATCACACTCTGCTTAGGAGCAAGAAGCAGGCTCTTGCTTTCTAGAGTCTCTAAGACAGCAGGAAACGTGAGTGTGCTGAGAACAATAGAACGGTGTTTGCTACACATACGGACCATATCTAGTCCAACACTGCTTCTGAAACTGATAGAAAGCACTTGTCCTCTAACATCCGATGCTTGTCAGTTAAGATGATAAACATGTGAGCTTCATGAAAGATGTAGTTCTTTTGAGATGAAAATTGACTGTCCTTACCTGAAACGAAGTCTTGCTTGTGGGAAGACACAGAGCCTGGGATGTAACTCCATTTCTGAAGGGAAACACACAACACAGTTCTCATCCATGGATCACACTCTGCTTTAGAGCAAGAAGCACGCTCTTTCTTTCTAGAATCTCTAATACAGCAGGAAACGTGAGTGTGCTCAGAAGAAAAGAATGGTGTTTCCTATACATATGGACCACATCTAGGTCAACTCTACTTGAAATTGATACAAACCAAAGGTCCCCTAACACCCAATGCTTCTCAGTTAAGATGAGAATCGTGTGAGCTTTGTGAACGATGTAGTTCCTTTGAGCTGAAAAGTGACTGCCCCTACCTGAAAGGAAGTCTTGATTTTAGGAAGACACAGAGCGTGGGATTTAACTACACTTCTGAAGGGAATCACACAGCATAGTTGTCATCCATGGATCACCCTCTGTTTAGAGCAAGAATCACGCTCTGTTTTTCTAGATTGTCTAATAGAGCAGGAAATATGAGTATGCTCAGAACAAAAGATCGATGTTTCCTACACATACGGACCATATCTAGTCCAAATCTGCTTCTGAAACTGAAACAAACCACTTGTCCTCTAACATCCGATGCTTGTCAGTTAAGATGAGAAACGTGTGAGCTTCGTGAAGATGTAGTTCGTTTGAGCTGAAAAGTGACTGCCCTTACCTGAAACGAAGTCTTGCTTGTAGGAAGACTCAGAGCCTGGGATTTAACTCCATTTATGAAGGGAAACACACAGCATAGTTCTCATCCATGGATCACACTCTGCTTTAGAGCAAGAAGAACGCTCTTGCTTTCTAGAGTCTCGAATACAGCATGAAAGAGAGTGTGCGCAGAACAAAAGAACAGTGTTTCGTACACATATGGACCATATCTAGTTCAACTTTACTTCTAAAATTGATACAAACCACAGGTCCTCTAACATTCAATGCTTGTCAGATAAGATGAGAAACGTGTGAGCGTCGTGAATGATGTACTTCGTTTAAGCTGAAAAGTGACTGCCGTTACATGAAACGAAGTCTTGCTTGTAGGAAGACACAAAGCCTGCGATTTAACTACATTTCTGAAGGGAAACACACAGCACAGTTCTCATCCATGGATCTCTCTCTGCTTTAGAACAAGAAGAACGCTCTGGCTTTCTAGAGTCTCTAATACAGCAGGAAACTTGAGTGTGCTCTGAACAAAGGAACGGTGTTTCCTACATATAAGGGCCATAACTAGTCCAACTCTGCTACTGAAACTGATACAAAGCACTGGTCCTCTAACATCCAAGGCTTGTCAGTTAAGATGAGAAACGTGTGAGCTTTGTGAACGATGTAGTTCCTTTGAGCTGAAAAGTTACTGCCCTTACATGAAACGAAGTTTTGATTTTAGGAAGACACAGAGCCTGAGATTTAACTCCATTTCTGAAGGGAAACTCACAGCATAGTTCTCATCCATGAATCACACTCAGTTTTAGAGCAAGATGCATGCTCTTGTTTTCTAGATTGTCTAATAGAGCAGGAAATGTGAGTGTGCTCAGAACAAAAGGACGGTGTTTCCTACACATACAGACATTATATAGTCCAACTCTGCTTCTGAAACTGAAACAAACCACAGGTCCTTTAACATCCAATGCTTGTCAGTTAAGATGAGAAACGTGTGAGCTTCGTGAAAGATGTAGTTCTTTGAGCAGAAAAGTGACTGCCCTTACCTGAAAAGAAGTCTTGCTTGTAAGAAGACACAGAGCCTGGGATTTAACTCCATTTCTGAAGGGAAACACACGATAAAGTTCTCATCCATTGATCACACTCTGCTTTAGAGCAAGAAGCACGCTCTAGCTTTCTAGAGTCTCTAAGACGGCAGGAAATGTGAGTGTGATGAGAACAAAAGAATGGTGTATCCCACACATATGGAGCATATCTAGTCCAACTCTGCTTCTGAAACTGATAGAAAGCACTGGTCCTCTAACATCCAATGCTTGTCAGTTAAGATGATAAACGTGTGAGCATTGTGAACGATGTAGTTCCTTTGAGCTGAAAAGTTACTGCCCTTACCTGAAACGAAGTCTTGATTTTAGGAAGACACAGAGCCTGAGATTTAACTCCATTTCTGAAGGGAAACTCACAGCATAGTTCTCATCCATGGATCACACTCTGTTTTAGAGCAAGATGCACGCTCTTGTCTTCTAGATTATCTAATAGAGCAGGAAATGTGAGTGTGCTCAGAACAAAAGTACGGTGTTTCCTACACATACAGACATTAAAAAGTCCAACTCTGCTTCTGAAACTGAAGCAAAGCACAGGTCCTTTAACATTCAATGCTTGACAGTTAAGATGAGAAACGTGTGAGCTTCGTGGATGATGTAGTTCGTTAGAGCTGTAAAGTTACTGCCCCTACCTGAAAGGAAGTCTTGATTTTAGGAAGACACAGAGCGTGAAATTTAACTACACTTCTGAAGGGAAACACACAGCATAGTTCTCATCCATGGATCACACTCTGCTTTAGAGCAAGAAGCACGCTCTAGCTTTCTAGAGTCTCTAAGACAGCAGGAAACGTGAGTGTGCAGAGAACAATAGAACGGAATTTCCTACACATACGGACCATATCTAGTCCAACACTGCTTCTGAAACTGATAGAAAGCACTGGTCCTCTAACATCCGATGCTTGTCAGTTTAGATGAGTAACGTGTGAGCTTCTTAAACGATGTAGTTTGTTTGAGGTATAAAGTAAATTCCCTTACCTGAAACGAATTCTTGCTTGTAGGAAGACTCAGAGCCTGGGATTTAACTCCATTTTGGAAGTGAAACACACAGCAGAGTTCCCATCCACGGATCACCCTCTGCTTTAGAGCAAGAAGCACGCTCTGGTTTTCTAGATTGTCTAATAGAGCAGGAAATATGAGTATGCTCAGAACAAAAGAACGATGTTTCCTACACATATGGACCTTATCTAGTCCAACTCTGCTTCTGAAACTGAAACAAACCACTTGACCTCTAACATCTGATGCTTGTCCATTAAGATGAGAAACGTGTGAGCTTCGTGAAGATGTAGTTCGTTTGAGCTGAAAAGTGACTGCCCTTACCTGAAACGAAGTCATGCTTGTAGGAAGACTCAGAGCCTGGGATTTAACTCCATTTATGAAGGGAAACACACAGCATAGTTCTCATCCATGGATCACACTCTGCTTTAGGGCAAGAAGAACGCTCTTGCTTTCTAGAGTCTCGAATACAGCATGAAAGAGAGTGTGCTCAGAACAAAAGAACAGAGTTTCGTACACCTACGGACCATATCTAGTTCAAATCTGCTTCTAAAATTGATACAAACCACAGGTCCTCTAACATTCAATGCTTGTCAGATAAGATGAGAAACGTGTGAGCTTCGTGAATGATGTACTTCGTTTAAGCTGAAAAGTGACTGCCGTTACATGAAACGAAGTCATGCTTGTAGGAACACACAAAGCCTGCGAATTAACTCCATTTCTGAAAGGAAACACACAGCACAGTTCTCATCCATGGATCTCTCTCTGCTTTAGAACAAGAAGAACGCTCTTGCTTTCTTGAGTCTCTAATACAGCAGGAAACTTGAGTGTGCTCTGAACAAAGGAACGGTGTTTGCTACACATACAGACCATATCTAGTTCATCTCTGCTTCTGAAACTGAAACAAACCACAGGTCCTCTAACACACAATGCTTGTCAGTTAAGATGAGAAACGTGTGAGCTTCGTGAAAGATGTAGTTCGTTTGAGCTGAAAAGTGACTGTCCTTACCTGAAACGAAGTAGTGCTTGTAGGAAGACACAGAGCCTGGGATTTAACTCCATTTCTGAAGGAAAACACACAACATAGTTGTCATCCATGGATCACACTCTGCTTTAGAGCAAGAAGCACGCTCTTGCTTTCTAGAGTCTCTAATACATAAGGAAACATGAGTGTGCTCAGAACTAAAGAACCATGTTTCCTACATATAAGGGCCATATGTAGTCCAACTCTGCTTCTGAAACTTATACAAAGCACTGGTCCTCTAACATCCAATGCTTGTCAGTTAAGATGAGAAACGTGTAAGCTTTGTGAACGATGTAGTTCCTTTGAGCTGAAAAGTTACTGCCCTTACCTGAAACAAAGTCTTGATTTTAGGAAGACACAGAGCCTGAGATTTAACTCCATTTCTGAAGGGAAACTCACAGCATAGATCTCATCCATGAATCACACTCTGTTTTAGAGCAAGATGCACGCTCTTGTATTCTAGATTGTCTAATAGAGCAGGAAATGTGAGTGTGCTCAGAACAAAAGAACGGTGTATCCCGCACATACAGACCATATCTAGTCCAACTCTGCTTCTGAAACTGATACAAAGCACTGGTCCTCTAACGTCCGATGCTTGTCAGTTTAGATTGGTAACGTGTGAGCTTTGTAAACGATGTAGTTTGTTTGAGGTATAAAGTAAATGCCCTTACCTGAAACGACGTCTTGCTTGTAGGAAGACTCAGAGCCTGGGATTTAACTCCATTTCTGAAGGCAAACACACAGCATAGTTCTCATAAAGGGATCACACTCTGCTTTAGAGCGAGAAGCACACTCTTGCTTTCTAGAGTCTCTAAGACAGCAGGATATCTGAGTGTGCCCAGAACAAAAGAACGTTGTTTCCTACACATACGGACCATATCTAGTCCAAATCTGCTTCTTAAACTGATACAAAGCACTGGTACTCTCACATCCAATGCTTGTCAGTTAAGATGAGAAACGTGTGAGCTTCATGAAAGATCCAGTTCTCTTGAGATGAAAAGTGACTGTCCTTACCTGAAACGAAGTCTTGCTTGTAGGAAGACACAGAGCCTGGGATGTAACTCCATTTCTGAAGTGAAACACACAACACAGTTCTCATCCATGGATCACACTGTGCTTTAGAGCAAGAAACACGCTCTAGCTGTCTAGAATCTCTAATACAGCAGGAAACGTGAGTGTGCTCAGAAGAAAAGAATGGTGTTTCCTATACATACAGACCATATCTAGGTCAACTCTACTTGAAATTGATACAAACCAAAGGTCCTCTAACATCAAATGCTTCTCAGTTAAGATGAGAAACAGGTGAGCTTCGTGAACGATGTAATTCGTTTGAGTTGAAAAGTGACTGCCCTTACCTGAAACGATGTAGTGCTTGTAGGAAGACACTGGGCCTGGGATTTAACTCCATCTCTGAAGTGAAACAAACAGCAGAGTTCTCATCCATGGATCACACTCTGCTTTAGAGCAAGAGGCGCGCTCTTGTTTTCTAGATTGTCTAATAGAGCAGGAAATGTGAGTGTGCTCAGAACAAAAGAACGGTGTTTCCTACACATACGGACCATATCTATTCGAACTCTGCTTCTGAAACTGAAACAAACCACAGGTCTTTTAACATAAATTGCTTGTCAGTTAAGATGAGAAACGTGTAGCTTCGTGAACGATGTAGTTCGTTAGAGCTGTAAAGTAAATGCCCTTACCTGAAATGAAGTCTTGCTTGTAGGAAGACTCAGAGCCTGGGATTTAACTCCATTTGTGAAGAGAAACCCACAATAGAGTTCTCATCCATTGATCCCATTCTGCTTTAGAGCAAGAAGCACGCTCTAGCTGTCTAGAGTCTCTAAGACAGCAGGAAACGTGAGTGTTATGAGAACAAAAGAACGGTGTTTCCTACACATACGGACCATATCTAGTCCAACTCTGCTTCTGAAACTGATACAAAGCACTGGTACTCTCACATCCAATGCTTGTCAGTTAAGATGAGAAACGTGTGAGCTTCATGAAAGATCTATTTCTCTTGAGATGAAAAGTGACTGTCCTTACCTGAAACGAAGTCTTGCTTGGAGGAAGACACAGAGCCTGGGATGTAACTCCATTTCTGAAGTGAAACACTCAACACAGTTCTCATCCATGGATCACACTCTGCTTTACAGCAAGAAACACGCTCTTGCTTTCTAGAATCTCTAATATAGCAGGAAACGCGAGTGTGCTCAGAAGAAAAGAATGGTGTTTCCTATACATATGGACCATATCTAGGTCAACTCTACTTGAAATTGATACAAACCAAAGTTCCTCTAACATCCAATGCTTCTCAGTTAAGATGAGAAATGTGTGACCTTCGTGATCGATGTAATTCTTTTGAGTTGAAAAGTGACTGCCCTTACCTGAAACGATGTAGTGCTTGTAGGAAGACACAGAGCCTGGGATTTAACTCCATTTCTGAATGTAAACAAACAGAATAGTTCTCTTCCATGGATCACACTCTGCTTTAGAGCATGAAGCATGCTCTTGCTTTCTAGAGTCTCTAATACAGAAGGGAACATGAGTGTGCTCAGAACTAAAGAACCGTGTTTCCTACATATAGGGCCAATATCTAGTCCAACTCTGCTTCTGAAACTGATAAAAAGAACTGCTCCTCTATCATCCAATGCTTGTCAGTTAAGATGAGAAACGTGTGAGCTTTGTGAACGATGTAGTTCCTTTGAACTCAAAAGTGACTGCCCCTACCTGAAACGAAGTCTTGATTTTAGGAAGACACAGAGCATGAGATTTAACTCCATTTCTGAAGGGAAACACACAGCATAGTTCTCATCCATGGATCACACTCTGCTTTAGAGCAAGAAGCACGCTCTTGTTTTCTAGATTGTCTAATAGAGCAGGAAATGTGAGTGTGCTCAGAACAAAAGAACAGTGTTTCCTACACATACAGACATTATATAGTCCAACTCTGCTTCTGAAACTGAAACAAACTACAGGTCCTTTAACATCCAATGCTTGTCAGTTAAGATGAGAAACGTGTGAGCTTCGTGAAAGATGTAGTTCTTTCAGCAGAAAAGTGACTGCCCTTACCTGAAAAGAAGTCTTGCTTGTAGGAAGACACAGAGCCTGGGATTTAACTCCATTTCTGAAGTAAAACACACAGCTGAGTTCTCATCCATTGATCACACTCTGCTTTAGAGCAAGAAGCACGCTCTTGCTTTCCAGCCTCTTTAAGACGGCAGGAAACGTGAGTGTGATGAGAACAAAAGAATGGTGTATCCCACACATACGGACCATATCTAGTCCAACTCTGCTTCTGAAGCTGATAGAAAGCACTGGTCCTCTAACATCCGATGCTTGTCAGTTAAGATGGGAAACGTGTGAGCTTCGTGAACGATGTAGTTCGTTAGAGCTGTAAAGTAAGTGCCCTTACCTGAAACGAAGTCTTGCTTGTAGGAAGACTCAGAGCCTGGGATTTAACTCCATTTGTGAAGAGAAACCCACAATAGAGTTCTCATCCATTGATCACACTCTGCTTTAGAGCAAGAAGCACGCTCTAGCTTTTTAGAGTCTCTAAGACAGCAGGAAACATGAGTGTGCTCAGAGGAAAAGAATGGTGTTTCCTATACATACGGACCACATCTAGGTCAATTCTACTTGAAATTGATACAAACCAAAAGTCCCCTAACATCCAATGCTTCTCAGTTAAGATGAGAATCGTGTGAGCTTTGTGAACGAAGTAGTCCCTTTGAGCTGAAAAGTGACTGCCCCTACCTGAAACGAAGTCTTGATTTTAGGAAGACACAGAGCGTGAAATTTAACTACACTTCTGAAGGGATACACACAGCATAGTTCTCATCCATGGATCACCCTCTGCTTTATAGCAAGAAGCACGCTCTGGTTTTCTAGATCGTCTAATAGAGCAGGAAATATGAGTATACTCAGAACAAAAGAACGGTGTTTCCTACACATAAGGACCATATCTACTCCAACTCTGCTTCTGAAACTGAAACAAACCACAGGTCCTTTAACATCCAATGCTTGTCAGTTAAGATAAGAAACGTGTCAGCTTCGTGAACGATGTAGTTCGTTAGAGCTGTAAAGTAACTGCCCTTACCTGAAAGGAAGTCTTGCTTGTAGGAAGACTCAGAGCCTGGGATTTAACTCCATTTCTGACTTGAAACACACAACAGAGTTCTCATCCATTGATCACACTCTGCTTTAGAGCAGGAAGCACGCTCTAGCTTTCTAGTGTCTCTAAGACAGCAAGAAACGTGAGTGTGCTGAGAACAAAAGGACGGTGTTTCCTACACATACGGACCATATCTAGTTCAACTCTGCTTCTGAAACTGATACGAAGCACTGGTCCTCTCACATCCAATGCTTGTCAGTTAAGATGAGAAACGTGTGAGCTTCATGAACGATGTAGTTCATTTGAGCTGTAAAGTAACTGCCCTTACTTGAAACGAAGTCTTCCTTGTAGGAAGACTCAGAGCCTGGGATTTAACTCCGTTTCTGAAGTGAAACACACAGCAGAGTTCTCATCCATTGATCACACTCTGCTTTAGAGAAAGAAGCACGCTCTAGATTTCTAGAGTCTCTAAGACAGCTGGAAATGAGAGTGTGCTGAGAACAATAGAACGGAGTTTCCTACACATACGGACCATATCTATTCCAACTCTGCTTCTGAAAGTGAAACAGACCACAGGTCCTCTAACACCCAATGCTTGTCAGTTTAGATGAGTAACGTGTGATCTTCATAAACGATGTAGTTTGTTTGAGGTATAAAGTAACTGCCCTTACCTGAAACAAAGTCGTGCTTGTAGGAAGACTCAGAGCCTGGGATTTAACTCCATTTGGGCAGTGAAACACACAGCAGAGTTCTCATCCATTGATCGCACTCTGATTTAGAGCAAGATGAACGCTCTTGCATTCTAGAGTCTCTAAAACAGCAGGAAACATGAGTGTGCTCAGAACAAAAGAACGGTGTTTCCTACACATACAGACCATATCTAGCCTAACTCAGCTTCTGACACTGATACAAATCACTGGTGCTCTAACATCCAACTCTTGTCAGTGAAGATGGGAAACTTGTTAGCTTCGTGAACAATGTAGTTCGTTTGAGCTGAAAAGTGACTGCCCCTACCTGAAATGATGTAGTGCTTGTAGGAAGACACAGAGCCTGGGATTTAACTCCATTTCTGAATGGAAACACACAGAATAGTTCTCTTCCATGGATCACACTCTGCTTTAGAGCATGAAGCATGCTCTTGCTTTCTAGAGTCTCTAATACAGAAGGGAACATGAGTGTGCTCAGAACTAAAGAACCGTGTTTCCTACATATAGGGGCCTTATCTAGTCCAACTATGCTTCTGAAACTGATACAAAGCACTGGTCCTCTAACATCCAATGCTTGTTAGTTATGATGAGAATCGTGTCAGCTTTGTGAACGATGTAGTTCCTTTGAGCTGAAAAGTGACTGCCACTACCTGAAACGAAGTCTTGACTTTAGGAAGACACAGACCGTGAAATTTAACTCCATTTCGGAAGGGAAACACACAGCATAGTTCTCATCCATGAATCACCCTCTGCTTTAGAACAAGAAGCATGCTCTTGTTTTCTAGATTGTCTAATAGAGCAGGAAATGTGAGTGTGCTCAGAACAAAAGAACGGTGTTTCCTACACATACGGACCATATCTAGACCAACTCTGCTTCTGAAACTGAAACAAACCACAGGTCCTTTAACATCCAAAGCTTGTCAGTTAAGATGAGAAACGTGTGAGCTTCGTGAAAGATGTACTTCGTTAGAGTTGTAAAGTAACTGCCCTTACCTGAAATGAAGTCTTGCTTGTAGGAAGACACAGAGCCTGGGATTTAACTCCATTTCTGAAGGGAAACACACAGCATAGTTCTTATCCATGGATCACACTCTGCTTTAGAGCAAGAAGAATACACTTGCTTTCTAGAGTCTCTAATACAGCAGGAAACGAGAGTGTGCTCAGAACAAAAGAATGGTGTTTCGTACACATACGGACCATATCTAGTTCAACTCTGCTTCTGAAACTGAAACAAACCACATTTCCTCTAACATCCAATGCTTGTCAGTTAGGATGAGAAACGTGTGAGCTTTGTGAACGATGTAGTTCGTTTGAGCTGTAAAGTAACTGCCCTTACCTGAAACAAAGTCGTGCTTGTAGGAAGACTCAGAGCCTGGGATTTAACTCCATTTTGGCAGTGAAACGCACAGCAGAGTTCTCATTCATTGATCACACTCTGCTTTAGAGAAAGATGAACACTCTTGCATTCTAGACTCTCTAAAACAGCAGGAAACTTGAGTGTGCTTAGAACAAAAGAACGGTGTTTCCTACACATAAGGACCATATCTAACCTAACTCAGCTTCTGAAACTGATACAAAGCACTGGTCCTCTAACATCCAATGCTTGTCAGTGAAGATGGGAAACTTGTTAGCTTCGTGAATGATGTAGTTCGTTTGAGCTGAAAAGTGACTGCCCTTACCTGATACGAAGTCTTGCTTGTAGGAAGACACAGAGCCTGGGATTTAACTCCATTTCTGAAGGGAAACACACAGCAGATTTTTCATCCATGGATCACAGTATGCTTTAGAGCAAGAAGCACACTCGTGCTTTCCAGAGTCTCTAATACAGCAGGAAACGTGAGAGTGCTCAGAACAAAAGAAAGGTGTTTCCTACACCTAAGGACTATATCTAGTTCATCTCTGCGTCTGAAACTGAAACAAACCACAGGTCCTCAAACATCTAATGCTTGTCATTTAAGATGAGAAACGTGTGAGCTTCGTGAACGATGTAGTTCGTTAGAGCTGTAAAGTAACCGCCCTTACCTTAAACGAAGTCTTGCTTGTAGAAAGACTCAGAGCCTGGGATTTAACTCCATTTCTGAAGGGAAACACACAGCATAGTTCTCATCCATGGATCACACTCTGCTTTAGTGCAAGAAGCATGCTCTTTTTTTTCTAAATTCTCTAATACAGCAGGAAACGTGAGTGTGCTCAGAACAAAAGAAAGGTGTTTCCTACACATAAGGACCATATCTAGTTCAACTCTGCTTCTGAAACTGAAACAAAGCACAGGTCCTCTAACACCCAATGCTTGTCAGTTTAGATGAGTAACGTGTGATCTTCATAAACGATGTAGTTTGTTTGAGGTATAAAGTAACTGCCCTTACCTGAAACAAAGTCGTGCTTGTAGGAAGACTCAGAGCCTGGGATTTAACTACATGTTGGCAGTGAAACACACAGCAGAGTTCTCATCCATTGATCACACTCTGCTTTAGAGAAAGATGAACGCTCTTGCATTCTAGAGTCTCTAAAACAGCAGGAAACTTGAGTGTGCTCAGAACAAAAGAACGGTGTTTCCTACACATACAGACCATATCTAGCCTAACTCAGCTTCTGAAACTGATACAAAGCACTGGTCCTCTAACATCCAACTCTTGTCAGTGAAGATGGGAAACTTGTTAGCTTCGTGAACGATGTAGTTCGTTTGAGCTGAAAAGTGACTGCCCCTACCTGAAACGATGTAGTGCTTGTAGGAAGACACAGAGCCTGGGATTTAACTCCATTTCTGAATGGAAACACAAAGAATAGTTCTCTTCCATGGATCCCACTCTGCTTTAGAGCATGAAGCATGCTCTTGCTTTCTAGAGTCTCTAATAGAGAAGGGAACATGAGTGTGCTCAGAAGTAAAGAACCGTGTTTCCTACATATAGGGGCCTTATCTAGTCCAACTATGCTTCTGAAACTGATACAAAGCACTGGTCCTCTAACATCCAATGCTTGTTAGTTATGATGAGAAACGTGTCAGCTTTGTGAACGATGTAGTTCCTTTGAGCTGAAAAGTGACTGCCACTACCTGAAACGAAGTCTTGACTTTAGGAAGACACAGACCGTGAAATTTAACTCCATTTCTGAAGGGAAACACACAGCATAGTTCTCATCCATGAATCACACTCTGCTTTAGAGCAAGAAGCACGCTCTTGTTTTCTAGATTGTCTAATAGAGCAGGAAATGTGAGTGTGCTCAGAACAAAAGAACGGTGTTTCCTACACATACGGACCATATCTAGTCCAACTCTGCTTCTGAAACTGAAACAAACCACAGGTCCTTTAACATCCAATGCTTGTCAGTTAAGATGAGAAACGTGTGAGATTCGTGAAAGATGTAGTTCGTTAGAGCTGTAAGTATCTGCCCTTACCTGAAATGAAGTCTTGCTTGTAGGAAGACACAGAGCCTGGGATTTAACTCCATTTGTGAAGAGAAACCCACAATAGAGTTCTCATCCATTGATCACATTCTGCTTTAGAGCAAGAAGCACGCTCTAGCTGTCTAGAGTCTCTAAGACAGCAGGAAACGTGAGCGTTATGAGAACAAAAGAACGGTGTTTCCTACACATACGGACCATATCTAGTCCAACTCTGCTTCTGAAACTGATACAAAGCACTTGTCCTCTAACATCCGATGCTTGTCAGTTAAGATGAGAAACGTGTGAGGTTTGTGAACGATGTAGTTCCTTTGAGCTGAAAAGTGACTGCCCTACCTGAAATGAAGTCTTGATTTTAGGAAGACACAGAGCCTGAGATTTAACTCCATTTCTGAAGGGAAACTCACAGCATAGATCTCATCCATGAATCACACTCTGTTTTAGAGCAAGATGCACGCTCTTGTTTTCTTATTGTCTAATAGAGCAGGAAATGTTAGTGTGCTCCTAACAAAAGAACGGTGTTTCCTACACATACAGACATTATATAGTCCAACTCTGCTTCTGAAACTGAAACAAACTACAGGTCCTTTAACATCCAATGCTTGTCAGTTAAGATGAGAAACGTGTGAGCTTCGTGAAAGATGTAGTTCTTTGAGCAGAAAAGTGACTGCCCTTACCTGAAAAGAAGTCTTGCTTGTAGGAAGACACAGAGCCTGGGATTTAACTCCATTTCTGAAGTAAAACACACAGCTGAGTTCTCATCCATTGATCACACTCTGCTTTAGAGCAAGAAGCACGCTCTTGCTTTCCAGACTCTCTAAGATGGCAGGAAACGTGAGTGTGATGAGAACAAAAGAATGGTGTATCCCACACATACGGACCATATCTAGTCCAACTCTGCTTCTGAAGCTGATAGAAAGCACTGGTCCTCTAACATCCGATGCTTGTCAGTTAAGATGAGAAACGTGTGAGCTTCGTGAACGATGTAGTTCGTTAGAGCTGTAAAGTAATTGCCCTTACCTGAAACGAAGTCTTGCTTGTAGGAAGACTCAGAGCCTGGGATTTAACTCCATTTGTGAAGAGAAACCCACAATAGAGTTCTCATCCATTGATCACACTCTGCTTTAGAGCAAGAAGCACGCTCTAGCTTTTTAGAGTCTCTAAGACAGCAGGAAACATGAGTGTGCTCAGAAGAAAAGAATGGTGTTTCCTATACATACGGACCACATCTAGGTCAACTCTACTTGAAATTGATACAAACCAAAAGTCCCCTAACATCCAATGCTTCTCAGTTATGATGAGAATCGTGTGAGCTTTGTGAACGAAGTTGTCCCTTTGAGCTGAAAAGTGACTTCTCAAACCTGAAACGAAGTCTTGATTTTAGGAAGACACAGAGCGTGAAATTTAACTACACTTCTGAAGGGATACACACAGCATAGTTCTCATCCATGGATCACCCTCTCCTTTAGAGCAAGAAGCACGCTCTTGTTTTCTAGATTGTCTAATAGAGCAGGAAATATGAGTATGCTCAGAACAAAAGAACGGTGTTTCCTACACATACGGACCATATCTACTCCAACTCTGCTTCTGAAACTGAAACAAACCACAGGTCCTTTAACATCCAATGCTTGTCAGTTAAGATAAGAAACGTGTCAGCTTCGTGAACGATGTAGTTTGTTAGAGCTCTAAAGTAACTGCCCTTACCTGAAAGGAAGTCTTGCTTGTAGGAAGACTCAGAGCCTGGGATTTAACTCCATTTCTGACTTGAAACACACAACAGAGTTCTCATCCATTGATCACACTCTGCTTTAGAGCAGGAAGCACGCTCTAGCTTTCTAGTGTCTCTAAGACAGCAAGAAACGTGAGTTGCTGAGAACAAAAGGACGGTGTTTCCTACACATACGGACCATATCTAGTCCAACTCTGCTTCTGAAACTGATACGAAGCACTGGTCCTCTCACATCCAATGCTTGTCAGTTAAGATGAGAAACGTGTGAGCTTCATGAACGATGTAGTTCATTTCAGCTGTAAAGTAACTGCCCTTACTTGAAATGAAGTCTTCCTTGTAGGATGACTCAGAGCCTGGGATTTAACTCCGTTTCTGAAGTGAAACACACAGCAGAGTTCTCATCCATTGATCACACTCTGCTTTAGAGAAAGAAGCACGCTCTAGATTTCTAGAGTCTCTAAGACAGCAGGAAATGAGAGTGTGCTGAGAACAATAGAACGGAGTTTCCTACACATATGGACCATATCTAGTCCAACACTGCTTCTGAAACTGAAACAAAGCACTGGTCCTCTAACATCCAATGCTTGTCAGTTAAGATGAGAAACGTGTGAGCTTCGTGAACGATGTAGTTCGTTAGAGCTGTAAAGTGACTGCCCTTACCTGAAACGAAGTCTTGCTTGTAGGAAGACTCAGAGCCTGGGATTTAACTCCATTTTTGAAGTGAAACACACAACAGAGTTGTCATCTATTGATCACAGTCTGCTTTAGAGCAAGAAGCCCGCTCTAGCTTTCTAGAATCTCTAAGACAGCAAGAAATGTGAGTGTGCTGAGAATAAAAGAACGGTGTTTCCTATATATACGGACCATATCTTGTTCAATCTACTTGAAATTGATACAAACCAAAGGTCCTCTAACATCCAATGCTTCTCAGTTAAGATGAGAAATGTGTGAGCTTCGTTAACGATGTAGTTCATTTGAGCTGAAAAGTGACTGCCCTTACCTGAAACGAAGTAGTGCATATAGGAAGACACAGAGCCTGGGATTTAACTCCATTTCTGAAGGGAAACACACAGCATAGTTCTTATCCATGGATCAGACTCTGCTTTAGAGCAAGAAGAACACTCTTGCTTTCTAGAGTCTCTAATACAGAAGGGTACATGAGTGTGCTCAGAACTAAAGAACCGTGTTTCCTACATATAGGGGCCTTATCTAGTCCAACTATGCTTCTGAAACTGATACAAAGCACTGGTCCTCTAACATCCAATGCTTGTTAGGTATGATGAGAAACGTGTCAGCTTTGTGAACGATGTAGTTCCTTTGAGCTGAAAAGTGACTGCCACTACCTGAAAAGAAGTCTTGATTTTAGGAAGACACAGACCATGAGATTTAACTCCATTTCTGAAGGGAAACACACAGCATAGTTCTCATCCATGAATCACACTCTGCTTTAGAGCAAGAAGCACGCTCTTGTTTTCTAGATTGTCTAATAGAGCAGGAAATGTGAGTGTGCTCAGAACAAAAGAACGGTGTTTCCTACACATACGGACCATATCTAGTCCAACTCTGCTTCTGAAACTGACACAAACCACATTTCCTCTAACATCCAATGCTTGTCAGTTAGGATGAGAAACGTGTGAGCTTCGTGAACGATGTAGTTCGTTTGGGCTGTAAAGTAACTGCCCTTACCTGAAACAAAGTCGTGCTTGTAGGAAGACTCATAGCCTGGGATTTAACTCCATTTTGGCAGTGAAACACACAGCAGAGTTCTCATTCATTGATCACACTCTGCTTTAGAGCAAGATGAACGCTCTTGCATTCTAGAGTCTCTAAAACAGCAAGAAACTTGAGTGTGCTTAGAACAAAAGAACGGTGTTTCCTACACATACAGACCATATCTAGCCTAACTCAGCTTCTGAAACTGATACAAAGCACTGGTCCTCTAACATCCAATGCTTGTCAGTGAAGATGGGAAACTTGTTAGCTTCGTGAAAGATGTAGTTCGTTTGAGCTGAAAAGTGACTGCCCCTACCTGAAACGATGTAGTGCTTGTAGGAAGACACAGAGCCTGGGATTTAACTCCATTTCTGAATGGAAACACAAAGAATAGTTCTCTTCCATGGATCCCACTCTGCTTTAGAGCATGAAGCATGCTCTTGCTTTCTAGATTCTCTAATAGAGAAGGGAACATGAGTGTGCTCAGAAGTAAAGAACCGTGTTTCCTACATATAGGGGCCTTATCTAGTCCAACTATGCTTCTGAAACTGATACAAAGCACTGTCCTCTAACATCCAATGCTTGTTAGTTATGATGAGAAACGTGTCAGCTTTGTGAACGATGTAGTTCCTTTGAGCTGAAAAGTGACTGCCACTACCTGAAACGAAGTCTTGATTTTAGGAAGACACAGACCGTGAGATTTAACTCCATTTCTGAAGGGAAACACACAGCAAAATTCTCATCCATGAATCACACTCTGCTTTAGAGCAAGAAGCACGCTCTTGTTTTCTAGATTGTCTAATAGAGCAGGAAATGTGAGTGTGCTCAGAACAAAAGAACGGTGTTTCCTACACATACGGACCATATCTAGTTCAACTCTGCTTCTGAAACTGAAACAAACCACAGGTCCTTTTACATCCAATGCTTGTCAGTTAAGATGAGAAACGTGTGAGCTTCATGAAAGATGTAGTTCGTTAGAGCTGTAAAGTGACTGCCCTTACCTGAAATGAAGTCTTGCTTGTAGGAAGACTCAGAGCCTGAGATTAAACTCCATTTGTGAAGTGAAACACACAACAGAGTTCTCATCCATTGATCACACTCTGCTTTAGAGCAAGAATCACGCTCTAGCTTTCTAGTGTCTCTAAGACAGCAGGAAACGTGAGTGTGATGAAAACAAAAGAACGGTGTTTCCTACACCTATGGACCATATCTAGGCCAACTCTGCTTCTGAAACTGATACAAAGCACTGGTCCTCTCACATCCAATGCTTGTCAGTGAAGATGGGAAACTTGTTAGCTTTGTGAAAAATGTAGTTCGTTTGAGGTGAAAAGTGACTGCCCTTACCTGAAAAAAAATCTTGCTTGTAGGAAGACACAGAGCCTGGGATTTAACTCCATTTCTGAAGGCAAACACACAACATAGTTCTCATCCATTGATCACACTCTGCTTTAGAGCAAGAAGCACGCTGTTGCATTCCAGAGTCTCTAGTACAACCTGAAACGTGAGTGTGCTCAGAACAAAAGAACGGTGTTTCCTACACATACGGACCATATCTATTCCAAATCTGCTTCTGAAACTGAAACAAACCACAGGTCCTCTAACATCCAATGCTTGTCAGTTAAGATGAGAAACGTGTGAGCTCGTGAACGAGTAGTTTCTTAGAGTTGTAAAGTAACTGCCCTTAGCTGAAACGAAGTCTTGCTTGTAGGAAGACTCAGAACCTGGGATTTAACTCCATTTCTGAAGTGAAACACACAACAGAGTTCTCATCCATTGATCACACTCTGCTTTAGAGCAAGAAGCACGCTCTAGCTTTCTAGATTCTCTAAGACAGCAGGAAACGTGAGTGTGCTCAGAACAAAAGAACGGTGTTTCCTACACATACGCACCATATCTAGTCCAACTCTGCTTCTGAAACTGATACAAAGCACTGGTCCTCTAACATCCAATGCTTGTCAGTTAAGATGAGAAACGTGTGAGCTTCGTGAACAATGTAGTTCGTTAGAGCTGTAAAGTAACTGCCCTTACCTGAAACGAAGTCTTGCTTGTAGGAAGACTCAGAGCCTGGGATTTAACTCCATTTGTGAAGTGAAACACACAACAGAGTTGTCATCTATTGATCACAGTCTGCTTTAGAGTAAGAAGCCCGCTCTAGCTTTCTAGAGTCTCTAAGACAGCAGGAAATGTGAGTGTGCTGAGAATAAAAGAACGGTGTTTCCTATACACACGGACCATATCTGGTTCAATCTACTTGAAATTGATACAAACCAAAGGTCCTCTAACATCCAATGCTTCTCAGTTAAGATGAGAAATGTGTGAGCTTTGTGAACGATGTAGTTCATTTGAGCTGAAAAGTGACTGCCCTTACCTGAAACGTAGTAGTGCATGTAGGAAGACACAGAGCCTGGGATTTAACTCCATTTCTGAAGGGAAACACACAGCATAGTTCTTATCCATGTATCACACTCTGCTTTAGAGCAAGAAGAACACTCTTGCTTTCTAGAGTCTCTAATACGGCAGGAAACGAGAGTGTGCTCAGAACAAAAGAATGGTGTTTCGTACACATACGGACCATATCTAGTTCAACTCTGCTTCTGAAACTGAAACAAACCACAGGTCCTCTAACATCCAATGCTTGTCAGTTAGGATGAGAAACGTGTGAGCTTCGTGAACGATGTAGTTCGTTTGAGCTGTAAAGTAACTGCCCTTACCTGAAACAAAGTCGTGCTTCTAGGAAGACTCAGAGCCTGGGATTTAACTCCATTTTGGCAGTGAAACACACAGCAGAGTTCTCATTCATTGATCACACTCTGCTTTAGAGCAAGATGAACGCTCTTGCATTCTAGATTCTCTAAAACAGCAGGAAACTTGAGTGTGCTTATAACAAAAGAACAGTGTTTCCTACACATACGGACCATATCTAGCCTAACTCAGCTTCTGAAACTGATACAAAGCACTGGTCCTCTAACATCCAATGCTTGTCAGTGAAGATGGGAAAATTGTTAGCTTCGTGAACGATGTAGTTCGTTTGAGCTGAAAAGTGACTGCCCTTACCTGATAGGAAGTCTTGCTAGTAGGAAGACACAGAGCCTGGGATTTAACTCCATTTCTGAAGGGAAACACACAGCAGATTTTTCATCCATGGATCACACTATGCTTTAGAGCAAGAAGCACGCTCGTGCTTTCCAGAGTCTCTAATACAGCAGGAAACTTGAGAGTGCTCAGAACAAAAGAACGGTGTTTCCTACACATAAGGACCATATCTAGTTCAACTCTGCGTCTGAAACTGAAACAAACCACAGGTCCTCTAACATCCAATGCTTGTCAGTTTAGATGAGTAACGTGTGATCTTCATAAACGATGTAGTTTGTTTGAGGTATAAAGTAACTGCCCTTACCTGAAACAAAGTCGTGCTTGTAGGAAGACTCAGAGCCTGGGATTTAACTACATTTTGGCAGTGAAACACACAGCAGAGTTTTCATTCATTGATCACACTCTGCTTTAGAGAAAGATGAACGCTCTTGCATTCTAGAGTCTCTAAAACAGCAGGAAACTTGAGTGTGCTTAGAACAAAAGAATGGTGTTTCCTACACATACGGACCATATCTAGCCTAACTCAGCTTCTGAAACTGATAGAAAGCACTGGTCCTCTATCAACCAATGTTTGTCAGTTAACATGAGAAACGTGTGAGCTTCGTGAAAGATGTAGTTCGTTTGTGTTGAAAAGTGACTGTCCTTACCTGAATCGATGTCTTGCTTGTAGGAAGACAAAGAGCCTGGGATGTAACTCCATTTCTGAAGTGTAACACACAACACAGTTCTCATCCATGGATCACACTCTGCTTTAGAACAAGAAGCACGCTCCTGCTTTCTAGAATCTCTAATACAGCAGGAAGTGTGAGTGTGCTCAGAAGAAACGAATGGTGTTTCCTATACATACAGACCACATCTAGGTCAACTCTACTTGAAATTGATACAAACCAAAGGTCCTCTAACATCCAATGCTTCTCAGTTGAGATGAGAAACGGGTGAGCTTCGTGAACGTTGTAACTCGTTTGAGTTGAAAAGTGACTGCCCTTACCTGAAACGCTGTAGTGCTTGTAGGAAGACACAGGGCCTGGGATTTAATTCCATTTCTGAAGTGAAACACACATGAGAGTTCTCATCCATGGATCACACTCTGCTTTAGAGTAAGAAGCAAGCTCTTGTTTTCTAGATTGTCTAATAGAGGAGGAAACGTGAGTGTGCTGAGAACAATAGAACGGTGTTTCCTACACATATGGACCATATCTAATCCAACACTGCTTCTGAAACTGATAGAAAGCACTGGTCCTCTAACATCTGATGCTTGTCAGTTAAGTTGAGAAACGTGTGAGCTTCGTGAAAGATGTACTTCGTTTGAGATGAAAAGTGACTGTCCTAACCTGAAACGAAGTCTTGCTTGTAGGAAGACACAGAGCCTGGGATGTAGCTCCATTTGGGAAGTGAAACACACAACACAGTTCTCATCCATGGATCACACTCTGCTTTAGAGCAAGAAGCACGCTCTTGCTTTCTAGAATCTCTAATACAGCAGGAAACGTGAGTGTGCTCAGAAGAAAAGAATGGTGTTTCCTATACATACGGACCATATCTAGGTCAACTCTACTTGAAATTGATACTAACCTAAGGTCCTCTAACATCCAATGCTTCTCAGTTAAGATGAGAAACGTGTGAGCTTCGTGAACGATGTAATTCGTTTGGTTTGAAAAGTGACTGCCCTTACAAGAAACGATGTAGTGCTTGTAGGAAGACACAGAGCCTGGGATTTAACTCCATTTCTGAATGGAAACACACAGAATAGTTATCTTCCTTGGATCACACTCTGCTTTAGAGCATGAAGCATGCTCTTCCTTTCTAGAGTCTCTAATACAGAAGGGAACATGAGAGTGCTCAGAACTAAAGAACCGTGTTTCCTACATATACGGGCCTTATCTAGTCCAACTATGCTTCTGAAACTGATACAAAGCACTGGTCCTCTAACGTCCAATGCTTGTTAGTTATGATGAGAAACGTGTCAGCTTTGTGAACGATGTAGTTCCTTTGAGCTGAAAAGTGACTGCCCCTACCTGAAACGAAGTCTTGATTTTAGGAAGACACAGAGCGTGAGATTTAACTCCATTTCTGAAGGGAAACACACAGCATAGTTCTCATCCATGGATCACACACTGCTTTAGAGCAAGAATCATGCTCTAGCTTTCTAGAGTCTCTAAGACAGCAGGAAACATGAGTGTGCTGAGAACAATAGAACGGTGTTTCCTACACATATGGACCATATGTAGTCCAACACTGCTTCTGAAACTGATAGAAAGCACTGGTCCTCTAACATCTGATGCTTGTCAGTTAAGATGAGAAACGTGTGAGCTTCGTGAAAGATGTAGTTCTTTTGAGATGAAAAGTGACTGTCCTTACCTGAAACGAAGTCTTGCTTGTAGGAAGACACAGAGCCTGGGATTTCACTCCATTTCTGAAGTGAAACACACAACACAGTTCTCATCCAAGGATCACACTCTATTTTAGAGCCAGAAGCACGCTCTTGCTTTCTAGAATCTCTAGTACAGCAGGAAACATGAGTGTGCTCAGAAGAAAAGAATGGTGTTTCCTATACATACAGACCATATCTATGTCAACTCTACTTGAAATTGATACAAACCATAGGTCCTCTAACATCCAATGCTTCTCAGTTAAGATGAGAATCGTGTCAGCTTTGTGAACGATGTAGTTCCTTTGAGCTGAAAAGTGACTGCCCCTACCTGAAACGAAGTCTTGATTTTAGGAAGACACAGAGCATGAGATTTAACTCCATTTCTGAAGGGAAACACACAGCATAGTTCTCATCCATGGATCTCACTCTGCTTTAGAGCAAGAAGCACGCTCTTGTTTTCTAGATTGTCTAATAGAGCAGGAAATGTGAGTGTGCTCAGAATAAAAGAACGGTGTTTCCTACACATACGGACCATATCTAGTTTATCTCTGCTTGTGAAACTGAAACAAACCACAGGTCCTCTAACATCCAATGCTTGTCAGTTTAGATGAGTAACGTGTGATCTTCATAAACGATGTAGTTTGTTTGAGGTATAAAGTAACTGCCCTTACCTGAAACAAAGTCGTGCTTGTAGGAAGACTCAGAGCCTGGGATTTAACTCCATTTTGGCAGTGAAACACACAGCAGAGTTCTCATCCATTGATCACACTCTGCTTTAGAGCAACATGAACGCTCTTGCATTCTAGAGTCTCTAAAACAGCAGGAAACTTGAGTGTGCTCAGAACAAAAGAACGGAGTTTCCTACACATACAGACCATATATCGCCTAACTCAGCTTCTGATACTGATACAAAGCACTGGTCCTCTAACATCCAACTCTTGTCAGTGAAGATGGGAAACTTGTTAGCTTCGTGAACGATGTAGTTCATTTGAGCTGAAAAGTGACTGCCCCTACCTGAAACGATGTAGTGCTTGTAGGAAGACACAGAGCCTGGGATTTAACTCCATTTCTGAATGGAAACACACAGATTAGTTCTCTTCCATGGATCACACTCTGCTTTAGAGCAAGAAGCATCCTCTTGTTTTCTAGAGTCTCTACTACAGAAGGGAACATGAGTGTGCTCAGAACTAAAGAATCGTGTTTCCTACATATAGGGGCCTTATCTAGTCCAACTATGCTTCTGAAACTGATACAAAGCACTGGTCCTCTAACATCCAATGCTTGTTAGGTATGATGAGAAACGTGTCAGCTTTGTGAACGATGTAGTTCCTTTGAGCTGAAAAGTGACTGCCACTATCTGAAACGAAGTCTTGATTTTAGGAGGACACAGACCGTGAGATTTAACTCCATTTCTGAAGAGAAACACACAGCATAGTTCTCATCCATCGATCACACTCTGCTTTAGCGCAAGAAGCACGCTGTTGCTTTCCAGAGTCTCTAATACAGCAGGAAACGTGAGTGTGCTCAGAACAAAAGAACGGTGTTTCCTACACATACAGACCATATCTATTCCATATCTGCTTCTGAAACTGAAACAAACCACAGGTCCTCTAACATCCAATGCTTGTCAGTTAAGATGAGAAACGTGTGAGCTTCATGAAAGATGTAGTTCGTTAGAGCTGTAAAGTGACTGCCCTTACCTGAAATGAAGTCTTGCTTGTAGGAAGACTCAGAGCCTGAGATTTAACTCCATTTGTGAAGTGAAACACACAACAGAGTTCTCATCCATTGATCACACTCTGCTTTAGAGCAAGAATCACGCTCTAGCTTTCTAGTGTCTCTAAGACAGCAGGAAACGTGAGTGTGATGAAAACAAAAGAACGGTGTTTCCTACACCTATGGACCATATCTAGGCCAACTCTGCTTCTGAAACTGATACAAAGCACTGGTCCTCTCACATCCAATGCTTGTCAGTGAAGATGGGAAACTTGTTAGCTTTGTGAAAAATGTAGTTCGTTTGAGGTGAAAAGTGACTGCCCTTACCTGAAAAAAAATCTTGCTTGTAGGAAGACTCAGAGCCTGGGATTTAACTCCATTTCTGAAGGGAAACACACAGCATAGTTCTCATCCATTGATCACACTCTGCTTTAGAGCAAGAAGCACGCTGTTGCATTCCAGAGTCTCTAGTACAGCAGGAAACGTGAGTGTGCTCAGAACAAAAGAACGGTGTTTCCTACACATACGGACCATATCTATTCCAAATCTGATTCTGAAACTGAAAACCACAGGTCCTCTAACATCCAATGCTTGTCAGTTAAGATGAGAAACGTGTGAGCTTCGTGAACGATTAGTTTCTTAGAGTTGTAAAGTAACTGCCCTTAGCTGAAACGAAGTCTTGCTTGTAGGAAGACTCAGAACCTGGGATTTAACTCCATTTCTGAAGTGAAACACACAACAGAGTTCTCATCCATTAATCACACTCTGCTTTAGAGCAAGAAGCACGCTCTAGCTTTCTAGATTCTCTAAGACAGCAGGAAACGTGAGTGTGCTCAGAACAAAAGAACGGTGTTTCCTACACATACGGACCATATCTAGTCCAACTCTGCTTCTGAAACTGATACAAAGCACTGGTCCTCTAACATCCAATGCTTGTCAGTTAAGATGAGAAACGTGTGAGCTTCGTGAACAATGTAGTTCGTTAGAGCTGTAAAGTAACTGCCCTTACCTGAAACGAAGTCTTGCTTGTAGGAAGACTCAGAGCCTGGGATTTAACTCCATTTGTGAAGTGAAACACACAACAGAGTTGTCATCTATTGATCACAGTCTGCTTTAGAGCAAGAAGCCCGCTCTAGCTTTCTAGAGTCTCTAAGACAGCAGGAAATGTGAGTGTGCTGAGAATAAAAGAACGGTGTTTCCTATACATAAGGACCATATCTGGTTCAATCTACTTGAAATTGATACAAACCAAAGGTCCTCTAACATCCAATGCTTCTCAGTTAAGATGAGAAATGTGTGAGCTTCGTGAACGATGTAGTTCATTTGAGCTGAAAAGTGACTGCCCTTACCTGAAACGTAGTAGTGCATGTAGGAAGACACAGAGCCTGGGATTTAACTCCATTTCTGAAGGGAAACACACAGCATAGTTCTTATCCATGGATCACACTCTGCTTTAGAGCAAGAAGGACACTCTTGCCTTCTAGAGTCTCTAATACAGCAGGAAACGAGAGTGTGCTCAGAACAAAAGAATGGTGTTTCGTACACATACGGACCATATCTAGTTCAACTCTGCTTCTGAAACTGAAACAAACCACAGGTCCTCTAACATCCAATGCTTGTCAGTTAGGATGAGAAACGTGTGAGCTTCGTGAACGATGTAGTTCGTTTGAGCTGTAAAGTAACTGCCCTTACCTGAAACAAAGTCGTGCTTCTAGGAAGACTCAGAGCCTGGGATTTAACTCCATTTTGGCAGTGAAACACACAGCAGAGTTCTCATTCATTGATCACACTCTGCTTTAGAGCAAGATGAACGCTCTTGCATTCTAGATTCTCTAAAACAGCAGGAAACTTGAGTGTGCTTATAACAAAAGAACAGTGTTTCCTACACATACGGACCATATCTAGCCTAACTCAGCTTCTGAAACTGATACAAAGCACTGGTCCTCTACCATCCAATGCTTGTCAGTGAAGATGGGAAAATTGTTAGCTTCGTGAACGATGTAGTTCGTTTGAGCTGAAAAGTGACTGCCCTTACCTGATAGGAAGTCTTGCTTGTAGGAAGACACAGAGCCTGGGATTTAACTCCATTTATGAAGGGAAACACACAGCAGATTTTTCATCCATGGATCACACTATGCTTTAGAGCAAGAAGCACGCTCGTGCTTTCCAGAGTCTCTAATACAGCAGGAAACTTGAGAGTGCTCAGAACAAAAGAACGGTGTTTCCTACACATAAGGACCATATCTAGTTCAACTCTGCGTCTGAAACTGAAACAAACCACAGGTCCTCTAACATCCAATGCTTGTCAGTTTAGATGAGTAACGTGTGATCTTCATAAACGATGTAGTTTGTTTGAGGTATAAAGTAACTGCCCTTACCTGAAACAAAGTCGTGCTTGTAGGAAGACTCAGAGCCTGGGATTTAACTACATTTTGGCAGTGAAACACACAGCAGAGTTTTCATTCATTGATCACACTCTGCTTTAGAGAAAGATGAACGCTCTTGCATTCTAGAGTCTCTAAAACAGCAGGAAACTTGAGTGTGCTTAGAACAAAAGAATGGTGTTTCCTACACATACGGACCATATCTAGCCTAACTCAGCTTCTGAAACTGATAGAAAGCACTGGTCCTCTATCAACCAATGTTTGTCAGTTAACATGAGAAACGTGTGAGCTTCGTGAAAGATGTAGTTCGTTTGTGTTGAAAAGTGACTGTCCTTACCTGAATCGATGTCTTGCTTGTAGGAAGACAAAGAGCCTGGGATGTAACTCCATTTCTGAAGTGTAACACACAACACAGTTCTCATCCATGGATCACACTCTGCTTTAGAACAAGAAGCACGCTCCTGCTTTCTAGAATCTCTAATACAGCAGGAAGTGTGAGTGTGCTCAGAAGAAACGAATGGTGTTTCCTATACATACAGACCACATCTAGGTCAACTCTACTTGAAATTGATACAAACCAAAGGTCCTCTAACATCCAATGCTTCTCAGTTGAGATGAGAAACGGGTGAGCTTCGTGAACGTTGTAACTCGTTTGAGTTGAAAAGTGACTGCCCTTACCTGAAACGCTGTAGTGCTTGTAGGAAGACACAGGGCCTGGGATTTAACTCCATTTCTGAAGTGAAACACACATGAGAGTTCTCATCCATGGATCACACTCTGCTTTAGAGTAAGAAGCAAGCTCTTGTTTTCTAGATTGTCTAATAGAGGAGGAAACGTGAGTGTGCTGAGAACAATAGAACGGTGTTTCCTACACATATGGACCATATCTAATCCAACACTGCTTCTGAAACTGATAGAAAGCACTGGTCCTCTAACATCTGATGCTTGTCAGTTAAGATGAGAAACGTGTGAGCTTCGTGAAAGATGTACTTCGTTTGAGATGAAAAGTGACTGTCCTAACCTGAAATGAACTCTTGCTTGTGGGAAGACACAGAGCCTGGGATGTAGCTCCATTTGGGAAGTGAAACACACAACACAGTTCTCATCCATGGATCACACTCTGCTTTAGAGCAAGAAGCACGCTCTTGCTTTCTATAATCTCTAATACAGCAGGAAACGTGAGTGTGCTCAGAAGAAAAGAATGGTGTTTCCTATACATACGGACCATATCTAGGTCAACTCTACTTGAAATTGATACTAACCTAAGGTCCTCTAACATCCAATGCTTCTCAGTTAAGATGAGAAACGTGTGAGCTTCGTGAACGATGTAATTCGTTTGGTTTGAAAAGTGACTGCCCTTACAAGAAACGATGTAGTGCTTGTAGGAAGACACAGAGGCTGGGATTTAACTCCATTTCTGAATGTAAACACACAGAATAGTTATCTTCCTTGGATCACACTCTGCTTTAGAGCATGAAGCATGCTCTTCCTTTCTAGAGTCTCTAATACAGAAGGGAACATGAGAGTGCTCAGAACTAAAGAACCGTGTTTCCTACATATAGGGGCCTTATCTAGTCCAACTATGCTTCTGAAACTGATACAAAGCACTGGTCCTCTAACGTCCAATGCTTGTTAGTTATGATGAGAAACGTGTCAGCTTTGTGAACGATGTAGTTCCTTTGAGCTGAAAAGTGACTGCCCCTACCTGAAACGAAGTCTTGATTTTAGGAAGACACAGAGCGTGAGATTTAACTCCATTTCTGAAGGGAAACACACAGCATAGTTCTCATCCATGGATCACACACTGCTTTAGAGCAAGAATCACGCTCTAGCTTTCTAGAGTCTCTAAGACAGCAGGAAACATGAGTGTGCTGAGAACAATAGAGCGGTGTTTCCTACACATACGGACCATATCTAGTTCAACTCTGCTTCTGAAACTGAAACAAACCACAGGTCCTCTAACATCCAATGCTTGTCAGTTAGGATGAGAAACGTGTGAGCTTCGTGAACGATGTAGTTCGTTTGAGCTGTAAAGTAACTGCCCTTACCTGAAACAAAGTCGTGCTTCTAGGAAGACTCAGAGCCTGGGATTTAACTCCATTTTGGCAGTGAAACACACAGCAGAGTTCTCATTCATTGATCACACTCTGCTTTAGAGCAAGATGAACGCTCTTGCATTCTAGATTCTCTAAAACAGCAGGAAACTTGAGTGTGCTTATAACAAAAGAACAGTGTTTCCTACACATACGGACCATATCTAGCCTAACTCAGCTTCTGAAACTGATACAAAGCACTGGTCCTCTACCATCCAATGCTTGTCAGTGAAGATGGGAAAATTGTTAGCTTCGTGAACGATGTAGTTCGTTTGAGCTGAAAAGTGACTGCCCTTACCTGATAGGAAGTCTTGCTTGTAGGAAGACACAGAGCCTGGGATTTAACTCCATTTATGAAGGGAAACACACAGCAGATTTTTCATCCATGGATCACACTATGCTTTAGAGCAAGAAGCACGCTCGTGCTTTCCAGAGTCTCTAATACAGCAGGAAACTTGAGAGTGCTCAGAACAAAAGAACGGTGTTTCCTACACATAAGGACCATATCTAGTTCAACTCTGCGTCTGAAACTGAAACAAACCACAGGTCCTCTAACATCCAATGCTTGTCAGTTTAGATGAGTAACGTGTGATCTTCATAAACGATGTAGTTTGTTTGAGGTATAAAGTAACTGCCCTTACCTGAAACAAAGTCGTGCTTGTAGGAAGACTCAGAGCCTGGGATTTAACTACATTTTGGCAGTGAAACACACAGCAGAGTTTTCATTCATTGATCACACTCTGCTTTAGAGAAAGATGAACGCTCTTGCATTCTAGAGTCTCTAAAACAGCAGGAAACTTGAGTGTGCTTAGAACAAAAGAATGGTGTTTCCTACACATACGGACCATATCTAGCCTAACTCAGCTTCTGAAACTGATAGAAAGCACTGGTCCTCTATCAACCAATGTTTGTCAGTTAACATGAGAAACGTGTGAGCTTCGTGAAAGATGTAGTTCGTTTGTGTTGAAAAGTGACTGTCCTTACCTGAATCGATGTCTTGCTTGTAGGAAGACAAAGAGCCTGGGATGTAACTCCATTTCTGAAGTGTAACACACAACACAGTTCTCATCCATGGATCACACTCTGCTTTAGAACAAGAAGCACGCTCCTGCTTTCTAGAATCTCTAATACAGCAGGAAGTGTGAGTGTGCTCAGAAGAAACGAATGGTGTTTCCTATACATACAGACCACATCTAGGTCAACTCTACTTGAAATTGATACAAACCAAAGGTCCTCTAACATCCAATGCTTCTCAGTTGAGATGAGAAACGGGTGAGCTTCGTGAACGTTGTAACTCGTTTGAGTTGAAAAGTGACTGCCCTTACCTGAAACGCTGTAGTGCTTGTAGGAAGACACAGGGCCTGGGATTTAACTCCATTTCTGAAGTGAAACACACATGAGAGTTCTCATCCATGGATCACACTCTGCTTTAGAGTAAGAAGCAAGCTCTTGTTTTCTAGATTGTCTAATAGAGGAGGAAACGTGAGTGTGCTGAGAACAATAGAACGGTGTTTCCTACACATATGGACCATATCTAATCCAACACTGCTTCTGAAACTGATAGAAAGCACTGGTCCTCTAACATCCAATGCTTCTCAGTTGAGATGAGAAACGTGTGAGCTTCGTGAACGATGTAATTCGTTTGGTTTGAAAAGTGACTGCCCTTACAAGAAACGATGTAGTGCTTGTAGGAAGACACAGAGCCTGGGATTTAACTCCATTTCTGAATGGAAACACACAGAATAGTTATCTTCCTTGGATCTCACTCTGCTTTAGAGCATGAAGCATGCTCTTCCTTTCTAGAGTCTCTAATACAGAAGGGAACATGAGAGTGCTCAGAACTAAAGAACCGTGTTTCCTACATATAGGGGCCTTATCTAGTCCAACTATGCTTCTGAAACTGATACAAAGCACTGGTCCTCTAACGTCCAATGCTTGTTAGTTATGATGAGAAACGTGTCAGCTTTGTGAACGATGTAGTTCCTTTGAGCTGAAAAGTGACTGCCCCTACCTGAAACGAAGTCTTGATTTTAGGAAGACACAGAGCGTGAGATTTAACTCCATTTCTGAAGGGAAACACACAGCATAGTTCTCATCCATGGATCACACACTGCTTTAGAGCAAGAATCACGCTCTAGCTTTCTAGAGTCTCTAAGACAGCAGGAAACATGAGTGTGCTGAGAACAATAGAACGGTGTTTCCTACACATACGGACCATATCTAGTTCAACTCTGCTTCTGAAACTGAAACAAACCACAGGTCCTCTAACATCCAATGCTTGTCAGTTAGGATGAGAAACGTGTGAGCTTCGTGAACGATGTAGTTCGTTTGAGCTGTAAAGTAACTGCCCTTACCTGAAACAAAGTCGTGCTTCTAGGAAGACTCAGAGCCTGGGATTTAACTCCATTTTGGCAGTGAAACACACAGCAGAGTTCTCATTCATTGATCACACTCTGCTTTAGAGCAAGATGAATGCTCTTGCATTCTAGATTCTCTAAAACAGCAGGAAACTTGAGTGTGCTTATAACAAAAGAACAGTGTTTCCTACACATACGGACCATATCTAGCCTAACTCAGCTTCTGAAACTGATACAAAGCACTGGTCCTCTACCATCCAATGCTTGTCAGTGAAGATGGGAAAATTGTTAGCTTCGTGAACGATGTAGTTCGTTTGAGCTGAAAAGTGACTGCCCTTACCTGATAGGAAGTCTTGCTTGTAGGAAGACACAGAGCCTGGGATTTAACTCCATTTATGAAGGGAAACACACAGCAGATTTTTCATCCATGGATCACACTATGCTTTAGAGCAAGAAGCACGCTCGTGCTTTCCAGAGTCTCTAATACAGCAGGAAACTTGAGAGTGCTCAGAACAAAAGAACGGTGTTTCCTACACATAAGGACCATATCTAGTTCAACTCTGCGTCTGAAACTGAAACAAACCACAGGTCCTCTAACATCCAATGCTTGTCAGTTTAGATGAGTAACGTGTGATCTTCATAAACGATGTAGTTTGTTTGAGGTATAAAGTAACTGCCCTTACCTGAAACAAAGTCGTGCTTGTAGGAAGACTCAGAGCCTGGGATTTAACTACATTTTGGCAGTGAAACACACAGCAGAGTTTTCATTCATTGATCACACTCTGCTTTAGAGAAAGATGAACGCTCTTGCATTCTAGAGTCTCTAAAACAGCAGGAAACTTGAGTGTGCTTAGAACAAAAGAATGGTGTTTCCTACACATACGGACCATATCTAGCCTAACTCAGCTTCTGAAACTGATAGAAAGCACTGGTCCTCTATCAACCAATGTTTGTCAGTTAACATGAGAAACGTGTGAGCTTCGTGAAAGATGTAGTTCGTTTGTGTTGAAAAGTGACTGTCCTTACCTGAATCGATGTCTTGCTTGTAGGAAGACAAAGAGCCTGGGATGTAACTCCATTTCTGAAGTGTAACACACAACACAGTTCTCATCCATGGATCACACTCTGCTTTAGAACAAGAAGCACGCTCCTGCTTTCTAGAATCTCTAATACAGCAGGAAGTGTGAGTGTGCTCAGAAGAAACGAATGGTGTTTCCTATACATACAGACCACATCTAGGTCAACTCTACTTGAAATTGATACAAACCAAAGGTCCTCTAACATCCAATGCTTCTCAGTTGAGATGAGAAACGGGTGAGCTTCGTGAACGTTGTAACTCGTTTGAGTTGAAAAGTGACTGCCCTTACCTGAAACGCTGTAGTGCTTGTAGGAAGACACAGGGCCTGGGATTTAACTCCATTTCTGAAGTGAAACACACATGAGAGTTCTCATCCATGGATCACACTCTGCTTTAGAGTAAGAAGCAAGCTCTTGTTTTCTAGATTGTCTAATAGAGGAGGAAACGTGAGTGTGCTGAGAACAATAGAACGGTGTTTCCTACACATATGGACCATATCTAATCCAACACTGCTTCTGAAACTGATAGAAAGCACTGGTCCTCTAACATCTGATGCTTGTCAGTTAAGATGAGAAACGTGTGAGCTTCGTGAAAGATGTACTTCGTTTGAGATGAAAAGTGACTGTCCTAACCTGAAACGAAGTCTTGCTTGTAGGAAGACACAGAGCCTGGGATGTAGCTCCATTTGGGAAGTGAAACACACAACACAGTTCTCATCCATGGATCACACTCTGCTTTAGAGCAAGAAGCACGCTCTTGCTTTCTAGAATCTCTAATACAGCAGGAAACGTGAGTGTGCTCAGAAGAAAAGAATGGTGTTTCCTATACATACAGACCATATCTAGGTCAACTCTACTTGAAATTGATACTAACCTAAGGTCCTCTAACATCCAATGCTTCTCAGTTAAGATGAGAAACGTGTGAGCTTCGTGAACGATGTAATTCGTTTGGTTTGAAAAGTGACTGCCCTTACAAGAAACGATGTAGTGCTTGTAGGAAGACACAGAGGCTGGGATTTAACTCCATTTCTGAATGGAAACACACAGAATAGTTATCTTCCTTGGATCACACTCTGCTTTAGAGCATGAAGCATGCTCTTCCTTTCTAGAGTCTCTAATACAGAAGGGAACATGAGAGTGCTCAGAACTAAAGAACCGTGTTTCCTACATATAGGGGCCTTATCTAGTCCAACTATGCTTCTGAAACTGATACAAAGCACTGGTCCTCTAACGTCCAATGCTTGTTAGTTATGATGAGAAACGTGTCAGCTTTGTGAACGATGTAGTTCCTTTGAGCTGAAAAGTGACTGCCCCTACCTGAAACGAAGTCTTGATTTTAGGAAGACACAGAGCGTGAGATTTAACTCCATTTCTGAAGGGAAACACACAGCATAGTTCTCATCCATGGATCACACACTGCTTTAGAGCAAGAATCACGCTCTAGCTTTCTAGAGTCTCTAAGACAGCAGGAAACATGAGTGTGCTGAGAACAATAGAACGGTGTTTCCTACACATATGGACCATATCTAGTCCAACACTGCTTCTGAAACTGATAGAAAGCACTGGTCCTCTAACATCTGATGCTTGTCAGTTAAGATGAGAAACGTGTGAGCTTCGTGAAAGATGTAGTTCGTTTGAGATGAAAAGTGACTGTCCTTACCTGAAACGAAGTCTTGCTTGTAGGAAGACACAGAGCCTGGGATTTCACTCCATTTCTGAAGTGAAACACACAACACAGTTCTCATCCAAGGATCACACTCTATTTTAGAGCCAGAAGCACGCTCTTGCTTTCTAGAATCTCTAGTACAGCAGGAAACGTGAGTGTGCTCAGAAGAAAAGAATGGTGTTTCCTATACATACAGACCATATCTATGTCAACTCTACTTGAAATTGATACAAACCATAGGTCCTCTAACATCCAATGCTTCTCAGTTAAGATGAGAATCGTGTCAGCTTTGTGAACGATGTAGTTCCTTTGAGCTGAAAAGTGACTGCCCCTACCTGAAACGAAGTCTTGATTTTAGGAAGACACAGAGCGTGAGATTTAACTCCATTTCTGAAGGGAAACACACAGCATAGTTCTCATCCATGGATCTCACTCTGCTTTAGAGCAAGAAGCACGCTCTTGTTTTCTAGATTGTCTAATAGAGCAGGAAATGTGAGTGTGCTCAGAACAAAAGAACGGTGTTTCCTACACATACGGACCATATCTAGTTTATCTCTGCTTGTGAAACTGAAACAAACCACAGGTCCTCTAACATCCAATGCTTGTCAGTTTAGATGAGTAACGTGTGATCTTCATAAACGATGTAGTTTGTTTGAGGTATAAAGTAACTGCCCTTACCTGAAACAAAGTCGTGCTTGTAGGAAGACTCAGAGCCTGGGATTTAACTCCATTTTGGCAGTGAAACACACAGCAGAGTTCTCATCCATTGATCACACTCTGCTTTAGAGCAACATGAACGCTCTTGCATTCTAGAGTCTCTAAAACAGCAGGAAACTTGAGTGTGCTCAGAACAAAAGAACGGAGTTTCCTACACATACAGACCATATATCGCCTAACTCAGCTTCTGATACTGATACAAAGCACTGGTCCTCTAACATCCAACTCTTGTCAGTGAAGATGGGAAACTTGTTAGCTTCGTGAACGATGTAGTTCATTTGAGCTGAAAAGTGACTGCCCCTACCTGAAACGATGTAGTGATTGTAGGAAGACACAGAGCCTGGGATTTAACTCCATTTCTGAATGGAAACACACAGATTAGTTCTCTTCCATGGATCACACTCTGCTTTAGAGCAAGAAGCATCCTCTTGTTTTCTAGAGTCTCTACTACAGAAGGGAACATGAGTGTGCTCAGAACTAAAGAATCGTGTTTCCTACATATAGGGGCCTTATCTAGTCCAACTATGCTTCTGAAACTGATACAAAGCACTGGTCCTCTAACATCCAATGCTTGTTAGGTATGATGAGAAACGTGTCAGCTTTGTGAACGATGTAGTTCCTTTGAGCTGAAAAGTGACTGCCACTATCTGAAACGAAGTCTTGATTTTAGGAGGACACAGACCGTGAGATTTAACTCCATTTCTGAAGGGAAACACACAGCATAGTTCTCATCCATCGATCACACTCTGCTTTAGCGCAAGAAGCACGCTGTTGCTTTCCAGAGTCTCTAATACAGCAGGAAACGTGAGTGTGCTCAGAACAAAAGAACGGTGTTTCCTACACATACAGACCATATCTATTCCATATCTGCTTCTGAAACTGAAACAAACCACAGATCCTCTAACATCCAATGCTTGTCAGTTAAGATGAGAAACGTGTGAGCTTCATGAAAGATGTAGTTCGTTAGAGCTGTAAAGTGACTGCCCTTACCTGAAATGAAGTCTTGTTTGTAGGAAGACTCAGAGCCTGAGATTTAACTCCATTTGTGAAGTGAAACACACAACAGAGTTCTCATCCATTGATCACACTCTGCTTTAGAGCAAGAATCACGCTCTAGCTTTCTAGTGTCTCTAAGACAGCAGGAAACGTGAGTGTGATGAAAACAAAAGAACGGTGTTTCCTACACCTATGGACCATATCTAGGCCAACTCTGCTTCTGAAACTGATACAAAGCACTGGTCCTCTCACATCCAATGCTTGTCAGTGAAGATGGGAAAATTGTTAGCTTCGTGAACGATGTAGTTCGTTTGAGCTGAAAAGTGACTGCCCTTACCTGATAGGAAGTCTTGCTAGTAGGAAGACACAGAGCCTGGGATTTAACTCCATTTCTGAAGGGAAACACACAGCAGATTTTTCATCCATGGATCACACTATGCTTTAGAGCAAGAAGCACGCTCGTGCTTTCCAGAGTCTCTAATACAGCAGGAAACTTGAGAGTGCTCAGAACAAAAGAACGGTGTTTCCTACACATAAGGACCATATCTAGTTCAACTCTGCGTCTGAAACTGAAACAAACCACAGGTCCTCTAACATCCAATGCTTGTCAGTTTAGATGAGTAACGTGTGATCTTCATAAACGATGTAGTTTGTTTGAGGTATAAAGTAACTGCCCTTACCTGAAACAAAGTCGTGCTTGTAGGAAGACTCAGAGCCTGGGATTTAACTACATTTTGGCAGTGAAACACACAGCAGAGTTTTCATTCATTGATCACACTCTGCTTTAGAGAAAGATGAACGCTCTTGCATTCTAGAGTCTCTAAAACAGCAGGAAACTTGAGTGTGCTTAGAACAAAAGAATGGTGTTTCCTACACATACGGACCATATCTAGCCTAACTCAGCTTCTGAAACTGATAGAAAGCACTGGTCCTCTATCAACCAATGTTTGTCAGTTAACATGAGAAACGTGTGAGCTTCGTGAAAGATGTAGTTCGTTTGTGTTGAAAAGTGACTGTCCTTACCTGAATCGATGTCTTGCTTGTAGGAAGACAAAGAGCCTGGGATGTAACTCCATTTCTGAAGTGTAACACACAACACAGTTCTCATCCATGGATCACACTCTGCTTTAGAACAAGAAGCACGCTCCTGCTTTCTAGAATCTCTAATACAGCAGGAAGTGTGATTGTGCTCAGAAGAAACGAATGGTGTTTCCTATACATACAGACCACATCTAGGTCAACTCTACTTGAAATTGATACAAACCAAAGGTCCTCTAACATCCAATGCTTCTCAGTTGAGATGAGAAACGGGTGAGCTTCGTGAACGTTGTAACTCGTTTGAGTTGAAAAGTGACTGCCCTTACCTGAAACGCTGTAGTGCTTGTAGGAAGACACAGGGCCTGGGATTTAACTCCATTTCTGAAGTGAAACACACATGAGAGTTCTCATCCATGGATCACACTCTGCTTTAGAGTAAGAAGCAAGCTCTTGTTTTCTAGATTGTCTAATAGAGGAGGAAACGTGAGTGTGCTGAGAACAATAGAACGGTGTTTCCTACACATATGGACCATATCTAATCCAACACTGCTTCTGAAACTGATAGAAAGCACTGGTCCTCTAACATCTGATGCTTGTCAGTTAAGATGAGAAACGTGTGAGCTTCGTGAAAGATGTACTTCGTTTGAGATGAAAAGTGACTGTCCTAACCTGAAACGAAGTCTTGCTTGTAGGAAGACACAGAGCCTGGGATGTAGCTCCATTTGGGAAGTGAAACACACAACACAGTTCTCATCCATGGATCACACTCTGCTTTAGAGCAAGAAGCACGCTCTTGCTTTCTAGAATCTCTAATACAGCAGGAAACGTGAGTGTGCTCAGAAGAAAAGAATGGTGTTTCCTATACATACGGACCATATCTAGGTCAACTCTACTTGAAATTGATACTAACCTAAGGTCCTCTAACATCCAATGCTTCTCAGTTAAGATGAGAAACGTGTGAGCTTCGTGAACGATGTAATTCGTTTGGTTTGAAAAGTGACTGCCCTTACAAGAAACGATGTAGTGCTTGTAGGAAGACACAGAGCCTGGGATTTAACTCCATTTCTGAATGGAAACACACAGAATAGTTATCTTCCTTGGATCACACTCTGCTTTAGAGCATGAAGCATGCTCTTCCTTTCTAGAGTCTCTAATACAGAAGGGAACATGAGAGTGCTCAGAACTAAAGAACCGTGTTTCCTACATATAGGGGCCTTATCTAGTCCAACTATGCTTCTGAAACTGATACAAAGCACTGGTCCTCTAACGTCCAATGCTTGTTAGTTATGATGAGAAACGTGTCAGCTTTGTGAACGATGTAGTTCCTTTGAGCTGAAAAGTGACTGCCCCTACCTGAAACGAAGTCTTGATTTTAGGAAGACACAGAGCGTGAGATTTAACTCCATTTCTGAAGGGAAACACACAGCATAGTTCTCATCCATGGATCACACACTGCTTTAGAGCAAGAATCACGCTCTAGCTTTCTAGAGTCTCTAAGACAGCAGGAAACATGAGTGTGCTGAGAACAATAGAACGGTGTTTCCTACACATATGGACCATATCTAGTCCAACACTGCTTCTGAAACTGATAGAAAGCACTGGTCCTCTAACATCTGATGCTTGTCAGTTAAGATGAGAAACGTGTGAGCTTCGTGAAAGATGTAGTTCGTTTGAGATGAAAAGTGACTGTCCTTACCTGAAACGAAGTCTTGCTTGTAGGAAGACACAGAGCCTGGGATTTCACTCCATTTCTGAAGTGAAACACACAACACAGTTCTCATCCAAGGATCACACTCTATTTTAGAGCCAGAAGCACGCTCTTGCTTTCTAGAATCTCTAGTACAGCAGGAAACGTGAGTGTGCTCAGAAGAAAAGAATGGTGTTTCCTATACATACAGACCATATCTATGTCAACTCTACTTGAAATTGATACAAACCATAGGTCCTCTAACATCCAATGCTTCTCAGTTAAGATGAGAATCGTGTCAGCTTTGTGAACGATGTAGTTCCTTTGAGCTGAAAAGTGACTGCCCCTACCTGAAACGAAGTCTTGATTTTAGGAAGACACAGAGCGTGAGATTTAACTCCATTTCTGAAGGGAAACACACAGCATAGTTCTCATCCATGGATCTCACTCTGCTTTAGAGCAAGAAGCACGCTCTTGTTTTCTAGATTGTCTAATAGAGCAGGAAATGTGAGTGTGCTCAGAACAAAAGAACGGTGTTTCCTACACATACGGACCATATCTAGTTTATCTCTGCTTGTGAAACTGAAACAAACCACAGGTCCTCTAACATCCAATGCTTGTCAGTTTAGATGAGTAACGTGTGATCTTCATAAACGATGTAGTTTGTTTGAGGTATAAAGTAACTGCCCTTACCTGAAACAAAGTCGTGCTTGTAGGAAGACTCAGAGCCTGGGATTTAACTCCATTTTGGCAGTGAAACACACAGCAGAGTTCTCATCCATTGATCACACTCTGCTTTAGAGCAACATGAACGCTCTTGCATTCTAGAGTCTCTAAAACAGCAGGAAACTTGAGTGTGCTCAGAACAAAAGAACGGAGTTTCCTACACATACAGACCATATATCGCCTAACTCAGCTTCTGATACTGATACAAAGCACTGGTCCTCTAACATCCAACTCTTGTCAGTGAAGATGGGAAACTTGTTAGCTTCGTGAACGATGTAGTTCATTTGAGCTGAAAAGTGACTGCCCCTACCTGAAACGATGTAGTGATTGTAGGAAGACACAGAGCCTGGGATTTAACTCCATTTCTGAATGGAAACACACAGATTAGTTCTCTTCCATGGATCACACTCTGCTTTAGAGCAAGAAGCATCCTCTTGTTTTCTAGAGTCTCTACTACAGAAGGGAACATGAGTGTGCTCAGAACTAAAGAATCGTGTTTCCTACATATAGGGGCCTTATCTAGTCCAACTATGCTTCTGAAACTGATACAAAGCACTGGTCCTCTAACATCCAATGCTTGTTAGGTATGATGAGAAACGTGTCAGCTTTGTGAACGATGTAGTTCCTTTGAGCTGAAAAGTGACTGCCACTATCTGAAACGAAGTCTTGATTTTAGGAGGACACAGACCGTGAGATTTAACTCCATTTCTGAAGGGAAACACACAGCATAGTTCTCATCCATCGATCACACTCTGCTTTAGCGCAAGAAGCACGCTGTTGCTTTCCAGAGTCTCTAATACAGCAGGAAACGTGAGTGTGCTCAGAACAAAAGAACGGTGTTTCCTACACATACAGACCATATCTATTCCATATCTGCTTCTGAAACTGAAACAAACCACAGATCCTCTAACATCCAATGCTTGTCAGTTAAGATGAGAAACGTGTGAGCTTCATGAAAGATGTAGTTCGTTAGAGCTGTAAAGTGACTGCCCTTACCTGAAATGAAGTCTTGTTTGTAGGAAGACTCAGAGCCTGAGATTTAACTCCATTTGTGAAGTGAAACACACAACAGAGTTCTCATCCATTGATCACACTCTGCTTTAGAGCAAGAATCACGCTCTAGCTTTCTAGTGTCTCTAAGACAGCAGGAAACGTGAGTGTGATGAAAACAAAAGAACGGTGTTTCCTACACCTATGGACCATATCTAGGCCAACTCTGCTTCTGAAACTGATACAAAGCACTGGTCCTCTCACATCCAATGCTTGTCAGTGAAGATGGGAAAATTGTTAGCTTCGTGAACGATGTAGTTCGTTTGAGCTGAAAAGTGACTGCCCTTACCTGATAGGAAGTCTTGCTAGTAGGAAGACACAGAGCCTGGGATTTAACTCCATTTCTGAAGGGAAACACACAGCAGATTTTTCATCCATGGATCTCACTCTGCTTTAGAGCAAGAAGCACGCTCTTGTTTTCTAGATTGTCTAATAGAGCAGGAAATGTGAGTGTGCTCAGAACAAAAGAACGGTGTTTCCTACACATACGGACCATATCTAGTTTATCTCTGCTTGTGAAACTGAAACAAACCACAGGTCCTCTAACATCCAATGCTTGTCAGTTTAGATGAGTAACGTGTGATCTTCATAAACGATGTAGTTTGTTTGAGGTATAAAGTAACTGCCCTTACCTGAAACAAAGTCGTGCTTGTAGGAAGACTCAGAGCCTGGGATTTAACTCCATTTTGGCAGTGAAACACACAGCAGAGTTCTCATCCATTGATCACACTCTGCTTTAGAGCAACATGAACGCTCTTGCATTCTAGAGTCTCTAAAACAGCAGGAAACTTGAGTGTGCTCAGAACAAAAGAACGGAGTTTCCTACACATACAGACCATATATCGCCTAACTCAGCTTCTGATACTGATACAAAGCACTGGTCCTCTAACATCCAACTCTTGTCAGTGAAGATGGGAAACTTGTTAGCTTCGTGAACGATGTAGTTCATTTGAGCTGAAAAGTGACTGCCCCTACCTGAAACGATGTAGTGCTTGTAGGAAGACACAGAGCCTGGGATTTAACTCCATTTCTGAATGGAAACACACAGATTAGTTCTCTTCCATGGATCACACTCTGCTTTAGAGCAAGAAGCATCCTCTTGTTTTCTAGAGTCTCTACTACAGAAGGGAACATGAGTGTGCTCAGAACTAAAGAATCGTGTTTCCTACATATAGGGGCCTTATCTAGTCCAACTATGCTTCTGAAACTGATACAAAGCACTGGTCCTCTAACATCCAATGCTTGTTAGGTATGATGAGAAACGTGCCAGCTTTGTGAACGATGTAGTTCCTTTGAGCTGAAAAGTGACTGCCACTATCTGAAACGAAGTCTTGATTTTAGGAGGACACAGACCGTGAGATTTAACTCCATTTCTGAAGGGAAACACACAGCATAGTTCTCATCCATCGATCACACTCTGCTTTAGCGCAAGAAGCACGCTGTTGCTTTCCAGAGTCTCTAATACAGCAGGAAACGTGAGTGTGCTCAGAACAAAAGAACGGTGTTTCCTACACATACAGACCATATCTATTCCATATCTGCTTCTGAAACTGAAACAAACCACAGATCCTCTAACATCCAATGCTTGTCAGTTAAGATGAGAAACGTGTGAGCTTCATGAAAGATGTAGTTCATTAGAGCTGTAAAGTGACTGCCCTTACCTGAAATGAAGTCTTGTTTGTAGGAAGACTCAGAGCCTGAGATTTAACTCCATTTGTGAAGTGAAACACACAACAGAGTTCTCATCCATTGATCACACTCTGCTTTAGAGCAAGAATCACGCTCTAGCTTTCTAGTGTCTCTAAGACAGCAAGAAACGTGAGTGTGATGAAAACAAAAGAACGGTGTTTCCTACACCTATGGACCATATCTAGGCCAACTCTGCTTCTGAAACTGATACAAAGCACTGGTCCTCTCACATCCAATGCTTGTCAGTGAAGATGGGAAACTTGTTAGCTTTGTGAAAAATGTAGTTCGTTTGAGGTGAAAAGTGACTGCCCTTACCTGAAAAAAAATCTTGCTTGTAGGAAGACACAGAGCCTGGGATTTAACTCAATTTCTGAAGGGAAACACACAGCATAGTTCTCATCCATTGATCACACTCTGCTTTAGAGCAAGAAGCACGCTGTTGCATTCCAGAGTCTCTAGTACAGCAGGAAACGTGAGTGTGCTCAGAACAAAAGAACGGTGTTTCCTACACATACGGACCATATCTATTCCAAATCTGCTTCTGAAACTGAAACAAACCACAGGTCCTCTAACATCCAATGCTTGTCAGTTAAGATGAGAAACGTGTGAGCTTCGTGAACGAGTAGTTTCGTAGAGTTGTAAAGTAACTGCCCTTAGCTGAAACGAAGTCTTGCTTGTAGGAAGACTCAGAACCTGGGATTTAACTCCATTTCTGAAGTGAAACACACAACAGAGTTCTCATCCATTGATCACACTCTGCTTTAGAGCAAGAAGCACGCTCTAGCTTTCTAGATTCTCTAAGACAGCAGGAAACGTGAGTGTGCTCAGAACAAAAGAACGGTGTTTCCTACACATACGGACCATATCTAGTCCAACTCTGCTTCTGAAACTGATACAAAGCACTGGTCCTCTAACATCCAATGCTTGTCAGTTAAGATGAGAAACGTGTGAGCTTCGTGAACAATGTAGTTCGTTAGAGCTGTAAAGTAACTGCCCTTACCTGAAACGAAGTCTTGCTTGTAGGAAGATTCAGAGCCTGGGATTTAACTCCATTTGTGAAGTGAAACACACAACAGAGTTGTCATCTATTGATCACAGTCTGCTTTAGAGCAAGAAGCCCGCTCTAGCTTTCTAGAGTCTCTAAGACAGCAGGAAATGTGAGTGTGCTGAGAATAAAAGAACGGTGTTTCCTATACATAAGGACCATATCTGGTTCAATCTACTTGAAATTGATACAAACCAAAGGTCCTCTAACATCCAATGCTTCTCAGTTAAGATGAGAAATGTGTGAGCTTCGTGAACGATGTAGTTCATTTGAGCTGAAAAGTGACTGCCCTTACCTGAAACGTAGTAGTGCATGTAGGAAGACACAGAGCCTGGGATTTAACTCCATTTCTGAAGGGAAACACACAGCATAGTTCTTATCCATGGATCACACTCTGCTTTAGAGCAAGAAGAACACTCTTGCCTTCTAGAGTCTCTAATACAGCAGGAAACGAGAGTGTGCTCAGAACAAAAGAATGGTGTTTCGTACACATACGGACCATATCTAGTTCAACTCTGCTTCTGAAACTGAAACAAACCACAGGTCCTCTAACATCCAATGCTTGTCAGTTAGGATGAGAAACGTGTGAGCTTCGTGAACGATGTAGTTCGTTTGAGCTGTAAAGTAACTGCCCTTACCTGAAACAAAGTCGTGCTTCTAGGAAGACTCAGAGCCTGGGATTTAACTCCATTTTGGCAGTGAAACACACAGCAGAGTTCTCATTCATTGATCACACTCTGCTTTAGAGCAAGATGAACGCTCTTGCATTCTAGATTCTCTAAAACAGCAGGAAACTTGAGTGTGCTTATAACAAAAGAACAGTGTTTCCTACACATACGGACCATATCTAGCCTAACTCAGCTTCTGAAACTGATACAAAGCACTGGTCCTCTACCATCCAATGCTTGTCAGTGAAGATGGGAAAATTGTTAGCTTCGTGAACGATGTAGTTCGTTTGAGCTGAAAAGTGACTGCCCTTACCTGATAGGAAGTCTTGCTTGTAGGAAGACACAGAGCCTGGGATTTAACTCCATTTCTGAAGGGAAACACACAGCAGATTTTTCATCCATGGATCACACTATGCTTTAGAGCAAGAAGCACGCTCGTGCTTTCCAGAGTCTCTAATACAGCAGGAAACTTGAGAGTGCTCAGAACAAAAGAACGGTGTTTCCTACACATAAGGACCATATCTAGTTCAACTCTGCGTCTGAAACTGAAACAAACCACAGGTCCTCTAACATCCAATGCTTGTCAGTTTAGATGAGTAACGTGTGATCTTCATAAACGATGTAGTTTGTTTGAGGTATAAAGTAACTGCCCTTACCTGAAACAAAGTCGTGCTTGTAGGAAGACTCAGAGCCTGGGATTTAACTACATTTTGGCAGTGAAACACACAGCAGAGTTTTCATTCATTGATCACACTCTGCTTTAGAGAAAGATGAACGCTCTTGCATTCTAGAGTCTCTAAAACAGCAGGAAACTTGAGTGTGCTTAGAACAAAAGAATGGTGTTTCCTACACATACGGACCATATCTAGCCTGACTCAGCTTCTGAAACTGATAGAAAGCACTGGTCCTCTATCAACCAATGTTTGTCAGTTAACATGAGAAACGTGTGAGCTTCGTGAAAGATGTAGTTCGTTTGTGTTGAAAAGTGACTGTCCTTACCTGAATCGATGTCTTGCTTGTAGGAAGACAAAGAGCCTGGGATGTAACTCCATTTCTGAAGTGTAACACACAACACAGTTCTCATCCATGGATCACACTCTGCTTTAGAACAAGAAGCACGCTCCTGCTTTCTAGAATCTCTAATACAGCAGGAAGTGTGAGTGTGCTCAGAAGAAACGAATGGTGTTTCCTATACATACAGACCACATCTAGGTCAACTCTACTTGAAATTGATACAAACCAAAGGTCCTCTAACATCCAATGCTTCTCAGTTGAGATGAGAAACGGGTGAGCTTCGTGAACGTTGTAACTCGTTTGAGTTGAAAAGTGACTGCCCTTACCTGAAACGCTGTAGTGCTTGTAGGAAGACACAGGGCCTGGGATTTAACTCCATTTCTGAAGTGAAACACACATGAGAGTTCTCATCCATGGATCACACTCTGCTTTAGAGTAAGAAGCAAGCTCTTGTTTTCTAGATTGTCTAATAGAGGAGGAAACGTGAGTGTGCTGAGAACAATAGAACGGTGTTTCCTACACATATGGACCATATCTAATCCAACACTGCTTCTGAAACTGATAGAAAGCACTGGTCCTCTAACATCTGATGCTTGTCAGTTAAGATGAGAAACGTGTGAGCTTCGTGAAAGATGTACTTCGTTTGAGATGAAAAGTGACTGTCCTAACCTGAAACGAAGTCTTGCTTGTAGGAAGACACAGAGCCTGGGATGTAGCTCTATTTGGGAAGTGAAACACACAACACAGTTCTCATCCATGGATCACACTCTGCTTTAGAGCAAGAAGCACGCTCTTGCTTTCTAGAATCTCTAATACAGCAGGAAACGTGAGTGTGCTCAGAAGAAAAGAATGGTGTTTCCTATACATACGGACCATATCTAGGTCAACTCTACTTGAAATTGATACTAACCTAAGGTCCTCTAACATCCAATGCTTCTCAGTTAAGATGAGAAACGTGTGAGCTTCGTGAACGATGTAATTCGTTTGGTTTGAAAAGTGACTGCCCTTAAAAGAAACGATGTAGTGCTTGTAGGAAGACACAGAGCCTGGGATTTAACTCCATTTCTGAATGGAAACACACAGAATAGTTATCTTCCTTGGATCACACTCTGCTTTAGAGCATGAAGCATGCTCTTCCTTTCTAGAGTCTCTAATACAGAAGGGAACATGAGAGTGCTCAGAACTAAAGAACCGTGTTTCCTACATATAGGGGCCTTATCTAGTCCAACTATGCTTCTGAAACTGATACAAAGCACTGGTCCTCTAACGTCCAATGCTTGTTAGTTATGATGAGAAACGTGTCAGCTTTGTGAACGATGTAGTTCCTTTGAGCTGAAAAGTGACTGCCCCTACCTGAAACGAAGTCTTGATTTTAGGAAGACACAGAGCGTGAGATTTAACTCCATTTCTGAAGGGAAACACACAGCATAGTTCTCATCCATGGATCACACACTGCTTTAGAGCAAGAATCACGCTCTAGCTTTCTAGAGTCTCTAAGACAGCAGGAAACATGAGTGTGCTGAGAACAATAGAGCGGTGTTTCCTACACATATGGACCATATCTAGTCCAACACTGCTTCTGAAACTGATAGAAAGCACTGGTCCTCTAACATCTGATGCTTGTCAGTTAAGATGAGAAACGTGTGAGCTTCGTGAAAGATGTAGTTCTTTTGAGATGAAAAGTGACTGTCCTTACCTGAAACGAAGTCTTGCTTGTAGGAAGACACAGAGCCTGGGATTTCACTCCATTTCTGAAGTGAAACACACAACACAGTTCTCATCCAAGGATCACACTCTATTTTAGAGCCAGAAGCACGCTCTTGCTTTCTAGAATCTCTAGTACAGCAGGAAACGTGAGTGTGCTCAGAAGAAAAGAATGGTGTTTCCTATACATACAGACCATATCTATGTCAACTCTACTTGAAATTGATACAAACCATAGGTCCTCTAACATCCAATGCTTCTCAGTTAAGATGAGAATCGTGTCAGCTTTGTGAACGATGTAGTTCCTTTGAGCTGAAAAGTGACTGCCCCTACCTGAAACGAAGTCTTGATTTTAGGAAGACACAGAGCGTGAGATTTAACTCCATTTCTGAAGGGAAACACACAGCATAGTTCTCATCCATGGATCTCACTCTGCTTTAGAGCAAGAAGCACGCTCTTGTTTTCTAGATTGTCTAATAGAGCAGGAAATGTGAGTGTGCTCAGAACAAAAGAACGGTGTTTCCTACACATACGGACCATATCTAGTTTATCTCTGCTTGTGAAACTGAAACAAACCACAGGTCCTCTAACATCCAATGCTTGTCAGTTTAGATGAGTAACGTGTGATCTTCATAAACGATGTAGTTTGTTTGAGGTATAAAGTAACTGCCCTTACCTGAAACAAAGTCGTGCTTGTAGGAAGACTCAGAGCCTGGGATTTAACTCCATTTTGGCAGTGAAACACACAGCAGAATTCTCATCCATTGATCACACTCTGCTTTAGAGCAACATGAACGCTCTTGCATTCTAGAGTCTCTAAAACAGCAGGAAACTTGAGTGTGCTCAGAACAAAAGAACGGAGTTTCCTACACATACAGACCATATATCGCCTAACTCAGCTTCTGATACTGATACAAAGCACTGGTCCTCTAACATCCAACTCTTGTCAGTGAAGATGGGAAACTTGTTAGCTTCGTGAACGATGTAGTTCATTTGAGCTGAAAAGTGACTGCCCCTACCTGAAACGATGTAGTGCTTGTAGGAAGACACAGAGCCTGGGATTTAACTCCATTTCTGAATGGAAACACACAGATTAGTTCTCTTCCATGGATCACACTCTGCTTTAGAGCAAGAAGCATCCTCTTGTTTTCTAGAGTCTCTACTACAGAAGGGAACATGAGTGTGCTCAGAACTAAAGAATCGTGTTTCCTACATATAGGGGCCTTATCTAGTCCAACTATGCTTCTGAAACTGATACAAAGCACTGGTCCTCTAACATCCAATGCTTGTTAGGTATGATGAGAAACGTGTCAGCTTTGTGAACGATGTAGTTCCTTTGAGCTGAAAAGTGACTGCCACTATCTGAAACGAAGTCTTGATTTTAGGAGGACACAGACCGTGAGATTTAACTCCATTTCTGAAGGGAAACACACAGCATAGTTCTCATCCATCGATCACACTCTGCTTTAGCGCAAGAAGCACGCTGTTGCTTTCCAGAGTCTCTAATACAGCAGGAAACGTGAGTGTGCTCAGAACAAAAGAACGGTGTTTCCTACACATACAGACCATATCTATTCCATATCTGCTTCTGAAACTGAAACAAACCACAGGTCCTCTAACATCCAATGCTTGTCAGTTAAGATGAGAAACGTGTGAGCTTCGTGAACGAGTAGTTTCTTAGAGTTGTAAAGTAACTGCCCTTACCTGAAACGAAGTCTTGCTTGTAGGAAGACTCAGAGCCTGGGATTTAACTCCATTTCTGAAGTGAAACATAAAACAGAGTTCTCATCCATTGATCACACTCTGCTTTAGAGCAAGAAGCACGCTCTAGCTTTCTAGAGTCTCTAAGACAGCAGGAAAGGTGAGTGTGCTGAGAATAAAAGAACGGTGTTTCCTACACATACGGACCATATCTAGTCTAAATCTGCCTCTGAAACTGATACAAAGCACTGGTTCTCTAACATCCGATGCTTGTCAGTTAAGATGAGAAATGTGTGAGCTTCTTGAACGATGAATTTTGTTTGAGATGTAAAGTAACTGCCCTTAACTGAAACGAAGTCTTGCTTGTAGGAAGACTCAGAGCCTGGGATTTAACTCCATTTCTGAAGGGAAACACACAGCAGAGTTCTCATCCATGGATCACACTATGCTTTAGAGCAAGAAGCACGCTCTTGCTTTCCAGAGTCTCTAATACAGCAGGAAACGTGAGTGTGCTCAGAACAAAACAACAGTGTTTCCTACACATAATGACCATATCTACTTCAACTCTGTGTCGGAAACTGAAACAAACCACAGGTCCTCTAACATCCAATGCTTGTCAGTTAAGATGAGAAACGTGTGAGCTTCATGAACGATGTAGTTCATTTGAGCTGTAAAGTAACTGCCCTTACTTGAAACGAAGTCTTGATTTTAGGAAGACAGAGAACGTGAGATTTAACTCCATTTCTGAAGGGAAACATACAGCATAGTTCTCATCCATGGATCACACTCTGCTTTAGAGCAGGAAGCACGCTCTTGTTTTCCAGATTGTCTAATAGAGCAGGAAATGTGAGTGTGCTCAGAACAAAAGAACGGTGTTTCCTACACAAAGGGACCATATCTAGTCCAACTCTGATTCTGAAACTGATACAAAGCACTGGTCCTCTCACATCCATGCTTGTCAGTTAAGATGAGAAACGTGTGAACTTCGTGAACGAGTAGTTTCTTAGAGTTGTAAAGTAACTGTCCTTACCTGAAAAGAAGTCTAGCTTGTAGGAAGACTCAGAGCCAGGGATTTAACTCCATTTCTGAAGTGAAACACACAACAGAGTTCTCATCCATTGATCACACTCTGCTTTAGAGCAAGAAGCACGCTCTAGCTTTCTAGAGTCTCTAAGACAGCAGGAAACGTGAGTGTGCTGAGAATAAAAGAACGGTGTTTCCTACACATACGGACCATATCTAGTCTAACTCTGCTTCTGAAACAGATACAAAGCACTGGTTCTCTAACATCCGATGCTTGTCAGTTAAGATGAGAAACGTGTGAGCTTCGTTAAAGATGTAGTTTGTTTCAGCTGAAAACTGACTGCCCTTACCTAAAACGAAATCTTGATGGAGGAAGAAACAGAGCCTGGGATTTCACTCCATTTCTGAAGGGAAACACACAGCATAGTTCTCATCCATGGATCACACTCTGCTTTAGAGCAAGAAGCACGCTCTTGCCTTCTAGATTCTCTAACACAGAAGGAAATGAGAGTGTGCTCATAACAAAAGAACGGTGTTTCATACACATACGGACCATGTCTAGTTGAACTCTGCTTCTGAAACTGAAACAAACCACACGTCCTCTAACATCCAATGCTTGTCAGTTAAGATGAGAAACGTGTGAGCTTCGTGAACGATGTAGTTCGTTTGAGCTGTAAAGTAACTGCCCTTACCTGAAACAAAGTCGTGCTTCTAGGAAGACTCAGAGACTGGGATTTAACTCCATTTTGGCAGTGAAACACACAGCAGAGTTCTCATTCATTGATCACACTCTGCTTTAGAGCAAGATGAACGCTCTTGCATTCTAGATTCTCTAAAACAGCAGGAAACTTGAGTGTGCTTATAACAAAAGAACAGTGTTTCCTACACATACGGACCATATCTAGCCTAACTCAGCTTCTGAAACTGATACAAAGCACTGGTCCTCTACCATCCAATGCTTGTCAGTGAAGATGGGAAAATTGTTAGCTTCGTGAACGATGTAGTTCGTTTGAGCTGAAAAGTGACTGCCCTTACCTGATAGGAAGTCTTGCTTGTAGGAAGACACAGAGCCTGGGATTTAACTCCATTTATGAAGGGAAACACACAGCAGATTTTTCATCCATGGATCACACTATGCTTTAGAGCAAGAAGCACGCTCGTGCTTTCCAGAGTCTCTAATACAGCAGGAAACTTGAGAGTGCTCAGAACAAAAGAACGGTGTTTCCTACACATAAGGACCATATCTAGTTCAACTCTGCGTCTGAAACTGAAACAAACCACAGGTCCTCTAACATCCAATGCTTGTCAGTTTAGATGAGTAACGTGTGATCTTCATAAACGATGTAGTTTGTTTGAGGTATAAAGTAACTGCCCTTACCTGAAACAAAGTCGTGCTTGTAGGAAGACTCAGAGCCTGGGATTTAACTACATTTTGGCAGTGAAACACACAGCAGAGTTTTCATTCATTGATCACACTCTGCTTTAGAGAAAGATGAACGCTCTTGCATTCTAGAGTCTCTAAAACAGCAGGAAACTTGAGTGTGCTTAGAACAAAAGAATGGTGTTTCCTACACATACGGACCATATCTAGCCTGACTCAGCTTCTGAAACTGATAGAAAGCACTGGTCCTCTATCAACCAATGTTTGTCAGTTAACATGAGAAACGTGTGAGCTTCGTGAAAGATGTAGTTCGTTTGTGTTGAAAAGTGACTGTCCTTACCTGAATCGATGTCTTGCTTGTAGGAAGACAAAGAGCCTGGGATGTAACTCCATTTCTGAAGTGTAACACACAACACAGTTCTCATCCATGGATCACACTCTGCTTTAGAACAAGAAGCACGCTCCTGCTTTCTAGAATCTCTAATACAGCAGGAAGTGTGAGTGTGCTCAGAAGAAACGAATGGTGTTTCCTATACATACAGACCACATCTAGGTCAACTCTACTTGAAATTGATACAAACCAAAGGTCCTCTAACATCCAATGCTTCTCAGTTGAGATGAGAAACGGGTGAGCTTCGTGAACGTTGTAACTCGTTTGAGTTGAAAAGTGACTGCCCTTACCTGAAACGCTGTAGTGCTTGTAGGAAGACACAGGGCCTGGGATTTAACTCCATTTCTGAAGTGAAACACACATGAGAGTTCTCATCCATGGATCACACTCTGCTTTAGAGTAAGAAGCAAGCTCTTGTTTTCTAGATTGTCTAATAGAGGAGGAAACGTGAGTGTGCTGAGAACAATAGAACGGTGTTTCCTACACATATGGACCATATCTAATCCAACACTGCTTCTGAAACTGATAGAAAGCACTGGTCCTCTAACATCTGATGCTTGTCAGTTAAGATGAGAAACGTGTGAGCTTCGTGAAAGATGTACTTCGTTTGAGATGAAAAGTGACTGTCCTAACCTGAAACGAAGTCTTGCTTGTAGGAAGACACAGAGCCTGGGATGTAGCTCTATTTGGGAAGTGAAACACACAACACAGTTCTCATCCATGGATCACACTCTGCTTTAGAGCAAGAAGCACGCTCTTGCTTTCTAGAATCTCTAATACAGCAGGAAACGTGAGTGTGCTCAGAAGAAAAGAATGGTGTTTCCTATACATACGGACCATATCTAGGTCAACTCTACTTGAAATTGATACTAACCTAAGGTCCTCTAACATCCAATGCTTCTCAGTTAAGATGAGAAACGTGTGAGCTTCGTGAACGATGTAATTCGTTTGGTTTGAAAAGTGACTGCCCTTAAAAGAAAAGATGTAGTGCTTGTAGGAAGACACAGAGCCTGGGATTTAACTCCATTTCTGAATGGAAACACACAGAATAGTTATCTTCCTTGGATCACACTCTGCTTTAGAGCATGAAGCATGCTCTTCCTTTCTAGAGTCTCTAATACAGAAGGGAACATGAGAGTGCTCAGAACTAAAGAACCGTGTTTCCTACATATAGGGGCCTTATCTAGTCCAACTATGCTTCTGAAACTGATACAAAGCACTGGTCCTCTAACGTCCAATGCTTGTTAGTTATGATGAGAAACGTGTCAGCTTTGTGAACGATGTAGTTCCTTTGAGCTGAAAAGTGACTGCCCCTACCTGAAACGAAGTCTTGATTTTAGGAAGACACAGAGCGTGAGATTTAACTCCATTTCTGAAGGGAAACACACAGCATAGTTCTCATCCATGGATCACACACTGCTTTAGAGCAAGAATCACGCTCTAGCTTTCTAGAGTCTCTAAGACAGCAGGAAACATGAGTGTGCTGAGAACAATAGAGCGGTGTTTCCTACACATATGGACCATATCTAGTCCAACACTGCTTCTGAAACTGATAGAAAGCACTGGTCCTCTAACATCTGATGCTTGTCAGTTAAGATGAGAAACGTGTGAGCTTCGTGAAAGATGTAGTTCTTTTGAGATGAAAAGTGACTGTCCTTACCTGAAACGAAGTCTTGCTTGTAGGAAGACACAGAGCCTGGGATTTCACTCCATTTCTGAAGTGAAACACACAACACAGTTCTCATCCAAGGATCACACTCTATTTTAGAGCCAGAAGCACGCTCTTGCTTTCTAGAATCTCTAGTACAGCAGGAAACGTGAGTGTGCTCAGAAGAAAAGAATGGTGTTTCCTATACATACAGACCATATCTATGTCAACTCTACTTGAAATTGATACAAACCATAGGTCCTCTAACATCCAATGCTTCTCAGTTAAGATGAGAATCGTGTCAGCTTTGTGAACGATGTAGTTCCTTTGAGCTGAAAAGTGACTGCCCCTACCTGAAACGAAGTCTTGATTTTAGGAAGACACAGAGCGTGAGATTTAACTCCATTTCTGAAGGGAAACACACAGCATAGTTCTCATCCATGGATCTCACTCTGCTTTAGAGCAAGAAGCACGCTCTTGTTTTCTAGATTGTCTAATAGAGCAGGAAATGTGAGTGTGCTCAGAACAAAAGAACGGTGTTTCCTACACATACGGACCATATCTAGTTTATCTCTGCTTGTGAAACTGAAACAAACCACAGGTCCTCTAACATCCAATGCTTGTCAGTTTAGATGAGTAACGTGTGATCTTCATAAACGATGTAGTTTGTTTGAGGTATAAAGTAACTGCCCTTACCTGAAACAAAGTCGTGCTTGTAGGAAGACTCAGAGCCTGGGATTTAACTCCATTTTGGCAGTGAAACACACAGCAGAATTCTCATCCATTGATCACACTCTGCTTTAGAGCAACATGAACGCTCTTGCATTCTAGAGTCTCTAAAACAGCAGGAAACTTGAGTGTGCTCAGAACAAAAGAACGGAGTTTCCTACACATACAGACCATATATCGCCTAACTCAGCTTCTGATACTGATACAAAGCACTGGTCCTCTAACATCCAACTCTTGTCAGTGAAGATGGGAAACTTGTTAGCTTCGTGAACGATGTAGTTCATTTGAGCTGAAAAGTGACTGCCCCTACCTGAAACGATGTAGTGATTGTAGGAAGACACAGAGCCTGGGATTTAACTCCATTTCTGAATGGAAACACACAGATTAGTTCTCTTCCATGGATCACACTCTGCTTTAGAGCAAGAAGCATCCTCTTGTTTTCTAGAGTCTCTACTACAGAAGGGAACATGAGTGTGCTCAGAACTAAAGAATCGTGTTTCCTACATATAGGGGCCTTATCTAGTCCAACTATGCTTCTGAAACTGATACAAAGCACTGGTCCTCTAACATCCAATGCTTGTTAGGTATGATGAGAAACGTGTCAGCTTTGTGAACGATGTAGTTCCTTTGAGCTGAAAAGTGACTGCCACTATCTGAAACGAAGTCTTGATTTTAGGAGGACACAGACCGTGAGATTTAACTCCATTTCTGAAGGGAAACACACAGCATAGTTCTCATCCATCGATCACACTCTGCTTTAGCGCAAGAAGCACGCTGTTGCTTTCCAGAGTCTCTAATACAGCAGGAAACGTGAGTGTGCTCAGAACAAAAGAACGGTGTTTCCTACACATACAGACCATATCTATTCCATATCTGCTTCTGAAACTGAAACAAACCACAGGTCCTCTAACATCCAATGCTTGTCAGTTAAGATGAGAAACGTGTGAGCTTCGTGAACGAGTAGTTTCTTAGAGTTGTAAAGTAACTGCCCTTACCTGAAACGAAGTCTTGCTTGTAGGAAGACTCAGAGCCTGGGATTTAACTCCATTTCTGAAGTGAAACACAAAACAGAGTTCTCATCCATTGATCACACTCTGCTTTAGAGCAAGAAGCACGCTCTAGCTTTCTAGAGTCTCTAAGACAGCAGGAAAGGTGAGTGTGCTGAGAATAAAAGAACGGTGTTTCCTACACATACGGACCATATCTAGTCTAAATCTGCCTCTGAAACTGATACAAAGCACTGGTTCTCTAACATCCGATGCTTGTCAGTTAAGATGAGAAATGTGTGAGCTTCTTGAACGATGAATTTTGTTTGAGATGTAAAGTAACTGCCCTTAACTGAAACGAAGTCTTGCTTGTAGGAAGACTCAGAGCCTGGGATTTAACTCCATTTCTGAAGGGAAACACACAGCAGAGTTCTCATCCATGGATCACACTATGCTTTAGAGCAAGAAGCACGCTCTTGCTTTCCAGAGTCTCTAATACAGCAGGAAACGTGAGTGTGCTCAGAACAAAACAACAGTGTTTCCTACACATAATGACCATATCTACTTCAACTCTGTGTCGGAAACTGAAACAAACCACAGGTCCTCTAACATCCAATGCTTGTCAGTTAAGATGAGAAACGTGTGAGCTTCATGAACGATGTAGTTCATTTGAGCTGTAAAGTAACTGCCCTTACTTGAAACGAAGTCTTGATTTTAGGAAGACAGAGAACGTGAGATTTAACTCCATTTCTGAAGGGAAACATACAGCATAGTTCTCATCCATGGATCACACTCTGCTTTAGAGCAGGAAGCACGCTCTTGTTTTCCAGATTGTCTAATAGAGCAGGAAATGTGAGTGTGCTCAGAACAAAAGAACGGTGTTTCCTACACAAAGGGACCATATCTAGTCCAACTCTGATTCTGAAACTGATACAAAGCACTGGTCCTCTCACATCCATGCTTGTCAGTTAAGATGAGAAACGTGTGAACTTCGTGAACGAGTAGTTTCTTAGAGTTGTAAAGTAACTGTCCTTACCTGAAAAGAAGTCTAGCTTGTAGGAAGACTCAGAGCCAGGGATTTAACTCCATTTCTGAAGTGAAACACACAACAGAGTTCTCATCCATTGATCACACTCTGCTTTAGAGCAAGAAGCACGCTCTAGCTTTCTAGAGTCTCTAAGACAGCAGGAAACGTGAGTGTGCTGAGAATAAAAGAACGGTGTTTCCTACACATACGGACCATATCTAGTCTAACTCTGCTTCTGAAACAGATACAAAGCACTGGTTCTCTAACATCCGATGCTTGTCAGTTAAGATGAGAAACGTGTGAGCTTCGTTAAAGATGTAGTTTGTTTCAGCTGAAAACTGACTGCCCTTACCTAAAACGAAATCTTGATGGAGGAAGAAACAGAGCCTGGGATTTCACTCCATTTCTGAAGGGAAACACACAGCATAGTTCTCATCCATGGATCACACTCTGCTTTAGAGCAAGAAGCACGCTCTTGCCTTCTAGATTCTCTAACACAGAAGGAAATGAGAGTGTGCTCATAACAAAAGAACGGTGTTTCATACACATACGGACCATGTCTAGTTGAACTCTGCTTCTGAAACTGAAACAAACCACACGTCCTCTAACATCCAATGCTTGTCAGTTAAGATGAGAAATGTGTGAGCTTCGTGAACGATGAATTTTGTTTGAGATGTAAAGTAACTGCCCTTAACTGAAACGAAGTCTTGCTTGTAGAAAGACTCAGAGCATGGGATTTAACTCCATTTCTGAAGGGAAACACACAGTAGAGTTCTCATCAATAGATCACACTATGCTTTAGAGCAAGACCACGCTCTAACTTTCTAGAGTCTTTAAGAAACCAGGAAACATGAGTGTGCTGAGAAAAAATGAACGGTGTTTTCTACACTTACAGACCATATCTAGTCAAAGTCTTCCTCTGAAACTGATACAAAGCACTGGTCTTCTAACATCCGATGCTTGTCACTTAAGATGAGAAACGTGTGAGCTTCGTGAAAGATTTAGTTCGTTTGAGCTGAAAACTGACTGCCCTTCCCTAAAATGAAATCTTGCTTGTAGGAAGACACAGAGCCTGGGATTTAACTCCATTTCTGAAGAGAAACACACAGCAGAGTTCTCATCCATTGATCACACTCTGCTTTAGAGCAAGAAGCACGCTCTAGCTTTCTAGAGTCTCTAAGTGAGCAGGAAAGGTGAGTGTGCTGAGAATTAAAGAACGGTGTTTCCTACACATACGGACCATATCTAGTCTAACTCTGCTTCTGAAACAGATACAAAGCACTGGTTCTCTAACATCCGATGCTTGTCAGTTAAGATGAGAAACGTGTGAGCTTCGTGAAAGATGTAGTTTGTTTCAGCTGAAAACTGACTGCCCTTACCTAAAACGAAATCTTGATGGAGGAAGAAATAGAGCCTGGGATTTCACTCCATTTCTGAAGGGAAACACACAGCATAGTTCTCATCCATGGATCACACTCTGCTTTAGAGCAAGAAGCACGCTCTTGCTTTCTAGAGTCTCTAATACAGCAGGAAACGAGAGTGTGCTCAGAAAAAAAGAACGGTGTTTCCCACACATAAGGACCATATCTAGTTCAAATCTTCTTCTAAAATTGACACAAACCACAGGTCCTCTAACATTCAATGCTTGTCAGATAAGATGAGAAACGTGTGAGCTTTGTGAATGATGTAGTTCGTTTAAGCTGAAAAGTGACTGCCGTTACATGAAACGAATTCTTACTTGTAGGAAGCCACAGAACTGCGATTTAACTCCATTTCTGAAGGGAAACACACAGCACAGTTCTCATCCATGGATCTCTCTCTGCTTTAGAGCAAGAAGCACACTCTTGCTTTCTAGAGGCTCTAATACAGCAGGAAACTTGAGTGTGCTGAGAACCAAAGAATGGTGTTATCTACACATACGGACCATATCTAGCCTAACTCAACTTCTGAAACTGATACAAAGCACTGGTTCTCTAACATCCAATGCTTTTCAGTGAAGATAGGAAACTTGTTAGTTTCGTGAATGATGTAGTTCGTTTGAGCTGAAAAGTGACTGCCCTTACCTGAAACGAAGTCTTGCTTGTAGGAAGACACAGAGCCTGGGATTTAACTCCATTTCTGAAGGGAAACACACAGCATAGTTCTCATCCATGGATCACACTATGCTTTAGAGCAAGAAGCACGCTCTTGCTTTCCAGAGTCTCTAATACAGCAGGAAACGTGAGTGTGCTCAGAACAAAAGAACGGTGTTTCCTACACATAATGACCATATCTAGTTCAACTCTGCGTCTGAAACTGAAACAAACCACAGGTCCTCTAACATCCAATGCTTGTCAGTTAAGATGAGAAACGTGTGAGCTTCATGAATGATGTAGTTCATTTGAGCTGTAAAGTAACTGCCCTTACTTGAAACGAAGTCTTCCTTGTAACAAGACTCAGAGCCTGGGATTTAACTCCTTTTCTGAAGTGAAACACACAGCAGAGTTTCATCCATTGATCACACTCTGCTTTAGAGCAAGAAGCACGCTCTAGCTTTATAGATTCTCTAAGACAGCAGGAAACGTGAGTGTGCTGAGAACAATAGAATGGAGTTTTCTACACATATGGACCATATCTACTCCAACACTGCTTCTGAAACTGATAGAAAGCAGTGGTCCTCTAACATCCGATGCTTGTCAGTTAAGATAAGAAACGTGTGATCTTCGTGAAAGATGTAGTTCGTTTGAGATGAAATGTGACTGCCCCTACCTGAAACTAAGTCTTGATTTTAGGAAGACAGAGAGCGTGAGATTTAACTCCATTTCTGAAGGGAAACACACAGCATAGTTCTCATCCATGGATCACACTCTGCTTTAGAGCAGGAAGCACGCTCTTGTTTTCTAGATTGTCTAATAGAGCAGGAAATGTGAGTGTGCTCAGAACAAAAGAACGGTGTTTCCTACACAAAGGGACCATATCTAGTCCAACTCTGCTTCTGAAACTGATACAAAGCACTGGTCCTCTCACATCCAATGCTTGTCAGTTAAGATGAGAAACGTGTGAGCTTCGTGAACGAGTAGTTTCTTAGAGTTGTAAAGTAACTGTCCTTACCTGAAACGAAGTCTTGCTTGTAGGAAGACTCAGAGCCTGGGATTTAATTCCATTTCTGAAGTGAAACACACAACAGAGTTCTCATCCATTGATCACACTCTGCTTTAGAACAAGAAGCACGCTCTAGCTTTCTAGAGTCTCTAAGACAGCAGGAAAGGTGAGTGTGCTGAGAATAAAAGAACGGTGTTTCCTACACATACGGACCATATCTAGTCTAACTCTGCTTCTGAAACTGATACAAAGCACTGGTTCTCTAACATCCGATGCTTGTCAGTTAAGATGAGAAATGTGTGAGCTTCGTGAAAGATGTAGTTCGTTTGAGCTGAAAAGTGACTGCCGTTACATGAAACGAAGTCTTGCTTGTAGGAAGCCACAGAACTGCGATTTAACTCCATTTCTGAAGGGAAACACACAGCACAGTTCTCATCCATGGATCTCTCTCTGCTTTAGAGCAAGAAGCACACTCTTGCTTTCTAGAGGCTCTAATACAGCAGGAAACTTGAGTGTGCTGAGAACCAAAGAACGGTGTTTCCTACACATACGGACCATATCTAGGCTAACTCAGCTTCTGAAACTGATACAAAGCACTGGTTCTCTAACATCCAATGCTTTTCAGTGAAGATAGATAACTTGTTAGCTTCGTGAACGATGTAGTTCATTTGAGCTGAAAAGTGCTGCCCTTACCTGAAACGAAGTAGTGCTTGTTGGAAGACACAGAGCCTGGGATTTAACTCCATTTCTTAAGGGAAACACATAGCATAGTTCTCATCTGTGAATCCCACTCTGCTTTAGAGCAAGAAGAATGCTCTTGCTTTCTAGACTCTCTAACACAGCAGTAAATGAGAGTGTGCTCAGAAAAAAAAGAGCGGTGTTTCATACACATACGGACCATGTCTAGTTGAACTCTGCTTCTGAAACTGAAACAAACCACACGTCCTCTAACATCCAATGCTTGTCAGTTAAGATGAGAAATGTGTGAGCTTCGTGAACGATGAATTTTGTTTGAGATGTAAAGTAACTGCCCTTAACTGAAACGAAGTCTTGCTTGTAGAAAGACTCAGAGCATGGGATTTAACTCCATTTCTGAAGGGAAAAACACAGCAGAGTTCTCATCAATAGATCACACTATGCTTTAGAGCAAGACCACGCTCTAGCTTTCTAGAGTCTTTAAGAAACCAGGAAACGTGAGTGTGCTGAGAAAAAAAGAACGGTGTTTTCTACACTTACAGACCATATCTAGTCAAAGTCTTCTTCTGAAACTGATACAAAGCACTGGTCTTCTAACATCCGATGCTTGTCAGTTAAGATGAGAAACGTGTGAGCTTCGTGAAAGATGTAGTTCGTTTGAGCTGAAAATTGACTGCCCTTCCCTAAAACGAAATCTTGCTTGTAGGAAGACACAGAGCCTGGGATTTAACTCCATTTCTGAAGAGAAACACACAGCAGAGTTCTCATCCATTGATCACACTCTGCTTTAGAGCAAGTAGCACGCTCTAGCTTTCTAGAATCTCTAAGAGAGCAGGAAATGTGAGTGTGCTGAGAATAAAAGAACGGTGTTTCCTACACATACAGACCATATCTAGTCTAACTCTGCTTCTGAAACAGATACAAAGCACTGGTTCTCTAACATCCGATGCTTGTCAGTTAAGATGAGAAACGTGTGAGCTTCATGAAAGATGTAGTTTGTTTCAGCTGAAAACTGACTGCCCTTACCTAAAACGAAATCTTGATGGAGGAAGAAACAGAGCCTGGGATTTCACTCCATTTCTGAAGGGAAACACACAGCATAGTTCTCATCCATGGATCACACTCTGCTGTAGAGCAAGAAGCATGCTCTTGCTTTCTAGAAACTCTAATACAGCAGGAAACGAGAGTGTGCTCAGAAAAAAAGAACGGTGTTTCCCACACATAAGGACCATATCTAGTTCAAATCTTCTTCTAAAATTGACACAAACCACAGGTCCTCTAACATTCAATGCTTGTCAGATAAGATGAGAAACGTGTGAGCTTTGTGAATGATGTAGTTCGTTTAAGCTGAAAAGTGACTGCCGTTACATGAAATGAAGTCTTGCTTGTAGGAAGCCACTGAGACTGCGATTTAACTCCATTTCTGAAGGGAAACACACAGCACAGTTCTCATCCATGGATCTCTCTCTGCTTTAGAGCAAGAACCACACTCTTGCTTTCTAGAGGCTCTAATACAGCAGGAAACTTGAGTGTGCTGAGAACCAAAGAATGGTGTTATCTACACATACGGACCATATCTAGCCTAACTCAGCTTCTGAAACTGATACAAAGCACTGGTTCTCTACCATCCAATGCTTTTCAGTGAAGATAGGAAACTTGTTAGCTTCGTGAACGATGTAGTTCGTTTGAGCTGAAAAGTGACTGCCCTTACCTGAAACGAAGTCTTGCTTGTAGGAAGACACAGAGCCTGGGATTTAACTCCATTTCTGAAGGGAAACACACAGCAGAGTTCTCATCCATGGATCACACTATGCTTTAGAGCAAGAAGCACGCTCTTGCTTTCCAGAGTCTCTAATACAGCAGGAAACGTGAGTGTGCTCAGAACAAAAGAACGGTGTTTCCTACACATAATGACCATATCTAGTTCAACTCTGTGTCTGAAACTGAAACAAACCACAGGTCCTCTAACATCCAATGCTTGTCAGTTAAGATGAGAAACGTGTGAGCTTCATGAACGATGTAGTTCATTTGAGCTGTAAGTAACTGCCCTTACTTGAAACGAAGTCTTCCTTGTAGCAAGACTCAGAGCCTGGGATTTAACTCCTTTTCTGAAGTGAAACACACAGCAGAGGTCTCATCCATTGATCACACTCTGCTTTAGAGCAAGAAGCACGCTCTAGCTTTCTAGATTCTCTAAGACAGCAGGAAACGTGAGTGTGCTGAGAAAAAGAGAACGGTGTTTCCTACACATATGGACCATATCTACTCCAACACTGCTTCTGAAACTGATAGAAAGCAATGGTCCTCTAACATCCGATGCTTGTCAGTTAAGATAAGAAACGTGTGATCTTCGTGAAAGATGTAGTTCGTTTGAGATGAAATGTGACTGCCCCTACCTGAAACGAAGTCTTGATTTTAGGAAGACAGAGAGCGTGAGATTTAACTCCATTTCTGAAGGGAAACACACAGCATAGTTCTCCTCCATGGATCACACTCTGCTTTAGAGCAGGAAGCACGCTCTTGTTTTCTAGATTGTCTAAAAGAGCAGGAAATGTGAGTGTGCTCAGAACAAAAGATCGGTGTTTCCTACACATATGGACCATATCTAGTCCAACTCTGCGTCTGAAACTGAAACAAACCACAGGTCCTCTAACATCCAATGCTTGTCAGTTAAGATGAGAAACGTGTGAGCTTCATGAACGATGTAGTTCGTTTGAGCTGAAAAGTGACTGCCCTTACCTGAAACGAAGTAGTGCTTGTTGGAAGACACAGAGGCTGGGATTTAACTCCATTTCTTAAGGGAAACACACAGCATACTTCTCATCCATGGATCACAGTCTGCTTTAGAGCAGGAAGCACGCTCTTGTTTTCTAGATTGTCTAATAGAGCAGGAAATGTGAGTGTGCTCAGAACAAAAGAACGGTGTTTCCTACACAAAGGGACCATATCTAGTCAAACTCTGCTTCTGAAACTAATACAGAGCACTGGTCCTCTCACATCCAATGCTTGTCAGTTAAGATGAGAAACGTGTGAGCTTCGTGAACGAGTAGTTTCTTAGAGTTGTAAAGTAACTGTCCTTAACTGAAACGAAGTCTTGCTTGTAGGAAGACTCAGAGCCTGGGATTTCACTCCATTTCTGAAGGGAAACACACAGCATAGTTCTCATCCATGGATCACACTCTGCTTTAGAGCAAGAAGCACGCTCTTGCTTTCTAGAGTCTCTAATACAGCAGGAAACGAGTGTGTGCTCAGAAAAAAAGAACGGTGTTTCCCACACATAAGGACCATATCTAGTTCAAATCTGCTTCTAAAATTGACACAAACCACAGGTCCTCTAACATTCAATGCTTGTCAGATAAGATGAGAAACGTGTGAGCTTTGTGAATGATGTAGTTCGTTTAAGCTGAAAAGTGACTGCTGTTACATGAAAGGAATTCTTGCTTGTAGGAAGCCACAGAGCCTGCGATTTAATTTCATTTCTGAAGGGAAACACACAGCACAGTTCTCATCCATGGATCACACTCTGCTTTAGAGCAAGAAGCACGCTCTTGCTTTCCAGCGTCTCTAATACAGCAGGAAACGTGAGTGTGCTCAGAACCAAAGAACGGTGTTTCCTACACATAATGACCATATCTAGTTCAACTCTGCGTCTGAAACTGAAACGAACCACAGCTCCTCTAATATCCAATGCTTGTCAGTTAAGATGAGAAACGTGTGAGCTTCATGAACGATGTAGTTCATTTGAGCTGTAAAGTAACTGCCCTTACTTGAAACGAAGTCTTCCTTGTAACAATACTCAGAGCCTGGGATTTAACTCCTTTTCTGAAGTGAAACACACAGCAGAGTTCTCATCCATTGATCACACTCTGCTTTAGAGCAAGAAGCACGCTCTAGCTTTCTAGATTCTCTAAGACAGCAGGAAACGTGAGTGTGCTGAGAACAATAGAATGGAGTTTTCTACACATATGGACCATATCTACTCCAACACTCCTTCTGAAACTGATAGAAAGCAGTGGTCCTCTAACATCCGATGCTTGTCAGTTAAGATAAGAAACGTGTGATCTTCGTGAAAGATGTAGTTCGTTTGAGATGAAATGTGACAGCCCCTACCTGAAACGAAGCCTTGATTTTAGGAAGACAGAGAGCGTGAGATTTAACGCCATTTCTGAAGGAAACACACAGCATAGTTCTCCTCCATGGATCACACTCTGCTTTAGAGCAGGAAGCACGCTCTTGTTTTCTAGATTGTCTAAAAGAGCAGGAAATGTGAGTGTGCTCAGAACAAAAGATCGGTGTTTCCTACACATACGGACCATATCTAGTCCAACTCTGCATCTGAAACTGAAACAAACCACAGGTCCTCTAACATCCAATGCTTGTCAGTTAAGATGAGAAACGTGTGAGCTTCATGAACGATGTAGTTCGTTTGAGCTGAAAAGTGACTGCCCTTACCTGAAACGAAGTAGTGCTCGTTGGAAGACACTGAGGCTGGGATTTAACTCCATTTCTTAAGGGAAACACACAGCATACTTCTCATCCATGGATCACACTCTGCTTTAGAGCAGGAAGCACGCTCTTGTTTTCTAGATTGTCTAATAGAGCAGGAAATGTGAGTGTGCTCAGAACAAAAGAACGGTGTTTCCTACACAAAGGGACCATATCTAGTCAAACTCTGCTTCTGAAACTAATACAGAGCACTGGTCCTCTCACATCCAATGCTTGTCAGTTAAGATGAGAAACGTGTGAGCTTCGTGAACGAGTAGTTTCTTAGAGTTGTAAAGTAACTGTCCTTAACTGAAACGAAGTCTTGCTTGTAGGAAGACTCAGAGCCTGGGATTTCACTCCATTTCTGAAGGGAAACACACAGCATAGTTCTCATCCATGGATCACACTCTGCTTTAGAGCAAGAAGCACGCTCTTGCTTTCTAGAGTCTCTAATACAGCAGGAAACGAGTGTGTGCTCAGAAAAAAAGAACGGTGTTTCCCACACATAAGGACCATATCTAGTTCAAATCTGCTTCTAAAATTGACACAAACCACAGGTCCTCTAACATTCAATGCTTGTCAGATAAGATGAGAAACGTGTGAGCTTTGTGAATGATGTAGTTCGTTTAAGCTGAAAAGTGACTGCTGTTACATGAAAGGAATTCTTGCTTGTAGGAAGCCACAGAGCCTGCGATTTAATTTCATTTCTGAAGGGAAACACACAGCACAGTTCTCATCCATGGATCACACTCTGCTTTAGAGCAAGAAGCACGCTCTTGCTTTCCAGCGTCTCTAATACAGCAGGAAACGTGAGTGTGCTCAGAACCAAAGAACGGTGTTTCCTACACATAATGACCATATCTAGTTCAACTCTGCGTCTGAAACTGAAACAAACCACAGGTCCTCTAATATCCAATGCTTGTCAGTTAAGATGAGAAACGTGTGAGCTTCATGAACGATGTAGTTCATTTGAGCTGTAAAGTAACTGCCCTTACTTGAAACGAAGTCTTCCTTGTAACAATACTCAGAGCCTGGGATTTAACTCCTTTTCTGAAGTGAAACACACAGCAGAGTTCTCATCCATTGATCACACTCTGCTTTAGAGCAAGAAGCACGCTCTAGCTTTCTAGATTCTCTAAGACAGCAGGAAACGTGAGTGTGCTGAGAACAATAGAATGGAGTTTTCTACACATATGGACCATATCTACTCCAACACTCCTTCTGAAACTGATAGAAAGCAGTGGTCCTCTAACATCCGATGCTTGTCAGTTAAGATAAGAAACGTGTGATCTTCGTGAAAGATGTAGTTCGTTTGAGATGAAATGTGACTGCCCCTACCTGAAACGAAGCCTTGATTTAGGAAGACAGAGAGCGTGAGATTTAACGCCATTTCTGAAGGAAACACACAGCATACTTCTCATCCATGGATCACACTCTGCTTTAGAGCAGGAAACACGCTCTTGTTTTCTAGATTGTCTAATAGAACAGGAAATGTGAGTGTGCTCAGAACAAAAGAACGGTGTTTCCTACACATACGGACCATATCTAGTCCAACTCTGCTTCTGAAACTGATACAAAGCACTGGTCCTCTCACATCCAATGCTTTTCAGTTAAGATGAGAAACGTGTGAGCTTCGTGAACGAGTAGTTTCTTAGAGTTGTAAAGTAACTGTCCTTACCTGAAACGAAGTCTTGCTTGTAGGGAGACTCAGAGCATGTGATTTAACTCCATTTCTGAAGTGAAACACACAACAGAGTTCTCATCCATTGATCACACTCTGCTTTAGAGCAAGAAGCACGCTCTAGCTTTCTAGAGTCTCTAAGACAGCAGGAAAGGTGAGTGTGCTGAGAATAAAAGAACGGTGTTTCCTACACATACGGACCATATCTAGTCTAACTCTGCTTCTGAAACTGATACAAAGCACTGGTTCTCTAACATCCGATGCTTGTCAGTTAAGATGAGAAACGTGTGAGCTTCGTGAAAGATGTAGTTCGTTTGAGCTGAAAAGTGACTCCCCTTACCTGAAACGAAGTAGTGCTTGTTGGAAGACACAGAGCCTGGGATTTAACTCCATTTCTTAAGGGAAACACATAGCATAGTCCTCATCTGTGGATCACACTCTGCTTTAGAGCAAGAAGAATGCTCTTGCTTTCTAGACTCTCTAACACAGCAGGAAATGAGAGTGTGCTCAGAACAAAAGAACGGTGTTTCATACACATACAGACCATGTCTAGTTGAACTCTGCTTCTGAAACTGAAACAAACCACACGTCCTCTAACATCCAATGCTTGTCAGTTAAGATGAGAAATGTGTGAGCTTCGTGAACGATGAATTTTGACGAAGTCTTGCTTGTAGGAAGACTCAGAGCATGGGATTTAACTCCATTTCTGAAGGGAAACACACAGCAGACTTCTCATCAATAGATCACACTATGCTTTAGAGCAAGACCACGCTCTAGCTTTCTAGAGTCTTTAAGAAACCAGGAAACGTGAGTGTGCTGAGAAAAAATGAACGGTGTTTTCTACACTTACAGACCATATCTAGTCAAAGTCTTCTTCTGAAACTGATACAAAGCACTGGTCTTCTAACATCCGATGCTTGTCAGTTAAGATGAGAAACGTGTGAGCTTCGTGAAAGATGTAGTTCGTTTGAGCTGAAAACTGACTGCCCTTCCCTAAAACGAAATCGTGCTTGTAGGAAGACACAGAGCCTGGGATTTAACTCCATTTCTGAAGAGAAACACACAGCAGAGTTCTCATCCATTGATCACACTCTGCTTTAGAGCAAGAAGCACGCTCTGGCTTTCTAGAGCCTCTAAGAGAGCAGGAAAGGTGAGTGTGCTGAGAAAAAAAGAACGGTGTTTCCTACACATACGGTCCATATCTAGTCTAACACTGCTTCTGAAACAGATACAAAGCACTGGTTCTCTAACATCCGATGCTTGTCAGTTAAGAAGACAAACGTGTGAGCTTCGTGAAAGATTAGTTTGTTTCAGCTGAAAACTGACTGCCCTTACCTAAAATGAAATCTTGATGGAGGAAGAAAGAGAGCCTGGGATTTCACTCCATTTCTGAAGGGAAACACACAGCATAGTTCTCATCCATGGATCACACTCTGCTTTAGAGCAAGAAGCACGCTCTTGCTTTCTAGAGTCTCTAATACAGCAGGAAACGAGTGTGTGCTCAGAAAAAAAGAACGGTGTTTCCCACACATAAGGACCATATCTAGTTCAAATCTGCGTCTGAAACTGAAACAATCCACAGGTCCTCTAACATCCAATTCTTGTCAGTTAAGATGAGAAACGTGTGAGCTTCATGAACGATGTAGTTCATTTGAGCTGTAAAGTAACTGCCCTTACTTGAAACGAAGTCTTCCTTGTAACAAGACTCAGAGCCTGGGATTTAACTCCTTTTCTGAAGTGAAACACACAGCAGAGTTCTCATCCATTGATCACACTCTGCTTTAGAGCAAGAAGCACGCTCTAGCTTTCTAGATTCTCTAAGAAAGCAGGAAACGTGAGTGTGCTGAGAACAATAGAACGGTGTTTCCTACACATATGGGCCATATCTACTCCAACACTCCTTCTGAAACTGATAGAAAGCAGTGGTCCTCTAACATCCGATGCTTGTCATTTAAGATAAGAAACGTGTGATGTTCGTGAAAGATGTAGTTCGTTTGAGATGAAATGTGACTGCCCCTACCTGAAACGAAGTCTTGATTTTAGGAAGACAGAGAGCGTGAGATTTAACTCCATTTCTGAAGGAAACACACAGCATAGTTCTCATCCATGGATCACACTCTGCTTTAGAGCAGGAAGCACGCTCTTGTTTTCTAGATTGTCTAATAGAGCAGGAAATGTGAGTGTGCTCAGAACAAAAGAACGGTGTTTCCTACATATACGGACCATATCTAGTCCAACTCTGCTTCTGAAACTGATACAAAGCACTGGTCCTCTCACATTTAAATGCTTTTCAGTTAAAATGAGAAACGTGTGAGCTTCGTGAACGAGTAGTTTCTTAGAGTTGTAAAGTAACTGTCCTTAACTGAAACGAAGTCTTGCTTGTAGGAAGACTCAGAGCCTGGGATTTAACTCCATTTCTGAAGTGAAACGCACAACAGAGTTTTCATCCATTGATCACACTCTGCTTTAGAGCAAGAAGTACGCTCTTGCTCTCTAGAGTCTCTAAAACAGCAGGAAAGGTGAGTGTGCTGAGAATAAAAGAACGGTATTTCCTACACATACGGACCATAACTAGAATAACTCTGTTTCTGAAACTGATACAAAGCACTGGTTCTCTAACATCCGATGCTTGTCAGTTAAGATGAGAAACGTGTGAGCTTCGTGAAAGATGTAGTTCGTTTGAGCTGAAAAGTGACTGCCCTTACCTGAAACGAAGTAGTGCTTGTTGAAAGACACAGAGCCTGGGATTTAACTCCTTTTCTGAAGAGAAACACACAGCAGAGTTCTCATCCATTGATCGCACTCTGCTTTAGAGCAAGAAGCACGCTCTTGCTTTCTAGAGTCTCTAATACAGCAGGAAACGAGTGTGTGCTCAGAAAAAAAGAACGGTGTTTCCCACACATAAGGACCATATCTAGTTCAAATCTGCTTCTAAAATTGACACAAACCACAGGTCCTCTAACATTCAATGCTTGTCAGATAAGATGAGAAACGTGTGAGCTTTGTGAATGATGTAGTTCGTTTAAGCTGAAAAGTGACTGCTGTTACATGAAAGGAATTCTTGCTTGTAGGAAGCCACAGAGCCTGCGATTTAATTTCATTTCTGAAGGGAAACACACAGCACAGTTCTCATCCATGGATCACACTCTGCTTTAGAGCAAGAAGCACGCTCTTGCTTTCCAGCGTCTCTAATACAGCAGGAAACGTGAGTGTGCTCAGAACCAAAGAACGGTGTTTCCTACACATAATGACCATATCTAGTTCAACTCTGCGTCTGAAACTGAAACGAACCACAGCTCCTCTAATATCCAATGCTTGTCAGTTAAGATGAGAAACGTGTGAGCTTCATGAACGATGTAGTTCATTTGAGCTGTAAAGTAACTGCCCTTACTTGAAACGAAGTCTTCCTTGTAACAATACTCAGAGCCTGGGATTTAACTCCTTTTCTGAAGTGAAACACACAGCAGAGTTCTCATCCATTGATCACACTCTGCTTTAGAGCAAGAAGCACGCTCTAGCTTTCTAGATTCTCTAAGACAGCAGGAAACGTGAGTGTGCTGAGAACAATAGAATGGAGTTTTCTACACATATGGACCATATCTACTCCAACACTCCTTCTGAAACTGATAGAAAGCAGTGGTCCTCTAACATCCGATGCTTGTCAGTTAAGATAAGAAACGTGTGATCTTCGTGAAAGATGTAGTTCGTTTGAGATGAAATGTGACAGCCCCTACCTGAAACGAAGCCTTGATTTTAGGAAGACAGAGAGCGTGAGATTTAACGCCATTTCTGAAGGAAACACACAGCATAGTTCTCCTCCATGGATCACACTCTGCTTTAGAGCAGGAAGCACGCTCTTGTTTTCTAGATTGTCTAAAAGAGCAGGAAATGTGAGTGTGCTCAGAACAAAAGATCGGTGTTTCCTACACATACGGACCATATCTAGTCCAACTCTGCATCTGAAACTGAAACAAACCACAGGTCCTCTAACATCCAATGCTTGTCAGTTAAGATGAGAAACGTGTGAGCTTCATGAACGATGTAGTTCGTTTGAGCTGAAAAGTGACTGCCCTTACCTGAAACGAAGTAGTGCTCGTTGGAAGACACTGAGGCTGGGATTTAACTCCATTTCTTAAGGGAAACACACAGCATACTTCTCATCCATGGATCACACTCTGCTTTAGAGCAGGAAGCACGCTCTTGTTTTCTAGATTGTCTAATAGAGCAGGAAATGTGAGTGTGCTCAGAACAAAAGAACGGTGTTTCCTACACAAAGGGACCATATCTAGTCAAACTCTGCTTCTGAAACTAATACAGAGCACTGGTCCTCTCACATCCAATGCTTGTCAGTTAAGATGAGAAACGTGTGAGCTTCGTGAACGAGTAGTTTCTTAGAGTTGTAAAGTAACTGTCCTTAACTGAAACGAAGTCTTGCTTGTAGGAAGACTCAGAGCCTGGGATTTCACTCCATTTCTGAAGGGAAACACACAGCATAGTTCTCATCCATGGATCACACTCTGCTTTAGAGCAAGAAGCACGCTCTTGCTTTCTAGAGTCTCTAATACAGCAGGAAACGAGTGTGTGCTCAGAAAAAAAGAACGGTGTTTCCCACACATAAGGACCATATCTAGTTCAAATCTGCTTCTAAAATTGACACAAACCACAGGTCCTCTAACATTCAATGCTTGTCAGATAAGATGAGAAACGTGTGAGCTTTGTGAATGATGTAGTTCGTTTAAGCTGAAAAGTGACTGCTGTTACATGAAAGGAATTCTTGCTTGTAGGAAGCCACAGAGCCTGCGATTTAATTTCATTTCTGAAGGGAAACACACAGCACAGTTCTCATCCATGGATCACACTCTGCTTTAGAGCAAGAAGCACGCTCTTGCTTTCCAGCGTCTCTAATACAGCAGGAAACGTGAGTGTGCTCAGAACCAAAGAACGGTGTTTCCTACACATAATGACCATATCTAGTTCAACTCTGCGTCTGAAACTGAAACAAACCACAGGTCCTCTAATATCCAATGCTTGTCAGTTAAGATGAGAAACGTGTGAGCTTCATGAACGATGTAGTTCATTTGAGCTGTAAAGTAACTGCCCTTACTTGAAACGAAGTCTTCCTTGTAACAATACTCAGAGCCTGGGATTTAACTCCTTTTCTGAAGTGAAACACACAGCAGAGTTCTCATCCATTGATCACACTCTGCTTTAGAGCAAGAAGCACGCTCTAGCTTTCTAGATTCTCTAAGACAGCAGGAAACGTGAGTGTGCTGAGAACAATAGAATGGAGTTTTCTACACATATGGACCATATCTACTCCAACACTCCTTCTGAAACTGATAGAAAGCAGTGGTCCTCTAACATCCGATGCTTGTCAGTTAAGATAAGAAACGTGTGATCTTCGTGAAAGATGTAGTTCGTTTGAGATGAAATGTGACTGCCCCTACCTGAAACGAAGCCTTGATTTAGGAAGACAGAGAGCGTGAGATTTAACGCCATTTCTGAAGGAAACACACAGCATACTTCTCATCCATGGATCACACTCTGCTTTAGAGCAGGAAACACGCTCTTGTTTTCTAGATTGTCTAATAGAACAGGAAATGTGAGTGTGCTCAGAACAAAAGAACGGTGTTTCCTACACATACGGACCATATCTAGTCCAACTCTGCTTCTGAAACTGATACAAAGCACTGGTCCTCTCACATCCAATGCTTTTCAGTTAAGATGAGAAACGTGTGAGCTTCGTGAACGAGTAGTTTCTTAGAGTTGTAAAGTAACTGTCCTTACCTGAAACGAAGTCTTGCTTGTAGGGAGACTCAGAGCATGTGATTTAACTCCATTTCTGAAGTGAAACACACAACAGAGTTCTCATCCATTGATCACACTCTGCTTTAGAGCAAGAAGCACGCTCTAGCTTTCTAGAGTCTCTAAGACAGCAGGAAAGGTGAGTGTGCTGAGAATAAAAGAACGGTGTTTCCTACACATACGGACCATATCTAGTCTAACTCTGCTTCTGAAACTGATACAAAGCACTGGTTCTCTAACATCCGATGCTTGTCAGTTAAGATGAGAAACGTGTGAGCTTCGTGAAAGATGTAGTTCGTTTGAGCTGAAAAGTGACTCCCCTTACCTGAAACGAAGTAGTGCTTGTTGGAAGACACAGAGCCTGGGATTTAACTCCATTTCTTAAGGGAAACACATAGCATAGTCCTCATCTGTGGATCACACTCTGCTTTAGAGCAAGAAGAATGCTCTTGCTTTCTAGACTCTCTAACACAGCAGGAAATGAGAGTGTGCTCAGAACAAAAGAACGGTGTTTCATACACATACAGACCATGTCTAGTTGAACTCTGCTTCTGAAACTGAAACAAACCACACGTCCTCTAACATCCAATGCTTGTCAGTTAAGATGAGAAATGTGTGAGCTTCGTGAACGATGAATTTTGACGAAGTCTTGCTTGTAGGAAGACTCAGAGCATGGGATTTAACTCCATTTCTGAAGGGAAACACACAGCAGACTTCTCATCAATAGATCACACTATGCTTTAGAGCAAGACCACGCTCTAGCTTTCTAGAGTCTTTAAGAAACCAGGAAACGTGAGTGTGCTGAGAAAAAATGAACGGTGTTTTCTACACTTACAGACCATATCTAGTCAAAGTCTTCTTCTGAAACTGATACAAAGCACTGGTCTTCTAACATCCGATGCTTGTCAGTTAAGATGAGAAACGTGTGAGCTTCGTGAAAGATGTAGTTCGTTTGAGCTGAAAACTGACTGCCCTTCCCTAAAACGAAATCGTGCTTGTAGGAAGACACAGAGCCTGGGATTTAACTCCATTTCTGAAGAGAAACACACAGCAGAGTTCTCATCCATTGATCACACTCTGCTTTAGAGCAAGAAGCACGCTCTGGCTTTCTAGAGCCTCTAAGAGAGCAGGAAAGGTGAGTGTGCTGAGAAAAAAAGAACGGTGTTTCCTACACATACGGTCCATATCTAGTCTAACACTGCTTCTGAAACAGATACAAAGCACTGGTTCTCTAACATCCGATGCTTGTCAGTTAAGAAGACAAACGTGTGAGCTTCGTGAAAGATTAGTTTGTTTCAGCTGAAAACTGACTGCCCTTACCTAAAATGAAATCTTGATGGAGGAAGAAAGAGAGCCTGGGATTTCACTCCATTTCTGAAGGGAAACACACAGCATAGTTCTCATCCATGGATCACACTCTGCTTTAGAGCAAGAAGCACGCTCTTGCTTTCTAGAGTCTCTAATACAGCAGGAAACGAGTGTGTGCTCAGAAAAAAAGAACGGTGTTTCCCACACATAAGGACCATATCTAGTTCAAATCTGCGTCTGAAACTGAAACAATCCACAGGTCCTCTAACATCCAATTCTTGTCAGTTAAGATGAGAAACGTGTGAGCTTCATGAACGATGTAGTTCATTTGAGCTGTAAAGTAACTGCCCTTACTTGAAACGAAGTCTTCCTTGTAACAAGACTCAGAGCCTGGGATTTAACTCCTTTTCTGAAGTGAAACACACAGCAGAGTTCTCATCCATTGATCACACTCTGCTTTAGAGCAAGAAGCACGCTCTAGCTTTCTAGATTCTCTAAGAAAGCAGGAAACGTGAGTGTGCTGAGAACAATAGAACGGTGTTTCCTACACATATGGGCCATATCTACTCCAACACTCCTTCTGAAACTGATAGAAAGCAGTGGTCCTCTAACATCCGATGCTTGTCAGTTAAGATAAGAAACGTGTGATGTTCGTGAAAGATGTAGTTCGTTTGAGATGAAATGTGACTGCCCCTACCTGAAACGAAGTCTTGATTTTAGGAAGACAGAGAGCGTGAGATTTAACTCCATTTCTGAAGGAAACACACAGCATAGTTCTCATCCATGGATCACACTCTGCTTTAGAGCAGGAAGCACGCTCTTGTTTTCTAGATTGTCTAATAGAGCAGGAAATGTGAGTGTGCTCAGAACAAAAGAACGGTGTTTCCTACATATACGGACCATATCTAGTCCAACTCTGCTTCTGAAACTGATACAAAGCACTGGTCCTCTCACATTTAAATGCTTTTCAGTTAAAATGAGAAACGTGTGAGCTTCGTGAACGAGTAGTTTCTTAGAGTTGTAAAGTAACTGTCCTTAACTGAAACGAAGTCTTGCTTGTAGGAAGACTCAGAGCCTGGGATTTAACTCCATTTCTGAAGTGAAACGCACAACAGAGTTTTCATCCATTGATCACACTCTGCTTTAGAGCAAGAAGTACGCTCTTGCTCTCTAGAGTCTCTAAAACAGCAGGAAAGGTGAGTGTGCTGAGAATAAAAGAACGGTATTTCCTACACATACGGACCATAACTAGAATAACTCTGTTTCTGAAACTGATACAAAGCACTGGTTCTCTAACATCCGATGCTTGTCAGTTAAGATGAGAAACGTGTGAGCTTCGTGAAAGATGTAGTTCGTTTGAGCTGAAAAGTGACTGCCCTTACCTGAAACGAAGTAGTGCTTGTTGAAAGACACAGAGCCTGGGATTTAACTCCTTTTCTGAAGAGAAACACACAGCAGAGTTCTCATCCATTGATCGCACTCTGCTTTAGAGCAAGAAGCACGCTCTTGCTTTCTAGAGTCTCTAATACAGCAGGAAACGAGTGTGTGCTCAGAAAAAAAGAACGGTGTTTCCCACAAATAAGGACCATATCTAGTTCAAATCTGCTTCTAAAACTGACACAAACCACAGGTCCTCTAACATTCAATGCTTGTCAGATAAGATGAGAAACGTGTGAGCTTTGTGAATGATGTAGTTCGTTTCAGCTGAAAAGTGCTGCCCTTACCTGAAACGAAGTCTTGCTTGTAGGAAGCCACAGAGCCTGGGATTTCACTCCATTTCTGAAGGGAAACACACAGCATAGTTCTCATCCATGGATCACACTCTGCTGTAGAGCAAGAAGCATGCTCTTGCTTTCTAGAAACTCTAATACAGCAGGAAACGAGAGTGTGCTCAGAAAAAAAGAACGGTGTTTCCCACACATAAGGACCATATCTAGTTCAAATCTTCTTCTAAAATTGACACAAACCACAGGTCCTCTAACATTCAATGCTTGTCAGATAAGATGAGAAACGTGTGAGCTTTGTGAATGATGTAGTTCGTTTAAGCTGAAAAGTGACTGCCGTTACATGAAATGAAGTCTTGCTTGTAGGAAGCCACTGAGACTGCGATTTAACTCCATTTCTGAAGGGAAACACACAGCACAGTTCTCATCCATGGATCTCTCTCTGCTTTAGAGCAAGAACCACACTCTTGCTTTCTAGAGGCTCTAATACAGCAGGAAACTTGAGTGTGCTGAGAACCAAAGAATGGTGTTATCTACACATACGGACCATATCTAGCCTAACTCAGCTTCTGAAACTGATACAAAGCACTGGTTCTCTACCATCCAATGCTTTTCAGTGAAGATAGGAAACTTGTTAGCTTCGTGAACGATGTAGTTCGTTTGAGCTGAAAAGTGACTGCCCTTACCTGAAACGAAGTCTTGCTTGTAGGAAGACACAGAGCCTGGGATTTAACTCCATTTCTGAAGGGAAACACACAGCAGAGTTCTCATCCATGGATCACACTATGCTTTAGAGCAAGAAGCACGCTCTTGCTTTCCAGAGTCTCTAATACAGCAGGAAACGTGAGTGTGCTCAGAACAAAAGAACGGTGTTTCCTACACATAATGACCATATCTAGTTCAACTCTGCGTCTGAAACTGAAACAAACCACAGGTCCTCTAACATCCAATGCTTGTCAGTTAAGATGAGAAACGTGTGAGCTTCATGAACGATGCAGTTCATTTGAGCTGTAAGTAACTGCCCTTACTTGAAACGAAGTCTTCCTTGTAGCAAGACTCAGAGCCTGGGATTTAACTCCTTTTCTGAAGTGAAACACACAGCAGAGGTCTCATCCATTGATCACACTCTGCTTTAGAGCAAGAAGCACGCTCTAGCTTTCTAGATTCTCTAAGACAGCAGGAAACGTGAGTGTGCTGAGAAAAAGAGAACGGTGTTTCCTACACATATGGACCATATCTACTCCAACACTGCTTCTGAAACTGATAGAAAGCAATGGTCCTCTAACATCCGATGCTTGTCAGTTAAGATAAGAAACGTGTGATCTTCGTGAAAGATGTAGTTCGTTTGAGATGAAATGTGACTGCCCCTACCTGAAACGAAGTCTTGATTTTAGGAAGACAGAGAGCGTGAGATTTAACTCCATTTCTGAAGGGAAACACACAGCATAGTTCTCCTCCATGGATCACACTCTGCTTTAGAGCAGGAAGCACGCTCTTGTTTTCTAGATTGTCTAAAAGAGCAGGAAATGTGAGTGTGCTCAGAACAAAAGATCGGTGTTTCCTACACATATGGACCATATCTAGTCCAACTCTGCGTCTGAAACTGAAACAAACCACAGGTCCTCTAACATCCAATGCTTGTCAGTTAAGATGAGAAACGTGTGAGCTTCATGAACGATGTAGTTCGTTTGAGCTGAAAAGTGACTGCCCTTACCTGAAACGAAGTAGTGCTTGTTGGAAGACACAGAGGCTGGAATTTAACTCCATTTCTTAAGGGAAACACACAGCATACTTCTCATCCATGGATCACAGTCTGCTTTAGAGCAGGAAGCACGCTCTTGTTTTCTAGATTGTCTAATAGAGCAGGAAATGTGAGTGTGCTCAGAACAAAAGAACGGTGTTTCCTACACAAAGGGACCATATCTAGTCAAACTCTGCTTCTGAAACTAATACAGAGCACTGGTCCTCTCACATCCAATGCTTGTCAGTTAAGATGAGAAACGTGTGAGCTTCGTGAACGAGTAGTTTCTTAGAGTTGTAAAGTAACTGTCCTTAACTGAAACGAAGTCTTGCTTGTAGGAAGACTCAGAGCCTGGGATTTCACTCCATTTCTGAAGGGAAACACACAGCATAGTTCTCATCCATGGATCACACTCTGCTTTAGAGCAAGAAGCACGCTCTTGCTTTCTAGAGTCTCTAATACAGCAGGAAACGAGTGTGTGCTCAGAAAAAAAGAACGGTGTTTCCCACACATAAGGAGCATATCTAGTTCAAATCTGCTTCTAAAATTGACACAAACCACAGGTCCTCTAACATTCAATGCTTGTCAGATAAGATGAGAAACGTGTGAGCTTTGTGAATGATGTAGTTCGTTTAAGCTGAAAAGTGACTGCTGTTACATGAAAGGAATTCTTGCTTGTAGGAAGCCACAGAGCCTGCGATTTAATTTCATTTCTGAAGGGAAACACACAGCACAGTTCTCATCCATGGATCACACTCTGCTTTAGAGCAAGAAGCACGCTCTTGCTTTCCAGCGTCTCTAATACAGCAGGAAACGTGAGTGTGCTCAGAACCAAAGAACGGTGTTTCCTACACATAATGACCATATCTAGTTCAACTCTGCGTCTGAAACTGAAACAAACCACAGGTCCTCTAATATCCAATGCTTGTCAGTTAAGATGAGAAACGTGTGAGCTTCATGAACGATGTAGTTCATTTGAGCTGTAAAGTAACTGCCCTTACTTGAAACGAAGTCTTCCTTGTAACAATACTCAGAGCCTGGGATTTAACTCCTTTTCTGAAGTGAAACACACAGCAGAGTTCTCATCCATTGATCACACTCTGCTTTAGAGCAAGAAGCACGCTCTAGCTTTCTAGATTCTCTAAGACAGCAGGAAACGTGAGTGTGCTGAGAACAATAGAATGGAGTTTTCTACACATATGGACCATATCTACTCCAACACTCCTTCTGAAACTGATAGAAAGCAGTGGTCCTCTAACATCCGATGCTTGTCAGTTAAGATAAGAAACGTGTGATCTTCGTGAAAGATGTAGTTCGTTTGAGATGAAATGTGACTGCCCCTACCTGAAACGAAGCCTTGATTTAGGAAGACAGAGAGCGTGAGATTTAACGCCATTTCTGAAGGAAACACACAGCATACTTCTCATCCATGGATCACACTCTGCTTTAGAGCAGGAAACACGCTCTTGTTTTCTAGATTGTCTAATAGAACAGGAAATGTGAGTGTGCTCAGAACAAAAGAACGGTGTTTCCTACACATACGGACCATATCTAGTCCAACTCTGCTTCTGAAACTGAAACAAACCACAGGTCCTCTAACATCCAATGCTTGTCAGTTAAGATGAGAAACGTGTGAGCTTCATGAACGATGTAGTTCGTTTGAGCTGAAAAGTGACTGCCCTTACCTGAAACGAAGTAGTGCTCGTTGGAAGACACTGAGGCTGGGATTTAACTCCATTTCTTAAGGGAAACACACAGCATACTTCTCATCCATGGATCACACTCTGCTTTAGAGCAGGAAGCACGCTCTTGTTTTCTAGATTGTCTAATAGAGCAGGAAATGTGAGTGTGCTCAGAACAAAAGAACGGTGTTTCCTACACAAAGGGACCATATCTAGTCAAACTCTGCTTCTGAAACTAATACAGAGCACTGGTCCTCTCACATCCAATGCTTGTCAGTTAAGATGAGAAACGTGTGAGCTTCGTGAACGAGTAGTTTCTTAGAGTTGTAAAGTAACTGTCCTTAACTGAAACGAAGTCTTGCTTGTAGGAAGACTCAGAGCCTGGGATTTCACTCCATTTCTGAAGGGAAACACACAGCATAGTTCTCATCCATGGATCACACTCTGCTTTAGAGCAAGAAGCACGCTCTTGCTTTCTAGAGTCTCTAATACAGCAGGAAACGAGTGTGTGCTCAGAAAAAAAGAACGGTGTTTCCCACACATAAGGAGCATATCTAGTTCAAATCTGCTTCTAAAATTGACACAAACCACAGGTCCTCTAACATTCAATGCTTGTCAGATAAGATGAGAAACGTGTGAGCTTTGTGAATGATGTAGTTCGTTTAAGCTGAAAAGTGACTGCTGTTACATGAAAGGAATTCTTGCTTGTAGGAAGCCACAGAGCCTGCGATTTAATTTCATTTCTGAAGGGAAACACACAGCACAGTTCTCATCCATGGATCACACTCTGCTTTAGAGCAAGAAGCACGCTCTTGCTTTCCAGCGTCTCTAATACAGCAGGAAACGTGAGTGTGCTCAGAACCAAAGAACGGTGTTTCCTACACATAATGACCATATCTAGTTCAACTCTGCGTCTGAAACTGAAACAAACCACAGGTCCTCTAATATCCAAAGCTTGTCAGTTAAGATGAGAAACGTGTGAGCTTCATGAACGATGTAGTTCATTTGAGCTGTAAAGTAACTGCCCTTACTTGAAACGAAGTCTTCCTTGTAACAATACTCAGAGCCTGGGATTTAACTCCTTTTCTGAAGTGAAACACACAGCAGAGTTCTCATCCATTGATCACACTCTGCTTTAGAGCAAGAAGCACGCTCTAGCTTTCTAGATTCTCTAAGACAGCAGGAAACGTGAGTGTGCTGAGAACAATAGAATGGAGTTTTCTACACATATGGACCATATCTACTCCAACACTCCTTCTGAAACTGATAGAAAGCAGTGGTCCTCTAACATCCGATGCTTGTCAGTTAAGATAAGAAACGTGTGATCTTCGTGAAAGATGTAGTTCGTTTGAGATGAAATGTGACTGCCCCTACCTGAAACGAAGCCTTGATTTAGGAAGACCGAGAGCGTGAGATTTAATGCCATTTCTGAAGGAAACACACAGCATACTTCTCATCCATGGATCACACTCTGCTTTAGAGCAGGAAACACGCTCTTGTTTTCTAGATTGTCTAATAGAACAGGAAATGTGAGTGTGCTCAGAACAAAAGAACGGTGTTTCCTACACATACGGACCATATCTAGTCCAACTCTGCTTCTGAAACTGATACAAAGCACTGGTCCTCTCACATCCAATGCTTTTCAGTTAAGATGAGAAACGTGTGAGCTTCGTGAACGAGTAGTTTCTTAGAGTTGTAAAGTAACTGTCCTTACCTGAAACGAAGTCTTGCTTGTAGGGAGACTCAGAGCATGTGATTTAACTCCATTTCTGAAGTGAAACACACAACAGAGTTCTCATCCATTGATCACACTCTGCTTTAGAGCAAGAAGCACGCTCTAGCTTTCTAGAGTCTCTAAGACAGCAGGAAAGGTGAGTGTGCTGAGAATAAAAGAACGGTGTTTCCTACACATACGGACCATATCTAGTCTAACTCTGCTTCTGAAACTGATACAAAGCACTGGTTCTCTAACATCCGATGCTTGTCAGTTAAGATGAGAAACGTGTGAGCTTCGTGAAAGATGTAGTTCGTTTGAGCTGAAAAGTGACTCCCCTTACCTGAAACGAAGTAGTGCTTGTTGGAAGACACAGAGCCTGGGATTTAACTCCATTTCTTAAGGGAAACACATAGCATAGTCCTCATCTGTGGATCACACTCTGCTTTAGAGCAAGAAGAATGCTCTTGCTTTCTAGACTCTCTAACACAGCAGGAAATGAGAGTGTGCTCAGAACAAAAGAACGGTGTTTCATACACATACAGACCATGTCTAGTTGAACTCTGCTTCTGAAACTGAAACAAACCACACGTCCTCTAACATCCAATGCTTGTCAGTTAAGATGAGAAATGTGTGAGCTTCGTGAACGATGAATTTTGACGAAGTCTTGCTTGTAGGAAGACTCAGAGCATGGGATTTAACTCCATTTCTGAAGGGAAACACACAGCAGACTTCTCATCAATAGATCACACTATGCTTTAGAGCAAGACCACGCTCTAGCTTTCTAGAGTCTTTAAGAAACCAGGAAACGTGAGTGTGCTGAGAAAAAATGAACGGTGTTTTCTACACTTACAGACCATATCTAGTCAAAGTCTTCTTCTGAAACTGATACAAAGCACTGGTCTTCTAACATCCGATGCTTGTCAGTTAAGATGAGAAACGTGTGAGCTTCGTGAAAGATGTAGTTCGTTTGAGCTGAAAACTGACTGCCCTTCCCTAAAACGAAATCGTGCTTGTAGGAAGACACAGAGCCTGGGATTTAACTCCATTTCTGAAGAGAAACACACAGCAGAGTTCTCATCCATTGATCACACTCTGCTTTAGAGCAAGAAGCACGCTCTGGCTTTCTAGAGCCTCTAAGAGAGCAGGAAAGGTGAGTGTGCTGAGAAAAAAAGAACGGTGTTTCCTACACATACGGTCCATATCTAGTCTAACACTGCTTCTGAAACAGATACAAAGCACTGGTTCTCTAACATCCGATGCTTGTCAGTTAAGAAGACAAACGTGTGAGCTTCGTGAAAGATTAGTTTGTTTCAGCTGAAAACTGACTGCCCTTACCTAAAATGAAATCTTGATGGAGGAAGAAAGAGAGCCTGGGATTTCACTCCATTTCTGAAGGGAAACACACAGCATAGTTCTCATCCATGGATCACACTCTGCTTTAGAGCAAGAAGCACGCTCTTGCTTTCTAGAGTCTCTAATACAGCAGGAAACGAGTGTGTGCTCAGAAAAAAAGAACGGTGTTTCCCACACATAAGGACCATATCTAGTTCAAATCTGCGTCTGAAACTGAAACAATCCACAGGTCCTCTAACATCCAATTCTTGTCAGTTAAGATGAGAAACGTGTGAGCTTCATGAACGATGTAGTTCATTTGAGCTGTAAAGTAACTGCCCTTACTTGAAACGAAGTCTTCCTTGTAACAAGACTCAGAGCCTGGGATTTAACTCCTTTTCTGAAGTGAAACACACAGCAGAGTTCTCATCCATTGATCACACTCTGCTTTAGAGCAAGAAGCACGCTCTAGCTTTCTAGATTCTCTAAGAAAGCAGGAAACGTGAGTGTGCTGAGAACAATAGAACGGTGTTTCCTACACATATGGGCCATATCTACTCCAACACTCCTTCTGAAACTGATAGAAAGCAGTGGTCCTCTAACATCCGATGCTTGTCAGTTAAGATAAGAAACGTGTGATGTTCGTGAAAGATGTAGTTCGTTTGAGATGAAATGTGACTGCCCCTACCTGAAACGAAGTCTTGATTTTAGGAAGACAGAGAGCGTGAGATTTAACTCCATTTCTGAAGGAAACACACAGCATAGTTCTCATCCATGGATCACACTCTGCTTTAGAGCAGGAAGCACGCTCTTGTTTTCTAGATTGTCTAATAGAGCAGGAAATGTGAGTGTGCTCAGAACAAAAGAACGGTGTTTCCTACATATACGGACCATATCTAGTCCAACTCTGCTTCTGAAACTGATACAAAGCACTGGTCCTCTCACATTTAAATGCTTTTCAGTTAAAATGAGAAACGTGTGAGCTTCGTGAACGAGTAGTTTCTTAGAGTTGTAAAGTAACTGTCCTTAACTGAAACGAAGTCTTGCTTGTAGGAAGACTCAGAGCCTGGGATTTAACTCCATTTCTGAAGTGAAACGCACAACAGAGTTTTCATCCATTGATCACACTCTGCTTTAGAGCAAGAAGTACGCTCTTGCTCTCTAGAGTCTCTAAAACAGCAGGAAAGGTGAGTGTGCTGAGAATAAAAGAACGGTATTTCCTACACATACGGACCATAACTAGAATAACTCTGTTTCTGAAACTGATACAAAGCACTGGTTCTCTAACATCCGATGCTTGTCAGTTAAGATGAGAAACGTGTGAGCTTCGTGAAAGATGTAGTTCGTTTGAGCTGAAAAGTGACTGCCCTTACCTGAAACGAAGTAGTGCTTGTTGAAAGACACAGAGCCTGGGATTTAACTCCTTTTCTGAAGAGAAACACACAGCAGAGTTCTCATCCATTGATCGCACTCTGCTTTAGAGCAAGAAGCACGCTCTTGCTTTCTAGAGTCTCTAATACAGCAGGAAACGAGTGTGTGCTCAGAAAAAAAGAACGGTGTTTCCCACAAATAAGGACCATATCTAGTTCAAATCTGCTTCTAAAACTGACACAAACCACAGGTCCTCTAACATTCAATGCTTGTCAGATAAGATGAGAAACGTGTGAGCTTTGTGAATGATGTAGTTCGTTTCAGCTGAAAAGTGCTGCCCTTACCTGAAACGAAGTCTTGCTTGTAGGAAGCCACAGAGCCTGCGATTTAACTCCATTTCTGAAGGGAAACACACAGCACAGTTCTCATCCATGGATCTCTCTCTGCTTTAGAGCAAGAAGCACACTCTTGCTTTCTAGATGCTCTAATACAGCAGGAAACTTGAGTGTGCTGAGAACCAATGAATGGTGTTTCCTACACATACGGACCATATCTAGGCTAACTCAGCTTCTGAACCTGATACAAAGCACTGGTTCTCTAACATCCAATGCTTTTCAGTGAAGATAGATAACTTGTTAGCTTCTTGAACGATGTAGTTCGTTTGAGCTGAAAAGTGCTGCCCTTACCTGAAACGAAGTCTTGCTTGTAGGAAGACACAGAGCCTGGGATTTAACTCCATTTCTGAAGGGAAACACACAGCAGAGTTCTCATCCATGGATCACACTATGCTTTAGAGCAAGAAGCACGCTCTTGCTTTCCAAGTCTCTAATACAGCAGGAAACGTGAGTGTGCTCAGAACAAAAGAACGGTGTTTCCTACACATAATGACCATATCTAGTTCAACTCTGCGTCTGAAACTGAAACAAACCACAGGTCCTCTAACATCCAATGCTTGTCAGTTAAGATGAGAAACATGTGAGCTTCATGAACGATGTAGTTCATTTGAGCTGTAAAGTAACTGCCCTTACTTGAAACGAAGTCTTCCTTGTAACAAGACTCAGAGCCTGGGATTTAACTCCTTGTCTGAAGTGAAACATAAAGCAGAGTTCTCATCCATTGATCACACTCTACTTTAGAGCAAGAAGCACGCTCTAGCTTTCTAGATTCTCTAAGAAAGCAGGAAACGTGAGTGTGCTGAGAACGATAGAACGGTGTTTCCTACACATATGGACCATATCTACTCCAACACTCCTTCTGAAACTGATAGAAAGCAGTGGTCCTCTAACATCCGATGCTTGTCAGTTAAGATAAGAAACGTGTGATCTTCATGAAAGATGTAGTTCGTTTGAGATGAAATGTGACTGCCCCTACCTGAAACGAAGTCTTGATTTTAGGAAGACAGAGAGCGTGAGATTTAACTCCATTTCTGAAGGAAACACACAGCATAGTTCTCATCCATGGATAACACTCTGCTTTAGAGCAGGAAGCACGCTCTTGTTTTCTAGATTGTCTAATAGAGCAGGAAATGTGAGTGTGCTCAGAACAAAAGAACGGTGTTTCCTACACATACGGACTATATCTAGTCCAACTCTGCTTCTGAAACTGATGCAAAGCACTGGTTCTCTAACATCCGATGCTTGTCAGTTAAGATGAGAAACGTGTGAGCTTCGTGAAAGATGTAGTTCGTTTGAGCTGAAAAGTGACTCCCCTTACCTGAAACGAAGTAGTGCTTGTTGGAAGACACAGAGCCTGGGATTTAACTCCATTTCTTAAGGGAAACACATAGCATAGTCCTCATCTGTGGATCACACTCTGCTTTAGAGCAAGAAGAATGCTCTTGCTTTCTAGACTCTCTAACACAGCAGGAAATGAGAGTGTACTAAGAACAAAAGAACGGTGTTTCATACACATACAGACCATGTCTAGTTGAACTCTGCTTCTGAAACTGAAACAAACCACACGTCCTCTAACATCCAATGCTTGTCAGTTAAGATGAGAAATGTGTGAGCTTCGTGAATGATGAATTTTGACGAAGTCTTGCTTGTAGGAAGACTCAGAGCATGGGATTTAACTCCATTTCTGAAGGGAAACACACAGCAGACTTCTCATCAATAGATCACACTATGCTTTAGAGCAAGACCACGCTCTAGCTTTCTAGAGTCTTTAAGAAACCAGGAAACGTGAGTGTGCTGAGAAAAAATGAACGGTGTTTTCTACACTTACAGACCATATCTAGTCAAAGTCTTCTTCTGAAACTGATACAAAGCACTGGTCTTCTAACATCCGATGCTTGTCAGTTAAGATGAGAAACGTGTGAGCTTCGTGAAAGATGTAGTTCGTTTGAGCTGAATACTGACTGCCCTTCCCTAAAACGAAATCGTGCTTGTAGGAAGACACAGAGCCTGGGATTTAACTCCATTTCTGAAGAGAAACACACAGCAGAGTTCTCATCCATTGATCACACTCTGCTTTAGAGCAAGAAGCACGCTCTGGCTTTCTAGAGCCTCTAAGAGAGCAGGAAAGGTGAGTGTGCTGAGAATAAAAGAACGGTGTTTCCTACACATACGGTCCATATCTAGTCTAACACTGCTTCTGAAACAGATACAAAGCACTGGTTCTCTAACATCCGATGCTTGTCAGTTAAGAAGACAAACGTGTGAGCTTCGTGAAAGATTAGTTTGTTTCAGCTGAAAACTGACTGCCCTTACCTAAAATGAAATCTTGATGGAGGAAGAAAGAGAGCCTGGGATTTCACTCCATTTCTGAAGGGAAACACACAGCATAGTTCTCATCCATGGATCACACTCTGCTTTAGAGCAAGAAGCACGCTCTTGCTTTCTAGAGTCTCTAATACAGCAGGAAACGAGTGTGTGCTCAGAAAAAAAGAACGGTGTTTCCCACACATAAGGACCATATCTAGTTCAAATCTGCTTCTAAAATTGACACAAACCACAGGTCCTCTCACATTCAATGCTTGTCAGATAAGATGAGAAACGTGTGAGCTTTGTGAATGATGTAGTTCGTTTAAGCTGAAAAGTGACTGCTGTTACATGAAACGAAGTCTTGCTTGTAGGAAGCCACAGAGCCTGCGATTTAACTCCATTTCTGAAGGGAAACACACAGCACAGTTCTCATCCATGGATCACACTCTGCTTTAGAGCAAGAAGCACGCTCTTGCTTTCCAGCGTCTCTAATACAGCAGGAAACGTGAGTGTGCTCAGAACCAAAGAACGGTGTTTCCTACACATAATGACCATATCTAGTTCAACTCTGCGTCTGAAACTGAAACAAACCACAGGTCCTCTAACATCCAATTCTTGTCAGTTAAGATGAGAAACGTGTGAGCTTCATGAACGATGTAGTTCATTTGAGCTGTAAAGTAACTGCCCTTACTTGAAACGAAGTCTTCCTTGTAACAAGACTCAGAGCCTGGGATTTAACTCCTTTTCTGAAGTGAAACACACAGCAGAGTTCTCATCCATTGATCACACTCTGCTTTAGAGCAAGAAGCATGCTCTAGCTTTCTAGATTCTCTAAGAAAGCAGGAAACGTGAGTGTGCTGAGAACAATTGAACGGTGTTTCCTACACATATGGGCCATATCTACTCCAACACTCCTTCTGAAACTGATAGAAAGCAGTGGTCCTCTAACATCCGATGCTTGTCAGTTAAGATAAGAAACGTGTGATCTTCGTGAAAGATGTAGTTCGTTTGAGATGAAATGTGACTGCCCCTACCTGAAACGAAGTCTTGATTTTAGGAAGACAGAGAGCGTGAGATTTAACTCCATTTCTGAAGGAAACACACAGCATAGTTCTCATCCATGGATCACACTCTGCTTTAGAGCAGGAAGCACGCTCTTGTTTTCTAGATTGTCTAATAGAGCAGGAAATGTGAGTGTGCTCAGAACAAAAGAACGGTGTTTCCTACACATACGGACCATATCTAGTCCAACTCTGCTTCTGAAACTGATACAAAGCACTGGTCCTCTCACATCCAATGCTTTTCAGTTAAAATGAGAAACGTGTGAGCTTCGTGAACGAGTAGTTTCTTAGAGTTGTAAAGTAACTGTCCTTAACTGAAACGAAGTCTTGCTTGTAGGAAGAATCAGAGCCTGGGATTTAACTCCATTTCTGAAGTGAAACGCACAACAGAGTTTTCATCCATTGATCACACTCTGCTTTAGAGCAAGAAGCACGCTCTTGCTTTCTAGAGTCTCTAATACAGCAGGAAACGAGTGTGTGCTCAGAAAAAAAGAACGGTGTTTCCCACAAATAAGGACCATATCTAGTTCAAATCTGCTTCTAAAACTGACACAAACCACAGGTCCTCTAACATTCAATGCTTGTCAGATAAGATGAGAAACGTGTGAGCTTTGTGAATGATGTAGTTCGTTTCAGCTGAAAAGTGACTGCCGTTACATGAAACGAAGTCTTGCTTGTAGGAAGCCACAGAGCCTGCGATTTAACTCCATTTCTGAAGGGAAACACACAGCACAGTTCTCATCCATGGATCTCTCTCTGCTTTAGAGCAAGAAGCACACTCTTGCTTTCTAGATGCTCTAATACAGCAGGAAACTTGAGTGTGCTGAGAACCAATGAACGGTGTTTCCTACACATACGGACCATATCTAGGCTAACTCAGCTTCTGAACCTGATACAAAGCACTGGTTCTCTAACATCCAATGCTTTTCAGTGAAGATAGATAACTTGTTAGCTTCGTGAACGATGTCGTTCGTTTGAGCTGAAAAGTGCTGCCCTTACCTGAAACGAAGTCTTGCTTGTAGGAAGACACAGAGCCTGGGATTTAACTCCATTTCTGAAGGGAAACACACAGCAGAGTTCTCATCCATGGATCACACTATGCTTTAGAGCAAGAAGCACGCTCTTGCTTTCCAAGTCTCTAATACAGCAGGAAACGTGAGTGTGCTCAGAACAAAAGAACGGTGTTTCCTACACATAATGACCATATCTAGTTCAACTCTGCGTCTGAAACTGAAACAAACCACAGGTCCTCTAACATCCAATGCTTGTCAGTTAAGATGAGAAACGTGTGAGCTTCATGAACGATGTAGTTCATTTGAGCTGTAAAGTAACTGCCCTTACTTGAAACGAAGTCTTCCTTGTAACAAGACTCAGAGCCTGGGATTTAACTCCTTTTCTGAAGTGAAACATAAAGCAGAGTTCTCATCCATTGATCACACTCTACTTTAGAGCAAGAAGCACGCTCTAGCTTTCTAGATTCTCTAAGAATAAGGAAACGTGAGTGTGCTGAGAACGATAGAACGGTGTTTCCTACACATATGGACCATATCTACTCCAACACTCCTTCTGAAACTGATAGAAAGCAGTGGTCCTCTAACATCCGATGCTTGTCAGTTAAGATAAGAAACGTGTGATCTTCGTGAAAGATGTAGTTCGTTTGAGATGAAATGTGACTGCCCCTACCTGAAACGAAGTCTTGATTTTAGGAAGACAGAGAGCGTGAGATTTAACTCCATTTCTGAAGGAAACACACAGCATAGTTCTCATCCATGGATAACACTCTGCTTTAGAGCAGGAAGCACGCTCTTGTTTTCTAGATTGTCTAATAGAGCAGGAAATGTGAGTGTGCTCAGAACAAAAGAACGGTGTTTCCTACACATACGGACTATATCTAGTCCAACTCTGCTTCTGAAACTGATGCAAAGCACTGGTTCTCTAACATCCGATGCTTGTCAGTTAAGATGAGAAACGTGTGAGCTTCGTGAAAGATGTAGTTCGTTTGAGCTGAAAAGTGACTCCCCTTACCTGAAACGAAGTAGTGCTTGTTGGAAGACACAGAGCCTGGGATTTAACTCCATTTCTTAAGGGAAACACATAGCATAGTCCTCATCTGTGGATCACACTCTGCTTTAGAGCAAGAAGAATGCTCTTGCTTTCTAGACTCTCTAACACAGCAGGAAATGAGAGTGTGCTCAGAACAAAAGAACGGTGTTTCATACACATACAGACCATGTCTAGTTGAACTCTGCTTCTGAAACTGAAACAAACCACACATCCTCTAACATCCAATGCTTGTCAGTTAAGATGAGAAATGTGTGAGCTTCGTGAATGATGAATTTTGACGAAGTCTTGCTTGTAGGAAGACTCAGAGCATGGGATTTAACTCCATTTCTGAAGGGAAACACACAGCAGACTTCTCATCAATAGATCACACTATGCGTTAGAGCAAGACCACGCTCTAGCTTTCTAGAGTCTTTAAGAAACCAGGAAACGTGAGTGTGCTGAGAAAAAATGAACGGTGTTTTCTACACTTACAGACCATATCTAGTCAAAGTCTTCTTCTGAAACTGATACAAAGCACTGGTCTTCTAACATCCGATGCTTGTCAGTTAAGATGAGAAACGTGTGAGCTTCGTGAAAGATGTAGTTCGTTTGAGCTGAATACTGACTGCCCTTCCCTAAAACGAAATCGTGCTTGTAGGAAGACACAGAGCCTGGGATTTAACTCCATTTCTGAAGAGAAACACACAGCAGAGTTCTCATCCATTGATCACACTCTGCTTTAGAGCAAGAAGCACGCTCTGGCTTTCTAGAGCCTCTAAGAGAGCAGGAAAGGTGAGTGTGCTGAGAATAAAAGAACGGTGTTTCCTACACATACGGTCCATATCTAGTCTAACACTGCTTCTGAAACAGATACAAAGCACTGGTTCTCTAACATCCGATGCTTGTCAGTTAAGAAGACAAACGTGTGAGCTTCGTGAAAGATTAGTTTGTTTCAGCTGAAAACTGACTGCCCTTACCTAAAATGAAATCTTGATGGAGGAAGAAAGAGAGCCTGGGATTTCACTCCATTTCTGAAGGGAAACACACAGCATAGTTCTCATCCATGGATCACACTCTGCTTTAGAGCAAGAAGCACGCTCTTGCTTTCTAGAGTCTCTAATACAGCAGGAAACGAGTGTGTGCTCAGAAAAAAAGAACGGTGTTTCCCACACATAAGGACCATATCTAGTTCAAATCTGCTTCTAAAATTGACACAAACCACAGGTCCTCTCACATTCAATGCTTGTCAGATAAGATGAGAAACGTGTGAGCTTTGTGAATGATGTAGTTCGTTTAAGCTGAAAAGTGACTGCCCTTACCTGAAACGAAGTCTTGCTTGTAGGAAGCCACAGAGCCTGCGATTTAACTCCATTTCTGAAGGGAAACACACAGCAGAGTTCTCATCCATTGATCACACTCTGCTTTAGAGCAAGAAGCACGCTCTAGCTTTCTAGAGTCTCTAATACAGCAGGAAAGGTGAGTGTGCTGAGAATAAAAGAACGGTGTTTCCTACACATACGGACCATATCTAGTCTAACTCTGCTTCTGAAACTGATACAAAGCACTGGTTCTCTAACATCCGATGCTTGTCAGTTAAGATGAGAAACGTGTGAGCTTCGTGAAAGATGTAGTTCGTTTGAGCTGAAAAGTGACTGCCCTTACCTGAAACGAAGTAGTGCTTTTTGGAAGACACAGAGCCTGGGATTTAACTCCATTTCTTAAGGGAAACACATAGCATAGTTCTCATCTGTGGATCACACTCTGCTTTAGAGCAAGAAGAATGCTCTTGCTTTCTAGACTCTCTAACACAGCAGGAAATGAGAGTGTGCTCAGAACAAAGAACGGTGTTTCATACACATATGGACCAGGTCTAGTTGAACTCTGCTTCTGAAACTGAAACAAACCACACGTCCTCTAACATCCAATGCTTGTCAGTTAAGATGAGAAATGTGTGAGCTTCGTGAACGATGAATTTTGTTTGAGATGTAAAGTAACTGCCCTTAACTGAAACGAAGTCTTGCTTGTAGGAAGACTCAGAGCATGGGATTTAACTCCATTTCTGAAGGGAAACACACAGCAGAGTTCTCATCAATAGATCACACTATGCTTTAGAGCAAGACCACGCTCTAACTTTCTAGAGTCTTTAAGAAACCAGGAAACATGAGTGTGCTGAGAAAAAATGAACGGTGTTTTCTACACTTACAGACCATATCTAGTCAAAGTCTTCTTCTAAAACTGATACAAAGCACTGGTCTTCTAACATCCGATGCTTGTCAGTTAAGATGAGAAACGTGTGAGCTTCGTGAACGATGTAGTTCGTTTGAGCTGAAAAGTCACTGCCCTTACCTGAAACGAAGTCTTGCTTGTAGGAAGACACAGAGCCTGGGATTTAACAACATTTCTGAAGGGAAACACACAGCAGAGTTCTCATCCATGGATCTGTCTCTGCTTTAGAGCAAGAAGCAAACTCTTACTTTCTAGAGGCTCTAATAAAGCAGGAAACTTGAGTGTGCTGAGAACCAAAGAACGGTGTTTCCTACACATACGGACCATATCTAGGCTAACTCAGCTTGTGAAACTGATACAAAGCACTGGTTCTCTAACATCCAATGCCTTTCAGTGAAAATAGGAAACTTGTTAGCTTCGTGAACGATGTAGTTCGTTTGAGCTGAAAAGTGACTGCCCTTACCTGAAACGAAGTCTTGCTTGTAGGAAGACACAGAGACTGGGATTTACCTCCATTTCTGAAGGGAAACACACAGCAGAGTTCTCATCCATGGATCACACTATGCTTTAGAGCAAGAAGAACGCTCTTGCTTTCCAGAGTCTCTAATACAGCAGGAAACGTGAGTGTGCTCAGAACCAAAGAACGGTGTTTCCTACACATAATGACCATATCTATTTCAACTCTGCGTCTGAAACTGAAACAAACCACAGGTCCTCTAACATCCAATGCTTGTCAGTTAAGATGATAAACGTGTGAGCTTCATGAACGATGTAGTTCATTTGAGCTGTAAGTAACTGCCCTTACTTGAAACGAAGTCTTCCTTGTAACAAGACTCAGAGCCTGGGATTTAACTCCTTTTCTGAAGTGAAACACACAGCAGAGTTCTCATCCATTGATCACACTCTGCTTTAGAGCAAGAAGCACGCTCTAGCTTTCTAGATTCTCTAAGAAAGCAGGAAAAGTGAGTGTGCTGAGAACAATAGAACGGTGTTTCCTACACATATGGACCATATCTACTCCAACACTCCTTCTGAAACTGATAGAAAGCAGTGGTCCTCTAACATCCGATGCTTGTCTGTTAAGATAAGAAACGTGTGATCTTCGTGAAAGATGTAGTTCGTTTGAGATGAAATGTGACTGCCCCTACCTGAAACGAAGTCTTGATTTTAGGAAGACAGAGAGCGTGAGATTTAACTCCATTTCTGAAGGAAACACACAGCATAGTTCTCATCCATGGATAACACTCTGCTTTAGAGCAGGAATCACGCTCTTGTTTTCTAGATTGTCTAATAGAGCAGGAAATGTGAGTGTGCTCAGAACAAAAGAACGGTGTTTCCTACACATACGGACTATATCTAGTCCAACTCTGCTTCTGAAACTGATACAAAGCACTGGTCCTCTCACATCCAATGCTTGTCAGTTAAGATGAGAAACGTGTGAGCTTCGTGAACGAGTAGTTCCTTAGAGTTGTAAAGTAACTGTCCTTACCTGAAACGAAGTCTTGCTTGTAGGAAGTCTCAGAGCCTGGGATTTAACTCCATTTCTGAAGTGAAACACACAACAGAGTTCTCATCCATTGATCACACTCTGCTTTAGAGCAAGAAGCACGCTCTAGCTTTCTAGAGTCTCTAATACAGCAGGAAAGGTGAGTGTGCTGAGAATAAAAGAACGGAGTTTCCTACACATACGGACCATATCTAGTCTAACTCTGCTTCTGAAACTGATACAGAGCACTGGTTCTCTAACATCCAATGCTTGTCAGTTAAGATGAGAAACGTGTGAGCTTCGTGAAAGATGTAGTTCGTTTGAGCTGAAAAGTGACTGCCCTTACCTGAAACGAAGTAGTGCTTGTTGGAAGACACAGAGCCTGGGATTTAACTCCATTTCTTAAGGGAAACACATAGCATAGTTCTCATCCGTGGATCACACTCTGCTTTAGAGCAAGAAGAATGCTCTTGCTTTCCAGACTCTCTAACACAGCAGGAAATGAGAGTGTGCTCAGAACTAAAGAACGGTGTTTCATACACATACAGACCATGTCTAGTTGAACTCTGCTTCTGAAACTGAAACAAACCACACGTCCTCTAACATCCAATGCTTGTCAGTTAAGATGAGAAATGTGTGAGCTTCGTGAACGATGAATTTTGTTTGAGATGTAAAGTAACTGCCCTTAACTGAAACGAAGTCTTGCTTGTAGAAAGACTAAGAGCATGGGATTTAACTCCATTTCTGAAGGGAAACACTCAGCAGAGTTCTCATCAATAGATCACACTATGCTTTAGAGCAAGACCACGCTCTAACTTTCTAGAGTCTTTAAGAAACCAGGAAACGTGAGTGTGCTGAGAAAAAATGAACGGTGTTTTCTACACTTACAGACCATATCTAGTCAAAGTCTTCTTCTGAAACTGATACAAAGCACTGGTCTTCTAACATCCGATGCTTGTCAGTTAAGATGAGAAACGTGTGAGCTTCGTGAAAGATGTAGTTCTTTTGAGTTGAAAACTGACTGCCCTTCCCTAAAACGAAATCTTGCTAGTAGGAAGACACTGAGCCTGGGATTTTACTCCTTTTCTGAAGAGAAACACACAGCAGAGTTCTCATCCATTGATCACACTCTGCTTTAGAGCAAGAAGCACGCTCTTGCTTTCTAGAGTCTCTAATACAGCAGGAAACGTGTGTGTGCTCAGAAAAAAAGAACGGTGTTTCCCACACATAAGGACCATATCTAGTTCAAATCTGCTTCTAAAACTGACACAAACCACAGGTCCTCTAACATTCAATGCTTCTCAGATAAGATGAGAAACGTGTGAGCTTTGTGAATGATGTAGTTCGTTTAAGCTGAAAAGTGACTGCCGTTACCTGAAACGAAGTCTTGCTTGTAGGAGGACACAGAGCCTGGGATTTAACAACATTTCTGAAGTGAAACACACAGCAGAGTTCTCATCCATGGATCTGTCTCTGCTTTAGAGCAAGAAGCACACTCTTTCTTTCTAGAGCTTCTAATACAGCAGGAAACTTGCGTGTGCTGAGAACCAAAGAACGGTGTTTCCTACACATACGGACCATATCTAGGCTAACTCAGCTTCTGAAACTGATACAAAGCACTGGTTCTCTAACATCCAATGCCTTTCAGTGAAAATAGGAAACTTGTTAGCTTCGTGAACGATGTAGTTCGTTTGAGCTGAAAAGTGACTGCCCTTACCTGAAACAAAGTCTTGCTTGTAGGAAGACACAGAGCCTGGGATTTAACTCCATTTCTGAAGGGAAACACACAGCAGAGTTCTCATCCATGGATCACACTATGCTTTAGAGCAAGAAGCACGCTCTTGTTTTCTAGATTGTCTAATAGAGCAGGAAATGTGAGTGTGCTCAGAACAAAAGAACCGTGTTTCCTACACATACGGACCATATCTAGTCCAACTCTGCTTCTGAAACTGATACAAAGCACTGGTCCTCTCACATCCAATGCTTGTCAGTTAAGATGAGAAACGTGTGAGCTTCGTGAACGAGTAGTTCCTTAGAGTTGTAAAGTAACTGTCCTTACCTGAAACGAAGTCTTGCTTGTAGGAAGACTCAGAGCCTGGGATTTAACTCCATTTCTGAAGTGAAACACACAACAGAGTTCTCATCCATTGATCACACTCTGCTTTAGAGCAAGAAGCACGCTCTAACTTTTTAGAGTCTTTAAGAAACCAGGAAACATGAGTGTGCTGAGAAAAAATGAACGGTGTTTTCTACACTTACAGACCATATCTAGTCAAAGTCTTCTTCTGAAACTGATACAAAGCACTGGTCTTCTAACATCCGATGCTTGTCAGTTAAGATGAGAAACGTGTGAGCTTCGTGAAAGATGTAGTTCGTTTGAGCTGAAAACTGACTGCCCTTCCCTAAAACGAAATCTTGCTTGTAGGAAGACACAGAGCCTGGGATTTAACTCCTTTTCTGAAGAGAAACACACAGCAGAGTTCTCATCCATTGATCACACTCTCCTTTATAGCAAGAAGCACGCTCTTGCTTTCTAGAGTCTCTAATACAGCAGGAAACGAGAGTGTGCTCAGAAAAAAAGAATGGTGTTTCCCACACATAAGGACCATATCTAGTTCAAATCTGCTTCTAAAATTGACACAAACCACAGGTCCTCTAACATTCAATGCTTGTCAGATAAGATGAGAAACGTGTGAGCTTTGTGAATGATGTAGTTCGTTTAAGCTGAAAAGTGACTGCCGTTACATGAAACAAAGTCTTGCTTGTAGGAAGCCACAGAGCCTGCGATTTAACTCCGTTTCTGAAGGGAAATACACAGCACAGTTCTCATCCATGGATCTGTCTCTGCTTTAGAGCAAGAAGCACACTCTTGCTTTCTAGAGACTCTAATACAGCAGGAAACTTGAGTGTACTGAGAACCAAAGAACGGTGTTTCCTACACATACGGACCATATCTAGGCTAACTCAGCTTCTGAAACTGATACAAAGCACTGGTTCTCTAACATCCAATGCCTTTCAGTGAAGATAGGAAACTTGTTAGCTTCGTGAACGATGTAGTTCGTTTGAGCTGAAAAGTGACTGCCCTTACCTGAAACGAAGTCTTGCTTGTAGGAAGACACAGAGCCTGGGATTTACCTCCATTTCTGAAGGGAAACACACAGCAGAGTTCTCATCCATGGATCACACTATGCTTTAGAGCAAGATGCACGCTCTTTCTTTCCAGAGTCTCTAATACAGCAGGAAACGTGAGTGTGCTCAAAACAAAAGAACGGTGTTTCCTACACATAATGACCATATCTAGTTCAACTCTGCGTCTGAAACTGAAACAAAACACAGGTCCTCTAACATCCAATGCTTGTCAGTTAAGATGAGAAACGTGTGAGCTTCATGAACGATGTAGTTCATTTGAGCTGTACAGTAACTGCCCTTACTTGAAACGAAGTCTTCCTTGTAACAAGACTCAGAGCCTGGGATTCAACTCCTTTTCTGAAGTGAAACACACAGCAGAGTTCTCATCCATAGATCACACTCTGCTTTAGAGCAAGAAGCATGCTCTAGCTTTCTAGATTCTCTAAGAAAGCAGGAAACGTGAGTGTGCTGAGAACAATAGAACGGTGTTTCCTACACATATGGACCATATCTACTCCAACACTCCTTCTGAAACTGATAGAAAGCAGTGGTCCTCTATCATCCGATGCTTGTCACTTAAGATAAGAAACGTGTGATCTTCATGAAAGATGTAGTTCGTTTGAGATGAAATGTGACTGCCCCTACCTGAAACGAAGTCTTGATTTTAGGAAGACAGAGAGCGTGAGATTTAACTCCATTTCTGAAGGGAAACACACAGCATAGTTCTCATCCATGGATCACACTCTGCTTTAGAGCAGGAAGCACGCTCTTGTTTTCTAGATTGTCTAATAGAGCAGGAAATGTGAGTGTGCTCAGAACAAAAGAACCGTGTTTCCTACACATACGGACCATATCTAGGCCAACTCTGCTTCTGAAAATGATACAAAGCACTGGTCCTCTCACATCCAATGCTTGTCAGTTAAGATGAGAAACGTGTGAGCTTCGTGAACGAGTTGTTCCTTAGAGTTGTAAAGTAACTGTCCTTACCTGAAACGAAGTCTTGCTTGTAGGAAGACTCAGAGCCTGGGATTTAACTCCATTTCTGAAGTGAAACACACAACAGAGTTCTCATCCATTGATCACACTCTGCTTTAGAGCAAGAAGCACGCTCTAGCTTTCTAGACTCTCTAACACAGCAGGAAATGAGAGTGTGCTCAGAACAAAAGAACGTTGTTTCATACACATACGGACCATGTCTAGTTAAACTCTGCTTCTGAAACTGAAACAAACCACATGTCCTCTAACATCCAATGCTTGTCAGTTAAGATGAGAAATGTGTGAGCTTCGTGAAAGATGAATTTTGTTTGAGATGTAAAGTAACTGCCCTTAACTGATACGAAGTCTTGCTTGTAGAAAGACTCAGAGCATGGGATTTAACTCCATTTCTGAAGGGAAACACACAGCAGAGTTCTCATCAATAGAACACACTATGCTTTAGAGCAAGACCACGCTCTAACTTTCTAGAGTCTTTAAGAAACCAGGAAACGTGAGTGTGCTGAGAAAAAATGAACGGTGTTTTCTACACTTACAGACCATATCTAGTCAAAGTCATCTTCTGAAACTGATACAAAGCACTGGTCTTCTAACATCCGATGCTTGTCAGTTAAGATGAGAAACGTGTGAGCTTCGTGAAAGATGTAGTTCGTTTGAGCTGAAAACTGACTGCCCTTCCCTAAAATGAAATCTTGCTTGTAGGAAGACACAGAGCCTGGGATTTAACTCCATTTCTGAAGAGAAACACACAGCAGAGTTCTCATCCATTGATCACACTCTGCTTTAGAGCAAGAAGCACGCTCTAGCTTTCTAGAGCCTCTAAGTGAGCAGGAAAGGTGAGTGTGCTGAGAATAAAAGAACGGTGTTTCCTACACATACAGACCATATCTAGTCTAACACTGCTTCTGAAACAGATACAAAGCACTGGTTCTCTAACATCCGATGCTTGTCAGTTAAGATGTGAAATGTGTGAGCTTCGTGAAAGGTGTAGTTGTTTCATCTGAAAACTGACTGCCCTTACCTAAAACGAAAACTTGATGGAGGAAGAAACAGAGCCTGGGATTTAACTCCATTTCTGAATGGAAACACACAGAATAGTTCTCATCCATGGATCACACAATGCTTTAGAGCAAGAAGCATGCTCTTGCTTTCTAGAATCTCTAATACAGCAGGAAACGTGAGTGTGCTCAGAACTAATGAACCGTGTTTCCTACATATACGGGCCATGTCTACTCCAACTCAGCTTCTGAAACTGATACATAGCACTGGTCCTCTAACATCCAATGCTTTTCAGTGAAGATGGGAAACTTGTTAGCTTCGTGAACGATGTAGTTCATTTGAGCTGAAAAGTGACTGCCCTTACCTGAAACGAAGTCTTGCTTGTAGGAAGACACAGAGCCTGGGATTTAACTCCATTTCTGAAGGGAAACAGACAGCATAGTTCTCATCCATGGATAACACTCTGCTTTAGAGCAAGAAGCACGCTCTTGCTTTCTAGAATCTCTAATACAGCAGGAAACGTGAGTGTGCTCAGAAGAAAAGAATGGTTTTTCCTATACATATGGACCATATCTAGGTCAACTCTTCTTGAAATTGATACAAACCAAAGGTCCTCTAACATCCAATGCTTCTCAGTTAAGATGAGAATCTTGTGAGCTTTGTGAACGATGTAGTTCCTTTGAGCTGAAATGTGACTGCCCCTACCTGAAACGAACTCTTGATTTTAGGAAGACAGAGAGCGTGAGATTTACTCCATTTCTGAAGGGAAACACAAAGCATAGTTCTCATCCATGGATCACACTCTACTTTAGAGCAAGAAGCACGCTCTTGTTTCCTAGATTGTCTAACAGAGCAGGAAATTTGAGTGTGCTCAGAACAAAAGAACGGTGTTTCCTACACATACGGACAATATCTAGTCCAACTCTGCTTCTGAAACTGAAACAAACCACAGGTCCTTTAACATCCAATGCTTGTCAGTTAAGATGAGAAACGTGTGAGCTTCGTGAACGATGTAGTTCGTTATAGGTGTAAAGTAAGTGCCCTTACCTGAAACGAAGTCTTGCTTGTAGGAAGACTCAGAGCCTGTGATTTAATTCCATTTGTGAAGTGAAAAACACAACAGAGTTCTTATCCATTGATCACACTCTGCTTTAGAGCAAGAAGCACGCTCTAGCTTTCTAGAGTCTCTAAGACAGCAGGAAACGTGAGTGTGATGAGAACAAAAGAACAGTGTTTCCTACACATACGGACCATCACTAGTCCAACTCTGCTTCTGAAACTGATACAAAGCACTGGTCCTCTCACGTCCAATGCTTGTCAGTTAAGATGAGAAACGTGTGAGCTTCGTGAACGAGTAGTTCCTTAGAGTTGAAAAGTAACTGTCCTTACCTGAAACGAAGTCTTGCTTGTAGGAAGACTCAGAGCCTGGGATTTAACTCCATTTCTGAAGTGAAACACACAACAGAGTTCTCATCCATTGATCACACTCTGCTTTAGAGCAAGAAGCACGCTCTAGCTTTCTAGATTCTCTAAGACAGCAGGAAATGTGAGTGTGCTGAGAATAAAAGAACGGTGTTTTCTACACATACGGACCATATCTAGTCTAACTCTGCTTCTGAAACTGATACAGAGCACTGGTTCTCTAACATCCAATGCTTGTCAGTTAAGATGAGAAACGTGTGAGCTTCGTGAAAGATGTAGTTCGTTTGAGCTGAAAAGTGACTGCCCTTACCTGAAACGAAGTAGTGCTTGTTGGAAGACACAGAGCCTGGGATTTAACTCCATTTCTTAAGGGAAACACATAGCATAGTTCTCATCCGTGGATCACACTCTGCTTTAGAGCAAGAAGAATGCTCTTGCTTTCCAGACTCTCTAACACAGCAGGAAATGAGAGTGTGCTCAGAACTAAAGAACGGTGTTTCATACACATACAGACCATGTCTAGTTGAACTCTGCTTCTGAAACTGAAACAAACCACACGTCCTCTAACATCCAATGCTTGTCAGTTAAGATGAGAAATGTGTGAGCTTCGTGAACGATGAATTTTGTTTGAGATGTAAAGTAACTGCCCTTAACTGAAACGAAGTCTTGCTTGTAGAAAGACTAAGAGCATGGGATTTAACTCCATTTCTGAAGGGAAACACTCAGCAGAGTTCTCATCAATAGATCACACTATGCTTTAGAGCAAGACCACGCTCTAACTTTCTAGAGTCTTTAAGAAACCAGGAAACGTGAGTGTGCTGAGAAAAAATGAACGGTGTTTTCTACACTTACAGACCATATCTAGTCAAAGTCTTCTTCTGAAACTGATACAAAGCACTGGTCTTCTAACATCCGATGCTTGTCAGTTAAGATGAGAAACGTGTGAGCTTCGTGAAAGATGTAGTTCTTTTGAGTTGAAAACTGACTGCCCTTCCCTAAAACGAAATCTTGCTAGTAGGAAGACACTGAGCCTGGGATTTTACTCCTTTTCTGAAGAGAAACACACAGCAGAGTTCTCATCCATTGATCACACTCTGCTTTAGAGCAAGAAGCACGCTCTTGCTTTCTAGAGTCTCTAATACAGCAGGAAACGTGTGTGTGCTCAGAAAAAAAGAACGGTGTTTCCCACACATAAGGACCATATCTAGTTCAAATCTGCTTCTAAAACTGACACAAACCACAGGTCCTCTAACATTCAATGCTTCTCAGATAAGATGAGAAACGTGTGAGCTTTGTGAATGATGTAGTTCGTTTAAGCTGAAAAGTGACTGCCGTTACCTGAAACGAAGTCTTGCTTGTAGGAGGACACAGAGCCTGGGATTTAACAACATTTCTGAAGTGAAACACACAGCAGAGTTCTCATCCATGGATCTGTCTCTGCTTTAGAGCAAGAAGCACACTCTTTCTTTCTAGAGCTTCTAATACAGCAGGAAACTTGCGTGTGCTGAGAACCAAAGAACGGTGTTTCCTACACATACGGACCATATCTAGGCTAACTCAGCTTCTGAAACTGATACAAAGCACTGGTTCTCTAACATCCAATGCCTTTCAGTGAAAATAGGAAACTTGTTAGCTTCGTGAACGATGTAGTTCGTTTGAGCTGAAAAGTGACTGCCCTTACCTGAAACAAAGTCTTGCTTGTAGGAAGACACAGAGCCTGGGATTTAACTCCATTTCTGAAGGGAAACACACAGCAGAGTTCTCATCCATGGATCACACTATGCTTTAGAGCAAGAAGCACGCTCTTGTTTTCTAGATTGTCTAATAGAGCAGGAAATGTGAGTGTGCTCAGAACAAAAGAACCGTGTTTCCTACACATACGGACCATATCTAGTCCAACTCTGCTTCTGAAACTGATACAAAGCACTGGTCCTCTCACATCCAATGCTTGTCAGTTAAGATGAGAAACGTGTGAGCTTCGTGAACGAGTAGTTCCTTAGAGTTGTAAAGTAACTGTCCTTACCTGAAACGAAGTCTTGCTTGTAGGAAGACTCAGAGCCTGGGATTTAACTCCATTTCTGAAGTGAAACACACAACAGAGTTCTCATCCATTGATCACACTCTGCTTTAGAGCAAGAAGCACGCTCTAACTTTTTAGAGTCTTTAAGAAACCAGGAAACATGAGTGTGCTGAGAAAAAATGAACGGTGTTTTCTACACTTACAGACCATATCTAGTCAAAGTCTTCTTCTGAAACTGATACAAAGCACTGGTCTTCTAACATCCGATGCTTGTCAGTTAAGATGAGAAACGTGTGAGCTTCGTGAAAGATGTAGTTCGTTTGAGCTGAAAACTGACTGCCCTTCCCTAAAACGAAATCTTGCTTGTAGGAAGACACAGAGCCTGGGATTTAACTCCTTTTCTGAAGAGAAACACACAGCAGAGTTCTCATCCATTGATCACACTCTCCTTTATAGCAAGAAGCACGCTCTTGCTTTCTAGAGTCTCTAATACAGCAGGAAACGAGAGTGTGCTCAGAAAAAAAGAATGGTGTTTCCCACACATAAGGACCATATCTAGTTCAAATCTGCTTCTAAAATTGACACAAACCACAGGTCCTCTAACATTCAATGCTTGTCAGATAAGATGAGAAACGTGTGAGCTTTGTGAATGATGTAGTTCGTTTAAGCTGAAAAGTGACTGCCGTTACATGAAACAAAGTCTTGCTTGTAGGAAGCCACAGAGCCTGCGATTTAACTCCGTTTCTGAAGGGAAATACACAGCACAGTTCTCATCCATGGATCTGTCTCTGCTTTAGAGCAAGAAGCACACTCTTGCTTTCTAGAGACTCTAATACAGCAGGAAACTTGAGTGTACTGAGAACCAAAGAACGGTGTTTCCTACACATACGGACCATATCTAGGCTAACTCAGCTTCTGAAACTGATACAAAGCACTGGTTCTCTAACATCCAATGCCTTTCAGTGAAGATAGGAAACTTGTTAGCTTCGTGAACGATGTAGTTCGTTTGAGCTGAAAAGTGACTGCCCTTACCTGAAACGAAGTCTTGCTTGTAGGAAGACACAGAGCCTGGGATTTACCTCCATTTCTGAAGGGAAACACACAGCAGAGTTCTCATCCATGGATCACACTATGCTTTAGAGCAAGATGCACGCTCTTTCTTTCCAGAGTCTCTAATACAGCAGGAAACGTGAGTGTGCTCAAAACAAAAGAACGGTGTTTCCTACACATAATGACCATATCTAGTTCAACTCTGCGTCTGAAACTGAAACAAAACACAGGTCCTCTAACATCCAATGCTTGTCAGTTAAGATGAGAAACGTGTGAGCTTCATGAACGATGTAGTTCATTTGAGCTGTACAGTAACTGCCCTTACTTGAAACGAAGTCTTCCTTGTAACAAGACTCAGAGCCTGGGATTCAACTCCTTTTCTGAAGTGAAACACACAGCAGAGTTCTCATCCATAGATCACACTCTGCTTTAGAGCAAGAAGCATGCTCTAGCTTTCTAGATTCTCTAAGAAAGCAGGAAACGTGAGTGTGCTGAGAACAATAGAACGGTGTTTCCTACACATATGGACCATATCTACTCCAACACTCCTTCTGAAACTGATAGAAAGCAGTGGTCCTCTATCATCCGATGCTTGTCACTTAAGATAAGAAACGTGTGATCTTCATGAAAGATGTAGTTCGTTTGAGATGAAATGTGACTGCCCCTACCTGAAACGAAGTCTTGATTTTAGGAAGACAGAGAGCGTGAGATTTAACTCCATTTCTGAAGGGAAACACACAGCATAGTTCTCATCCATGGATCACACTCTGCTTTAGAGCAGGAAGCACGCTCTTGTTTTCTAGATTGTCTAATAGAGCAGGAAATGTGAGTGTGCTCAGAACAAAAGAACCGTGTTTCCTACATATACGGACCATATCTAGGCCAACTCTGCTTCTGAAAATGATACAAAGCACTGGTCCTCTCACATCCAATGCTTGTCAGTTAAGATGAGAAACGTGTGAGCTTCGTGAACGAGTTGTTCCTTAGAGTTGTAAAGTAACTGTCCTTACCTGAAACGAAGTCTTGCTTGTAGGAAGACTCAGAGCCTGGGATTTAACTCCATTTCTGAAGTGAAACACACAACAGAGTTCTCATCCATTGATCACACTCTGCTTTAGAGCAAGAAGCACGCTCTAGCTTTCTAGACTCTCTAACACAGCAGGAAATGAGAGTGTGCTCAGAACAAAAGAACGTTGTTTCATACACATACGGACCATGTCTAGTTAAACTCTGCTTCTGAAACTGAAACAAACCACATGTCCTCTAACATCCAATGCTTGTCAGTTAAGATGAGAAATGTGTGAGCTTCGTGAAAGATGAATTTTGTTTGAGATGTAAAGTAACTGCCCTTAACTGATACGAAGTCTTGCTTGTAGAAAGACTCAGAGCATGGGATTTAACTCCATTTCTGAAGGGAAACACACAGCAGAGTTCTCATCAATAGAACACACTATGCTTTAGAGCAAGACCACGCTCTAACTTTCTAGAGTCTTTAAGAAACCAGGAAACGTGAGTGTGCTGAGAAAAAATGAACGGTGTTTTCTACACTTACAGACCATATCTAGTCAAAGTCATCTTCTGAAACTGATACAAAGCACTGGTCTTCTAACATCCGATGCTTGTCAGTTAAGATGAGAAACGTGTGAGCTTCGTGAAAGATGTAGTTCGTTTGAGCTGAAAACTGACTGCCCTTCCCTAAAATGAAATCTTGCTTGTAGGAAGACACAGAGCCTGGGATTTAACTCCATTTCTGAAGAGAAACACACAGCAGAGTTCTCATCCATTGATCACACTCTGCTTTAGAGCAAGAAGCACGCTCTAGCTTTCTAGAGCCTCTCAGTGAGCAGGAAAGGTGAGTGTGCTGAGAATAAAAGAACGGTGTTTCCTACACATACAGACCATATCTAGTCTAACACTGCTTCTGAAACAGATACAAAGCACTGGTTCTCTAACATCCGATGCTTGTCAGTTAAGATGTGAAATGTGTGAGCTTCGTGAAAGGTGTAGTTGTTTCAGCTGAAAACTGACTGCCCTTACCTAAAACGAAAACTTGATGGAGGAAGAAACAGAGCCTGGGATTTAACTCCATTTCTGAATGGAAACACACAGAATAGTTCTCATCCATGGATCACACAATGCTTTAGAGCAAGAAGCATGCTCTTGCTTTCTAGAATCTCTAATACAGCAGGAAACGTGAGTGTGCTCAGAACTAATGAACCGTGTTTCCTACATATACGGGCCATGTCTAGTCCAACTCAGCTTCTGAAACTGATACATAGCACTGGTCCTCTAACATCCAATGCTTTTCAGTGAAGATGGGAAACTTGTTAGCTTCGTGAACGATGTAGTTCATTTGAGCTGAAAAGTGACTGCCCTTACCTGAAACGAAGTCTTGCTTGTAGGAAGACACAGAGCCTGGGATTTAACTCCATTTCTGAAGGGAAACAGACAGCATAGTTCTCATCCATGGATAACACTCTGCTTTAGAGCAAGAAGCACGCTCTTGCTTTCTAGAATCTCTAATACAGCAGGAAACGTGAGTGTGCTCAGAAGAAAAGAATGGTTTTTCCTATACATATGGACCATATCTAGGTCAACTCTTCTTGAAATTGATACAAACCAAAGGTCCTCTAACATCCAATGCTTCTCAGTTAAGATGAGAATCTTGTGAGCTTTGTGAACGATGTAGTTCCTTTGAGCTGAAATGTGACTGCCCCTACCTGAAACGAACTCTTGATTTTAGGAAGACAGAGAGCGTGAGATTTACTCCATTTCTGAAGGGAAACACAAAGCATAGTTCTCATCCATGGATCACACTCTACTTTAGAGCAAGAAGCACGCTCTTGTTTCCTAGATTGTCTAATAGAGCAGGAAATTTGAGTGTGCTCAGAACAAAAGAACGGTGTTTCCTACACATACGGACAATATCTAGTCCAACTCTGCTTCTGAAACTGAAACAAACCACAGGTCCTTTAACATCCAATGCTTGTCAGTTAAGATGAGAAACGTGTGAGCTTCGTGAACGATGTAGTTCGTTATAGGTGTAAAGTAACTGCCCTTACCTGAAACGAAGTCTTGCTTGTAGGAAGACTCAGAGCCTGTGATTTAATTCCATTTGTGAAGTGAAAAACACAACAGAGTTCTTATCCATTGATCACACTCTGCTTTAGAGCAAGAAGCACGCTCTAGCTTTCTAGAGTCTCTAAGACAGCAGGAAACGTGAGTGTGATGAGAACAAAAGAACAGTGTTTCCTACACATACGGACCATCACTAGTCCAACTCTGCTTCTGAAACTGATACAAAGCACTGGTCCTCTCACGTCCAATGCTTGTCAGTTAAGATGAGAAACGTGTGAGCTTCGTGAACGAGTAGTTCCTTAGAGTTGAAAAGTAACTGTCCTTACCTGAAACGAAGTCTTGCTTGTAGGAAGACTCAGAGCCTGGGATTTAACTCCATTTCTGAAGTGAAACACACAACAGAGTTCTCATCCATTGATCACACTCTGCTTTAGAGCAAGAAGCACGCTCTAGCTTTCTAGATTCTCTAAGACAGCAGGAAATGTGAGTGTGCTGAGAATAAAAGAATGGTGTTTTCTACACATACGGACCATATCTAGTCTAACTCTGCTTCTGAAACAGATACAAAGCACTGGTTCTCTAACATCTGATGCTTGTCAGTTAAGATGAGAAACGTGTGAGCTTCGTGAAAGATGTAGTTCGTTTGAGCTGAAAACTGAGTGCCCTTACCTAAAACGAAATCTTGAGGGAGGAAGAAACAGAGCCTGGGATTTCAGTCCATTTCTGAAGGGAAACACACAGCATAGTTTTCATCCATGAATCACACTCTGCTTTAGAGCAAGAAGCACGCTCTTGTTTTCTAGAGTCTCTAATACAGCAGGAAACGAGAGTGTGCTCAGAAAACAAGAACGGTGTTTCCCACACATAAGGACCATATCTAGTTCAAATCTGCTTCTAAAATTGATACAAACCACAGGTCCTCTAACATTCAATGCTTGTCAGTTAAGATGAGAAACGTGTGAGCTTTGTGAATGATGTAGTTCGTTTAAGCTGAAAAGTGACTGCAGTTACATGAAACGAAGTCTTGCTTGTAGGAAGCCACAGAGCCTGCGATTTAACTCCATTTCTGAAGGGAAACACACAGCACAGTTCTCATCCATGGATCTCTCTCTGCTTTAGAGCAAGAAGCACACTCTTGCTTTCTAGAGGCTCTAATACAGCAGGACACTTGAGTGTGCTGAGAACAAAAGAACGGTGTTTCCTACACATATGGACCATATCTAGCCTACCTCAGCTTCTGAAACTGATACAAAGCACTGGTCTTCTAACATCCAATGCTTTTCAGTGAAGATAGGAAACTTGTTAGCTTCGTGGACGATGTAGTTCGTTTAAGCTGAAAAGTGACTGCCGTTACATGAAACAAATTCATGCTTGTAGGAAGACACAGAGCCTGGGATTTAACTCCATTTCTGAAGGGAAACACACAGCAGAGTTCTCATGCATTGATCACACTATGCTTTAGAGCAAGAAGCACGCTCTAGCTTTCTAGAGTCTCTAAGACAGCAGGAAAGGTGAGTGTGCTGAGAATAAAAGAACGGTGTTTCCTACACATACGGACCATATCTAGTCTAACTCTGCTTCGGAAACTGATACAAAGCACTGGTCCTCTAACATCCGATGCTTGTCAGTTAAGATGAGAAACGTGTGAGCTTTGTGAAAGATGTAGTTCTTTTGAGCTGAAAAGTGACTGCCCTTTCCTGAAACGAGGTAGTGCTTGTTGGAAGACACAGAGCCTGGGATTTAATTCCATTTCTTAAGGGAAACACATAGCATAGTTCTCATCTGTGGATCACACTCTGCTTTAGAGCAAGAAGCATGCTCTTGCTTTCTAGAGTCTCTAATACAGAAGGAAACTTGAGTGTGCTCAGAACTAATGAACCGTGTTTCCTACATGTACAGGCCATATCTAGTCCAACTCTGCTTCTGAAACTGATACAAAGCACTGGTCCTCTAACATCCAATACTTGTCAGTTAAGATGAGAAACGCGTGAGCTTAGTGAACGATATAGTTCCTTTGAGCTGAAAAGTGACTGCCCTTAACTGAAACGAGGTCGTGATTGTAGGAAGACACCGAGCCTGATGTTTAACTCCATTTAGGAAGGGAAACACACAGCATAGTTCTCATCCATGGATCACACTCTGCTTTAGAGCAAGAAGAACGCTATTGATTTCTAGAGTCTCTAATACAGCAGGAAACGAGAGTGTGCTCAGAAGAAAAGATCGGTGTTTCGTACACATACAGACCATATCTAGTTCAACTCTGCTTATGAAACTGAAACAAACCACAGGTCCTCTAACATCCAATGCTTGTCAGTTAAGATGAAAAATGTGTGAGCTTCGTGAATGATGTAGTTTGTTTGACCTGTAAAGTAACTGCCCTTAACTGAAACGAAGTCTTGCTTGTAGGAAGAATCAGAGCCTAAGATTTAACTCCATTTCTGAAGGGAAACACACAGCACAGTTCTCATCCATGGATCTCTCTCTGCTTTAGAGCAAGAAGCACACACTTGCTTTCTAGAGGCTCTAATACAGCAGGAAACTTGAGTGTGCTGAGAACAAAAGAACGGTGTTTCCTACACATATGGACCATATCTAGCCTAACTCAGCTTCTGAAACTGATACAAAGCACTGGTCCTCTAACATCCAATGCTTTTCAGTGAAGATAGGAAACTTGTTAGCTTCGTGAACGATGTAGTTCATTTGAGCTGAAAAGTGAATGCCTTTACCTGAAACGAAGCCTTGCTTGTAGGAAGACACAGAGCCTGGGATTTTACTCCATTTCTGAAGGGAAACACACAGCAGAGTTCTCATCCATGGATCACCCTATGCTTTAGAGCAAGAAGCACGCTCTAGCTTTCTAGAATCTCTAAGACAGCAGGAAACGTGACTGTGCTGAGAACAATAGAACGGTGTTTCCTACACATATGGACCATATGTACTCCAACACTCCTTCTGAAACTGATAGAAAGCAGTGGTCCTCTAACATCCAATGCTTGTCAATTAAGATAAGAAACGTGTGATCTTCGTGAAAGATGTAGTTCGTTTGAGATGAAATGTGACTGCCCCTACCTGAAACGAAGTCTTGATTTTAGGAAGACAGAGAGCGTGAGATTTAACTCCATTTCTTAAGGGAAACACACAGCATAGTTCTCATCCATGGATCACACTCTGCTTTAGAGCAAGAAGCACGCGCTTGTTTTCTAGATTGTCTAATAGAGCAGGAAATGTGAGTGTGCTCAGAACAAAAGAACGGTGTTTCCTACACATACGGACAATATCTAGTCCAACTCTGCTTCTGAAACTGATACAAAGCACTGGTCCTTTCACATCCAATGCTTGTCAGTTAAGATGAGAAACGTGGGAGCTTTGTGAACGAGTAGTTCCTTAGAGTTGTAAAGTACCTGTCCTTACCTGAAACGAAGTCTTGCTTGTAGGAAGACTCAGAGCCTGGGATTTAACTCCATTTCTGAAGTGAAACACACAACAGAGTTCTCATCCATTGATCACACTCTGCTTTAGAGCAAGAAGCACGCTCTAGCTTTCTAGAGTCTCTAAGACAGCAGGAAACGTGAGTGTGCTGAGAAAAAAGAACGGTTTTTCCTACACATACGGACCATATCTAGTCCAACTCTGCTTCTGAAACTGATACAAAGCACGGGTCCTCTAACATCCAATGCTTGTCAGTTAAGATGAGAAACGTGTGAGTTTCGTGAACGATGTAGTTCCTTTGAGCTGAAAAGTGACTGCCCTTACCTGAAACGAAGTCGTGATTGTAGGAAGACACAGAGCCTGATGTTTAACTCCATTTCTGAAGGGACACACACAGCACAGTTCTCATCCATGGATCACACTCTGCTTTAGAGCAAGAAGCACACTCTTGCTTTCTAGAGGCTCTAATACAGCAGGAAACTTGAGTGTGCTGAGAACAAAAGAACGGTGTTTCCTACACATACGGACCATATCTAGCCTAACTCAGCTTCTGAAACTGATACAAAGCACTGGTCCTCTAACATCTGATGCTTGTCAGTTAAGATAAGAAACGTGTGATCTTCGTGAAAGATGTAGTTCGTTTGAGATGAAATGTGACTGCCCCTACCTGAAACGAAGTCTTGATTTTAGGAAGACAGAGATCGTGAGATTTAACTCCATTTCTGAAGGGAAATACACAGCATAGTTCTCATCCATGGCTCACACTCTGCTTTAGAGCAAGAATCACGCTCTTGTTTTCTAGATTGTCTAATAGAGCAGGAAATGTGAGTGTGCTCAGAACAAAAGAAGCGTGTTTCCTACACATACGGACAATATCTAGTCCAACTCTGCTTCTGAAACTGATACAAAGCACTGGTCCTCTAACATCCGATGCTTGTCAGTTAAGATGAGAAACGTGTGAGCTTCGTGAAAGATGTAGTTCTTTTGAGCTGAAAAGTGACTGCCCTTACCTGAAACGAAATCTTGCTTGTAGGAAGAACCAGAGCCTGGGATTTAACTCCATTTCTGAAGGGAAACACACAGCATGGTTCTCCTCCATGGATCACACTCTGCTTTAGAGCAAGAAGCACGCTCTTGCTTTCTAGAGTCTCTAATACAGCAGGAAAAGAGAGTGTGCTCAGAAAAAAAGAACGGTGTTTCCTACACATAATGACCATATTTAGTTCAACTCTGCGTCTGAAACTGAAACAAACCACAGGTCCTCTAACTTCCAATGCTTGTCAGTTAAGATGAGAAACGAGTGAGCTTTGTGAACGATGTAGTTCCTTTGAGCTGAAAAGTGACTGCCCTTTCCTGAAATGAAGTCTTGATTTTAGGAAGACACAGACTGGGATTTAACTCCATTTCTGAAGGGAAACACACAGCATAGTTCTCATCCATTGATCACACTCTGCTTTAGAGCAAGAAGCACGCACTAGCTTTCTAGAGTCTCTAATACAGCAGGAAACGAGAGTGTGCTCAGAACTAAAGAACGGTGTTTCGTACACATACAGACCATATCTAGTCCAACTCTTCTTCTGAAACTGATACAAAGGACTGGTCCTCTTACATCCGATGCCTGTCAGTTAAGATGAGAAACGTGTGAGCTTCGTGAAAGATGTAGTTCTTTTGAGCTGAAAAGTGACTGCCCTTCCGTGAAACGAAATCTTGCTTGTAGGAAGAACCAGAGCCTGGATTTAACTCCATTTTGGAAGGGAAACACACAGCATAGTTCTCATCCATGGATCACACTCTGCTTTAGAGCAAGAAGCATGCTCTTGCTTTCTAGAGTCTCTAAAACAGCAGGAAACGAGAGTGTGCTCAGAAAAAAAGAACTGTGTTTCGTACACATAAGGACCATATCTAGTTCAACTCTGCTTCTAAAATTGATACAAAGCACGGGTCCTCTAACATCCAATGCTTGTCAGATAAGATGAGAAACGTGTGAGCTTCGTGAATGATGTAGTTCGTTTAAGCTATAAAGTGACTGCCGTTACATGAAATGAAGTCTTGCTTGTAGGAAGCCACAGACCCTGTGATTTAACTACATTGCTGAATGGAAACACACAGAATAGTTCTCATCCATGGATCACACTCTGCTTTAGAGCAAGAAGCACGCTCTTTCTTTCTAGATTCTCTAATACATCAGGAAACATGAGTGTGCTCAGAACAAACGAACAGAGTTTCTTACATATACAGACCATATCTTGTTCAACTGTGCTTCTGAAACTGAATCAAACCACAGGTCCTCTAACATCCAATGCTTGTCAGTTAAGATGAGAAACGTGTGAGCTTCGTGTCACGATGTAGTTCGTTTGAGCTGTAAAGTAAGTGCCTTTACCTGAAATGAACTTTTCTTGTAGAAAGACTCAGAGCCTGCGATTTAACTCCATTTCTGAAGTGAAACAAACAGCAGAGTTCTCATCCATAGATCACACTCTGCTTTAGAGCAACAAGCACGCACTTGCTTTCTATTGTCTCTAAGACAGCAGGAAATGTGAGTGTCCTGAGTACAAAAGATTGGTGTTTCCTACACATACGGACCATATCTAGTCCAACTCTGCTTCTGAAACTGATACAAAGCACTGGTCCTCTCACGTCCAATGCTTGTCAGTTAAGATGAGAAACGTGTGAGCTTCGTGAACGAGTAGTTCCTTAGAGTTGAAAAGTAACTGTCCTTACCTGAAACGAAGTCTTGCTTGTAGGAAGACTCAGAGCCTGGGATTTAACTCCATTTCTGAAGTGAAACACACAACAGAGTTCTCATCCATTGATCACACTCTGCTTTAGAGCAAGAAGCACGCTCTAGCTTTCTAGATTCTCTAAGACAGCAGGAAATGTGAGTGTGCTGAGAATAAAAGAATGGTGTTTTCTACACATACGGACCATATCTAGTCTAACTCTGCTTCTGAAACAGATACAAAGCACTGGTTCTCTAACATCTGATGCTTGTCAGTTAAGATGAGAAACGTGTGAGCTTCGTGAAAGATGTAGTTCGTTTGAGCTGAAAACTGAGTGCCCTTACCTAAAACGAAATCTTGAGGGAGGAAGAAACAGAGCCTGGGATTTCAGTCCATTTCTGAAGGGAAACACACAGCATAGTTTTCATCCATGAATCACACTCTGCTTTAGAGCAAGAAGCACGCTCTTGTTTTCTAGAGTCTCTAATACAGCAGGAAACGAGAGTGTGCTCAGAAAACAAGAACGGTGTTTCCCACACATAAGGACCATATCTAGTTCAAATCTGCTTCTAAAATTGATACAAACCACAGGTCCTCTAACATTCAATGCTTGTCAGTTAAGATGAGAAACGTGTGAGCTTTGTGAATGATGTAGTTCGTTTAAGCTGAAAAGTGACTGCAGTTACATGAAACGAAGTCTTGCTTGTAGGAAGCCACAGAGCCTGCGATTTAACTCCATTTCTGAAGGGAAACACACAGCACAGTTCTCATCCATGGATCTCTCTCTGCTTTAGAGCAAGAAGCACACTCTTGCTTTCTAGAGGCTCTAATACAGCAGGACACTTGAGTGTGCTGAGAACAAAAGAACGGTGTTTCCTACACATATGGACCATATCTAGCCTACCTCAGCTTCTGAAACTGATACAAAGCACTGGTCTTCTAACATCCAATGCTTTTCAGTGAAGATAGGAAACTTGTTAGCTTCGTGGACGATGTAGTTCGTTTAAGCTGAAAAGTGACTGCCGTTACATGAAACAAATTCATGCTTGTAGGAAGACACAGAGCCTGGGATTTAACTCCATTTCTGAAGGGAAACACACAGCAGAGTTCTCATGCATTGATCACACTATGCTTTAGAGCAAGAAGCACGCTCTAGCTTTCTAGAGTCTCTAAGACAGCAGGAAAGGTGAGTGTGCTGAGAATAAAAGAACGGTGTTTCCTACACATACGGACCATATCTAGTCTAACTCTGCTTCGGAAACTGATACAAAGCACTGGTCCTCTAACATCCGATGCTTGTCAGTTAAGATGAGAAACGTGTGAGCTTTGTGAAAGATGTAGTTCTTTTGAGCTGAAAAGTGACTGCCCTTTCCTGAAACGAGGTAGTGCTTGTTGGAAGACACAGAGCCTGGGATTTAATTCCATTTCTTAAGGGAAACACATAGCATAGTTCTCATCTGTGGATCACACTCTGCTTTAGAGCAAGAAGCATGCTCTTGCTTTCTAGAGTCTCTAATACAGAAGGAAACTTGAGTGTGCTCAGAACTAATGAACCGTGTTTCCTACATGTACAGGCCATATCTAGTCCAACTCTGCTTCTGAAACTGATACAAAGCACTGGTCCTCTAACATCCAATACTTGTCAGTTAAGATGAGAAACGCGTGAGCTTAGTGAACGATATAGTTCCTTTGAGCTGAAAAGTGACTGCCCTTAACTGAAACGAGGTCGTGATTGTAGGAAGACACCGAGCCTGATGTTTAACTCCATTTAGGAAGGGAAACACACAGCATAGTTCTCATCCATGGATCACACTCTGCTTTAGAGCAAGAAGAACGCTATTGATTTCTAGAGTCTCTAATACAGCAGGAAACGAGAGTGTGCTCAGAAGAAAAGATCGGTGTTTCGTACACATACAGACCATATCTAGTTCAACTCTGCTTATGAAACTGAAACAAACCACAGGTCCTCTAACATCCAATGCTTGTCAGTTAAGATGAAAAATGTGTGAGCTTCGTGAATGATGTAGTTTGTTTGACCTGTAAAGTAACTGCCCTTAACTGAAACGAAGTCTTGCTTGTAGGAAGAATCAGAGCCTAAGATTTAACTCCATTTCTGAAGGGAAACACACAGCACAGTTCTCATCCATGGATCTCTCTCTGCTTTAGAGCAAGAAGCACACACTTGCTTTCTAGAGGCTCTAATACAGCAGGAAACTTGAGTGTGCTGAGAACAAAAGAACGGTGTTTCCTACACATATGGACCATATCTAGCCTAACTCAGCTTCTGAAACTGATACAAAGCACTGGTCCTCTAACATCCAATGCTTTTCAGTGAAGATAGGAAACTTGTTAGCTTCGTGAACGATGTAGTTCATTTGAGCTGAAAAGTGAATGCCTTTACCTGAAACGAAGCCTTGCTTGTAGGAAGACACAGAGCCTGGGATTTTACTCCATTTCTGAAGGGAAACACACAGCAGAGTTCTCATCCATGGATCACCCTATGCTTTAGAGCAAGAAGCACGCTCTAGCTTTCTAGAATCTCTAAGACAGCAGGAAACGTGACTGTGCTGAGAACAATAGAACGGTGTTTCCTACACATATGGACCATATGTACTCCAACACTCCTTCTGAAACTGATAGAAAGCAGTGGTCCTCTAACATCCAATGCTTGTCAATTAAGATAAGAAACGTGTGATCTTCGTGAAAGATGTAGTTCGTTTGAGATGAAATGTGACTGCCCCTACCTGAAACGAAGTCTTGATTTTAGGAAGACAGAGAGCGTGAGATTTAACTCCATTTCTTAAGGGAAACACACAGCATAGTTCTCATCCATGGATCACACTCTGCTTTAGAGCAAGAAGCACGCGCTTGTTTTCTAGATTGTCTAATAGAGCAGGAAATGTGAGTGTGCTCAGAACAAAAGAACGGTGTTTCCTACACATACGGACAATATCTAGTCCAACTCTGCTTCTGAAACTGATACAAAGCACTGGTCCTTTCACATCCAATGCTTGTCAGTTAAGATGAGAAACGTGGGAGCTTTGTGAACGAGTAGTTCCTTAGAGTTGTAAAGTACCTGTCCTTACCTGAAACGAAGTCTTGCTTGTAGGAAGACTCAGAGCCTGGGATTTAACTCCATTTCTGAAGTGAAACACACAACAGAGTTCTCATCCATTGATCACACTCTGCTTTAGAGCAAGAAGCACGCTCTAGCTTTCTAGAGTCTCTAAGACAGCAGGAAACGTGAGTGTGCTGAGAAAAAAGAACGGTTTTTCCTACACATACGGACCATATCTAGTCCAACTCTGCTTCTGAAACTGATACAAAGCACGGGTCCTCTAACATCCAATGCTTGTCAGTTAAGATGAGAAACGTGTGAGTTTCGTGAACGATGTAGTTCCTTTGAGCTGAAAAGTGACTGCCCTTACCTGAAACGAAGTCGTGATTGTAGGAAGACACAGAGCCTGATGTTTAACTCCATTTCTGAAGGGACACACACAGCACAGTTCTCATCCATGGATCACACTCTGCTTTAGAGCAAGAAGCACACTCTTGCTTTCTAGAGGCTCTAATACAGCAGGAAACTTGAGTGTGCTGAGAACAAAAGAACGGTGTTTCCTACACATACGGACCATATCTAGCCTAACTCAGCTTCTGAAACTGATACAAAGCACTGGTCCTCTAACATCTGATGCTTGTCAGTTAAGATAAGAAACGTGTGATCTTCGTGAAAGATGTAGTTCGTTTGAGATGAAATGTGACTGCCCCTACCTGAAACGAAGTCTTGATTTTAGGAAGACAGAGATCGTGAGATTTAACTCCATTTCTGAAGGGAAATACACAGCATAGTTCTCATCCATGGCTCACACTCTGCTTTAGAGCAAGAATCACGCTCTTGTTTTCTAGATTGTCTAATAGAGCAGGAAATGTGAGTGTGCTCAGAACAAAAGAAGCGTGTTTCCTACACATACGGACAATATCTAGTCCAACTCTGCTTCTGAAACTGATACAAAGCACTGGTCCTCTAACATCCGATGCTTGTCAGTTAAGATGAGAAACGTGTGAGCTTCGTGAAAGATGTAGTTCTTTTGAGCTGAAAAGTGACTGCCCTTACCTGAAACGAAATCTTGCTTGTAGGAAGAACCAGAGCCTGGGATTTAACTCCATTTCTGAAGGGAAACACACAGCATGGTTCTCCTCCATGGATCACACTCTGCTTTAGAGCAAGAAGCACGCTCTTGCTTTCTAGAGTCTCTAATACAGCAGGAAAAGAGAGTGTGCTCAGAAAAAAAGAACGGTGTTTCCTACACATAATGACCATATTTAGTTCAACTCTGCGTCTGAAACTGAAACAAACCACAGGTCCTCTAACTTCCAATGCTTGTCAGTTAAGATGAGAAACGAGTGAGCTTTGTGAACGATGTAGTTCCTTTGAGCTGAAAAGTGACTGCCCTTTCCTGAAATGAAGTCTTGATTTTAGGAAGACACAGACTGGGATTTAACTCCATTTCTGAAGGGAAACACACAGCATAGTTCTCATCCATTGATCACACTCTGCTTTAGAGCAAGAAGCACGCACTAGCTTTCTAGAGTCTCTAATACAGCAGGAAACGAGAGTGTGCTCAGAACTAAAGAACGGTGTTTCGTACACATACAGACCATATCTAGTCCAACTCTTCTTCTGAAACTGATACAAAGGACTGGTCCTCTTACATCCGATGCCTGTCAGTTAAGATGAGAAACGTGTGAGCTTCGTGAAAGATGTAGTTCTTTTGAGCTGAAAAGTGACTGCCCTTCCGTGAAACGAAATCTTGCTTGTAGGAAGAACCAGAGCCTGGATTTAACTCCATTTCGGAAGGGAAACACACAGCATAGTTCTCATCCATGGATCACACTCTGCTTTAGAGCAAGAAGCATGCTCTTGCTTTCTAGAGTCTCTAAAACAGCAGGAAACGAGAGTGTGCTCAGAAAAAAAGAACTGTGTTTCGTACACATAAGGACCATATCTAGTTCAACTCTGCTTCTAAAATTGATACAAAGCACGGGTCCTCTAACATCCAATGCTTGTCAGATAAGATGAGAAACGTGTGAGCTTCGTGAATGATGTAGTTCGTTTAAGCTATAAAGTGACTGCCGTTACATGAAATGAAGTCTTGCTTGTAGGAAGCCACAGACCCTGTGATTTAACTACATTGCTGAATGGAAACACACAGAATAGTTCTCATCCATGGATCACACTCTGCTTTAGAGCAAGAAGCACGCTCTTTCTTTCTAGATTCTCTAATACATCAGGAAACATGAGTGTGCTCAGAACAAACGAACAGAGTTTCTTACATATACAGACCATATCTTGTTCAACTGTGCTTCTGAAACTGAATCAAACCACAGGTCCTCTAACATCCAATGCTTGTCAGTTAAGATGAGAAACGTGTGAGCTTCGTGTCACGATGTAGTTCGTTTGAGCTGTAAAGTAAGTGCCTTTACCTGAAATGAACTTTTCTTGTAGAAAGACTCAGAGCCTGCGATTTAACTCCATTTCTGAAGTGAAACAAACAGCAGAGTTCTCATCCATAGATCACACTCTGCTTTAGAGCAACAAGCACGCACTTGCTTTCTATTGTCTCTAAGACAGCAGGAAATGTGAGTGTCCTGAGTACAAAAGATTGGTGTTTCCTACACATACGGACCATATCTAGTCCAACTCTGCTTCTGAAACTGATACAAAGCACTGGTCCTCTATCATCCAATGCTTGACAGTTAAGATGGGAAACTTGTAAGCTTCGTGAACGATGTAGTTCCTTTGAGCTGAAAAGTGACTGCCCTTACATGAAACGAAGTCTTGCTTGTAGGAAGACACAGCGCCTGGGATTTAACCCCATTTCTGAAGGGAAACACACAGCATAGTTCTCATCCATGGATCACACTCTGCTTTAGAGCAAGAAGCACACTCTTGCTTTCTAGAGTCTCTAATACAGCAGGAAACGTGAGTGTGCTCAGAAAAAAAGAATGGTGTTTCTTACACATAGGGACCATATCTAGTTCAACTGTGATTCTGAAACTAAACAAACCACAGGTCCTCTAACATCCAATGCTTGTCAGTTAAGAAGAGAAACATGTGAGCTTTGTAAACGATGTAGTTTGTGTGAGCTGTAAAGTAACTCCTTTACTTGAAACGAAGTCTTCATTGTAGGAAAACTCAGAGCGTGGGATTTAATTCCATTTTTGAAGTGAAACACAGAGCAGAGTTCTCATCCATGGATCTCTCTCTGATTTAGAGCAAGAAGCACGCTCTTGCTTTCTAGAGTCTCTAATACAGAAGGGAAATTGAGTGTGCTCAGAACTAAAGAACCGTGTTTCCTACATATCCCATATCCGGGCCATATCTAGTCCAAACCTGCTTCTGAAACTGATACAAAGCACTGGTCCTCTAACATCCAATGCTTGTCAGTTAAGATGAGAAACGTGTGAGCTTTGTGAATGATGTAGATCCTTTGAGCTGAAAAGTGACTGCCCTTACATGAAAAGAAGTCTTGATTTTAGGAAGAATCAGAGCCTGGGATTTAACTCCATTTCTGAAGGAAAACACACAGCAGAGTTCTCATGCATGGATCACACTATGCTTTAGAGCAAGACCACGCTCTAGCTTTCTAGAGTCTTTAAGACACCCGGAAACGTGAGTGTGCTGAGAAAAAAGAACGGAGTTTTCTACACTTACGGACCATATCTAGTCCAACTCTTCTTCTGAAACTGATACAAAGCACTGGTCCTCTAACATCCGATGCTTGTCAGTTAAGATGAGAAACGTGTGAGCTTCGTGAAAGATGTAGTTCGTTTGAGCTGTAAAGTGACTGCCCTTACCTGAAACGAAGTCTTGCTTGTAGGGAGACTCAGAGCATGGGATTTAACTCCATTTCTGAAGTGAAACACACAGCATTGTCTCATCCATTGATCACACTCTGCTTTAGAACAAGAAGCACGCTCTTGCTTTCTAGAGTCTCTAATACAGCAGGAAATCTGAGTGTGCCCAGAACAAAAGAATGGTGTTTCCTACACATACTGACTATATGTAGTCCAAATCTTCTTCTGAAACTGATACAATGCACTGGTCCTCTAACATCCAATGCTTGTCAGTTAAGATGAGAAACGTGTGAGCATCGTGAACGATGTAGTTCGTTTGAGCAGAAAATTGACTGCCCTTACTTGAAACGAAGTCTTGCTTCTAGGAAGAATCAGAGCCTGGGATTTAACTCCATTTCTGAAGTGAAACACACAGCATAGTTCTCATCCATGGATCACACTCTGCTTTAGAGCAAGAAGCACGCTCTTGCTTTCTAGAGTCTCTAAGACAGCGGGTAACGTGAGTGTGCGGAGAACAAAAGAACGATGTTTCCTACACATATGGACCATATCTAGTCGAACTCTGCTTCTGAAACTGATACAAAGCACTGGTCCTCTAACATCCATTGCTTGTCTGTTAAGATGATTAACGTGTGAACTCAGTGAACGATGTAGTTCGTTTGAGCTGAAAAGTGACTGCCCTTACCTGAAACAAAGTCTTGCTTGTAGGAAGACACAGAGCCTGGGATTTAACTCCATTTCTGAATGGAAACACACAGCATAGTTCTCATCCATGGATCACACTGTGCTTTAGAGCAAGAAGCACACTCTTGTATTCTAGAATCTCTAATACAGCAGGAAATCTGAGTGTGCCCAGAACAAAAGAACGGTGTTTCCTACACATACTGACTATATGTAGTCCAAATCTTCTTCTGAAACTGATACAAAGCACTGGTCCTCTAACATCCAATGCTTGTCAGTTAAGATGAGAAACGTGTAAGCATTGTGAAATATGTAGTTCGTTTGAGCAGTAAACTGACTGCCCTTACCTGAAACGAAGTCTTGCTTGTAGGAAGACTCAGAGCCTGGGATTTAACTCCATTTCTGAAGTGAAACACACAGCATAGTTCTCATCCATGGATCACACTCTGCTTTAGAACAAGAAGCACGCTCTTGCTTTCTAGAGTCTCTAAGACTGCAGGAAACTTGAGTGTGCTGAGAACAAAAGAACGAAGTTTCCTACACATACGGACCATATCTAGTCCAACTCTGCTTCTGAAACTGATACAAAGCACTGTTACTCTAACATCCAATGCTTGTCTGGTAAGATGATTAACGTGTGAGCTCAGTGAACGATGTAGTTCGTTTGAGCTGAAAAGTGACTGCCCTTACCTGAAACGAAGTCTTGCTTCTAGGAAGACATAGAGCCTGGGATTTAACTAAATTTCTGAACGGAAACAAACAGCATAGTTCTCATCCATGGATCACACTCTGCTTTAGAGCGAGAAGCACACTCTTGCTTTCTAGAGTCTCTAATACAGCAGGAAATCTGAGTGTGCCCAGAACAAAAGAAAGGTGTTTCCTACACATACTGACTATATGTAGTCCAAATCTTCTTCTGAAACTGATACAATGCACTGGTCCTCTAACATCCAATGCTTGTCAGTTAAGATGAGAAACGTGTGAGCTTCCTGAGCGATGTAGTTCCTTTGACCAGAAAAGTGACTGCCCTTACCTGAAACGAAGTCTTGCTTGTAGGGAGACTCAGAGCATGGGATTTAACTCCATTTCTGAAGTGAAACACACAGCATTGTCTCATCCATTGATCACACTCTGCTTTAGAACAAGAAGCACGCTCTTGCTTTCTAGAGTCTCTAATACAGCAGGAAATCTGAGTGTGCCCAGAACAAAAGAATGGTGTTTCCAACACATACTGACTATATGTAGTCCAAATCTTCTTCTGAAACTGATACAATGCACTGGTCCTCTAACATCCAATGCTTGTCAGTTAAGATGAGAAACGTGTGAGCATCGTGATCGATGTAGTTCGTTTGAGCAGAAAATTGACTGCCCTTACCTGAAACGAAGTCTTGCTTCTAGGAAGAATCAGAGCCTGGGATTTAACTCCATTTCTGAAGTGAAACACACAGCATAGTTCTCATCCATGGATCACACTCTGCTTTAGAGCAAGAAGCACACTCTTGCTTTCTAGAGTCTCTAAGACAGCAGGAAATCTGAGTGTGCCCAGAACAAAAGAACGTTGTTTCCTACACATACGGACCATATCTAGTCCAAATCTGCTTCTTAAACTGATACAAATCACTGGTCCTCTAACATCCAATGCTTGTCAGTTAAGATGAGAAACGTGTGAGCTTCGTGATCAATGTAGTTCCTTTGAGCAGAAAAGTGACTGCCCTTACCTGAAACGAAGTCTTGCTTATAGGAAGACTCAGAGCCTGGGATTTAACACCATTTCTGAAGTGAAACACACAGCATAGTTCCCATCCATGGATCACACTGTGCTTTAGAGCAAGAAGCACACTCTTGCTTTCTAGAGTCTCTAATACAGCAGGAAATCTGAGTGTGCCCAGAACAAAAGAATGGTGTTTCCTACACATACTGACTATATGTAGTCCAAATCTTCTTCTGAAACTGATACAATGCACTGGTCCTCTAACATCCAATGCTTGTCAGTTAAGATGAGAAACGTGTGAGCTTCGTGATCGATGTAGTTCGTTTGAGCAGAAAATTGACTGCCCTTACCTGAAACGAAGTCTTGCTTCTAGGAAGAATCAGAGCCTGGGATTTAACTCCATTTCTGAAGTGAAACACACAGCATAGTTCTCATCCATGGATCACACTCTGCTTTAGAGCAAGAAGCACACTCTTGCTTTCTAGAGTCTCTAAGACAGCAGGAAATCTGAGTGTGCCCAGAACAAAAGAACGTTGTTTCCTACACATACGGACCATATCTAGTCCAAATCTGCTTCTTAAACTGATACAAATCACTGGTCCTCTAACATCCAATGCTTGTCAGTTAAGATGAGAAACGTGTGAGCTTCGTGATCAATGTAGTTCCTTTGAGCAGAAAAGTGACTGCCCTTACCTGAAACGAAGTCTTGCTTATAGGAAGACTCAGAGCCTGGGATTTAACACCATTTCTGAAGTGAAACACACAGCATAGTTCTCATCCATGGATCACACTGTGCTTTAGAGCAAGAAGCACACTCTTGCTTTCTAGAGTCTCTAATACAGCAGGAAATCTGAGTGTGCCCAGAACAAAAGAATGGTGTTTCCTACACATACTGACTATATGTAGTCCAAATCTTCTTCTGAAACTGATACAATGCACTGGTCCTCTAACATCCAATGCTTGTCAGTTAAGATGAGAAACGTGTGAGCTTCGTGAACGATGTAGTTCCTTTGAGCAGAAAAGTGACTGCCCTTACCTGAAACGAAGTCTTGCTTGTAGGGAGACTCAGAGCATGGGATTTAACTCCCTTTCTGAATTGAAACACAAAGCATTGACTCATCCATTGATCACACTCTGCTTTAGAACAAGAATCACGCTCTTGCTTTCTAGAGTCTCTAAGACAGCCAGAAACGTGAGTGTGCTGAGAACAAAAGAACGGTGTTTCCTACACATATGGACCATATCTAGTCCAACTCTGCTTCTTAAACTGATACAAAGCACTGGTCCTCTAACATCCAATGCGTGTCTGTTAAGATGATTAACGTGAGAGCTCAGTGAACGATGTAGTTCGTTTGAGCTGAAAAGTGACTGCCCTTACCTGAAACGAAGTCTTGCTTCTAGGAAGACATAGAGCCTGGGATTTAACTAAATTTCTGAACGGAAACAAACAGCATAGTTCTCATCCATGGATCACACTCTGCTTTAGAGCGAGAAGCACACTCTTGCTTTCTAGAGTCTCTAATACAGCAGGAAATCTGAGTGTGCCCAGAACAAAAGAACGGTGTTTCCTACACATACTGAATATATGTAGTCCAAATCTTCTTCTGAAACTGATACAATGCACTGGTCCTCTAACATCCAATGCTTGTCAGTTAAGATGACAAACGTGTGAGCTTTGTGAACGATGTAGTTCCTTTGAGCAGAAAAGTGACTGCCCTTACCTGAAACGAAGTCTTGCTTGTAGGGAGACTCAGAGCATGGGATTTAACTCCATTTCTGAAGTGAAACACACAGCATTGTCTCATCCATTGATCACACTCTGCTTTAGAGCGAGAAGCACGCTCTTGCTTTCTAGAGTCTCTAAGACATCAGGAAACAGGAGTGTGCTGAGAACAAAAGAATGGTGTTTCCTACACATACTGACATTATATAGTCCAACTCTTCTTCTGAAACTGATACAAAGCACTGGTCCTCTAACATCCAATGCTTGTCAGTTAAGATGAGAAACGTGTGAGCATCGTGAAATATGTAGTTCGTTTGAGCAGAAAACTGACTGCCCTTACCTGAAACGAAGTCTTGCTTGTAGGAAGACTCAGAGCCTGGGATTTAACTCCATTTCTGAAGTGAAACACACAGCATAGTTCTCATCCATGGATCACACTCTGCTTTAGAACAAGAAGCACGCTCTTGCTTTCTAGAGTCTCTAAGACTGCAGGAAACTTGAGTGTGCTGAGAACAAAAGAACGATGTTTCCTACACATACCGACCATATCTAGTCCAAATCTGCTTCTGAAACTGATACAAAGCACTGACCATCTAACATCCAATGCTTGTCAGTTAAGATGAGAAACGTGTGAGCATCGTGAACGATGTAGTTCGTTTGAGCAGAAAATTGACTGCCCTTACCTGAAACGAAGTCTTGCTTCTAGGAAGAATCAGAGCCTGGGATTTAACTCCATTTCTGAAGTGAAACACACAGCATAGTTCTCATCCATGGATCACACTCTGCTTTAGAGCAAGAAGCACACTCTTGCTTTCTAGAGTCTCTAAGACAGCAGGAAATCTGAGTGTGCCCAGAACAAAAGAACGGTGTTTCCTACACATACGGACCATATCTAGTCCAAATCTGCTTCTTAAACTGATAAAAATCACTGGTCCTCTAACATCCAATGCTTGTCAGTTAAGATGAGAAACGTGTGAGCTTCGTGATCAATGTAGTTCCTTTGAGCAGAAAAGTGACTGCCCTTACCTGAAACGAAGTCTTGCTTCTAGGGAGACTCAGAGCCTGGGATTTAATTCCATTTATGAAGTGAAACACACAGCATTGTCTCATCCATTGATCACACTCTGCTTTAGAACAAGAAGCACGCTCTTGCTTTCTAGAGTCTCTAAGACAGCGGGTAACATGAGTGTGCGGAGAACAAAAGAACGATGTTTCCTACATATATGGACCATATCTAGTCGAACTCTGCTTCTGAAACTGATACAAAGCACTGGTCCTCTAACATCCATTGCTTGTCTGTTAAGATGATTAACGTGTGAACTCAGTGAACGATGTAGTTCGTTTGAGCTGAAAAGTGACTGCCCTTACCTGAAACAAAGTCTTGCTTGTAGGAAGACACAGAGCCTGGGATTTAACTCCATTTCTGAATGGAAACACACAGCATAGTTCTCATCCATGGATCACACTCTGCTTTAGAGCGAGAAGCACACTCTTGCTTGCTAGAGTCTCTAAGACAGCAGGAAACGTGAGTGTGCTGAGAACAAAAAAACGGTGTTTGCTACACATATGGAACATATCTAGTCCAACTCTGCTTCTGAAACTGATACAAAGCACTGGTCCTCTAACATCCAATGCTTGTCTGTTAAGATGATTAACGTGTGAGCTCAGTGAACGATGTAGTGCGTTTGAGCTGAAAAGTGACTGCCCTTACCTGAAACGAAGTCTTGCTTCTAGGAAGACATAGAGCCTGGGATTTAACTAAATTTCTGAACGGAAACAAACAGCATAGTTCTCATCCATGGATCACACTCTGCTTTAGAGCGAGAATCACACTCTTGCTTTCTAGAGTCTCTAATACAGCAGGAAATCTGAGTGTGCCCAGAACAAAAGAACGGTGTTTCCTACACATACTGACTATATGTAGTCCAAATCTTCTTCTGAAACTGATACAATGCACTGGTCCTCTAACATCCAATGCTTGTCAGTTAAGATGAGAAACGTGTGAGCTTCGTGAACGATGTAGATCCTTTGAGCAGAAAAGTGACTGCCCTTACCTGAAACGAATTCTTGCTTGTAGGGAGACTCAGAGCATGGGATTTAACTACATTTCTGAAGTGAAACACACAGCATTTTCTCATCCATTGATCACACTCTGCTTTAGAGCGAGAAGCACGCTCTTGCTTTCTAGAGTCTCTAAGACATCAGGAAACTCGAGTGTGCTGAGAACAAAAGAATGGTGTTTCCTACACATACTGACATTATATAGTCCAACTCTTCTTCTGAAACTGATACAAAGCACTGGTCCTCTAACATCCAATGCTTGTCAGTTAAGATGAGAAACGTGTAAGCATCGTGAAATATGTAGTTCGTTTCAGCAGAAAAATGACTGCCCTTACCTGAAACGAAGTCTTGCTTGTAGGGAGACTCAGAGCCTGGGATTTAACTCCATTTCTGAAGTGAAACACACAGCATAGTTCTCATCCATGGATCACACTCTGCTTTAGAACAAGAAGCACGCTCTTGCTTTCTAGAGTCTCTAAGACAGCAGGAATCTTGAGTGTGCTGAGAAGAAAAGAACTATGTTTCCTACACATACGGACCATATCTAGTCCAACTCTGCTTCTGAAACTGATACAAAGCACTGGTACTCTAACATCCAATGCTTGTCTGTTAAGATGATTAACATGTGAGCTCAGTGAACGATGTAGTTCGTTTGAGCTGAAAAGTGACTACCCTTACCTGAAACGAAGTCTTGCTTCTAGGAAGACATAGAGCATGGGATTTAACTAAATTTCTGAACGGAAACAAACAGCATAGTTCTCATCCATGGATCACACTCTGCTTTAGGGCGAGAAGCACACTCTTGCTTTCTAGCGTCTCTAATACAGCAGGAAATCTGAGTGTGCCCAGAACAAAAGAATGGTGTTTCCTACACATACTGACTATATGTAGTCCAAATCTTCTTCTGAAACTGATACAATGCACTGGTCCTCTAACATCCAATGCTTGTCAGTTAAGATGAGAAATGTGTGAGCTTCGTGAACGATGTAGTTCCTTTGAGCAGAAAAGTGACTGCCCTTACCTGAAACGAAGTCTTGCTTGTAGGGAGACTCAGAGCATGGGATTTAACTCCATTTCTAAAGTGAAACACACAGCATTGTCTCATCCATTGATCACACTCTGCTTTAGAACAAGAAGCACGCTCTTGCTTTCTAGAGTCTCTAATACAGCAGGAAATCTGAGCGTGCCCAGAACAAAAGAATGGTGTTTCCTACACATACTGACTACATGTAGACCAAATCTTCTTCTGAAACTGATACAATGCACTGGTCCTCTAACATCCAATGCTTGTCAGTTAAGATGAGAAACGTGTGAGCATCGTGAATGATGTAGTTCGTTTGAGCAGAAAATTGACTGCCCTTACCTGAAACGAAGTCTTGCTTCTAGGAAGAATCAGAGCCTGGGATTTAACTCCATTTCTGAAGTGAAACACACAGCATAGTTCTCATCCATGGATCACACTCTGCTTTAGAGCAAGAAGCACACTCTTGCTTTCTAGAGTCTCTAAGACAGCAGGAAATCTGAGTGTGCCCAGAACAAAAGAACATTGTTTCCTACACATACGGACCATATCTAGTCCAAATCTTCTTCTGAAACTGATACAATGCACTGGTCCTCTAACATCCAATGCTTGTCAGTTAAGATGAGAAACGTGTGAGCTTCGTGATCAATGTAGTTCGTTTGAGCAGAAAATTGACTGCCCTTACCTGAAACGAAGTCTTGCTTCTAGGGAGACTCAGAGCCTGGGATTTAACTCCATTTATGAAGTGAAACACACAGCATTGTCTCATCCATTGATCACACTCTGCTTTAGAACAAGAAGCACGCTCTTGCTTTCTAGAGTCTCTAAGACAGCGGGTAACGTGAGTGTGCGGAGAACAAAAGAATGATGTTTCCTACACATATGGACCATATCTAGTCGAACTCTGCCTCTGAAACTGATACAAAGCACTGGTTCTCTAACATCCATTGCTTGTCTGTTAAGATGATTAACGTGTGAACTCAGTGAACGATGTAGTTCGTTTGAGCTGAAAAGTGACTGCCCTTACCTGAAACAAAGTCTTGCTTGTAGGAAGACACAGAGCCTGGGATTGAACTCCATTTCTGAATGGAAACACACAGCATAGTTCTCATCCATGGATCACACTCTGCTTTAGAGCGAAAAGCACACTCTTGCTTTCCAGAGTCTCTAATACAGCAGGAAATCTGAGTGTGCCCAGAACAAAAGAACGGTGTTTCCTACACATACTGACTATATGTAGTCCAAATCTTCTTCTGAAACTGATACAATGCACTGGTCCTCTAACATCAAATGCTTGTCAGTTAAGATGAGAAACGTGTGAGCTTCGTGAACAATGTAGTTCCTTTGAGCAGAAAAGTGACTGCCCTTACCTGATACGAAGTCTTGCTTGTAGGAAGACTCAGAGCCTGGGATTTAACACCATTTCTGAAGGGAAACACACAGGATAGTTCCCATCCATGGATCACACTCTGCTTTAGAGCGAGAAGCACGCTCTTGCTTTCTAGAGTCTCTAAGACATCAGGAAACGCGAGTGTGCTCAGAAAAAAAGAATGGTGTTTCCTACACATACTGACATTATATAGTCCAACTCTTCTTCTGAAACTGATACAAAGCACTGGTCCTCTAACATCCAATGCTTGTCAGTTAAGATGAGAAACGTGTGAGCATCGTGAACGATGTAGTTCGTTTGAGCAGAAACCTGACTGTCCTTACCTAAAACGAAGTCTTGCTTGTAGGAAGAATCAGAATCTGGGATTTAACTCCATTTCTGAAGTGAAACACACAGCATAGTTCTCATCCATGGATCACACTCTGCTTTAGAGCAAGAAGCACACTCTTGCTTGCTAGAGTCTCTAAGACAGCAGGAAACGTGAGTGTGCTGAGAACAAAAGAACGGTGTTTGCTACACATATGGACCATATCTAGTCCAACTCTGCTTCTGAAACTGATACAAAGCACTGGTCCTCTAACATCCAATGCTTGTCTGTTAAGATGATTAACGTGTGAGCTCAGTGAACGATGTAGTTCGTTTGAGCTGAAAAGTGACTGCCCTTACCTGAAACGAAGTCTTGCTTCTAGGAAGACATAGAGCCTGGGATTTAACTAAATTTCTGAACGGAAACAAACAGCATAGTTCTCATCCATGGATCACACTCTGCTTTAGAGCGAGAAGCACACTCTTGCTTTCTAGAGTCTCTAATACAGCAGGAAATCTGAGTGTGCCCAGAACAAAAGAACGGTGTTTCCTACACATACTGACTATATGTAGTCCAAATCTTCTTCTGAAACTGATACAAAGCACTGGTCCTCTAACATCCAATGCTTGTCAGTTAAGATGAGAAACGTGTGAGCTTCGTGAACGATGTAGTTCCTTTGAGCAGAAAAGTGACTGCCCTTACCTGAAACGAATTCTTGCTTGTAGGGAGACTCAGAGCCTGGGATTTAACTCCATTTCTGAAGTGAAACACACAGCATTGTCTCATCCATTGATCACACTCTGCTTTAGAGCGAGAAGCACGCTCTTGCTTTCTAGAGTCTCTAAGACATCAGGAAACTCGAATGTGCTGAGAACAAAAGAATGGTGTTTCCTACACATACTGACATTATATAGTCCAACTCTTCTTCTGAAACTGATACAAAGCACTGGTCCTCTAACATCCAATGCTTGTCAGTTAAGATGAGAAACGTGTAAGCATCGTGAAATATGTAGTTCGTTTGAGCAGAAAAATGACTGCCCTTACCTGAAATGAAGTCTTGCATGTAGGAAGACATAGAGCCTGGGATTGAACTCCATTTCTGAGGGGAAACACACAGCATAGTTCTCATCCATGGATGACACTCTGCTTTAGAGCGAGAAGCACACTCTTGCTTTCTAGAGTCTCTAAGACAGCAGGAAACGTGAGTGTGCTGAGAAAAAAAGAATGGTGTTTCCTACACATACGGACCATATCTAGTCCAACTCTGCTTCTGAAACTGATACAAAGCACTGGTACTCTAACATCCAATGCTTGTCTGTTAAGATGATTAACATGTGAGCTCAGTGAACGATGTAGTTAGTTTGAGCTGAAAAGTGACTGCCCTTACCTGAAACGAAGTCTTGCTTGTAGGGAGACTCAGAGCATGGGATTTAACTCCATTTCTAAAGTGAAACACACAGCATTGTCTCATCCATTGATCACACTCTGCTTTAGAACAAGAAGCACACTCTTGCTTTCTAGAGTCTCTAAGACAGCAGGAAATCTGAGTGTGCCCAGAACAAAAGAACGTTGTTTCCTACACATACGGACCATATCTAGTCCAAATCTGCTTCTTAAACTGATAAAAATCACTGGTCCTCTAACATCCAATGCTTGTCAGTTAAGATGAGAAACGTGTGAGCTTCGTGATCAATGTAGTTCCTTTGAGCAGAAAAGTGACTGCCCTTACCTGAAACGAAGTCTTGCTTCTAGGGAGACTCAGAGCCTGGGATTTAACTCCATTTATGAAGTGAAACACACAGCATTGTCTCATCCATTGATCACACTCTGCTTTAGAACAAGAAGCACGCTCTTGCTTTCTAGAGTCTCTAAGACAGCGGGTAACATGAGTGTGCGGAGAACAAAAGAACGATGTTTCCTACACATATGGACCATATCTAGTCGAACTCTGCTTCTGAAACTGATACAAAGCACTGGTCCTCTAACATCCATTGCTTGTCTGTTAAGATGATTAACGTGTGAACTCAGTGAACGATGTAGTTCGTTTGAGCTGAAAAGTGACTGCCCTTACCTGAAAAAAAGTCTTGCTTGTAGGAAGACACAGAGCCTGGGATTTAACTCCATTTCTGAATGGAAACACACAGCATAGTTCTCATCCATGGATCACACTCTGCTTTAGAGCGAGAAGCACACTCTTGCTTTCTAGAGTCTCTAATACAGCAGGAAATCTGAGTGTGCCCAGAACAAAAGAACGGTGTTTCCTACACATACTGACTATATGTAGTCCAAATCTTCTTCTGAAACTGATACAATGCACTGGTCCTCTAACATCCAATGCTTGTCAGTTAAGATGAGAAACGTGTGAGCTTTGTGAACGATGTAGTTCCTTTGAGCAGAAAAGTGACTGCCCTTACCTGAAACGAAGTCTGCTTGTAGGGAGACTCAGAGCTTGGGATTTAACTCCATTTCTGAAGTGAAACACACAGCATTGTCTCATCCATTGATCACACTCTGCTTTAGAGCGAGAAGCACGCTCTTGCTTTCTAGAGTCTCTAAGACATCAGGAAACGCGAGTGTGCTGAGAACAAAAGAAGGGTGTTTCCTACACATACTGACATTATATAGTCCAACTCTTCTTCTGAAACTGATACAAAGCACTGGTCCTCTAACATCCAATGCTTGTCAGTTAAGATGAGAAACGTGTGAGCATCGTGAAATATGTAGTTCGTTTGAGCAGAAAACTGACTGCCCTTACCTGAAACGAAGTCTTGCTTGTAGGAAGACTCAGAGCCTGGGATTTAACTCCATTTCTGAAGTGAAACACACAGCATAGTTCTCATCCATGGATCAGACTCTGCTTTAGAACAAGAAGCACGCTCTTGCTTTCTAGAGTCTCTAAGACTGCAGGAAACTTGAGTGTTCTGAGAACAAAAGAACGATGTTTCCTACACATACGGACCATATCTAGTCCAACTCTGCTTCTGAAACTGATACAAAGCACTGGTACTCTAACATCCAATGCTTGTCTGTTAAGATGATTAACATGTGAGCTCAGTGAACGATGTAGTTCGTTTGAGCTGAAAAGTGACTACCCTTACCTGAAACGAAGTCTTGCTTCTAGGAAGACATAGAGCATGGGATTTAACTAAATTTCTGAACGGAAACAAACAGCATAGTTCTCATCCATGGATCACACTCTGCTTTAGGGCGAGAAGCACACTCTTGCTTTCTAGCGTCTCTAATACAGCAGGAAATCTGAGTGTGCCCAGAACAAAAGAATGGTGTTTCCTACACATACTGACTATATGTAGTCCAAATCTTCTTCTGAAACTGATACAATGCACTGGTCCTCTAACATCCAATGCTTGTCAGTTAAGATGAGAAACGTGTGAGCTTCGTGAACGATGTAGTTCCTTTGAGCAGAAAAGTGACTGCCCTTACCTGAAACGAAGTCTTGCTTGTAGGGAGACTCAGAGCATGGGATTTAACTCCATTTCTAAAGTGAAACACACAGCATTGTCTCATCCATTGATCACACTCTGCTTTAGAACAAGAAGCACGCTCTTGCTTTCTAGAGTCTCTAATACAGCAGGAAATCTGAGCGTGCCCAGAACAAAAGAATGGTGTTTCCTACACATACTGACTACATGTAGACCAAATCTTCTTCTGAAACTGATACAATGCACTGGTCCTCTAACATCCAATGCTTGTCAGTTAAGATGAGAAACGTGTGAGCATCGTGAATGATGTAGTTCGTTTGAGCAGAAAATTGACTGCCCTTACCTGAAACGAAGTCTTGCTTCTAGGAAGAATCAGAGCCTGGGATTTAACTCCATTTCTGAAGTGAAACACACAGCATAGTTCTCATCCATGGATCACACTCTGCTTTAGAGCAAGAAGCACACTCTTGCTTTCTAGAGTCTCTAAGACAGCAGGAAATCTGAGTGTGCCCAGAACAAAAGAACATTGTTTCCTACACATACGGACCATATCTAGTCCAAATCTTCTTCTGAAACTGATACAATGCACTGGTCCTCTAACATCCAATGCTTGTCAGTTAAGATGAGAAACGTGTGAGCTTCGTGATCAATGTAGTTCCTTTGAGCAGAAAAGTGACTGCCCTTACCTGAAACGAAGTCTTGCTTCTAGGGAGACTCAGAGCCTGGGATTTAACTCCATTTATGAAGTGAAACACACAGCATTGTCTCATCCATTGATCACACTCTGCTTTAGAACAAGAAGCACGCTCTTGCTTTCTAGAGTCTCTAAGACAGCGGGTAACGTGAGTGTGCGGAGAACAAAAGAATGATGTTTCCTACACATATGGACCATATCTAGTCGAACTCTGCCTCTGAAACTGATACAAAGCACTGGTTCTCTAACATCCATTGCTTGTCTGTTAAGATGATTAACGTGTGAACTCAGTGAACGATGTAGTTCGTTTGAGCTGAAAAGTGACTGCCCTTACCTGAAACAAAGTCTTGCTTGTAGGAAGACACAGAGCCTGGGATTGAACTCCATTTCTGAATGGAAACACACAGCATAGTTCTCATCCATGGATCACACTCTGCTTTAGAGCGAAAAGCACACTCTTGCTTTCCAGAGTCTCTAATACAGCAGGAAATCTGAGTGTGCCCAGAACAAAAGAACGGTGTTTCCTACACATACTGACTATATGTAGTCCAAATCTTCTTCTGAAACTGATACAATGCACTGGTCCTCTAACATCAAATGCTTGTCAGTTAAGATGAGAAACGTGTGAGCTTCGTGAACAATGTAGTTCCTTTGAGCAGAAAAGTGACTGCCCTTACCTGATACGAAGTCTTGCTTGTAGGAAGACTCAGAGCCTGGGATTTAACACCATTTCTGAAGGGAAACACACAGGATAGTTCCCATCCATGGATCACACTCTGCTTTAGAGCGAGAAGCACGCTCTTGCTTTCTAGAGTCTCTAAGACATCAGGAAACGCGAGTGTGCTCAGAAAAAAAGAATGGTGTTTCCTACACATACTGACATTATATAGTCCAACTCTTCTTCTGAAACTGATACAAAGCACTGGTCCTCTAACATCCAATGCTTGTCAGTTAAGATGAGAAACGTGTGAGCATCGTGAACGATGTAGTTCGTTTGAGCAGAAACCTGACTGTCCTTACCTAAAACGAAGTCTTGCTTGTAGGAAGAATCAGAATCTGGGATTTAACTCCATTTCTGAAGTGAAACACACAGCATAGTTCTCATCCATGGATCACACTCTGCTTTAGAGCAAGAAGCACACTCTTGCTTGCTAGAGTCTCTAAGACAGCAGGAAACGTGAGTGTGCTGAGAACAAAAGAACGGTGTTTGCTACACATATGGACCATATCTAGTCCAACTCTGCTTCTGAAACTGATACAAAGCACTGGTCCTCTAACATCCAATGCTTGTCTGTTAAGATGATTAACGTGTGAGCTCAGTGAACGATGTAGTTCGTTTGAGCTGAAAAGTGACTGCCCTTACCTGAAACGAAGTCTTGCTTCTAGGAAGACATAGAGCCTGGGATTTAACTAAATTTCTGAACGGAAACAAACAGCATAGTTCTCATCCATGGATCACACTCTGCTTTAGAGCGAGAAGCACACTCTTGCTTTCTAGAGTCTCTAATACAGCAGGAAATCTGAGTGTGCCCAGAACAAAAGAACGGTGTTTCCTACACATACTGACTATATGTAGTCCAAATCTTCTTCTGAAACTGATACAAAGCACTGGTCCTCTAACATCCAATGCTTGTCAGTTAAGATGAGAAACGTGTGAGCTTCGTGAACGATGTAGTTCCTTTGAGCAGAAAAGTGACTGCCCTTACCTGAAACGAATTCTTGCTTGTAGGGAGACTCAGAGCCTGGGATTTAACTCCATTTCTGAAGTGAAACACACAGCATTGTCTCATCCATTGATCACACTCTGCTTTAGAGCGAGAAGCACGCTCTTGCTTTCTAGAGTCTCTAAGACATCAGGAAACTCGAATGTGCTGAGAACAAAAGAATGGTGTTTCCTACACATACTGACATTATATAGTCCAACTCTTCTTCTGAAACTGATACAAAGCACTGGTCCTCTAACATCCAATGCTTGTCAGTTAAGATGAGAAACGTGTAAGCATCGTGAAATATGTAGTTCGTTTGAGCAGAAAAATGACTGCCCTTACCTGAAATGAAGTCTTGCATGTAGGAAGACATAGAGCCTGGGATTGAACTCCATTTCTGAGGGGAAACACACAGCATAGTTCTCATCCATGGATGACACTCTGCTTTAGAGCGAGAAGCACACTCTTGCTTTCTAGAGTCTCTAAGACAGCAGGAAACGTGAGTGTGCTGAGAAAAAAAGAATGGTGTTTCCTACACATACGGACCATATCTAGTCCAACTCTGCTTCTGAAACTGATACAAAGCACTGGTACTCTAACATCCAATGCTTGTCTGTTAAGATGATTAACATGTGAGCTCAGTGAACGATGTAGTTCGTTTGAGCTGAAAAGTGACTGCCCTTACCTGAAACGAAGTCTTGCTTGTAGGGAGACTCAGAGCATGGGATTTAACTCCATTTCTAAAGTGAAACACACAGCATTGTCTCATCCATTGATCACACTCTGCTTTAGAACAAGAAGCACACTCTTGCTTTCTAGAGTCTCTAAGACAGCAGGAAATCTGAGTGTGCCCAGAACAAAAGAACGTTGTTTCCTACACATACGGACCATATCTAGTCCAAATCTTCTTCTGAAACTGATACAATGCACTGGTCCTCTAACATCCAATGCTTGTCAGTTAAGATGAGAAACGTGTGAGCTTCGTGATCAATGTAGTTCCTTTGAGCAGAAAAGTGACTGCCCTTACCTGAAACGAAGTCTTGCTTCTAGGGAGACTCAGAGCCTGGGATTTAACTCCATTTATGAAGTGAAACACACAGCATTGTCTCATCCATTGATCACACTCTGCTTTAGAACAAGAAGCACGCTCTTGCTTTCTAGAGTCTCTAAGACAGCGGGTAACATGAGTGTGCGGAGAACAAAAGAACGATGTTTCCTACACATATGGACCATATCTAGTCGAACTCTGCTTCTGAAACTGATACAAAGCACTGGTCCTCTAACATCCATTGCTTGTCTGTTAAGATGATTAACGTGTGAACTCAGTGAACGATGTAGTTCGTTTGAGCTGAAAAGTGACTGCCCTTACCTGAAAAAAAGTCTTGCTTGTAGGAAGACACAGAGCCTGGGATTTAACTCCATTTCTGAATGGAAACACACAGCATAGTTCTCATCCATGGATCACACTCTGCTTTAGAGCGAGAAGCACACTCTTGCTTTCTAGAGTCTCTAATACAGCAGGAAATCTGAGTGTGCCCAGAACAAAAGAACGGTGTTTCCTACACATACTGACTATATGTAGTCCAAATCTTCTTCTGAAACTGATACAATGCACTGGTCCTCTAACATCCAATGCTTGTCAGTTAAGATGAGAAACGTGTGAGCTTTGTGAACGATGTAGTTCCTTTGAGCAGAAAAGTGACTGCCCTTACCTGAAACGAAGTCTGCTTGTAGGGAGACTCAGAGCTTGGGATTTAACTCCATTTCTGAAGTGAAACACACAGCATTGTCTCATCCATTGATCACACTCTGCTTTAGAGCGAGAAGCACGCTCTTGCTTTCTAGAGTCTCTAAGACATCAGGAAACGCGAGTGTGCTGAGAACAAAAGAATGGTGTTTCCTACACATACTGACATTATATAGTCCAACTCTTCTTCTGAAACTGATACAAAGCACTGGTCCTCTAACATCCAATGCTTGTCAGTTAAGATGAGAAACGTGTGAGCATCGTGAAATATGTAGTTCGTTTGAGCAGAAAACTGACTGCCCTTACCTGAAACGAAGTCTTGCTTGTAGGAAGACTCAGAGCCTGGGATTTAACTCCATTTCTGAAGTGAAACACACAGCATAGTTCTCATCCATGGATCAGACTCTGCTTTAGAACAAGAAGCACGCTCTTGCTTTCTAGAGTCTCTAAGACTGCAGGAAACTTGAGTGTTCTGAGAACAAAAGAACGATGTTTCCTACACATACGGACCATATCTAGTCCAAATCTGCTTCTGAAACTGATACAAAGCACTGACCATCTAACATCCAATGCTTGTCAGTTAAGATGAGAAACGTGTGAGCATCGTGAACGATGTAGTTCGTTTGAGCAGAAAATTGACTGCCCTTCCCTGAAACGAAGTCTTGCTTCTAGGAAGAATCAGAGCCTGGGATTTAACTCCATTTCTGAAGTGAAACACACAGCATAGTTCTCATCCATGGATCACACTCTGCTTTAGAGCAAGAAGCACACTCTTGCTTTCTAGAGTCTCTAAGACAGCAGGAAACGTGAGTGTGCTGAGAACAAAAGAACGGTGTTTCCTACACATATGGACCATATCTAGTCCAACTCTGCTTCTTAAACTGATACAAAGCACTGGTACTCTAACATCCAATGCTTGTCTGTTAAAATGATTAACGTGTGAGCTCAGTGAACGATGTAGTTCGTTTGAGCTGAAAAGTGACTGCCCTTACCTGAAACGAAGTCTTGCTTCTAGGAAGACATAGAGCCTGGGATTAAACTAAATTTCTGAACGGAAACAAACAGCATAGTTCTCATCCATGGATCACACTCTGCTTTAGAGCGAGAAGCACACTCTTGCTTTCTAGAATCTCTAATACAGCAGGAAATCTGAGTGTGCCCAGAACAAAAGAACGGTGTTTCCTACACATACTGACTATATGTAGTCCAAATCTTCTTCTGAAACTGATACAATGCACTGGTCCTCTAACATCCAATGCTTGTCAGTTAAGATGAGAAACGTGTGAGCTTTGTGAAAGATGTAGTTCCTTTGAGCTGAAAAGTGACTGCCCTTACCTGAAACGAAGTCTTGCTTCTAGGGAGACTCAGAGCCTGGGATTTAACTCCATTTATGAAGTGAAACACACAGCATTGTCTCATCCATTGATCACACTCTGCTTTAGAACAAGAAGCACGCTCTTGCTTTCTAGAGTCTCTAAGACAGCGGGTAACATGAGTGTGCGGAGAACAAAAGAACGATGTTTCCTACACATATGGACCATATCTAGTCGAACTCTGCTTCTGAAACTGATACAAAGCACTGGTCCTCTAACATCCATTGCTTGTCTGTTAAGATGATTAACGTGTGAACTCAGTGAACGATGTAGTTCGTTTGAGCTGAAAAGTGACTGCCCTTACCTGAAAAAAAGTCTTGCTTGTAGGAAGACACAGAGCCTGGGATTTAACTCCATTTCTGAATGGAAACACACAGCATAGTTCTCATCCAGGGATCACACTCTGCTTTAGAGCGAGAAGCACACTCTTGCTTTCTAGAGTCTCTAATACAGCAGGAAATCTGAGTGTGCCCAGAACAAAAGAACGGTGTTTCCTACACATACTGACTATATGTAGTCCAAATCTTCTTCTGAAACTGATACAATGCACTGGTCCTCTAACATCCAATGCTTGTCTGTTAAGATGATTAACGTGTGAGCTCAGTGAACGATGTAGTTCGTTTGAGCTGAAAAGTGACTGCCCTTACCTGAAACGAAGTCTTGCTTCTAGGAAGACATAGAGCCTGGGATTTAACTAAATTTCTGAACGGAAACAAACAGCATAGTTCTCATCCATGGATCACACTCTGCTTTAGAGTGAGAATCACACTCTTGCTTTCTAGAGTCTCTAATACAGCAGGAAATCTGAGTGTGCCCAGAACAAAAGAACGGTGTTTCCTACACATACTGACTATATGTAGTCCAAATCTTCTTCTGAAACTGATACAATGCACTGGTCCTCTAACATCCAATGCTTGTCAGTTAAGATGAGAAACGTGTGAGCTTCGTGAACGATGTAGATCCTTTGAGCAGAAAAGTGACTGCCCTTACCTGAAACGAATTCTTGCTTGTAGGGAGACTCAGAGCATGGGATTTAACTCCATTTCTGAAGTGAAACACACAGCATTGTCTCATCCATTGATCACACTCTGCTTTAGAGCGAGAAGCACGCTCTTGCTTTCTAGAGTCTCTAAGACATCAGGAAACTCGAGTGTGCTGAGAACAAAAGAATGGTGTTTCCTACACATACTGACATTATATAGTCCAACTCTTCTTCTGAAACTGATACAAAGCACTGGTCCTCTAACATCCAATGCTTGTCAGTTAAGATGAGAAACGTGTAAGCATCGTGAAATATGTAGTTCATTTCAGCAGAAAAATGACTGCCCTTACCTGAAACGAAGTCTTGCTTGTAGGAAGACTCAGAGCCTGGGATTTAACTCCATTTCTGAAGTGAAACACACAGCATAGTTCTCATCCATGGATCACACTCTGCTTTAGAACAAGAAGCACGCTCTTGCTTTCTAGAGTCTCTAAGACTGCAGGAAACTTGAGTGTGCTGAGAAGAAAAGAACTATGTTTCCTACACATACGGACCATATCTAGTCCAACTCTGCTTCTGAAACTGATACAAAGCACTGGTACTCTAACATCCAATGCTTGTCTGTTAAGATGATTAACATGTGAGCTCAGTGAACGATGTAGTTCGTTTGAGCTGAAAAGTGACTGCCCTTACCTGAAACGAAGTCTTGCTTCTAGGAAGACATAGAGCATGGGATTTAACTAAATTTCTGAACGGAAACAAACAGCATAGTTCTCATCCATGGATCACACTCTGCTTTAGGGCGAGAAGCACACTCTTGCTTTCTAGCGTCTCTAATACAGCAGGAAATCTGAGTGTGCCCAGAACAAAAGAATGGTGTTTCCTACACATACTGACTATATGTAGTCCAAATCTTCTTCTGAAACTGATACAATGCACTGGTCCTCTAACATCCAATGCTTGTCAGTTAAGATGAGAAACGTGTGAGCTTCGTGAACGATGTAGTTCCTTTGAGCAGAAAAGTGACTGCCCTTACCTGAAACGAAGTCTTGCTTGTAGGGAGACTCAGAGCATGGGATTTAACTCCATTTCTAAAGTGAAACACACAGCATTGTCTCATCCATTGATCACACTCTGCTTTAGAACAAGAAGCACGCTCTTGCTTTCTAGAGTCTCTAATACAGCAGGAAATCTGAGTGTGCCCAGAACAAAAGAATGGTGTTTCCTACACATACTGACTACATGTAGACCAAATCTTCTTCTGAAACTGATACAATGCACTGGTCCTCTAACATCCAATGCTTGTCAGTTAAGATGAGAAACGTGTGAGCATCGTGAACGATGTAGTTCGTTTGAGCAGAAAATTGACTGCCCTTACCTGAAACGAAGTCTTGCTTCTAGGAAGAATCAGAGCCTGGGATTTAACTCCATTTCTGAAGTGAAACACACAGCATAGTTCTCATCCATGGATCACACTCTGCTTTAGAGCAAGAAGCACACTCTTGCTTTCTAGAGTCTCTAAGACAGCAGGAAATCTGAGTGTGCCCAGAACAAAAGAACATTGTTTCCTACACATACGGACCATATCTAGTCCAAATCTTCTTCTGAAACTGATACAATGCACTGGTCCTCTAACATCCAATGCTTGTCAGTTAAGATGAGAAACGTGTGAGCTTCGTGATCAATGTAGTTCCTTTGAGCAGAAAAGTGACTGCCCTTACCTGAAACGAAGTCTTGCTTCTAGGGAGACTCAGAGCCTGGGATTTAAATCCATTTATGAAGTGAAACACACAGCATTGTCTCATCCATTGATCACACTCTGCTTTAGAACAAGTAGCACGCTCTTGCTTTCTAGAGTCTCTAAGACAGCGGGTAACGTGAGTGTGCGGAGAACAAAAGAATGATGTTTCCTACACATATGGACCATATCTAGTCGAACTCTGCCTCTGAAACTGATACAAAGCACTGGTTCTCTAACATCCATTGCTTGTCTGTTAAGATGATTAACGTGTGAACTCAGTGAACGATGTAGTTCGTTTGAGCTGAAAAGTGACTGCCCTTACCTGAAACAAAGTCTTGCTTGTAGGAAGACACAGAGCCTGGGATTGAACTCCATTTCTGAATGGAAACACACAGCATAGTTCTCATCCATGGATCACACTCTGCTTTAGAGCGAAAAGCACACTCTTGCTTTCCAGAGTCTCTAATACAGCAGGAAATCTGAGTGTGCCCAGAACAAAAGAACGGTGTTTCCTACACATACTGACTATATGTAGTCCAAATCTTCTTCTGAAACTGATACAATGCACTGGTCCTCTAAAATCCAATGCTTGTCAGTTAAGATGAGAAACGTGTGAGCTTTGTGAACGATGTAGTTCCTTTGAGCAGAAAAGTGACTGCCCTTACCTGAAACGAAGTCTTGCTTGTAGGGAGACTCAGAGCATGGGATTTAACTCCATTTCTGAAGTGAAACACACAGCATTGTCTCATCCATTGATCACACTCTGCTTTAGAGCGAGAAGCACGCTCTTGCTTACTAGAGTCTCTAAGACATCAGGAAACGCGAGTGTGCTGAGAACAAAAGAATGGTGTTTCCTACACATACTGACATTATATATTCCAACTCTTCTTCTGAAACTGATACAAAGCACTGGTCCTCTAACATCCAATGCTTGTCAGTTAAGATGAGAAACGTGTGAGCATCGTGAAATATGTAGTTTGTTTGAGCAGAAAACTGACTGCCCTTAACTGAAACGAAGTCTTGCTTGTAGAAAGACTCAGAGCCTGGGATTTAACTCCATTTCTGAAGTGAAACACACAGCATAGTTCTCATCCATGGATCACACTCTGCTTTAGAACAAGAAGCACGCTCTTGCTTTCTAGAGTCTCTAAGACTGCAGGAAACTTGAGTGTGCTGAGAACAAAAGAACGATGTTTCCTACACATACGGACCATATCTAGTCCAACTCTGCTTCTGAAACTGATACAAAGCACTGGTACTCTAACATCCAATGCTTGTCAGTTAAGATGAGAAACGTGTGAGCTTTGTGAACGATGTAGTTCCTTTGAGCAGAAAAGTGACTGCCCTTACCTGAAACGAAGTCTTGCTTCTAGGAAGAATCAGAGGCTGGGATTTAACTCCATTTCTGAAGAGAAACACACAGCATAGTTCTCATCCATGGATCACACTCTGCTTTAGAGCAAGAAGCACACTCTTGCTTTCTAGAGTCTCTAAGACAGCAGGAAATCTGAGTGTGCCCAGAACAAAAGAACGTTGTTTCCTACACATACGGACCATATCTAGTCCAAATCTGCTTCTTAAACTGATACAAATCACTGGTCCTCTAACATCCAATGCTTGTCAGTTAAGATGAGAAACGTGTGAGCTTCGTGATCAATGTAGTTCCTTTGAGCAGAAAAGTGACTGCCCTTACCTGAAACGAAGTCTTGCTTCTAGGGTGACTCAGAGCCTGGGATTTAACTCCATTTATGAAGTGAAACACACAGCATTGTCTCATCCATTGATCACACTCTGCTTTAGAACAAGAAGCACGCTCTTGCTTTCTAGAGTCTCTAAGACAGCGGGTAACATGAGTGTGCGGAGAACAAAAGAACGATGTTTCCTACACATATGGACCATATCTAGTCGAACTCTGCTTCTGAAACTGATACAAAGCACTGGTCCTCTAACATCCATTGCTTGTCTGTTAAGATGATTAACGTGTGAACTCAGTGAACGATGTAGTTCGTTTGAGCTGAAAAGTGACTGCCCTTACCTGAAACAAAGTCTTGCTTGTAGGAAGACACAGAGCCTGGGATTTAACTCCATTTCTGAATGGAAACACACAGCATAGTTCTCATCCATGGATCACACTGTGCTTTAGAGTGAGAAGCACACTCTTGCTTTCTAGAGTCTCTAATACAGCAGGAAATCTGAGTGTGCCCAGAACAAAAGAATGGTGTTTTCTACACATACTGACTATATGTAGTCCAAATCTTCTTCTGAAACTGATACAATGCACTGGTCCTCTAACATCCAATGCTTGTCAGTTAAGATGAGAAACGTGTGAGCTTCGTGAATGATGTAGTTCCTTTGAGCACAAAATTGACTGCCCTTACCTGAAACGAAGTCTTGCTTGTAGGGAGACTCAGAGCATGGGATTTAACTCCATTTCTGAAGTGAAACACACAGCATTGTCTCATGCATTGATCACACTCTGCTTTAGAACAAGAAGCACGCTCTTGCTTTCTAGAGTCTCTAATACAGCAGGAAATCTGAGTGTGCCCAGAACAAAAGACTGGTGTTTCCTACACATACTGACTATATTTAGTCCAAATCTTCTTCTGAAACTGATACAATGCACTGGTCCTCTAACATCCAATGCTTGTCAGTTAAGATGAGAAACGTGTGAGCTTCGTGAACAATGTAGTTCCTTTGAGCAGAAAAGTGACTGCCCTTACCTGATACGAAGTCTTGCTTGTAGGAAGACTCAGAGCCTGGGATTTAACACCATTTCTGAAGGGAAACACACAGGATAGTTCCCATCCATGGATCACACTCTGCTTTAGAGCGAGAAGCACGCTCTTGCTTTCTAGAGTCTCTAAGACATCAGGAAACGCGAGTGTGCTGAGAAAAAAAGAATGGTGTTTCCTACACATACTGACATTATATAGTCCAACTCTTCTTCTGAAACTGATACAAAGCACTGGTCCTCTAACATCCAATGCTTGTCAGTTAAGATGAGAAACGTGTGAGCATCGTGAACGATGTAGTTCGTTTGAGCAGAAACCTGACTGTCCTTACCTAAAACGAAGTCTTGCTTGTAGGAAGAATCAGAATCTGGGATTTAACTCCATTTCTGAAGTGAAACACACAGCATAGTTCTCATCCATGGATCACACTCTGCTTTAGAGCAAGAAGCACACTCTTGCTTGCTAGAGTCTCTAAGACAGCAGGAAACGTGAGTGTGCTGAGAACAAAAGAACGATGTTTCCTACACATATGGACCATATCTAGTCCAACTCTGCTTCTGAAACTGATACAAAGCACTGGTCCTCTAACATCCAATGCTTGTCTGTTAAGATGATTAACGTGTGAGCTCAGTGAACGATGTAGTTCGTTTGAGCTGAAAAGTGACTGCCCTTACCTGAAACGAAGTCTTGCTTCTAGGAAGACATAGAGCCTGGGATTTAACTAAATTTCTGAACGGAAACAAACAGCATAGTTCTCATCCATGGATCACACTCTGCTTTAGAGCGAGAAGCACACTCTTGCTTTCTAGAGTCTCTAATACAGCAGGAAATCTGAGTGTGCCCAGAACAAAAGAACGGTGTTTCCTACACATACTGACTATATGTAGTCCAAATCTTCTTCTGAAACTGATACAAAGCACTGGTCCTCTAACATCCAATGCTTGTCAGTTAAGATGAGAAACGTGTGAGCTTCGTGAACGATGTAGTTCCTTTGAGCAGAAAAGTGACTGCCCTTACCTGAAACGAATTCTTGCTTGTAGGGAGACTCAGAGCATGGGATTTAACTCCATTTCTGAAGTGAAACACACAGCATTGTCTCATCCATTGATCACACTCTGCTTTAGAGCGAGAAGCACGCTCTTGCTTTCTAGAGTCTCTAAGACATCAGGAAACTCGAATGTGCTGAGAACAAAAGAATGGTGTTTCCTACACATACTGACATTATATAGTCCAACTCTTCTTCTGAAACTGATACAAAGCACTGGTCCTCTAACATCCAATGCTTGTCAGTTAAGATGAGAAACGTGTAAGCATCGTGAAATATGTAGTTCGTTTGAGCAGAAAAATGACTGCCCTTACCTGAAATGAAGTCTTGCATGTAGGAAGACATAGAGCCTGGGATTGAACTCCATTTCTGAGGGGAAACACACAGCATAGTTCTCATCCATGGATGACACTCTGCTTTAGAGCGAGAAAAACGCTCTTTCCTTCTAGAGTCTCTAAGACAGCAGGAAACGTGAGTGTGCTGAGAAAAAAAGAATGGTGTTTCCTACACATACGGACCATATCTAGTCCAACTCTGCTTCTGAAACTGACACAAAGCACTGGTACTCTAACATCCAATGCTTGTCTGTTAAGATGATTAACATGTGAGCTCAGTGAACGATGTAGTTCGTTTGAGCTGAAAAGTGACTGCCCTTACCTGAAACGAAATCTTGCTTGTAGGGAGACTCAGAGCATGGGATTTAACTCCATTTCTAAAGTGAAACACACAGCATTGTCTCATCCATTGATCACACTCTGCTTTAGAACAAGAAGCACGCTCTTGCTTTCTAGAGTCTCTAATACAGCAGGAAATCTGAGTGTGCCCAGAACAAAAGAATGGTGTTTCCTACACATACTGACTACATGTAGACCAAATCTTCTTCTGAAACTGATACAATGCACTGGTCCTCTAACATCCAATGCTTGTCAGTTAAGATGAGAAACGTGTGAGCTTCGTGATCAATGTAGTTCCTTTGAGCAGAAAAGTGACTGCCCTTACCTGAAACGAAGTCTTGCTTCTAGGGAGACTCAGAGCCTGGGATTTAACTCCATTTATGAAGTGAAACACACAGCATTGTCTCATCCATTGATCACACTCTGCTTTAGAACAAGTAGCACGCTCTTGCTTTCTAGAGTCTCTAAGACAGCGGGTAACGTGAGTGTGCGGAGAACAAAAGAATGATGTTTCCTACACATATGGACCATATCTAGTCGAACTCTGCCTCTGAAACTGATACAAAGCACTGGTTCTCTAACATCCATTGCTTGTCTGTTAAGATGATTAACGTGTGAACTCAGTGAACGATGTAGTTCGTTTGAGCTGAAAAGTGACTGCCCTTACCTGAAACAAAGTCTTGCTTGTAGGAAGACACAGAGCCTGGGATTGAACTCCATTTCTGAATGGAAACACACAGCATAGTTCTCATCCATGGATCACACTCTGCTTTAGAGCGAAAAGCACACTCTTGCTTTCCAGAGTCTCTAATACAGCAGGAAATCTGAGTGTGCCCAGAACAAAAGAACGGTGTTTCCTACACATACTGACTATATGTAGTCCAAATCTTCTTCTGAAACTGATACAATGCACTTGTCCTCTAAAATCCAATGCTTGTCAGTTAAGATGAGAAACGTGTGAGCTTTGTGAACGATGTAGTTCCTTTGAGCAGAAAAGTGACTGCCCTTACCTGAAACGAAGTCTTGCTTGTAGGGAGACTCAGAGCATGGGATTTAACTCCATTTCTGAAGTGAAACACACAGCATTGTCTCATCCATTGATCACACTCTGCTTTAGAGCGAGAAGCACACTCTTGCTTACTAGAGTCTCTAAGACATCAGGAAACGCGAGTGTGCTGAGAACAAAAGAATGGTGTTTCCTACACATACTGACATTATATAGTCCAACTCTTCTTCTGAAACTGATACAAAGCACTGGTCCTCTAACATCCAATGCTTGTCAGTTAAGATGAGAAACGTGTGAGCATCGTGAAATATGTAGTTTGTTTGAGCAGAAAACTGACTGCCCTTAACTGAAACGAAGTCTTGCTTGTAGAAAGACTCAGAGCCTGGAATTTAACTCCATTTCTGAAGTGAAACACACAGCATAGTTCTCATCCATGGATCACACTCTGCTTTAGAACAAGAAGCACGCTCTTGCTTTCTAGAGTCTCTAAGACTGCAGGAAACTTGAGTGTGCTGAGAAGAAAAGAACTATGTTTCCTACACATACGGACCATATCTAGTCCAACTCTGCTTCTGAAACTGATACAAAGCACTGGTACTCTAACATCCAATGCTTGTCTGTTAAGATGATTAACATGTGAGCTCAGTGAACGATGTAGTTCGTTTGAGCTGAAAAGTGACTGCCCTTACCTGAAACAAAGTCTTGCTTCTAGGAAGACATAGAGCATGGGATTTAACTAAATTTCTGAACGGAAACAAACAGCATAGTTCTCATCCATGGATCACACTCTGCTTTAGGGCGAGAAGCACACTCTTGCTTTCTAGCGTCTCTAATACAGCAGGAAATCTGAGTGTGCCCAGAACAAAAGAATGGTGTTTCCTACACATACTGACTATATGTAGTCCAAATCTTCTTCTGAAACTGATACAATGCACTGGTCCTCTAACATCCAATGCTTGTCAGTTAAGATGAGAAACGTGTGAGCTTCGTGAACGATGTAGTTCCTTTGAGCAGAAAAGTGACTGCCCTTACCTGAAACGAAGTCTTGCTTGTAGGGAGACTCAGAGCATGGGATTTAACTCCATTTCTAAAGTGAAACACACAGCATTGTCTCATCCATTGATCACACTCTGCTTTAGAACAAGAAGCACGCTCTTGCTTTCTAGAGTCTCTAATACAGCAGGAAATCTGAGTGTGCCCAGAACAAAAGAATGGTGTTTCCTACACATACTGACTACATGTAGACCAAATCTTCTTCTGAAACTGATACAATGCACTGGTCCTCTAACATCCAATGCTTGTCAGTTAAGATGAGAAACGTGTGAGCATCGTGAACGATGTAGTTCGTTTGAGCAGAAAATTGACTGCCCTTACCTGAAACGAAGTCTTGCTTCTAGGAAGAATCAGAGCCTGGGATTTAACTCCATTTCTGAAGTGAAACACACAGCATAGTTCTCATCCATGGATCACACTCTGCTTTAGAGCAAGAAGCACACTCTTGCTTTCTAGAGTCTCTAAGACAGCAGGAAATCTGAGTGTGCCCAGAACAAAAGAACATTGTTTCCTACACATACGGACCATATCTAGTCCAAATCTTCTTCTGAAACTGATACAATGCACTGGTCCTCTAACATCCAATGCTTGTCAGTTAAGATGAGAAACGTGTGAGCTTCGTGATCAATGTAGTTCCTTTGAGCAGAAAAGTGACTGCCCTTACCTGAAACGAAGTCTTGCTTCTAGGGAGACTCAGAGCCTGGGATTTAAATCCATTTATGAAGTGAAACACACAGCATTGTCTCATCCATTGATCACACTCTGCTTTAGAACAAGTAGCACGCTCTTGCTTTCTAGAGTCTCTAAGACAGCGGGTAACGTGAGTGTGCGGAGAACAAAAGAATGATGTTTCCTACACATACTGACATTATATATTCCAACTCTTCTTCTGAAACTGATACAAAGCACTGGTCCTCTAACATCCAATGCTTGTCAGTTAAGATGAGAAACGTGTGAGCATCGTGAAATATGTAGTTTGTTTGAGCAGAAAACTGACTGCCCTTAACTGAAACGAAGTCTTGCTTGTAGAAAGACTCAGAGCCTGGAATTTAACTCCATTTCTGAAGTGAAACACACAGCATAGTTCTCATCCATGGATCACACTCTGCTTTAGAACAAGAAGCACGCTCTTGCTTTCTAGAGTCTCTAAGACTGCAGGAAACTTGAGTGTGCTGAGAACAAAAGAACGATGTTTCCTACACATACGGACCATATCTAGTCCAACTCTGCTTCTGAAACTGATACAAAGCACTGGTACTCTAACATCCAATGCTTGTCAGTTAAGATGAGAAACGTGTGAGCTTTGTGAACGATGTAGTTCCTTTGAGCAGAAAAGTGACTGCCCTTACCTGAAACGAAGTCTTGCTTCTAGGAAGAATCAGAGGCTGGGATTTAACTCCATTTCTGAAGAGAAACACACAGCATAGTTCTCATCCATGGATCACACTCTGCTTTAGAGCAAGAAGCACACTCTTGCTTTCTAGAGTCTCTAAGACAGCAGGAAATCTGAGTGTGCCCAGAACAAAAGAACGTTGTTTCCTACACATACGGACCATATCTAGTCCAAATCTGCTTCTTAAACTGATACAAATCACTGGTCCTCTAACATCCAATGCTTGTCAGTTAAGATGAGAAACGTGTGAGCTTCGTGATCAATGTAGTTCCTTTGAGCAGAAAAGTGACTGCCCTTACCTGAAACGAAGTCTTGCTTCTAGGGTGACTCAGAGCCTGGGATTTAACTCCATTTATGAAGTGAAACACACAGCATTGTCTCATCCATTGATCACACTCTGCTTTAGAACAAGAAGCACGCTCTTGCTTTCTAGAGTCTCTAAGACAGCGGGTAACGTGAGTGTGCGGAGAACAAAAGAACGATGTTTCCTACACATATGGACCATATCTAGTCGAACTCTGCTTCTGAAACTGATACAAAGCACTGGTCCTCTAACATCCATTGCTTGTCTGTTAAGATGATTAACGTGTGAACTCAGTGAACGATGTAGTTCGTTTGAGCTGAAAAGTGACTGCCCTTACCTGAAACAAAGTCTTGCTTGTAGGAAGACACAGAGCCTGGGATTTAACTCCATTTCTGAATGGAAACACACAGCATAGTTCTCATCCATGGATCACACTGTGCTTTAGAGTGAGAAGCACACTCTTGCTTTCTAGAGTCTCTAATACAGCAGGAAATCTGAGTGTGCCCAGAACAAAAGAATGGTGTTTTCTACACATACTGACTATATGTAGTCCAAATCTTCTTCTGAAACTGATACAATGCACTGGTCCTCTAACATCCAATGCTTGTCAGTTAAGATGAGAAACGTGTGAGCTTCGTGAATGATGTAGTTCCTTTGAGCACAAAAGTGACTGCCCTTACCTGAAACGAAGTCTTGCTTGTAGGGAGACTCAGAGCATGGGATTTAACTCCATTTCTGAAGTGAAACACACAGCATTGTCTCATGCATTGATCACACTCTGCTTTAGAACAAGAAGCACGCTCTTGCTTTCTAGAGTCTCTAATACAGCAGGAAATCTGAGTGTGCCCAGAACAAAAGAATGGTGTTTCCTACACATACTGACTATATTTAGTCCAAATCTTCTTCTGAAACTGATACAATGCACTGGTCCTCTAACATCCAATGCTTGTCAGTTAAGATGAGAAACGTGTGAGCTTCGTGAACAATGTAGTTCCTTTGAGCAGAAAAGTGACTGCCCTTACCTGATACGAAGTCTTGCTTGTAGGAAGACTCAGAGCCTGGGATTTAACACCATTTCTGAAGGGAAACACACAGGATAGTTCCCATCCATGGATCACACTCTGCTTTAGAGCGAGAAGCACGCTCTTGCTTTCTAGAGTTTCTAAGACATCAGGAAACGCGAGTGTGCTGAGAAAAAAAGAATGGTGTTTCCTACACATACTGACATTATATAGTCCAACTCTTCTTCTGAAACTGATACAAAGCACTGGTCCTCTAACATCCAATGCTTGTCAGTTAAGATGAGAAACGTGTGAGCATCGTGAACGATGTAGTTCGTTTGAGCAGAAACCTGACTGTCCTTACCTAAAACGAAGTCTTGCTTGTAGGAAGAATCAGAATCTGGGATTTAACTCCATTTCTGAAGTGAAACACACAGCATAGTTCTCATCCATGGATCACACTCTGCTTTAGAGCAAGAAGCACACTCTTGCTTGCTAGAGTCTCTAAGACAGCAGGAAACGTGAGTGTGCTGAGAACAAAAGAACGATGTTTCCTACACATATGGACCATATCTAGTCCAACTCTGCTTCTGAAACTGATACAAAGCACTGGTCCTCTAACATCCAATGCTTGTCTGTTAAGATGATTAACGTGTGAGCTCAGTGAACGATGTAGTTCGTTTGAGCTGAAAAGTGACTGCCCTTACCTGAAACGAAGTCTTGCTTCTAGGAAGACATAGAGCCTGGGATTTAACTAAATTTCTGAACGGAAACAAACAGCATAGTTCTCATCCATGGATCACACTCTGCTTTAGAGCGAGAAGCACACTCTTGCTTTCTAGAGTCTCTAATACAGCAGGAAATCTGAGTGTGCCCAGAACAAAAGAACGGTGTTTCCTACACATACTGACTATATGTAGTCCAAATCTTCTTCTGAAACTGATACAAAGCACTGGTCCTCTAACATCCAATGCTTGTCAGTTAAGATGAGAAACGTGTGAGCTTCGTGAACGATGTAGTTCCTTTGAGCAGAAAAGTGACTGCCCTTACCTGAAACGAATTCTTGCTTGTAGGGAGACTCAGAGCATGGGATTTAACTCCATTTCTGAAGTGAAACACACAGCATTGTCTCATCCATTGATCACACTCTGCTTTAGAGCGAGAAGCACGCTCTTGCTTTCTAGAGTCTCTAAGACATCAGGAAACTCGAATGTGCTGAGAACAAAAGAATGGTGTTTCCTACACATACTGACATTATATAGTCCAACTCTTCTTCTGAAACTGATACAAAGCACTGGTCCTCTAACATCCAATGCTTGTCAGTTAAGATGAGAAACGTGTAAGCATCGTGAAATATGTAGTTCGTTTGAGCAGAAAAATGACTGCCCTTACCTGAAATGAAGTCTTGCATGTAGGAAGACATAGAGCCTGGGATTGAACTCCATTTCTGAGGGGAAACACACAGCATAGTTCTCATCCATGGATGACACTCTGCTTTAGAGCGAGAAAAACGCTCTTTCCTTCTAGAGTCTCTAAGACAGCAGGAAACGTGAGTGTGCTGAGAAAAAAAGAATGGTGTTTCCTACACATACGGACCATATCTAGTCCAACTCTGCTTCTGAAACTGACACAAAGCACTGGTACTCTAACATCCAATGCTTGTCTGTTAAGATGATTAACATGTGAGCTCAGTGAACGATGTAGTTCGTTTGAGCTGAAAAGTGACTGCCCTTACCTGAAACGAAATCTTGCTTGTAGGGAGACTCAGAGCATGGGATTTAACTCCATTTCTAAAGTGAAACACACAGCATTGTCTCATCCATTGATCACACTCTGCTTTAGAACAAGAAGCACGCTCTTGCTTTCTAGAGTCTCTAATACAGCAGGAAATCTGAGTGTGCCCAGAACAAAAGAATGGTGTTTCCTACACATACTGACTACATGTAGACCAAATCTTCTTCTGAAACTGATACAATGCACTGGTCCTCTAACATCCAATGCTTGTCAGTTAAGATGAGAAACGTGTGAGCTTCGTGATCAATGTAGTTCCTTTGAGCAGAAAAGTGACTGCCCTTACCTGAAACGAAGTCTTGCTTCTAGGGAGACTCAGAGCCTGGGATTTAACTCCATTTATGAAGTGAAACACACAGCATTGTCTCATCCATTGATCACACTCTGCTTTAGAACAAGTAGCACGCTCTTGCTTTCTAGAGTCTCTAAGACAGCGGGTAACGTGAGTGTGCGGAGAACAAAAGAATGATGTTTCCTACACATATGGACCATATCTAGTCGAACTCTGCCTCTGAAACTGATACAAAGCACTGGTTCTCTAACATCCATTGCTTGTCTGTTAAGATGATTAACGTGTGAACTCAGTGAACGATGTAGTTCGTTTGAGCTGAAAAGTGACTGCCCTTACCTGAAACAAAGTCTTGCTTGTAGGAAGACACAGAGCCTGGGATTGAACTCCATTTCTGAATGGAAACACACAGCATAGTTCTCATCCATGGATCACACTCTGCTTTAGAGCGAAAAGCACACTCTTGCTTTCCAGAGTCTCTAATACAGCAGGAAATCTGAGTGTGCCCAGAACAAAAGAACATTGTTTCCTACACATACTGACTATATGTAGTCCAAATCTTCTTCTGAAACTGATACAATGCACTGGTCCTCTAAAATCCAATGCTTGTCAGTTAAGATGAGAAACGTGTGAGCTTTGTGAACGATGTAGTTCCTTTGAGCAGAAAAGTGACTGCCCTTACCTGAAACGAAGTCTTGCTTGTAGGGAGACTCAGAGCATGGGATTTAACTCCATTTCTGAAGTGAAACACACAGCATTGTCTCATCCATTGATCACACTCTGCTTTAGAGCGAGAAGCACGCTCTTGCTTACTAGAGTCTCTAAGACATCAGGAAACGCGAGTGTGCTGAGAACAAAAGAATGGTGTTTCCTACACATACTGACATTATATAGTCCAACTCTTCTTCTGAAACTGATACAAAGCACTGGTCCTCTAACATCCAATGCTTGTCAGTTAAGATGAGAAACGTGTGAGCATCGTGAAATATGTAGTTTGTTTGAGCAGAAAACTGACTGCCCTTAACTGAAACGAAGTCTTGCTTGTAGAAAGACTCAGAGCCTGGAATTTAACTCCATTTCTGAAGTGAAACACACAGCATAGTTCTCATCCATGGATCACACTCTGCTTTAGAACAAGAAGCACGCTCTTGCTTTCTAGAGTCTCTAAAACTGCAGGAAACTTGAGTGTGCTGAGAACAAAAGAACGATGTTTCCTACACATACGGACCATATCTAGTCCAACTCTGCTTCTGAAACTGATACAAAGCACTGGTACTCTAACATCCAATGCTTGTCAGTTAAGATGAGAAACGTGTGAGCTTTGTGAACGATGTAGTTCCTTTGAGCAGAAAAGTGACTGCCCTTACCTGAAACGAAGTCTTGCTTCTAGGAAGAATCAGAGGCTGGGATTTAACTCCATTTCTGAAGAGAAACACACAGCATAGTTCTCATCCATGGATCACACTCTGCTTTAGAGCAAGAAGCACACTCTTGCTTTCTAGAGTCTCTAAGACAGCAGGAAATCTGAGTGTGCCCAGAACAAAAGAACGTTGTTTCCTACACATACGGACCATATCTAGTCCAAATCTGCTTCTTAAACTGATACAAATCACTGGTCCTCTAACATCCAATGCTTGTCAGTTAAGATGAGAAACGTGTGAGCTTCGTGATCAATGTAGTTCCTTTGAGCAGAAAAGTGACTGCCCTTACCTGAAACGAAGTCTTGCTTCTAGGGTGACTCAGAGCCTGGGATTTAACTCCATTTATGAAGTGAAACACACAGCATTGTCTCATCCATTGATCACACTCTGCTTTAGAACAAGAAGCACGCTCTTGCTTTCTAGAGTCTCTAAGACAGCGGGTAACGTGAGTGTGCGGAGAACAAAAGAACGATGTTTCCTACACATATGGACCATATCTAGTCGAACTCTGCTTCTGAAACTGATACAAAGCACTGGTCCTCTAACATCCATTGCTTGTCTGTTAAGATGATTAACGTGTGAACTCAGTGAACGATGTAGTTCGTTTGAGCTGAAAAGTGACTGCCCTTACCTGAAACAAAGTCTTGCTTGTAGGAAGACACAGAGCCTGGGATTTAACTCCATTTCTGAATGGAAACACACAGCATAGTTCTCATCCATGGATCACACTGTGCTTTAGAGTGAGAAGCACACTCTTGCTTTCTAGAGTCTCTAATACAGCAGGAAATCTGAGTGTGCCCAGAACAAAAGAATGGTGTTTTCTACACATACTGACTATATGTAGTCCAAATCTTCTTCTGAAACTGATACAATGCACTGGTCCTCTAACATCCAATGCTTGTCAGTTAAGATGAGAAACGTGTGAGCTTCGTGAATGATGTAGTTCCTTTGAGCACAAAAGTGACTGCCCTTACCTGAAACGAAGTCTTGCTTGTAGGGAGACTCAGAGCATGGGATTTAACTCCATTTCTGAAGTGAAACACACAGCATTGTCTCATGCATTGATCACACTCTGCTTTAGAACAAGAAGCACGCTCTTGCTTTCTAGAGTCTCTAATACAGCAGGAAATCTGAGTGTGCCCAGAACAAAAGAATGGTGTTTCCTACACATACTGACTATATTTAGTCCAAATCTTCTTCTGAAACTGATACAATGCACTGGTCCTCTAACATCCAATGCTTGTCAGTTAAGATGAGAAACGTGAGAGCTTCGTGAACAATGTAGTTCCTTTGAGCAGAAAAGTGACTGCCCTTACCTGATACGAAGTCTTGCTTGTAGGAAGACTCAGAGCCTGGGATTTAACACCATTTCTGAAGGGAAACACACAGGATAGTTCCCATCCATGGATCACACTCTGCTTTAGAGCGAGAAGCACGCTCTTGCTTTCTAGAGTCTCTAAGACATCAGGAAACGCGAGTGTGCTGAGAAAAAAAGAATGGTGTTTCCTACACATACTGACATTATATAGTCCAACTCTTCTTCTGAAACTGATACAAAGCACTGGTCCTCTAACATCCAATGCTTGTCAGTTAAGATGAGAAACGTGTGAGCATCGTGAACGATGTAGTTCGTTTGAGCAGAAACCTGACTGTCCTTACCTAAAACGAAGTCTTGCTTGTAGGAAGAATCAGAATCTGGGATTTAACTCCATTTCTGAAGTGAAACACACAGCATAGTTCTCATCCATGGATCACACTCTGCTTTAGAGCAAGAAGCACACTCTTGCTTGCTAGAGTCTCTAAGACAGCAGGAAACTTGAGTGTGCTGAGAACAAAAGAACGGTGTTTGCTACACATATGGACCATATCTAGTCCAACTCTGCTTCTGAAACTGATACAAAGCACTGGTCCTCTAACATCCAATGCTTGTCTGTTAAGATGATTAACGTGTGAGCTCAGTGAACGATGTAGTTCGTTTGAGCTGAAAAGTGACTGCCCTTACCTGAAACGAAGTCTTGCTTCTAGGAAGACATAGAGCCTGGGATTTAACTAAATTTCTGAACGGAAACAAACAGCATAGTTCTCATCCATGGATCACACTCTGCTTTAGAGCGAGAAGCACACTCTTGCTTTCTAGAGTCTCTAATACAGCAGGAAATCTGAGTGTGCCCAGAACAAAAGAACGGTGTTTCCTACACATACTGACTATATGTAGTCCAAATCTTCTTCTGAAACTGATACAAAGCACTGGTCCTCTAACATCCAATGCTTGTCAGTTAAGATGAGAAACGTGTGAGCTTCGTGAACGATGTAGTTCCTTTGAGCAGAAAAGTGACTGCCCTTACCTGAAACGAATTCTTGCTTGTAGGGAGACTCAGAGCATGGGATTTAACTCCATTTCTGAAGTGAAACACACAGCATTGTCTCATCCATTGATCACACTCTGCTTTAGAGCGAGAAGCACGCTCTTGCTTTCTAGAGTCTCTAAGACATCAGGAAACTCGAATGTGCTGAGAACAAAAGAATGGTGTTTCCTACACATACTGACATTATATAGTCCAACTCTTCTTCTGAAACTGATACAAAGCACTGGTCCTCTAACATCCAATGCTTGTCAGTTAAGATGAGAAACGTGTAAGCATAATGAAATATGTAGTTCGTTTGAGCAGAAAAATGACTGCCCTTACCTGAAATGAAGTCTTGCATGTAGGAAGACACAGAGCCTGGGATTGAACTCCATTTCTGAGGGGAAACACACAGCATAGTTCTCATCCATGGATGACACTCTGCTTTAGAGCGAGAAAAACGCTCTTTCCTTCGAGAGTCTCTAAGACAGCAGGAAACGTGAGTGTGCTGAGAAAAAAAGAATGGTGTTTCCTACACATACGGACCATATCTAGTCCAACTCTGCTTCTGAAACTGATACAAAGCACTGGTACTCTAACATCCAATGCTTGTCTGTTAAGATGATTAACATGTGAGCTCAGTGAACGATGTAGTTCGTTTGAGCTGAAAAGTGACTGCCCTTACCTGAAACGAAGTCTTGCTTGTAGGGAGACTCAGAGCATGGGATTTAACTCCATTTCTAAAGTGAAACACACAGCATTGTCTCATCCATTGATCACACTCTGCTTTAGAACAAGAAGCACGCTCTTGCTTTCTAGAGTCTCTAATACAGCAGGAAATCTGAGTGTGCCCAGAACAAAAGAATGGTGTTTCCTACACATACTGACTATATGTAGACCAAATCTTCTTCTGAAACTGATACAATGCACTGGTCCTCTAACATCCAATGCTTGTCAGTTAAGATGAGAAACGTGTGAGCTTCGTGATCAATGTAGTTCCTTTGAGCAGAAAAGTGACTGCCCTTACCTGAAACGAAGTCTTGCTTCTAGGGAGACTCAGAGCCTGGGATTTAACTCCATTTATGAAGTGAAACACACAGCATTGTCTCATCCATTGATCACACTCTGCTTTAGAACAAGAAGCACGCTCTTGCTTTCTAGAGTCTCTAAGACAGCGGGTAACGTGAGTGTGCGGAGAACAAAAGAACGATGTTTCTACACATATGGACCATATCTAGTCGAACTCTGCTTCTGAAACTGATACAAAGCACTGGTCCTCTAACATCCATTGCTTGTCTGTTAAGATGATTAACGTGTGAACTCAGTGAACGATGTAGTTCGTTTGAGCTGAAAAGTGACTGCCCTTACCTGAAACAAAGTCTTGCTTGTAGGAAGACACAGAGCCTGGGATTTAACTCCATTTCTGAATGGAAACACACAGCATAGTTCTCATCCATGGATCACACTCTGCTTTAGAGCGAGAAGCACACTCTTGCTTTCTAGAGTCTCTAATACAGCAGGAAATCTGAGTGTGCCCAGAACAAAAGAACGGTGTTTCCTACACATACTGACTATATGTAGTCCAAATCTTCTTCTGAAACTGATACAATGCACTGGTCCTCTAACATCCAATGCTTGTCAGTTAAGATGAGAAACGTGTGAGCTTTGTGAACGATGTAGTTCCTTTGAGCAGAAAAGTGACTGCCCTTACCTGAAACGAAGTCTTGCTTGTAGGGAGACTCAGAGCATGGGATTTAACTACATTTCTGAAGTGAAACACACAGCATTGTCTCATCCATTGATCACACTCTGCTTTAGAACAAGAAGCACGCTCTTGCTTTCTAGAGTCTCTAATACAGCAGGAAATCTGAGTGTGCCCAGAACAAAAGAATGGTGTTTCCTACACATACTGACTACATGTAGACCAAATCTTCTTCTGAAACTGATACAATGCACTGGTCCTCTAACATCCAATGCTTGTCAGTTAAGATGAGAAACGTGTGAGCATCGTGAACGATGTAGTTCCTTTGAGCAGAAAATTGACTGCCCTTACCTGAAACGAAGTCTTGCTTCTAGGAAGAATCAGAGCCTGGGATTTAACTCCATTTCTGAAGTGAAACACACAGCATAGTTCTCATCCATGGATCACACTCTGCTTTAGAGCAAGAAGCACACTCTTGCTTTCTAGAGTCTCTAAGACAGCAGGAAATCTGAGTGTGCCCAGAACAAAAGAACATTGTTTCCTACACATACGGACCATATCTAGTCCAAATCTTCTTCTGAAACTGATACAACGCACTGGTCCTCTAACATGCAATGCTTGTCAGTTAAGATGAGAAACGTGTGAGCTTCGTGATCAATGTAGTTCCTTTGAGCAGAAAAGTGACTGCCCTTACCTGAAACGAAGTCTTGCTTCTAGGGAGACTCAGAGCCTGGGATTTAACTCCATTTATGAAGTGAAACACACAGCATTGTCTCATCCATTGATCACACTCTGCTTTAGAACAAGAAGCACGCTCTTGCTTTCTAGAGTCTCTAAGACAGCGGGTAACGTGAGTGTGCGGAGAACAAAAGAATGATGTTTCCTACACATATGGACCATATCTAGTCGAACTCTGCCTCTGAAACTGATACAAAGCACTGGTTCTCTAACATCCATTGCTTGTCTGTTAAGATGATTAACGTGTGAACTCAGTGAACGATGTAGTTCGTTTGAGCTGAAAAGTGACTGCCCTTACCTGAAACAAAGTCTTGCTTGTAGGAAGACACAGAGCCTGGGATTGAACTCCATTTCTGAATGGAAACACACAGCATAGTTCTCATCCATGGATCACACTCTGCTTTAGAGCGAAAAGCACACTCTTGCTTTCCAGAATCTCTAATACAGCAGGAAATCTGAGTGTGCCCAGAACAAAAGAACGGTGTTTCCTACACATACTGACTATATGTAGTCCAAATCTTCTTCTGAAACTGATACAATGCACTGGTCCTCTAAAATCCAATGCTTGTCAGTTAAGATGAGAAACGTGTGAGCTTTGTGAACGATGTAGTTCCTTTGAGCAGAAAAGTGACTGCCCTTACCTGAAACGAAGTCTTGCTTGTAGGGAGACTCAGAGCATGGGATTTAACTCCATTTCTGAAGTGAAACACACAGCATTGTCTCATCCATTGATCACACTCTGCTTTAGAGCGAGAAGCACGCTCTTGCTTACTAGAGTCTCTAAGACATCAGGAAACGCGAGTGTGCTGAGAACAAAAGAATGGTGTTTCCTACACATACTGACATTATATAGTCCAACTCTTCTTCTGAAACTGATACAAAGCACTGGTCCTCTAACATCCAATGCTTGTCAGTTAAGATGAGAAACGTGTGAGCATCGTGAAATATGTAGTTTGTTTGAGCAGAAAACTGACTGCCCTTAACTGAAACGAAGTCTTGCTTGTAGAAAGACTCAGAGCCTGGAATTTAACTCCATTTCTGAAGTGAAACACACAGCATAGTTCTCATCCATGGATCACACTCTGCTTTAGAACAAGAAGCACGCTCTTGCTTTCTAGAGTCTCTAAGACTGCAGGAAACTTGAGTGTGCTGAGAACAAAAGAACGATGTTTCCTACACATACGGACCATATCTAGTCCAACTCTGCTTCTGAAACTGATACAAAGCACTGGTACTCTAACATCCAATGCTTGTCAGTTAAGATGAGAAACGTGTGAGCTTTGTGAACGATGTAGTTCCTTTGAGCAGAAAAGTGACTGCCCTTACCTGAAACGAAGTCTTGCTTCTAGGAAGAATCAGAGGCTGGGATTTAACTCCATTTCTGAAGAGAAACACACAGCATAGTTCTCATCCATGGATCACACTCTGCTTTAGAGCAAGAAGCACACTCTTGCTTTCTAGAGTCTCTAAGACAGCAGGAAATCTGAGTGTGCCCAGAACAAAAGAACGTTGTTTCCTACACATACGGACCATATCTAGTCCAAATCTGCTTCTTAAACTCATACAAATCACTGGTCCTCTAACATCCAATGCTTGTCAGTTAAGATGAGAAACGTGTGAGCTTCGTGATCAATGTAGTTCCTTTGAGCAGAAAAGTGACTGCCCTTACCTGAAACGAAGTCTTGCTTCTAGGGTGACTCAGAGCCTGGGATTTAACTCCATTTATGAAGTGAAACACACAGCATTGTCTCATCCATTGATCACACTCTGCTTTAGAACAAGAAGCACGCTCTTGCTTTCTAGAGTCTCTAAGACAGCGGGTAACGTGAGTGTGCGGAGAACAAAAGAACGATGTTTCCTACACATATGGACCATATCTAGTCGAACTCTGCTTCTGAAACTGATACAAAGCACTGGTCCTCTAACATCCATTGCTTGTCTGTTAAGATGATTAACGTGTGAACTCAGTGAACGATGTAGTTCGTTTGAGCTGAAAAGTGACTGCCCTTACCTGAAACAAAGTCTTGCTTGTAGGAAGACACAGAGCCTGGGATTTAACTCCATTTCTGAATGGAAACACACAGCATAGTTCTCATCCATGGATCACACTCTGCTTTAGAGTGAGAAGCACACTCTTGCTTTCTAGAGTCTCTAATACAGCAGGAAATCTGAGTGTGCCCAGAACAAAAGAATGGTGTTTTCTACACATACTGACTATATGTAGTCCAAATCTTCTTCTGAAACTGATACAATGCACTGGTCCTCTAACATCCAATGCTTGTCAGTTAAGATGAGAAACGTGTGAGCTTCGTGAATGATGTAGTTCCTTTGAGCACAAAAGTGACTGCCCTTACCTGAAACGAAGTCTTGCTTGTAGGGAGACTCAGAGCATGGGATTTAACTCCATTTCTGAAGTGAAACACACAGCATTGTCTCATGCATTGATCACACTCTGCTTTAGAACAAGAAGCACGCTCTTGCTTTCTAGAGTCTCTAATACAGCAGGAAATCTGAGTGTGCCCAGAACAAAAGAATGGTGTTTCCTACACATACTGACTATATTTAGTCCAAATCTTCTTCTGAAACTGATACAATGCACTGGTCCTCTAACATCCAATGCTTGTCAGTTAAGATGAGAAACGTGTGAGCTTCGTGAACAATGTAGTTCCTTTGAGCAGAAAAGTGACTGCCCTTACCTGATACGAAGTCTTGCTTGTAGGAAGACTCAGAGCCTGGGATTTAACACCATTTCTGAAGGGAAACACACAGGATAGTTCCCATCCATGGATCACACTCGGCTTTAGAGCGAGAAGCACGCTCTTGCTTTCTAGAGTCTCTAAGACATCAGGAAACGCGAGTGTGCTGAGAAAAAAAGAATGGTGTTTCCTACACATACTGACATTATATAGTCCAACTCTTCTTCTGAAACTGATACAAAGCACTGGTCCTCTAACATCCAATGCTTGTCAGTTAAGATGAGAAACGTGTGAGCATCGTGAACGATGTAGTTCGTTTGAGCAGAAACCTGACTGTCCTTACCTAAAACGAAGTCTTGCTTGTAGGAAGAATCAGAATCTGGGATTTAACTCCATTTCTGAAGTGAAACACACAGCATAGTTCTCATCCATGGATCACACTCTGCTTTAGAGCAAGAAGCACACTCTTGCTTGCTAGAGTCTCTAAGACAGCAGGAAACGTGAGTGTGCTGAGAACAAAAGAACGGTGTTTGCTACACATATGGACCATATCTAGTCCAACTCTGCTTCTGAAACTGATACAAAGCACTGGTCCTCTAACATCCAATGCTTGTCTGTTAAGATGATTAACGTGTGAGCTCAGTGAACGATGTAGTTCGTTTGAGCTGAAAAGTGACTGCCCTTACCTGAAACGAAGTCTTGCTTCTAGGAAGACATAGAGCCTGAGATTTAACTAAATTTCTGAACGGAAACAAACAGCATAGTTCTCATCCATGGATCACACTCTGCTTTAGAGCGAGAAGCACACTCTTGCTTTCTAGAGTCTCTAATACAGCAGGAAATCTGAGTGTGCCCAGAACAAAAGAACGGAGTTTCCTACACATACTGACTATATGTAGTCCAAATCTTCTTCTGAAACTGATACAAAGCACTGGTCCTCTAACATCCAATGCTTGTCAGTTAAGATGAGAAACGTGTGAGCTTCGTGAACGATGTAGTTCCTTTGAGCAGAAAAGTGACTGCCCTTACCTGAAACGAATTCTTGCTTGTAGGGAGACTCAGAGCATGGGATTTAACTCCATTTCTGAAGTGAAACACACAGCATTGTCTCATCCATTGATCACACTCTGCTTTAGAGCGAGAAGCACGCTCTTGCTTTCTAGAGTCTCTAAGACATCAGGAAACTCGAATGTGCTGAGAACAAAAGAATGGTGTTTCCTACACATACTGACATTATATAGTCCAACTCTTCTTCTGAAACTGATACAAAGCACTGGTCCTCTAACATCCAATGCTTGTCAGTTAAGATGAGAAACCTGTAAGCATCGTGAAATATGTAGTTCGTTTGAGCAGAAAAATGACTGCCCTTACCTGAAATGAAGTCTTGCATGTAGGAAGACATAGAGCCTGGGATTGAACTCCATTTCTGAGGGGAAACACACAGCATAGTTCTCATCCATGGATGACACTCTGCTTTAGAGCGAGAAAAACGCTCTTTCCTTCTAGAGTCTCTAAGACAGCAGGAAACGTGAGTGTGCTGAGAAAAAAAGAATGGTGTTTCCTACACATACGGACCATATCTAGTCCAACTCTGCTTCTGAAACTGATACAAAGCACTGGTACTCTAACATCCAATGCTTGTCTGTTAAGATGATTAAAATGTGAGCTCAGTGAACGATGTAGTTCGTTTGAGCTGAAAAGTGACTGCCCTTACCTGAAACGAAGTCTTGCTTGTAGGGAGACTCAGAGCATGGGATTTAACTCCATTTCTAAAGTGAAACACACAGCATTGTCTCATCCATTGATCACACTCTGCTTTAGAACAAGAAGCACGCTCTTGCTTTCTAGAGTCTCTAATACAGCAGGAAATCTGAGTGTGCCCAGAACAAAAGAATGGTGTTTCCTACACATACTGACTACATGTAGACCAAATCTTCTTCTGAAACTGATACAATGCACTGGTCCTCTAACATCCAATGCTTGTCAGTTAAGATGAGAAACGTGTGAGCTTCGTGATCAATGTAGTTCCTTTGAGCAGAAAAGTGACTGCCCTTACCTGAAACGAAGTCTTGCTTCTAGGGAGACTCAGAGCCTGGGATTTAACTCCATTTATGAAGTGAAACACACAGCATTGTCTCATCCATTGATCACACTCTGCTTTAGAACAAGAAGCACGCTCTTGCTTTCTAGAGTCTCTAAGACAGCGGGTAACGTGAGTGTGCGGAGAACAAAAGAACGATGTTTCTACACATATGGACCATATCTAGTCGAACTCTGCTTCTGAAACTGATACAAAGCACTGGTCCTCTAACATCCATTGCTTGTCTGTTAAGATGATTAACGTGTGAACTCAGTGAACGATGTAGTTCGTTTGAGCTGAAAAGTGACTGCCCTTACCTGAAACAAAGTCTTGCTTGTAGGAAGACACAGAGCCTGGGATTTAACTCCATTTCTGAATGGAAACACACAGCATAGTTCTCATCCATGGATCACACTCTGCTTTAGAGCGAGAAGCACACTCTTGCTTTCTAGAGTCTCTAATACAGCAGGAAATCTGAGTGTGCCCAGAACAAAAGAATGGTGTTTCCTACACATACTGACTATATGTAGTCCACATGTTCTTCTGAAACTGATACAATGCACTGGTCCTCTAACATCCAATGCTTGTCAGTTAAGATGAGAAACGTGTGAGCATCGTGAACGATGTAGTTCGTTTGAGCAGAATATTGACTGCCCTTACCTGAAACGAAGTCTTGCTTCTAGGAAGAATCAGAGCCTGGGATTTAACTCCATTTCTGAAGTGAAACACACAGCATAGCTCTCATCCATGGATCACACTCTGCTTTAGAGCAAGAAGCACACTCTTGCTTTCTAGAGTCTCTAAGACAGCAGGAAATCTGAGTGTGCCCAGAACAAAAGAACGGTGTTTCCTACACATATGGACCATATCTAGTCGAACTCTGCTTCTGAAACTGATACAAAGCACTGGTCCTCTAACATCCATTGCTTGTCTGTTTAGATAATTAACGTGTGAACTCACTGAACGATGTAGTTCGTTTGAGCTGAAAAGTGACTGCCCTTACCTGAAACAAAGTCTTGCTTGTAGGAAGAAACAGAGCCTGGGATTTATCTCCATTTCTGAATGGAAACACACAGCATAGTTCTCATCCATGGATCACACTGTGCTTTAGAGTGAGAAGCACACTCTTGCTTTCTAGAGTCTCTAATACAGCAGGAAATCTGAGTGTGCCCAGAACAAAAGAATGGGGTTTCCTACACATACTGACTATATGTAGTCCAAATCTTCTTCTGAAACTGATACAATGCACTGGTCCTCTAACATCCAATGCTTGTCAGTTAAGATGAGAAACGTGTGAGCTTCGTGAACAATGTAGTTCCTTTGAGCAGAAAAGTGACTGCCCTTACCTGAAACGAAGTCTTGCTTGTAGGGAGACTCAGAGCATGGGATTTAACTCCCTTTCTGAATTGAAACACACAGCATTGACTCACCCATTGATCACACTCTGCTTTAGAACAAGAATCACGCTCTTGCTTTCTAGAGTCTCTAAGACAGCAGGAAACGTGAGTGTGCTGAGAACAAAAGAACGGTGTTTCCGACACATATGGACCATATCTAGTCCAACTCTGCTTCTTAAACTGATACAAAGCACTGGTCCTCTAACATCCAATGCTTGTCTGTTAAGATGATTAACATGTGAGCTCAGGGAATGATGTAGTTCGTTTGAGCTGAAAAGTGACTGCCCTTACTTGAAACAAAGTCTTGCTTCTAGGAAGACATAGAGCCTGGGATTTAACTAAATTTCTGAACGGAAACAAACAGCATAGTTCTCATCCATGGATCACACTCTGCTTTAGAGCGAGAAGCACACTCTTGCTTTCTAGAGTCTCTAATACAGCAGGAAATCTGAGTGTGCCCAGAACAAAAGAACGGTGTTTCCTACACATACTGACTATATGTAGTCCAAATCTTCTTCTGAAACTGATACCATGCACTGGTCCTCTAACATCCATGCTTGTCATTTAAGATGAGAAACGTGTGAGCTTCCTGAACGATGTAGTTCCTTTGAGCAGAAAAGTGACTGCCCTTACCTGAAACGAAGTCTTGCTTGTAGGGAGACTCAGAGCATGGGATTTAACTCCATTTCTGAAGTGAAACACACAGCATTGTCTCATCCATTGATCACACTCTGCTTTAGAACAAGAAGCACGCTCTTGCTTTCTAGAGTCTCTAATTCAGCAGGAAATCTGAGTGTGCCCAGAACAAAAGAATGGTGTTTCCTACACATACTGACTATATGTAGTCCAAATCTTCTTCTGAAACTGATACAATGCACTGGTCCTCTAACATCCAATGCTTGTCAGTTAAGATGAGAAACGTGTGAGCCTCGTGAACGATGTAGTTCCTTTGAGCAGAAAAGTGACTGCCCTTACCTGATACGAAGTCTTGCTTGTAGGAAGACTCAGAGCCTGGGATTTAACTCCATTTCTGAAGGGAAACGCACAGCATAGTTCTCATCCGTGGATCACACTCTGCTTTAGATCGAGAAGCATGCTCTTGCTTTCTAGATTGTCTAAGACATCAGGAAACGCGTGTGTGCTGAGAACAAAAGAATGGTGTTTCCTACACATACTGACATTATATAGTCCAACTCTTCTTCTGAAACTGATACGAAGCACTAGTCCTCTAACATCCAATGCTTGTCAGTTAAGATGAGAAACGTGTGAGCATCGTGAACGATGTAGTTCGTTTGAGCAGAAAACTGACTGCCCTTACCTGAAACGAAGTCTTGCTTGTAGGAAGACTCAGAGCCTGGGATTTAACTCCATTTCTGAAGTGAAACACACAGCATAGTTCTCATCCATGGATCAGACTCTGCTTTAGAACAAGAAGCACGCTCTTGCTTTCTAGAGTCTCTAAGACTGCAGGAAACTTGAGTGTGCTGAGAAAAAAAGAACGATGTTTCCTACACATACGGACCATATCTAGTCCAACTCTGCTTCTGAAACTGATACAAAGCACTGGTCCTCTAACATCCAATGCTTGTCTGTTAAGATGATTAACGTGTGAGCTCAGTGAACGATGTAGTTCGTTTGAGCTGAAAAGTGACTGCCCTTACCTGAAACGAAGTCTTGCTTCTAGGAAGACATAGAGCCTGGGATTTAACTAAATTTCTGAACGGAAACAAACAGCATAGTTCTCATCCATGGATCACACTCTGCTTTAGAGCGAGAAGCACACTCTTGCTTTCTAGAGTCTCTAATACAGCAGGAAATCTGAGTGTGCCCAGAAAAAAAGAAAGGTGTTTCCTACACATACTGACTATATGTAGTCCAAATCTTCTTCTGAAACTGATACAATGCACTGGTCCTCTAACATCCAATGCTTGTCAGTTAAGATGAGAAACGTGTGAGCTTCCTGAGCGATGTAGTTCCTTTGAGCAGAAAAGTGACTGCCCTTACCTGAAACGAAGTCTTGCTTGTAGGGAGACTCAGAGCATGGGATTTAACTCCATTTTTGAAGTGAAACACACAGCATTGTCTCATCCATTGATCACACTCTGCTTTAGAGCGAGAAGCACGCTCTTGCTTTCTAGAGTCTCTAAGACATCAGGAAACGCGAGTGTGCTGAGAACAAAAGAATGGGGTTTCCTACACATACTGACGTTATATAGTCCAACTCTTCTTCTGAAACTGATACAAAGCACTGGTCCTCTAACATCCAATGCTTGTCAGTTAAGATGAGAAACGTGTGAGCATCGTGAAATATGTAGTTCGTTTGAGCAGAAAATTGACTGCCCTTACCTGAAACGAAGTCTTGCTTCTAGGAAGAATCAGAGCCTGGGATTTAACTCCATTTCTGAAGTGAAACAAACAGCATAGCTCTCATCCATGGATCACACTCTGCTTTAGAGCAAGAAGCACACTCTTGCTTTCTAGAGTCTCTAAGACAGCAGGAAATCTGAGTGTGCCCAGAACAAAAGAACGGTGTTTCCTACACATATGGACCATATCTAGTCGAACTCTGCTTCTTAAACTGATACAAAGCACTGGTCCTCTAACATCCAATGCTTGTCTGTTAAGATGATTAACATGTGAGCGCAGGGAATGATGTAGTTCGTTTGAGCTGAAAAGTGACTACCCTTACTTGAAACGAAGTCTTGCTTCTAGGAAGACATAGAGCCTGGGATTTAACTAAATTTCTGAACGGAAACAAACAGCATAGTTCTCATCCATGGATCACACTCTGCTTTAGAGCGAGAAGCACACTCTTGCTTTCTAGAGTCTCTAATACAGCAGGAAATCTGAGTGTGCCCAGAACAAAAGAACGGTGTTTCCTACACATACTGACTATATGTAGTCCAAATCTTCTTCTGAAACTGATACCATGCACTGGTCCTCTAACATCCATGCTTGTCATTTAAGATGAGAAACGTGTGAGCTTCGTGAACGATGTAGTTCCTTTGAGCAGAAAAGTGACTGCCCTTACCTGAAACGAAGTCTTGCTTGTAGGGAGACTCAGAGCATGGGATTTAACTCCATTTCTGAAGTGAAACACACAGCATTGTCTCATCCATTGATCACACTCTGCTTTAGAACAAGAAGCACGCTCTTGCTTTCTAGAGTCTCTAATTCAGCAGGAAATCTGAGTGTGCCCAGAACAAAAGAATGGTGTTTCCTACACATACTGACTATATGTAGTCCAAATCTTCTTCTGAAACTGATACAATGCACTGGTCCTCTAACATCCAATGCTTGTCAGTTAAGATGAGAAACGTGTGAGCTTCGTGAACGATGTAGTTCCTTTGAGCAGAAAAGTGACTGGCCTTACCTGATACGAAGTCTTGCTTGTAGGAAGACTCAGAGCCTGGGATTTAACTCCATTTCTGAAGGGAAACGCACAGCATAGTTCTCATCCGTGGATCACACTCTGCTTTAGAGCGAGAAGCACGCTCTTGCTTTCTAGAGTGTCTAAGACATCAGGAAACGCGTGTGTGCTGAGAACAAAAGAATGGTGTTTCCTACACATACTGACATTATATAGTCCAACTCTTCTTCTGAAACTGATACGAAGCACTAGTCCTCTAACATCCAATGCTTGTCAGTTAAGATGAGAAACTTGTGAGCATCGTGAACGATGTAGTTCGTTTGAGCAGAAAACTGACTGCCCTTACCTGAAACGAAGTCTTGCTTGTAGGAAGACTCAGAGCCTGGGATTTAACTCCATTTCTGAAGTGAAACACACAGCATAGTTCTCATCCATGGATCAGACTCTGCTTTAGAACAAGAAGCACGCTCTTGCTTTCTAGAGTCTCTAAGACTGCAGGAAACTTGAGTGTGCTGAGAACAAAAGAACGATGTTTCCTACACATACGGACCATATCTAGTCCAACTCTGCTTCTGAAACTGATACAAAGCACTGGTCCTCTAACATCCAATGCTTGTCTGTTAAGATGATTAACGTGTGAGCTCAGTGAACGATGTAGTTCGTTTGAGCTGAAAAGTGACTGCCCTTACCTGAAACGAAGTCTTGCTTCTAGGAAGACATAGAGCCTGGGATTTAACTAAATTTCTGAACGGAAACAAACAGCATAGTTCTCATCCATGGATCACACTCTGCTTTAGAGCGAGAAGCACACTCTTGCTTTCTAGAGTCTCTAATACAGCAGGAAATCTGAGTGTGCCCAGAAAAAAAGAAAGGTGTTTCCTACACATACTGACTATATGTAGTCCAAATCTTCTTCTGAAACTGAAACAATGCACTGGTCCTCTAACATCCAATGCTTGTCAGTTAAGATGAGAAACGTGTGAGCTTCCTGAGCGATGTAGTTCCTTTGAGCAGAAAAGTGACTGCCCTTACCTGAAACGAAGTCTTGCTTGTAGGGAGACTCAGAGCATGGGATTTAACTCCATTTCTGAAGTGAAACACACAGCATTGTCTCATCCATTGATCACACTCTGCTTTAGAGCGAGAAGCACGCTCTTGCTTTCTAGAGTCTCTAAGACATCAGGAAACGCGAGTGTGCTGAGAACAAAAGAATGGGGTTTCCTACACATACTGACGTTATATAGTCCAACTCTTCTTCTGAAACTGATACAAAGCACTGGTCCTCTAACATCCAATGCTTGTCAGTTAAGATGAGAAACTTGTGAGCATCGTGAACGATGTAGTTCGTTTGAGCAGAAAACTGACTGCCCTTACCTGAAACGAAGTCTTGCTTGTAGGAAGACTCAGAGCCTGGGATTTAACTCCATTTCTGAAGTGAAACACACAGCATAGTTCTCATCCATGGATCAGACTCTGCTTTAGAACAAGAAGCACGCTCTTGCTTTCTAGAGTCTCTAAGACTGCAGGAAACTTGAGTGTGCTGAGAACAAAAGAACGATGTTTCCTACACATACGGACCATATCTAGTCCAACTCTGCTTCTGAAACTGATACAAAGCACTGGTCCTCTAACATCCAATGCTTGTCTGTTAAGATGATTAACGTGTGAGCTCAGTGAACGATGTAGTTCGTTTGAGCTGAAAAGTGACTGCCCTTACCTGAAACGAAGTCTTGCTTCTAGGAAGACATAGAGCCTGGGATTTAACTAAATTTCTGAACGGAAACAAACAGCATAGTTCTCATCCATGGATCACACTCTGCTTTAGAGCGAGAAGCACACTCTTGCTTTCTAGAGTCTCTAATACAGCAGGAAATCTGAGTGTGCCCAGAAAAAAAGAAAGGTGTTTCCTACACATACTGACTATATGTAGTCCAAATCTTCTTCTGAAACTGAAACAATGCACTGGTCCTCTAACATCCAATGCTTGTCAGTTAAGATGAGAAACGTGTGAGCTTCCTGAGCGATGTAGTTCCTTTGAGCAGAAAAGTGACTGCCCTTACCTGAAACGAAGTCTTGCTTGTAGGGAGACTCAGAGCATGGGATTTAACTCCATTTCTGAAGTGAAACACACAGCATTGTCTCATCCATTGATCACACTCTGCTTTAGAGCGAGAAGCACGCTCTTGCTTTCTAGAGTCTCTAAGACATCAGGAAACGCGAGTGTGCTGAGAACAAAAGAATGGGGTTTCCTACACATACTGACGTTATATAGTCCAACTCTTCTTCTGAAACTGATACAAAGCACTGGTCCTCTAACATCCAATGCTTGTCAGTTAAGATGAGAAACGTGTGAGCATCGTGAAATATGTAGTTCGTTTGAGCAGAAAACTGACTGCCCTTACCTGAAACGAAATCTTGCATGTAGGAAGACTCAGAGCCTGGGATTTAACTCCATTTCTGAAGTGAAACACACAGCATAGTTCTCATCCATGGATCACACTCTGCTTTAGAACAAGAAGCACGCTCTTGCTTTCTAGAGTCTCCAAGACTGCAGGAAACTTGAGTGTGCTGAGAACAAAAGAACGATGTTTCCTACACATACGGACCATATCTAGTCCAACTCTGCTTCTGAAACTGATACAAAGCACTGGTACTCTAACATCCAATGCTTGTCTGTTAAGATGATTAACGTGTGAGCTCAGTGAACTATGTAGTTCGTTTGAACTGAAAAGTGACTCCCCTTACCTGAAACGAAGTCTTGCTTCTAGGAAGACATAGAGCCTGGGATTTAACAAAATTTCTGAACGGAAACAAACAGCATAGTTCTCATCCATGGATCACACTCTGCTTTAGAGCGAGAAGCACACTCTTGCTTTCTAGTGTCTCTAATACACCAGGAAATCTGAGTGTGCCCAGAACAAAAGAACGGTGTTTCGTACACATACTGACTATATGTAGTCCATATCTTCTTCTGAAACTGATACAATGCACTGGTCCTCTAACATCCAATGCTTGTCAGTTAAGATGAGAAACGTGTGAGCTTCGTGAACGATGTAGTTCCTTTGAGCAGAAAAGTGACTGCCCTTACCTGAAATGAAGTCTTGCTTGTAGGGAGATTCAGAGCATGGGATTTAACTCCATTTCTGAAGTTAAACACACAGCATTGTCTCATCCATTGATCACACTCTGCTTTAGAACAAGAAGCACGCTCTTGCTTTCTAGAGTCTCTAATACAGCAGGAAATCTGAGTGTGCCCAGAACGAAAGAATGGTGTTTCCTACACATACTGACTATATGTAGTCCAAATCTTCTTCTGAAACTGATACCATGCACTGGTCCTCTAACATCCATGCTTGTCATTTAAGATGAGAAACGTGTGAGCTTCGTGAACGATGTAGTTCCTTTGAGCAGAAAAGTGACTGCCCTTACCTGAAACGAAGTCTTGCTTGTAGGGAGACTCAGAGCATGGGATTTAACTCCATTTCTGAAGTGAAACACACAGCATTGTCTCATCCATTGATCACACTCTGCTTTAGAGCGAGAAGCACGCTCTTGCTTTCTAGAGTCTCTAAGACATCAGGAAACGCGAGTGTGCTGAGAACAAAAGAATGGGGTTTCCTACACATACTGACGTTATATAGTCCAACTCTTCTTCTGAAACTGATACAAAGCACTGGTCCTCTAACATCCAATGCTTGTCAGTTAAGATGAGAAACGTGTGAGCATCGTGAAATATGTAGTTCGTTTGAGCAGAAAACTGACTGCCCTTACCTGAAACGAAATCTTGCATGTAGGAAGACTCAGAGCCTGGGATTTAACTCCATTTCTGAAGTGAAACACACAGCATAGTTCTCATCCATGGATCACACTCTGCTTTAGAACAAGAAGCACGCTCTTGCTTTCTAGAGTCTCCAAGACTGCAGGAAACTTGAGTGTGCTGAGAACAAAAGAACGATGTTTCCTACACATACGGACCATATCTAGTCCAACTCTGCTTCTGAAACTGATACAAAGCACTGGTACTCTAACATCCAATGCTTGTCTGTTAAGATGATTAACGTGTGAGCTCAGTGAACTATGTAGTTCGTTTGAACTGAAAAGTGACTCCCCTTACCTGAAACGAAGTCTTGCTTCTAGGAAGACATAGAGCCTGGGATTTAACAAAATTTCTGAACGGAAACAAACAGCATAGTTCTCATCCATGGATCACACTCTGCTTTAGAGCGAGAAGCACACTCTTGCTTTCTAGTGTCTCTAATACACCAGGAAATCTGAGTGTGCCCAGAACAAAAGAACGGTGTTTCGTACACATACTGACTATATGTAGTCCATATCTTCTTCTGAAACTGATACAATGCACTGGTCCTCTAACATCCAATGCTTGTCAGTTAAGATGAGAAACGTGTGAGCTTCGTGAACGATGTAGTTCCTTTGAGCAGAAAAGTGACTGCCCTTACCTGAAACGAAGTCTTGCTTGTAGGGAGATTCAGAGCATGGGATTTAACTCCATTTCTGAAGTTAAACACACAGCATTGTCTCATCCATTGATCACACTCTGCTTTAGAACAAGAAGCACGCTCTTGCTTTCTAGAGTCTCTAATACAGCAGGAAATCTGAGTGTGCCCAGAACGAAAGAATGGTGTTTCCTACACATACTGACTATATGTAGTCCAAATCTTCTTCTGAAACTGATACAATGCACTGGTCCTCTAAAATCCAATGCTTGTCAGTTAAGATGAGAAACGTGTGAGCATCGTGAACGATGTAGTTCGTTTGAGCAGAAAATTGACTGCCCTTACCTGAAACGAAGTCTTGCTTCTAGGAAGAATCAGAGCCTGGGATTTAACTCCATTTCTGAAGTGAAACACACAGCATAGTTCTCATCCATGGATCACACTCTGCTTTTGAGCAAGAAGCACACTCTTGCTTTCTAGAGTCTCTAAGACAGCAGGAAATCTGAGTGTGCCCAGAACAAAAGAAAGTTGTTTCCTACACATACTGACTATATGTAGTCCAAATCTTCTTCTGAAACTGATACAATGCACTGGTCCTCTAAAATCCAATACTTGTCAGTTAATATGAGAAACGTGTGAGCTTTGTGAACGATGTAGTTCCTTTGAGCAGAAAAGTGACTGCCCTTACCTGATAGGAAGTCTTGCTTGTAGGAAGACTCAGAGCCTGGGATTTAACTCCATTTCTGAAGGGAAACGCACAGCATAGTTCTCATCTGTGGATCACACTCTGCTTTAGAGCGAGAAGCACGCTCTTGCTTTCTAGAGTGTCTAAGACATCAGGAAACACGAGTGTGCTGAGAACAAAAGAATGGTGTTTCCTAAACATACTGACATTATATAGTCCAACTCTTCTTCTGAAACTGATACAAAGCACTGGTCCTCTAACATCCAATGCTTGTCAGTTAAGATGAGAAACGTGTGAGCATTGTGAACGATGTAGTTCGTTTGAGCAGAAAACTGACTGCCCTTACCTGAAACGTATTCTTGCTTGTAGGAAGACTCAGAGCCTGGGATTTAACTCCATTTCTGAAGTGAAACACACAGCATAGTTCTCATCCATGGATCAGACTCTGCTTTAGAACAAGAAGCACGCTCTTGCTTTCTAGAGTCTCTCAGACTGCAGGAAACTTGAGTGTGCTGAGAACAAATGAACGATGTTTCCTACACATACGGACCATATCTAGTCCAACTCTGCTTCTGAAACTGATACAAAGCAATGGTACTCTAACATCCAATGCTTGTCTGTTAAGATGATTAACTTGTGAGCTCAGTGAACGATGTAGTTCCTTTGAGCTGAAAAGTGACTGCCCTTACCTGAAACGAAGTCTTGCTTCTAGGAAGACATAGAGCCTGGGATTTAACTCCATTTCTGAAGGGAAACGCACAGCATAGTTCTCATCCGTGGATCACACTCTGCTTTAGAGCGAGAAGCACGCTCTTGCTTTCTAGAGTGTCTAAGACATCAGGAAACGCGTGTGTGCTGAGAACAAAAGAATGGTGTTTCCTACACATACTGACATTATATAGTCCAACTCTTCTTCTGAAACTGATACGAAGCACTAGTCCTCTAACATCCAATGCTTGTCAGTTAAGATGAGAAACGTGTGAGCATCGTGAACGATGTAGTTCGTTTGAGCAGAAAACTGACTGCCCTTACCTGAAACGAAGTCTTGCTTGTAGGAAGACTCAGAGCCTGGGATTTAACTCCATTTCTGAAGTGAAACACACAGCATAGTTCTCATCCATGGATCAGACTCTGCTTTAGAACAAGAAGCACGCTCTTGCTTTCTAGAGTCTCTAAGACTGCAGGAAACTTGAGTGTGCTGAGAACAAAAGAACGATGTTTCCTACACATACGGACCATATCTAGTCCAACTCTGCTTCTGAAACTGATACAAAGCACTGGTCCTCTAACATCCAATGCTTGTCTGTTAAGATGATTAACGTGTGAGCTCAGTGAACGATGTAGTTCGTTTGAGCTGAAAAGTGACTGCCCTTACCTGAAACGAAGTCTTGCTTCTAGGAAGACATAGAGCCTGGGATTTAACTAAATTTCTGAACGGAAACAAACAGCATAGTTCTCATCCATGGATCACACTCTGCTTTAGGGCGAGAAGCACACTCTTGCTTTCTAGAGTCTCTAATACAGCAGGAAATCTGAGTGTGCCCAGAACAAAAGAACGGTGTTTCCTACACATACTGACTATATGTAGTCCAAATCTTCTTCTGAAACTGATACAATGCACTGGTCCTCTAACATCCAATGCTTGTCAGTTAAGATGAGAAACGTGTGAGCTTCGTGAACGATGTAGTTCCTTTGTGCAGAAAAGTGACTGCCCTTACCTGAAACGAAGTCTTGCTTGTAGGGAGACTCAGAGCATGGGATTTAACTCCATTTCTGAAGTTAAACACACAGCATTGTCTCATCCATTGATCACACTCTGCTTTAGAACAAGAAGCACGCTCTTGCTTTCTAGAGTCTCTAATACAGCAGGAAATCTGAGTGTGCCCAGAACAAAAGAATGGTGTTTCCTACACATACTGACTATATGTAGTCCACATGTTCTTCTGAAACTGATACAATGCACTGGTCCTCTAACATCCAATGCTTGTCAGTTAAGATGAGAAACGTGTGAGCATCGTGAACGATGTAGTTCGTTTGAGCAGAATATTGACTGCCCTTACCTGAAACGAAGTCTTGCTTCTAGGAAGAATCAGAGCCTGGGATTTAACTCCATTTCTGAAGTGAAACACACAGCATAGCTCTCATCCATGGATCACACTCTGCTTTAGAGCAAGAAGCACACTCTTGCTTTCTAGAGTCTCTAAGACAGCAGGAAATCTGAGTGTGCCCAGAACAAAAGAACGGTGTTTCCTACACATATGGACCATATCTAGTCGAACACTGCTTCTTAAACTGATACAAAGCACTGGTCCTCTAACATCCAATGCTTGTCTGTTAAGATGATTAACATGTGAGCGCAGGGAATGATGTAGTTCGTTTGAGCTGAAAAGTGACTACCCTTACTTGAAACGAAGTCTTCCTTCTAGGAAGACATAGAGCCTGGGATTTAACTAAATTTCTGAACGGAAACAAACAGCATAGTTCTCATCCATGGATCACACTCTGCTTTAGAGCGAGAAGCACACTCTTGCTTTCTAGAGTCTCTAATACAGCAGGAAATCTGAGTGTGCCCAGAACAAAAGAACGGTGTTTCCTACACATACTGACTATATGTAGTCCAAATCTTCTTCTGAAACTGATACCATGCACTGGTCCTCTAACATCCATGCTTGTCATTTAAGATGAGAAACGTGTGAGCTTCGTGAACGATGTAGTTCCTTTGAGCAGAAAAGTGACTGCCCTTACCTGAAACGAAGTCTTGCTTGTAGGGAGACTCAGAGCATGGGATTTAACTCCATTTCTGAAGTGAAACACACAGCATTGTCTCATCCATTGATCACACTCTGCTTTAGAGCGAGAAGCACGCTCTTGCTTTCTAGAGTCTCTAAGACATCAGGAAACGCGAGTGTGCTGAGAACAAAAGAATGGGGTTTCCTACACATACTGACGTTATATAGTCCAACTCTTCTTCTGAAACTGATACAAAGCACTGGTCCTCTAACATCCAATGCTTGTCAGTTAAGATGAGAAACGTGTGAGCATCGTGAAATATGTAGTTCGTTTGAGCAGAAAATTGACTGCCCTTACCTGAAACGAAGTCTTGCTTCTAGGAAGAATCAGAGCCTGGGATTTAACTCCATTTCTGAAGTGAAACACACAGCATAGTTCTCATCCATGGATCACACTCTGCTTTTGAGCAAGAAGCACACTCTTGCTTTCTAGAGTCTCTAAGACAGCAGGAAATCTGAGTGTGCCCAGAACAAAAGAAAGTTGTTTCCTACACATACTGACTATATGTAGTCCAAATCTTCTTCTGAAACTGATACAATGCACTGGTCCTCTAAAATCCAATACTTGTCAGTTAAGATGAGAAACGTGTGAGCTTTGTGAACGATGTAGTTCCTTTGAGCAGAAAAGTGACTGCCCTTACCTGATAGGAAGTCTTGCTTGTAGGAAGACTCAGAGCCTGGGATTTAACTCCATTTCTGAAGGGAAACGCACAGCATAGTTCTCATCTGTGGATCACACTCTGCTTTAGAGCGAGAAGCACGCTCTTGCTTTCTAGAGTGTCTAAGACATCAGGAAACACGAGTGTGCTGAGAACAAAAGAATGGTGTTTCCTAAACATACTGACATTATATAGTCCAACTCTTATTCTGAAACTGATACAAAGCACTGGTCCTCTAACATCCAATGCTTGTCAGTTAAGATGAGAAACGTGTGAGCATCGTGAACGATGTAGTTCGTTTGAGCAGAAAACTGACTGCCCTTACCTGAAACGAAGTCTTGCTTGTAGGAAGACTCAGAGCCTGGTATTTAACTCCATTTCTGAAGTGAAACACACAGCATAGTTCTCATCCATGGATCAGACTCTGCTTTAGAACAAGAAGCACGCTCTTGCTTTCTAGAGTCTCTCAGACTGCAGGAAACTTGAGTGTGCTGAGAACAAATGAACGATGTTTCCTACACATACGGACCATATCTAGTCCAACTCTGCTTCTGAAACTGATACAAAGCAATGGTACTCTAACATCCAATGCTTGTCTGTTAAGATGATTAACTTGTGAGCTCAGTGAACGATGTAGTTCCTTTGAGCTGAAAAGTGACTGCCCTTACCTGAAACGAAGTCTTGCTTCTAGGAAGACATAGAGCCTGGGATTTAACTCCATTTCTGAAGGGAAACGCACAGCATAGTTCTCATCCGTGGATCACACTCTGCTTTAGATCGAGAAGCACGCTCTTGCTTTCTAGAGTGTCTAAAACATCAGGAAACGCGTGTGTGCTGAGAACAAAAGAATGGTGTTTCCTACACATACTGACATTATATAGTCCAACTCTTCTTCTGAAACTGATACGAAGCACTAGTCCTCTAACATCCAATGCTTGTCAGTTAAGATGAGAAACGTGTGAGCATCGTGAACGATGTAGTTCGTTTGAGCAGAAAACTGACTGCCCTTACCTGAAACGAAGTCTTGCTTGTAGGAAGACTCAGAGCCTGGGATTTAACTCCATTTCTGAAGTGAAACACACAGCATAGTTCTCATCCATGGATCAGACTCTGCTTTAGAACAAGAAGCACCCTCTTGCTTTCTAGAGTCTCTAAGACTGCAGGAAACTTGAGTGTGCTGAGAAAAAAAGAACGATGTTTCCTACACATACGGACCATATCTAGTCCAACTCTGCTTCTGAAACTGATACAAAGCACTGGTCCTCTAACATCCAATGCTTGTCTGTTAAGATGATTAACGTGTGAGCTCAGTGAACGATGTAGTTCGTTTGAGCTGAAAAGTGACTGCCCTTACCTGAAACGAAGTCTTGCTTCTAGGAAGACATAGAGCCTGGGATTTAACTAAATTTCTGAACGGAAACAAACAGCATAGTTCTCATCCATGGATCACACTCTGCTTTAGAGCGAGAAGCACACTCTTGCTTTCTAGAGTCTCTAATACAGCAGGAAATCTGAGTGTGCCCAGAAAAAAAGAAAGGTGTTTCCTACACATACTGACTATATGTAGTCCAAATCTTCTTCTGAAACTGATACAATGCACTGGTCCTCTAACATCCAATGCTTGTCAGTTAAGATGAGAAACGTGTGAGCTTCCTGAGCGATGTAGTTCCTTTGAGCAGAAAAGTGACTGCCCTTACCTGAAACGAAGTCTTGCTTGTAGGGAGACTCAGAGCATGGGATTTAACTCCATTTCTGAAGTGAAACACACAGCATTGTCTCATCCATTGATCACACTCTGCTTTAGAGCGAGAAGCACGCTCTTGCTTTCTAGAGTCTCTAAGACATCAGGAAACGCGAGTGTGCTGAGAACAAAAGAATGGGGTTTCCTACACATACTGACGTTATATAGTCCAACTCTTCTTCTGAAACTGATACAAAGCACTGGTCCTCTAACATCCAATGCTTGTCAGTTAAGATGAGAAACGTGTGAGCATCGTGAAATATGTAGTTCGTTTGAGCAGAAAATTGACTGCCCTTACCTGAAACGAAGTCTTGCTTCTAGGAAGAATCAGAGCCTGGGATTTAACTCCATTTCTGAAGTGAAACACACAGCATAGTTCTCATCCATGGATCACACTCTGCTTTTGAGCAAGAAGCACACTCTTGCTTTCTAGAGTCTCTAAGACAGCAGGAAATCTGAGTGTGCCCAGAACAAAAGAAAGTTGTTTCCTACACATACTGACTATATGTAGTCCAAATCTTCTTCTGAAACTGATACAATGCACTGGTCCTCTAAAATCCAATACTTGTCAGTTAAGATGAGAAACGTGTGAGCTTTGTGAACGATGTAGTTCCTTTGAGCAGAAAAGTGACTGCCCTTACCTGATAGGAAGTCTTGCTTGTAGGAAGACTCAGAGCCTGGGATTTAACTCCATTTCTGAAGGGAAACGCACAGCATAGTTCTCATCTGTGGATCACACTCTGCTTTAGAGCGAGAAGCACGCTCTTGCTTTCTAGAGTGTCTAAGACATCAGGAAACACGAGTGTGCTGAGAACAAAAGAATGGTGTTTCCTAAACATACTGACATTATATAGTCCAACTCTTATTCTGAAACTGATACAAAGCACTGGTCCTCTAACATCCAATGCTTGTCAGTTAAGATGAGAAACGTGTGAGCATCGTGAACGATGTAGTTCGTTTGAGCAGAAAACTGACTGCCCTTACCTGAAACGAAGTCTTGCTTGTAGGAAGACTCAGAGCCTGGTATTTAACTCCATTTCTGAAGTGAAACACACAGCATAGTTCTCATCCATGGATCAGACTCTGCTTTAGAACAAGAAGCACGCTCTTGCTTTCTAGAGTCTCTCAGACTGCAGGAAACTTGAGTGTGCTGAGAACAAATGAACGATGTTTCCTACACATACGGACCATATCTAGTCCAACTCTGCTTCTGAAACTGATACAAAGCAATGGTACTCTAACATCCAATGCTTGTCTGTTAAGATGATTAACTTGTGAGCTCAGTGAACGATGTAGTTCCTTTGAGCTGAAAAGTGACTGCCCTTACCTGAAACGAAGTCTTGCTTCTAGGAAGACATAGAGCCTGGGATTTAACTCCATTTCTGAAGGGAAACGCACAGCATAGTTCTCATCCGTGGATCACACTCTGCTTTAGATCGAGAAGCACGCTCTTGCTTTCTAGAGTGTCTAAAACATCAGGAAACGCGTGTGTGCTGAGAACAAAAGAATGGTGTTTCCTACACATACTGACATTATATAGTCCAACTCTTCTTCTGAAACTGATACGAAGCACTAGTCCTCTAACATCCAATGCTTGTCAGTTAAGATGAGAAACGTGTGAGCATCGTGAACGATGTAGTTCGTTTGAGCAGAAAACTGACTGCCCTTACCTGAAACGAAGTCTTGCTTGTAGGAAGACTCAGAGCCTGGGATTTAACTCCATTTCTGAAGTGAAACACACAGCATAGTTCTCATCCATGGATCAGACTCTGCTTTAGAACAAGAAGCACCCTCTTGCTTTCTAGAGTCTCTAAGACTGCAGGAAACTTGAGTGTGCTGAGAAAAAAAGAACGATGTTTCCTACACATACGGACCATATCTAGTCCAACTCTGCTTCTGAAACTGATACAAAGCACTGGTCCTCTAACATCCAATGCTTGTCTGTTAAGATGATTAACGTGTGAGCTCAGTGAACGATGTAGTTCGTTTGAGCTGAAAAGTGACTGCCCTTACCTGAAACGAAGTCTTGCTTCTAGGAAGACATAGAGCCTGGGATTTAACTAAATTTCTGAACGGAAACAAACAGCATAGTTCTCATCCATGGATCACACTCTGCTTTAGAGCGAGAAGCACACTCTTGCTTTCTAGAGTCTCTAATACAGCAGGAAATCTGAGTGTGCCCAGAAAAAAAGAAAGGTGTTTCCTACACATACTGACTATATGTAGTCCAAATCTTCTTCTGAAACTGATACAATGCACTGGTCCTCTAACATCCAATGCTTGTCAGTTAAGATGAGAAACGTGTGAGCTTCCTGAGCGATGTAGTTCCTTTGAGCAGAAAAGTGACTGCCCTTACCTGAAACGAAGTCTTGCTTGTAGGGAGACTCAGAGCATGGGATTTAACTCCATTTCTGAAGTGAAACACACAGCATTGTCTCATCCATTGATCACACTCTGCTTTAGAGCGAGAAGCACGCTCTTGCTTTCTAGAGTCTCTAAGACATCAGGAAACTCGAATGTGCTGAGAACAAAAGAATGGTGTTTCCTACACATACTGACATTATATAGTCCAACTCTTCTTCTGAAACTGATACAAAGCACTGGTCCTCTAACATCCAATGCTTGTCAGTTAAGATGAGAAACGTGTAAGCATCGTGAAATATGTAGTTCGTTTGAGCAGAAAAATGACTGCCCTTACCTGAAATGAAGTCTTGCATGTAGGAAGACATAGAGCCTGGGATTGAACTCCATTTCTGAGGGGAAACACACAGCATAGTTCTCATCCATGGATGACACTCTGCTTTAGAGCGAGAAAAACGCTCTTTCCTTCTAGAGTCTCTAAGACAGCAGGAAACGTGAGTGTGCTGAGAAAAAAAGAATGGTGTTTCCTACACATACGGACCATATCTAGTCCAACTCTGCTTCTGAAACTGATACAAAGCACTGGTACTCTAACATCCAATGCTTGCCTGTTAAGATGATTAACATGTGAGCTCAGTGAACGATGTAGTTCGTTTGAGCTGAAAAGTGACTGCCCTTACCTGAAACGAAGTCTTGCTTGTAGGGAGACTCAGAGCATGGGATTTAACTCCATTTCTAAAGTGAAACACACAGCATTGTCTCATCCATTGATCACACTCTGCTTTAGAACAAGAAGCACGCTCTTGCTTTCTAGAGTCTCTAATACAGCAGGAAATCTGAGTGTGCCCAGAACAAAAGAATGGTGTTTCCTACACATACTGACTACATGTAGACCAAATCTTCTTCTGAAACTGATACAATGCACTGGTCCTCTAACATCCAATGCTTGTCAGTTAAGATGAGAAACGTGTGAGCTTCGTGATCAATGTAGTTCCTTTGAGCAGAAAAGTGACTGCCCTTACCTGAAACGAAGTCTTGCTTCTAGGGAGACTCAGAGCCTGGGATTTAACTCCATTTAAGAAGTGAAACACACAGCATTGTCTCATCCATTGATCACACTCTGCTTTAGAACAAGAAGCACGCTCTTGCTTTCTAGAGTCTCTAAGACAGCGGGTAACGTGAGTGTGCGGAGAACAAAAGAACGATGTTTCTACACATATGGACCATATCTAGTCCAACTCTGCTTCTGAAACTGATACAAAGCACTGGTCCTCTAACATCCATTGCTTGTCTGTTAAGATGATTAACTTGTGAACTCAGTGAACGATGTAGTTCGTTTGAGCTGAAAAGTGACTGCCCTTACCTGAAACAAAGTCTTGCTTGTAGGAAGACACAGAGCCTGGGATTTAACTCCATTTCTGAATGGAAACACACAGCATAGTTCTCATCCATGGATCACACTCTGCTTTGGAGCGAGAAGCACACTCTTGCTTTATAGAGTCTCTAATACAGCAGGAAATCTGAGTGTGCCCAGAACAAAAGAACGGTGTTTCCTACACATACTGACTATATGTAGTCCAAATTTTCTTCTGAAACTGATACAATGCACTGGTCCTCTAACATCCAATGCTTGTCAGTTAATATGAGAAACGTGTGAGCTTTGTGAACGATGTAGTTCCTTTGAGCAGAAAAGTGACTGCCCTTACCTGAAACGAAGTCTTGCTTGTAGGGAGACTCAGAGCATGGGATTTAACTCCATTTCTGAAGTGAAACACACAGCATTGTCTCATCCATTGATCACACTCTGCTTTAGAGCGAGAAGCACGCTCTTGCTTTCTAGAGTCTCTAAGACATCAGGAAACGCGAGTGTGCTGAGAACAAAAGAATGGTGTTTCCTACACATACTGACATTATATAGTCCAACTCTGCTTCTGAAACTGATACAAAGCACTGGTCCTCTAACATCCAATGCTTGTCAGTTAAGATGAGAAATGTGTGAGCATCGTGAAATATGTAGTTTGTTTGAGCAGAAAACTGACTGCCCTTAACTGAAACGAAGTCTTGCTTCTAGGAAGAATCAGAGCCTGGGATTTAACTCCATTTCTGAAGTGAAACACACAGCATAGCTCTCATCCATGGATCACACTCTGCTTTAGAGCAAGAAGCACACTCTTGCTTTCTAGAGTCTCTAAGACAGCAGGAAATCTGAGTGTGCCCAGAACAAAAGAACGGTGTTTCCTACACATATGGACCATATCTAGTCGAACTCTGCTTCTTAAACTGATACAAAGCACTGGTCCTCTAACATCCAATGCTTGTCTGTTAAGATGATTAACATGTGAGCGCAGGGAATGATGTAGTTCGTTTGAGCTGAAAAGTGACTACCCTTACTTGAAACGAAGTCTTGCTTCTAGGAAGACATAGAGCCTGGGATTTAACTAAATTTCTGAACGGAAACAAACAGCATAGTTCTCATCCATGGATCACACTCTGCTTTAGAGCGAGAAGCACACTCTTGCTTTCTAGAGTCTCTAATACAGCAGGAAATCTGAGTGTGCCCAGAACAAAAGAACGGTGTTTCCTACACATACTGACTATATGTAGTCCAAATCTTCTTCTGAAACTGATACCATGCACTGGTCCTCTAACATCCATGCTTGTCATTTAAGATGAGAAACGTGTGAGCTTCGTGAACGATGTAGTTCCTTTGAGCAGAAAAGTGATTGCCCTTACCTGAAACGAAGTCTTGCTTGTAGGGAGACTCAGAGCATGGGATTTAACTCCATTTCTGAAGTGAAACACACAGCATTGTCTCATCCATTGATCACACTCTGCTTTAGAACAAGAAGCACGCTCTTGCTTTCTAGAGTCTCTAATTCAGCAGGAAATCTGAGTGTGCCCAGAACAAAAGAATGGTGTTTCCTACACATACTGACTATATGTAGTCCAAATCTTCTTCTGAAACTGATACAATGCACTGGTCCTCTAACATCCAATGCTTGTCAGTTAAGATGAGAAACGTGTGAGCTTCGTGAACGATGTAGTTCCTTTGAGCAGAAAAGTGACTGGCCTTACCTGATACGAAGTCTTGCTTGTAGGAAGACTCAGAGCCTGGGATTTAACTCCATTTCTGAAGGGAAACGCACAGCATAGTTCTCATCCGTGGATCACACTCTGCTTTAGAGCGAGAAGCACGCTCTTGCTTTCTAGAGTGTCTAAGACATCAGGAAACGCGTGTGTGCTGAGAACAAAAGAATGGTGTTTCCTACACATACTGACATTATATAGTCCAACTCTTCTTCTGAAACTGATACGAAGCACTAGTCCTCTAACATCCAATGCTTGTCAGTTAAGATGAGAAACTTGTGAGCATCGTGAACGATGTAGTTCGTTTGAGCAGAAAACTGACTGCCCTTACCTGAAACGAAGTCTTGCTTGTAGGAAGACTCAGAGCCTGGGATTTAACTCCATTTCTGAAGTGAAACACACAGCATAGTTCTCATCCATGGATCAGACTCTGCTTTAGAACAAGAAGCACGCTCTTGCTTTCTAGAGTCTCTAAGACTGCAGGAAACTTGAGTGTGCTGAGAACAAAAGAACGATGTTTCCTACACATACGGACCATATCTAGTCCAACTCTGCTTCTGAAACTGATACAAAGCACTGGTCCTCTAACATCCAATGCTTGTCTGTTAAGATGATTAACGTGTGAGCTCAGTGAACGATGTAGTTCGTTTGAGCTGAAAAGTGACTGCCCTTACCTGAAACGAAGTCTTGCTTCTAGGAAGACATAGAGCCTGGGATTTAACTAAATTTCTGAACGGAAACAAACAGCATAGTTCTCATCCATGGATCACACTCTGCTTTAGAGCGAGAAGCACACTCTTGCTTTCTAGAGTCTCTAATACAGCAGGAAATCTGAGTGTGCCCAGAAAAAAAGAAAGGTGTTTCCTACACATACTGACTATATGTAGTCCAAATCTTCTTCTGAAACTGATACAATGCACTGGTCCTCTAACATCCAATGCTTGTCAGTTAAGATGAGAAACGTGTGAGCTTCCTGAGCGATGTAGTTCCTTTGAGCAGAAAAGTGACTGCCCTTACCTGAAATGAAGTCTTGCTTGTAGGGAGACTCAGAGCATGGGATTTAACTCCATTTCTGAAGTGAAACACACAGCATTGTCTCATCCATTGATCACACTCTGCTTTAGAGCGAGAAGCACGCTCTTGCTTTCTAGAGTCTCTAAGACATCAGGAAACGCGAGTGTGCTGAGAACAAAAGAATGGGGTTTCCTACACATACTGACGTTATATAGTCCAACTCTTCTTCTGAAACTGATACAAAGCACTGGTCCTCTAACATCCAATGCTTGTCAGTTAAGATGAGAAACGTGTGAGCATCGTGAAATATGTAGTTCGTTTGAGCAGAAAACTGACTGCCCTTACCTGAAACGAAATCTTGCATGTAGGAAGACTCAGAGCCTGGGATTTAACTCCATTTCTGAAGTGAAACACACAGCATAGTTCTCATCCATGGATCACACTCTGCTTTAGAACAAGAAGCACGCTCTTGCTTTCTAGAGTCTCCAAGACTGCAGGAAACTTGAGTGTGCTGAGAACAAAAGAACGATGTTTCCTACACATACGGACCATATCTAGTCCAACTCTGCTTCTGAAACTGATACAAAGCACTGGTACTCTAACATCCAATGCTTGTCTGTTAAGATGATTAACGTGTGAGCTCAGTGAACTATGTAGTTCGTTTGAACTGAAAAGTGACTCCCCTTACCTGAAACGAAGTCTTGCTTCTAGGAAGACATAGAGCCTGGGATTTAACAAAATTTCTGAACGGAAACAAACAGCATAGTTCTCATCCATGGATCACACTCTGCTTTAGAGCGAGAAGCACACTCTTGCTTTCTAGTGTCTCTAATACACCAGGAAATCTGAGTGTGCCCAGAACAAAAGAACGGTGTTTCGTACACATACTGACTATATGTAGTCCATATCTTCTTCTGAAACTGATACAATGCACTGGTCCTCTAACATCCAATGCTTGTCAGTTAAGATGAGAAACGTGTGAGCTTCGTGAACGATGTAGTTCCTTTGAGCAGAAAAGTGACTGCCCTTACCTGAAACGAAGTCTTGCTTGTAGGGAGATTCAGAGCATGGGATTTAACTCCATTTCTGAAGTGAAACACACAGCATTGTCTCATCCATTGATCACACTCTGCTTTAGAACAAGAAGCACGCTCTTGCTTTCTAGAGTCTCTAATACAGCAGGAAATCTGAGTGTGCCCAGAACGAAAGAATGGTGTTTCCTACACATACTGACTATATGTAGTCCAAATCTTCTTCTGAAACTGATACAATGCACTGGTCCTCTAAAATCCAATGCTTGTCAGTTAAGATGAGAAACGTGTGAGCATCGTGAACGATGTAGTTCGTTTGAGCAGAAAATTGACTGCCCTTACCTGAAACGAAGTCTTGCTTCTAGGAAGAATCAGAGCCTGGGATTTAACTCCATTTCTGAAGTGAAACACACAGCATAGTTCTCATCCATGGATCACACTCTGCTTTTGAGCAAGAAGCACACTCTTGCTTTCTAGAGTCTCTAAGACAGCAGGAAATCTGAGTGTGCCCAGAACAAAAGAAAGTTGTTTCCTACACATACTGACTATATGTAGTCCAAATCTTCTTCTGAAACTGATACAATGCACTGGTCCTCTAAAATCCAATACTTGTCAGTTAATATGAGAAACGTGTGAGCTTTGTGAACGATGTAGTTCCTTTGAGCAGAAAAGTGACTGCCCTTACCTGATAGGAAGTCTTGCTTGTAGGAAGACTCAGAGCCTGGGATTTAACTCCATTTCTGAAGGGAAACGCACAGCATAGTTCTCATCTGTGGATCACACTCTGCTTTAGAGCGAGAAGCACGCTCTTGCTTTCTAGAGTGTCTAAGACATCAGGAAACACGAGTGTGCTGAGAACAAAAGAATGGTGTTTCCTAAACATACTGACATTATATAGTCCAACTCTTCTTCTGAAACTGATACAAAGCACTGGTCCTCTAACATCCAATGCTTGTCAGTTAAGATGAGAAACGTGTGAGCATCGTGAACGATGTAGTTCGTTTGAGCAGAAAACTGACTGCCCTTACCTGAAACGTATTCTTGCTTGTAGGAAGACTCAGAGCCTGGGATTTAACTCCATTTCTGAAGTGAAACACACAGCATAGTTCTCATCCATGGATCAGACTCTGCTTTAGAACAAGAAGCACGCTCTTGCTTTCTAGAGTCTCTCAGACTGCAGGAAACTTGAGTGTGCTGAGAACAAATGAACGATGTTTCCTACACATACGGACCATATCTAGTCCAACTCTGCTTCTGAAACTGATACAAAGCAATGGTACTCTAACATCCAATGCTTGTCTGTTAAGATGATTAACTTGTGAGCTCAGTGAACGATGTAGTTCATTTGAGCTGAAAAGTGACTGCCCTTACCTGAAACGAAGTCTTGCTTCTAGGAAGACATAGAGCCTGGGATTTAACTAAATTTCTGAACGGAAACAAACAGCATAGTTCTCATCCATGGATCACACTCTGCTTTAGAGCGAGAAGCACACTCTTGCTTTCTAGAGTCTCTAATACAGCAGGAAATCTGAGTGTGCCCAGAAAAAAAGAAAGGTGTTTCCTACACATACTGACTATATGTAGTCCAAATCTTCTTCTGAAACTGAAACAATGCACTGGTCCTCTAACATCCAATGCTTGTCAGTTAAGATGAGAAACGTGTGAGCTTCCTGAGCGATGTAGTTCCTTTGAGCAGAAAAGTGACTGCCCTTACCTGAAACGAAGTCTTGCTTGTAGGGAGACTCAGAGCATGGGATTTAACTCCATTTCTGAAGTGAAACACACAGCATTGTCTCATCCATTGATCACACTCTGCTTTAGAGCGAGAAGCACGCTCTTGCTTTCTAGAGTCTCTAAGACATCAGGAAACGCGAGTGTGCTGAGAACAAAAGAATGGGGTTTCCTACACATACTGACGTTATATAGTCCAACTCTTCTTCTGAAACTGATACAAAGCACTGGTCCTCTAACATCCAATGCTTGTCAGTTAAGATGAGAAACGTGTGAGCATCGTGAAATATGTAGTTCGTTTGAGCAGAAAACTGACTGCCCTTACCTGAAACGAAATCTTGCATGTAGGAAGACTCAGAGCCTGGGATTTAACTCCATTTCTGAAGTGAAACACACAGCATAGTTCTCATCCATGGATCACACTCTGCTTTAGAACAAGAAGCACGCTCTTGCTTTCTAGAGTCTCCAAGACTGCAGGAAACTTGAGTGTGCTGAGAACAAAAGAACGATGTTTCCTACACATACGGACCATATCTAGTCCAACTCTGCTTCTGAAACTGATACAAAGCACTGGTACTCTAACATCCAATGCTTGTCTGTTAAGATGATTAACGTGTGAGCTCAGTGAACTATGTAGTTCGTTTGAACTGAAAAGTGACTCCCCTTACCTGAAACGAAGTCTTGCTTCTAGGAAGACATAGAGCCTGGGATTTAACAAAATTTCTGAACGGAAACAAACAGCATAGTTCTCATCCATGGATCACACTCTGCTTTAGAGCGAGAAGCACACTCTTGCTTTCTAGTGTCTCTAATACACCAGGAAATCTGAGTGTGCCCAGAACAAAAGAACGGTGTTTCGTACACATACTGACTATATGTAGTCCATATCTTCTTCTGAAACTGATACAATGCACTGGTCCTCTAACATCCAATGCTTGTCAGTTAAGATGAGAAACGTGTGAGCTTCGTGAACGATGTAGTTCCTTTGAGCAGAAAAGTGACTGCCCTTACCTGAAACGAAGTCTTGCTTGTAGGGAGATTCAGAGCATGGGATTTAACTCCATTTCTGAAGTTAAACACACAGCATTGTCTCATCCATTGATCACACTCTGCTTTAGAACAAGAAGCACGCTCTTGCTTTCTAGAGTCTCTAATACAGCAGGAAATCTGAGTGTGCCCAGAACGAAAGAATGGTGTTTCCTACACATACTGACTATATGTAGTCCAAATCTTCTTCTGAAACTGATACCATGCACTGGTCCTCTAACATCCATGCTTGTCATTTAAGATGAGAAACGTGTGAGCTTCGTGAACGATGTAGTTCCTTTGAGCAGAAAAGTGACTGCCCTTACCTGAAACGAAGTCTTGCTTGTAGGGAGACTCAGAGCATGGGATTTAACTCCATTTCTGAAGTGAAACACACAGCATTGTCTCATCCATTGATCACACTCTGCTTTAGAGCGAGAAGCACGCTCTTGCTTTCTAGAGTCTCTAAGACATCAGGAAACGCGAGTGTGCTGAGAACAAAAGAATGGGGTTTCCTACACATACTGACGTTATATAGTCCAACTCTTCTTCTGAAACTGATACAAAGCACTGGTCCTCTAACATCCAATGCTTGTCAGTTAAGATGAGAAACGTGTGAGCATCGTGAAATATGTAGTTCGTTTGAGCAGAAAACTGACTGCCCTTACCTGAAACGAAATCTTGCATGTAGGAAGACTCAGAGCCTGGGATTTAACTCCATTTCTGAAGTGAAACACACAGCATAGTTCTCATCCATGGATCACACTCTGCTTTAGAACAAGAAGCACGCTCTTGCTTTCTAGAGTCTCCAAGACTGCAGGAAACTTGAGTGTGCTGAGAACAAAAGAACGATGTTTCCTACACATACGGACCATATCTAGTCCAACTCTGCTTCTGAAACTGATACAAAGCACTGGTACTCTAACATCCAATGCTTGTCTGTTAAGATGATTAACGTGTGAGCTCAGTGAACTATGTAGTTCGTTTGAACTGAAAAGTGACTCCCCTTACCTGAAACGAAGTCTTGCTTCTAGGAAGACATAGAGCCTGGGATTTAACAAAATTTCTGAACGGAAACAAACAGCATAGTTCTCATCCATGGATCACACTCTGCTTTAGAGCGAGAAGCACACTCTTGCTTTCTAGTGTCTCTAATACACCAGGAAATCTGAGTGTGCCCAGAACAAAAGAACGGTGTTTCGTACACATACTGACTATATGTAGTCCATATCTTCTTCTGAAACTGATACAATGCACTGGTCCTCTAACATCCAATGCTTGTCAGTTAAGATGAGAAACGTGTGAGCTTCGTGAACGATGTAGTTCCTTTGAGCAGAAAAGTGACTGCCCTTACCTGAAACGAAGTCTTGCTTGTAGGGAGATTCAGAGCATGGGATTTAACTCCATTTCTGAAGTTAAACACACAGCATTGTCTCATCCATTGATCACACTCTGCTTTAGAACAAGAAGCACGCTCTTGCTTTCTAGAGTCTCTAATACAGCAGGAAATCTGAGTGTGCCCAGAACGAAAGAATGGTGTTTCCTACACATACTGACTATATGTAGTCCAAATCTTCTTCTGAAACTGATACAATGCACTGGTCCTCTAAAATCCAATGCTTGTCAGTTAAGATGAGAAACGTGTGAGCATCGTGAACGATGTAGTTCGTTTGAGCAGAAAATTGACTGCCCTTACCTGAAACGAAGTCTTGCTTCTAGGAAGAATCAGAGCCTGGGATTTAACTCCATTTCTGAAGTGAAACACACAGCATAGTTCTCATCCATGGATCACACTCTGCTTTTGAGCAAGAAGCACACTCTTGCTTTCTAGAGTCTCTAAGACAGCAGGAAATCTGAGTGTGCCCAGAACAAAAGAAAGTTGTTTCCTACACATACTGACTATATGTAGTCCAAATCTTCTTCTGAAACTGATACAATGCACTGGTCCTCTAAAATCCAATACTTGTCAGTTAATATGAGAAACGTGTGAGCTTTGTGAACGATGTAGTTCCTTTGAGCAGAAAAGTGACTGCCCTTACCTGATAGGAAGTCTTGCTTGTAGGAAGACTCAGAGCCTGGGATTTAACTCCATTTCTGAAGGGAAACGCACAGCATAGTTCTCATCTGTGGATCACACTCTGCTTTAGAGCGAGAAGCACGCTCTTGCTTTCTAGAGTGTCTAAGACATCAGGAAACACGAGTGTGCTGAGAACAAAAGAATGGTGTTTCCTAAACATACTGACATTATATAGTCCAACTCTTCTTCTGAAACTGATACAAAGCACTGGTCCTCTAACATCCAATGCTTGTCAGTTAAGATGAGAAACGTGTGAGCATCGTGAACGATGTAGTTCGTTTGAGCAGAAAACTGACTGCCCTTACCTGAAACGTATTCTTGCTTGTAGGAAGACTCAGAGCCTGGGATTTAACTCCATTTCTGAAGTGAAACACACAGCATAGTTCTCATCCATGGATCAGACTCTGCTTTAGAACAAGAAGCACGCTCTTGCTTTCTAGAGTCTCTCAGACTGCAGGAAACTTGAGTGTGCTGAGAACAAATGAACGATGTTTCCTACACATACGGACCATATCTAGTCCAACTCTGCTTCTGAAACTGATACAAAGCAATGGTACTCTAACATCCAATGCTTGTCTGTTAAGATGATTAACTTGTGAGCTCAGTGAACGATGTAGTTCCTTTGAGCTGAAAAGTGACTGCCCTTACCTGAAACGAAGTCTTGCTTCTAGGAAGACATAGAGCCTGGGATTTAACTCCATTTCTGAAGGGAAACGCACAGCATAGTTCTCATCCGTGGATCACACTCTGCTTTAGAGCGAGAAGCACGCTCTTGCTTTCTAGAGTGTCTAAGACATCAGGAAACGCGTGTGTGCTGAGAACAAAAGAATGGTGTTTCCTACACATACTGACATTATATAGTCCAACTCTTCTTCTGAAACTGATACGAAGCACTAGTCCTCTAACATCCAATGCTTGTCAGTTAAGATGAGAAACGTGTGAGCATCGTGAACGATGTAGTTCGTTTGAGCAGAAAACTGACTGCCCTTACCTGAAACGAAGTCTTGCTTGTAGGAAGACTCAGAGCCTGGGATTTAACTCCATTTCTGAAGTGAAACACACAGCATAGTTCTCATCCATGGATCAGACTCTGCTTTAGAACAAGAAGCACGCTCTTGCTTTCTAGAGTCTCTAAGACTGCAGGAAACTTGAGTGTGCTGAGAACAAAAGAACGATGTTTCCTACACATACGGACCATATCTAGTCCAACTCTGCTTCTGAAACTGATACAAAGCACTGGTCCTCTAACATCCAATGCTTGTCTGTTAAGATGATTAACGTGTGAGCTCAGTGAACGATGTAGTTCGTTTGAGCTGAAAAGTGACTGCCCTTACCTGAAACGAAGTCTTGCTTCTAGGAAGACATAGAGCCTGGGATTTAACTAAATTTCTGAACGGAAACAAACAGCATAGTTCTCATCCATGGATCACACTCTGCTTTAGGGCGAGAAGCACACTCTTGCTTTCTAGAGTCTCTAATACAGCAGGAAATCTGAGTGTGCCCAGAACAAAAGAACGGTGTTTCCTACACATACTGACTATATGTAGTCCAAATCTTCTTCTGAAACTGATACAATGCACTGGTCCTCTAACATCCAATGCTTGTCAGTTAAGATGAGAAACGTGTGAGCTTCGTGAACGATGTAGTTCCTTTGTGCAGAAAAGTGACTGCCCTTACCTGAAACGAAGTCTTGCTTGTAGGGAGACTCAGAGCATGGGATTTAACTCCATTTCTGAAGTTAAACACACAGCATTGTCTCATCCATTGATCACACTCTGCTTTAGAACAAGAAGCACGCTCTTGCTTTCTAGAGTCTCTAATACAGCAGGAAATCTGAGTGTGCCCAGAACAAAAGAATGGTGTTTCCTACACATACTGACTATATGTAGTCCACATGTTCTTCTGAAACTGATACAATGCACTGGTCCTCTAACATCCAATGCTTGTCAGTTAAGATGAGAAACGTGTGAGCATCGTGAACGATGTAGTTCGTTTGAGCAGAATATTGACTGCCCTTACCTGAAACGAAGTCTTGCTTCTAGGAAGAATCAGAGCCTGGGATTTAACTCCATTTCTGAAGTGAAACACACAGCATAGCTCTCATCCATGGATCACACTCTGCTTTAGAGCAAGAAGCACACTCTTGCTTTCTAGAGTCTCTAAGACAGCAGGAAATCTGAGTGTGCCCAGAACAAAAGAACGGTGTTTCCTACACATATGGACCATATCTAGTCGAACACTGCTTCTTAAACTGATACAAAGCACTGGTCCTCTAACATCCAATGCTTGTCTGTTAAGATGATTAACATGTGAGCGCAGGGAATGATGTAGTTCGTTTGAGCTGAAAAGTGACTACCCTTACTTGAAACGAAGTCTTGCTTCTAGGAAGACATAGAGCCTGGGATTTAACTAAATTTCTGAACGGAAACAAACAGCATAGTTCTCATCCATGGATCACACTCTGCTTTAGAGCGAGAAGCACACTCTTGCTTTCTAGAGTCTCTAATACAGCAGGAAATCTGAGTGTGCCCAGAACAAAAGAACGGTGTTTCCTACACATACTGACTATATGTAGTCCAAATCTTCTTCTGAAACTGATACCATGCACTGGTCCTCTAACATCCATGCTTGTCATTTAAGATGAGAAACGTGTGAGCTTCGTGAACGATGTAGTTCCTTTGAGCAGAAAAGTGACTGCCCTTACCTGAAACGAAGTCTTGCTTGTAGGGAGACTCAGAGCATGGGATTTAACTCCATTTCTGAAGTGAAACACACAGCATTGTCTCATCCATTGATCACACTCTGCTTTAGAGCGAGAAGCACGCTCTTGCTTTCTAGAGTCTCTAAGACATCAGGAAACGCGAGTGTGCTGAGAACAAAAGAATGGGGTTTCCTACACATACTGACGTTATATAGTCCAACTCTTCTTCTGAAACTGATACAAAGCACTGGTCCTCTAACATCCAATGCTTGTCAGTTAAGATGAGAAACGTGTGAGCATCGTGAAATATGTAGTTCGTTTGAGCAGAAAATTGACTGCCCTTACCTGAAACGAAGTCTTGCTTCTAGGAAGAATCAGAGCCTGGGATTTAACTCCATTTCTGAAGTGAAACACACAGCATAGTTCTCATCCATGGATCACACTCTGCTTTTGAGCAAGAAGCACACTCTTGCTTTCTAGAGTCTCTAAGACAGCAGGAAATCTGAGTGTGCCCAGAACAAAAGAAAGTTGTTTCCTACACATACTGACTATATGTAGTCCAAATCTTCTTCTGAAACTGATACAATGCACTGGTCCTCTAAAATCCAATACTTGTCAGTTAAGATGAGAAACGTGTGAGCTTTGTGAACGATGTAGTTCCTTTGAGCAGAAAAGTGACTGCCCTTACCTGATAGGAAGTCTTGCTTGTAGGAAGACTCAGAGCCTGGGATTTAACTCCATTTCTGAAGGGAAACGCACAGCATAGTTCTCATCTGTGGATCACACTCTGCTTTAGAGCGAGAAGCACGCTCTTGCTTTCTAGAGTGTCTAAGACATCAGGAAACACGAGTGTGCTGAGAACAAAAGAATGGTGTTTCCTAAACATACTGACATTATATAGTCCAACTCTTATTCTGAAACTGATACAAAGCACTGGTCCTCTAACATCCAATGCTTGTCAGTTAAGATGAGAAACGTGTGAGCATCGTGAACGATGTAGTTCGTTTGAGCAGAAAACTGACTGCCCTTACCTGAAACGAAGTCTTGCTTGTAGGAAGACTCAGAGCCTGGTATTTAACTCCATTTCTGAAGTGAAACACACAGCATAGTTCTCATCCATGGATCAGACTCTGCTTTAGAACAAGAAGCACGCTCTTGCTTTCTAGAGTCTCTCAGACTGCAGGAAACTTGAGTGTGCTGAGAACAAATGAACGATGTTTCCTACACATACGGACCATATCTAGTCCAACTCTGCTTCTGAAACTGATACAAAGCAATGGTACTCTAACATCCAATGCTTGTCTGTTAAGATGATTAACTTGTGAGCTCAGTGAACGATGTAGTTCCTTTGAGCTGAAAAGTGACTGCCCTTACCTGAAACGAAGTCTTGCTTCTAGGAAGACATAGAGCCTGGGATTTAACTCCATTTCTGAAGGGAAACGCACAGCATAGTTCTCATCCGTGGATCACACTCTGCTTTAGATCGAGAAGCACGCTCTTGCTTTCTAGAGTGTCTAAAACATCAGGAAACGCGTGTGTGCTGAGAACAAAAGAATGGTGTTTCCTACACATACTGACATTATATAGTCCAACTCTTCTTCTGAAACTGATACGAAGCACTAGTCCTCTAACATCCAATGCTTGTCAGTTAAGATGAGAAACGTGTGAGCATCGTGAACGATGTAGTTCGTTTGAGCAGAAAACTGACTGCCCTTACCTGAAACGAAGTCTTGCTTGTAGGAAGACTCAGAGCCTGGGATTTAACTCCATTTCTGAAGTGAAACACACAGCATAGTTCTCATCCATGGATCAGACTCTGCTTTAGAACAAGAAGCACCCTCTTGCTTTCTAGAGTCTCTAAGACTGCAGGAAACTTGAGTGTGCTGAGAACAAAAGAACGATGTTTCCTACACATACGGACCATATCTAGTCCAACTCTGCTTCTGAAACTGATACAAAGCACTGGTCCTCTAACATCCAATGCTTGTCTGTTAAGATGATTAACGTGTGAGCTCCGTGAACGATGTAGTTCGTTTGAGCTGAAAAGTGACTGCCCTTACCTGAAACGAAGTCTTGCTTCTAGGAAGACATAGAGCCTGGGATTTAACTAAATTTCTGAACGGAAACAAACAGCATAGTTCTCATCCATGGATCACACTCTGCTTTAGAGCGAGAAGCACACTCTTGCTTTCTAGAGTCTCTAATACAGCAGGAAATCTGAGTGTGCCCAGAAAAAAAGAAAGGTGTTTCCTACACATACTGACTATATGTAGTCCAAATCTTCTTCTGAAACTGATACAATGCACTGGTCCTCTAACATCCAATGCTTGTCAGTTAAGATGAGAAACGTGTGAGCTTCCTGAGCGATGTAGTTCCTTTGAGCAGAAAAGTGACTGCCCTTACCTGAAACGAAGTCTTGCTTGTAGGGAGACTCAGAGCATGGGATTTAACTCCATTTCTGAAGTGAAACACACAGCATTGTCTCATCCATTGATCACACTCTGCTTTAGAGCGAGAAGCACGCTCTTGCTTTCTAGAGTCTCTAAGACATCAGGAAACTCGAATGTGCTGAGAACAAAAGAATGGTGTTTCCTACACATACTGACATTATATAGTCCAACTCTTCTTCTGAAACTGATACAAAGCACTGGTCCTCTAACATCCAATGCTTGTCAGTTAAGATGAGAAACGTGTAAGCATCGTGAAATATGTAGTTCGTTTGAGCAGAAAAATGACTGCCCTTACCTGAAATGAAGTCTTGCATGTAGGAAGACATAGAGCCTGGGATTGAACTCCATTTCTGAGGGGAAACACACAGCATAGTTCTCATCCATGGATGACACTCTGCTTTAGAGCGAGAAAAACGCTCTTTCCTTCTAGAGTCTCTAAGACAGCAGGAAACGTGAGTGTGCTGAGAAAAAAAGAATGGTGTTTCCTACACATACGGACCATATCTAGTCCAACTCTGCTTCTGAAACTGATACAAAGCACTGGTACTCTAACATCCAATGCTTGCCTGTTAAGATGATTAACATGTGAGCTCAGTGAACGATGTAGTTCGTTTGAGCTGAAAAGTGACTGCCCTTACCTGAAACGAAGTCTTGCTTGTAGGGAGACTCAGAGCATGGGATTTAACTCCATTTCTAAAGTGAAACACACAGCATTGTCTCATCCATTGATCACACTCTGCTTTAGAACAAGAAGCACGCTCTTGCTTTCTAGAGTCTCTAATACAGCAGGAAATCTGAGTGTGCCCAGAACAAAAGAATGGTGTTTCCTACACATACTGACTACATGTGGACCAAATCTTCTTCTGAAACTGATACAATGCACTGGTCCTCTAACATCCAATGCTTGTCAGTTAAGATGAGAAACGTGTGAGCTTCGTGATCAATGTAGTTCCTTTGAGCAGAAAAGTGACTGCCCTTACCTGAAACGAAGTCTTGCTTCTAGGGAGACTCAGAGCCTGGGATTTAACTCCATTTAAGAAGTGAAACACACAGCATTGTCTCATCCATTGATCACACTCTGCTTTAGAACAAGAAGCACGCTCTTGCTTTCTAGAGTCTCTAAGACAGCGGGTAACGTGAGTGTGCGGAGAACAAAAGAACGATGTTTCTACACATATGGACCATATCTAGTCCAACTCTGCTTCTGAAACTGATACAAAGCACTGGTCCTCTAACATCCATTGCTTGTCTGTTAAGATGATTAACTTGTGAACTCAGTGAACGATGTAGTTCGTTTGAGCTGAAAAGTGACTGCCCTTACCTGAAACAAAGTCTTGCTTGTAGGAAGACACAGAGCCTGGGATTTAACTCCATTTCTGAATGGAAACACACAGCATAGTTCTCATCCATGGATCACACTCTGCTTTGGAGCGAGAAGCACACTCTTGCTTTATAGAGTCTCTAATACAGCAGGAAATCTGAGTGTGCCCAGAACAAAAGAACGGTGTTTCCTACACATACTGACTATATGTAGTCCAAATTTTCTTCTGAAACTGATACAATGCACTGGTCCTCTAACATCCAATGCTTGTCAGTTAATATGAGAAACGTGTGAGCTTTGTGAACGATGTAGTTCCTTTGAGCAGAAAAGTGACTGCCCTTACCTGAAACGAAGTCTTGCTTGTAGGGAGACTCAGAGCATGGGATTTAACTCCATTTCTGAAGTGAAACACACAGCATTGTCTCATCCATTGATCACACTCTGCTTTAGAGCGAGAAGCACGCTCTTGCTTTCTAGAGTCTCTAAGACATCAGGAAACGCGAGTGTGCTGAGAACAAAAGAATGGTGTTTCCTACACATACTGACATTATATAGTCCAACTCTGCTTCTGAAACTGATACAAAGCACTGGTCCTCTAACATCCAATGCTTGTCAGTTAAGATGAGAAATGTGTGAGCATCGTGAAATATGTAGTTTGTTTGAGCAGAAAACTGACTGCCCTTAACTGAAACGAAGTCTTGCTTCTAGGAAGAATCAGAGCCTGGGATTTAACTCCATTTCTGAAGTGAAACACACAGCATAGCTCTCATCCATGGATCACACTCTGCTTTAGAGCAAGAAGCACACTCTTGCTTTCTAGAGTCTCTAAGACAGCAGGAAATCTGAGTGTGCCCAGAACAAAAGAACGGTGTTTCCTACACATATGGACCATATCTAGTCGAACTCTGCTTCTTAAACTGATACAAAGCACTGGTCCTCTAACATCCAATGCTTGTCTGTTAAGATGATTAACATGTGAGCGCAGGGAATGATGTAGTTCGTTTGAGCTGAAAAGTGACTACCCTTACTTGAAACGAAGTCTTGCTTCTAGGAAGACATAGAGCCTGGGATTTAACTAAATTTCTGAACGGAAACAAACAGCATAGTTCTCATCCATGGATCACACTCTGCTTTAGAGCGAGAAGCACACTCTTGCTTTCTAGAGTCTCTAATACAGCAGGAAATCTGAGTGTGCCCAGAACAAAAGAACGGTGTTTCCTACACATACTGACTATATGTAGTCCAAATCTTCTTCTGAAACTGATACCATGCACTGGTCCTCTAACATCCATGCTTGTCATTTAAGATGAGAAACGTGTGAGCTTCGTGAACGATGTAGTTCCTTTGAGCAGAAAAGTGATTGCCCTTACCTGAAACGAAGTCTTGCTTGTAGGGAGACTCAGAGCATGGGATTTAACTCCATTTCTGAAGTGAAACACACAGCATTGTCTCATCCATTGATCACACTCTGCTTTAGAACAAGAAGCACGCTCTTGCTTTCTAGAGTCTCTAATTCAGCAGGAAATCTGAGTGTGCCCAGAACAAAAGAATGGTGTTTCCTACACATACTGACTATATGTAGTCCAAATCTTCTTCTGAAACTGATACAATGCACTGGTCCTCTAACATCCAATGCTTGTCAGTTAAGATGAGAAACGTGTGAGCTTCGTGAACGATGTAGTTCCTTTGAGCAGAAAAGTGACTGGCCTTACCTGATACGAAGTCTTGCTTGTAGGAAGACTCAGAGCCTGGGATTTAACTCCATTTCTGAAGGGAAACGCACAGCATAGTTCTCATCCGTGGATCACACTCTGCTTTAGAGCGAGAAGCACGCTCTTGCTTTCTAGAGTGTCTAAGACATCAGGAAACGCGTGTGTGCTGAGAACAAAAGAATGGTGTTTCCTACACATACTGACATTATATAGTCCAACTCTTCTTCTGAAACTGATACGAAGCACTAGTCCTCTAACATCCAATGCTTGTCAGTTAAGATGAGAAACTTGTGAGCATCGTGAACGATGTAGTTCGTTTGAGCAGAAAACTGACTGCCCTTACCTGAAACGAAGTCTTGCTTGTAGGAAGACTCAGAGCCTGGGATTTAACTCCATTTCTGAAGTGAAACACACAGCATAGTTCTCATCCATGGATCAGACTCTGCTTTAGAACAAGAAGCACGCTCTTGCTTTCTAGAGTCTCTAAGACTGCAGGAAACTTGAGTGTGCTGAGAACAAAAGAACGATGTTTCCTACACATACGGACCATATCTAGTCCAACTCTGCTTCTGAAACTGATACAAAGCACTGGTCCTCTAACATCCAATGCTTGTCTGTTAAGATGATTAACGTGTGAGCTCAGTGAACGATGTAGTTCGTTTGAGCTGAAAAGTGACTGCCCTTACCTGAAACGAAGTCTTGCTTCTAGGAAGACATAGAGCCTGGGATTTAACTAAATTTCTGAACGGAAACAAACAGCATAGTTCTCATCCATGGATCACACTCTGCTTTAGAGCGAGAAGCACACTCTTGCTTTCTAGAGTCTCTAATACAGCAGGAAATCTGAGTGTGCCCAGAAAAAAAGAAAGGTGTTTCCTACACATACTGACTATATGTATTCCAAATCTTCTTCTGAAACTGATACAATGCACTGGTCCTCTAACATCCAATGCTTGTCAGTTAAGATGAGAAACGTGTGAGCTTCCTGAGCGATGTAGTTCCTTTGAGCAGAAAAGTGACTGCCCTTACCTGAAACGAAGTCTTGCTTGTAGGGAGACTCAGAGCATGGGATTTAACTCCATTTCTGAAGTGAAACACACAGCATTGTCTCATCCATTGATCACACTCTGCTTTAGAGCGAGAAGCACGCTCTTGCTTTCTAGAGTCTCTAAGACATCAGGAAACGCGAGTGTGCTGAGAACAAAAGAATGGGGTTTCCTACACATACTGACGTTATATAGTCCAACTCTTCTTCTGAAACTGATACAAAGCACTGGTCCTCTAACATCCAATGCTTGTCAGTTAAGATGAGAAACGTGTGAGCATCGTGAAATATGTAGTTCGTTTGAGCAGAAAACTGACTGCCCTTACCTGAAACGAAATCTTGCATGTAGGAAGACTCAGAGCCTGGGATTTAACTCCATTTCTGAAGTGAAACACACAGCATAGTTCTCATCCATGGATCACACTCTGCTTTAGAACAAGAAGCACGCTCTTGCTTTCTAGAGTCTCCAAGACTGCAGGAAACTTGAGTGTGCTGAGAACAAAAGAACGATGTTTCCTACACATACGGACCATATCTAGTCCAACTCTGCTTCTGAAACTGATACAAAGCACTGGTACTCTAACATCCAATGCTTGTCTGTTAAGATGATTAACGTGTGAGCTCAGTGAACTATGTAGTTCGTTTGAACTGAAAAGTGACTCCCCTTACCTGAAACGAAGTCTTGCTTCTAGGAAGACATAGAGCCTGGGATTTAACAAAATTTCTGAACGGAAACAAACAGCATAGTTCTCATCCATGGATCACACTCTGCTTTAGAGCGAGAAGCACACTCTTGCTTTCTAGTGTCTCTAATACACCAGGAAATCTGAGTGTGCCCAGAACAAAAGAACGGTGTTTCGTACACATACTGACTATATGTAGTCCATATCTTCTTCTGAAACTGATACAATGCACTGGTCCTCTAACATCCAATGCTTGTCAGTTAAGATGAGAAACGTGTGAGCTTCGTGAACGATGTAGTTCCTTTGAGCAGAAAAGTGACTGCCCTTACCTGAAACGAAGTCTTGCTTGTAGGGAGATTCAGAGCATGGGATTTAACTCCATTTCTGAAGTTAAACACACAGCATTGTCTCATCCATTGATCACACTCTGCTTTAGAACAAGAAGCACGCTCTTGCTTTCTAGAGTCTCTAATACAGCAGGAAATCTGAGTGTGCCCAGAACGAAAGAATGGTGTTTCCTACACATACTGACTATATGTAGTCCAAATCTTCTTCTGAAACTGATACAATGCACTGGTCCTCTAAAATCCAATGCTTGTCAGTTAAGATGAGAAACGTGTGAGCATCGTGAACGATGTAGTACGTTTGAGCAGAAAATTGACTGCCCTTACCTGAAACGAAGTCTTGCTTCTAGGAAGAATCAGAGCCTGGGATTTAACTCCATTTCTGAAGTGAAACACACAGCATAGTTCTCATCCATGGATCACACTCTGCTTTTGAGCAAGAAGCACACTCTTGCTTTCTAGAGTCTCTAAGACAGCAGGAAATCTGAGTGTGCCCAGAACAAAAGAAAGTTGTTTCCTACACATACTGACTATATGTAGTCCAAATCTTCTTCTGAAACTGATACAATGCACTGGTCCTCTAAAATCCAATACTTGTCAGTTAATATGAGAAACGTGTGAGCTTTGTGAACGATGTAGTTCCTTTGAGCAGAAAAGTGACTGCCCTTACCTGATAGGAAGTCTTGCTTGTAGGAAGACTCAGAGCCTGGGATTTAACTCCATTTCTGAAGGGAAACGCACAGCATAGTTCTCATCTGTGGATCACACTCTGCTTTAGAGCGAGAAGCACGCTCTTGCTTTCTAGAGTGTCTAAGACATCAGGAAACACGAGTGTGCTGAGAACAAAAGAATGGTGTTTCCTAAACATACTGACATTATATAGTCCAACTCTTCTTCTGAAACTGATACAAAGCACTGGTCCTCTAACATCCAATGCTTGTCAGTTAAGATGAGAAACGTGTGAGCATCGTGAACGATGTAGTTCGTTTGAGCAGAAAACTGACTGCCCTTACCTGAAACGTATTCTTGCTTGTAGGAAGACTCAGAGCCTGGGATTTAACTCCATTTCTGAAGTGAAACACACAGCATAGTTCTCATCCATGGATCAGACTCTGCTTTAGAACAAGAAGCACGCTCTTGCTTTCTAGAGTCTCTCAGACTGCAGGAAACTTGAGTGTGCTGAGAACAAATGAACGATGTTTCCTACACATACGGACCATATCTAGTCCAACTCTGCTTCTGAAACTGATACAAAGCAATGGTACTCTAACATCCAATGCTTGTCTGTTAAGATGATTAACTTGTGAGCTCAGTGAACGATGTAGTTCCTTTGAGCTGAAAAGTGACTGCCCTTACCTGAAACGAAGTCTTGCTTCTAGGAAGACATAGAGCCTGGGATTTAACTCCATTTCTGAAGGGAAACGCACAGCATAGTTCTCATCCGTGGATCACACTCTGCTTTAGAGCGAGAAGCACGCTCTTGCTTTCTAGAGTGTCTAAGACATCAGGAAACGCGTGTGTGCTGAGAACAAAAGAATGGTGTTTCCTACACATACTGACATTATATAGTCCAACTCTTCTTCTGAAACTGATACGAAGCACTAGTCCTCTAACATCCAATGCTTGTCAGTTAAGATGAGAAACGTGTGAGCATCGTGAACGATGTAGTTCGTTTGAGCAGAAAACTGACTGCCCTTACCTGAAACGAAGTCTTGCTTGTAGGAAGACTCAGAGCCTGGGATTTAACTCCATTTCTGAAGTGAAACACACAGCATAGTTCTCATCCATGGATCAGACTCTGCTTTAGAACAAGAAGCACGCTCTTGCTTTCTAGAGTCTCTAAGACTGCAGGAAACTTGAGTGTGCTGAGAACAAAAGAACGATGTTTCCTACACATACGGACCATATCTAGTCCAACTCTGCTTCTGAAACTGATACAAAGCACTGGTCCTCTAACATCCAATGCTTGTCTGTTAAGATGATTAACGTGTGAGCTCAGTGAACGATGTAGTTCGTTTGAGCTGAAAAGTGACTGCCCTTACCTGAAACGAAGTCTTGCTTCTAGGAAGACATAGAGCCTGGGATTTAACTAAATTTCTGAACGGAAACAAACAGCATAGTTCTCATCCATGGATCACACTCTGCTTTAGGGCGAGAAGCACACTCTTGCTTTCTAGAGTCTCTAATACAGCAGGAAATCTGAGTGTGCCCAGAACAAAAGAACGGTGTTTCCTACACATACTGACTATATGTAGTCCAAATCTTCTTCTGAAACTGATACAATGCACTGGTCCTCTAACATCCAATGCTTGTCAGTTAAGATGAGAAACGTGTGAGCTTCGTGAACGATGTAGTTCCTTTGTGCAGAAAAGTGACTGCCCTTACCTGAAACGAAGTCTTGCTTGTAGGGAGACTCAGAGCATGGGATTTAACTCCATTTCTGAAGTTAAACACACAGCATTGTCTCATCCATTGATCACACTCTGCTTTAGAACAAGAAGCACGCTCTTGCTTTCTAGAGTCTCTAATACAGCAGGAAATCTGAGTGTGCCCAGAACAAAAGAATGGTGTTTCCTACACATACTGACTATATGTAGTCCACATGTTCTTCTGAAACTGATACAATGCACTGGTCCTCTAACATCCAATGCTTGTCAGTTAAGATGAGAAACGTGTGAGCATCGTGAACGATGTAGTTCGTTTGAGCAGAATATTGACTGCCCTTACCTGAAACGAAGTCTTGCTTCTAGGAAGAATCAGAGCCTGGGATTTAACTCCATTTCTGAAGTGAAACACACAGCATAGCTCTCATCCATGGATCACACTCTGCTTTAGAGCAAGAAGCACACTCTTGCTTTCTAGAGTCTCTAAGACAGCAGGAAATCTGAGTGTGCCCAGAACAAAAGAACGGTGTTTCCTACACATATGGACCATATCTAGTCGAACACTGCTTCTTAAACTGATACAAAGCACTGGTCCTCTAACATCCAATGCTTGTCTGTTAAGATGATTAACATGTGAGCGCAGGGAATGATGTAGTTCGTTTGAGCTGAAAAGTGACTACCCTTACTTGAAACGAAGTCTTGCTTCTAGGAAGACATAGAGCCTGGGATTTAACTAAATTTCTGAACGGAAACAAACAGCATAGTTCTCATCCATGGATCACACTCTGCTTTAGAGCGAGAAGCACACTCTTGCTTTCTAGAGTCTCTAATACAGCAGGAAATCTGAGTGTGCCCAGAACAAAAGAACGGTGTTTCCTACACATACTGACTATATGTAGTCCAAATCTTCTTCTGAAACTGATACCATGCACTGGTCCTCTAACATCCATGCTTGTCATTTAAGATGAGAAACGTGTGAGCTTCGTGAACGATGTAGTTCCTTTGAGCAGAAAAGTGACTGCCCTTACCTGAAACGAAGTCTTGCTTGTAGGGAGACTCAGAGCATGGGATTTAACTCCATTTCTGAAGTGAAACACACAGCATTGTCTCATCCATTGATCACACTCTGCTTTAGAACAAGAAGCACGCTCTTGCTTTCTAGAGTCTCTAATTCAGCAGGAAATCTGAGTGTGCCCAGAACAAAAGAATGGTGTTTCCTACACATACTGACTATATGTAGTCCAAATCTTCTTCTGAAACTGATACAATGCACTGGTCCTCTAACATCCAATGCTTGTCAGTTAAGATGAGAAACGTGTGAGCTTCGTGAACGATGTAGTTCCTTTGAGCAGAAAAGTGACTGGCCTTACCTGATACGAAGTCTTGCTTGTAGGAAGACTCAGAGCCTGGGATTTAACTCCATTTCTGAAGGGAAACGCACAGCATAGTTCTCATCCGTGGATCACACTCTGCTTTAGAGCGAGAAGCACGCTCTTGCTTTCTAGAGTGTCTAAGACATCAGGAAACGCGTGTGTGCTGAGAACAAAAGAATGGTGTTTCCTACACATACTGACATTATATAGTCCAACTCTTCTTCTGAAACTGATACGAAGCACTAGTCCTCTAACATCCAATGCTTGTCAGTTAAGATGAGAAACTTGTGAGCATCGTGAACGATGTAGTTCGTTTGAGCAGAAAACTGACTGCCCTTACCTGAAACGAAGTCTTGCTTGTAGGAAGACTCAGAGCCTGGGATTTAACTCCATTTCTGAAGTGAAACACACAGCATAGTTCTCATCCATGGATCAGACTCTGCTTTAGAACAAGAAGCACGCTCTTGCTTTCTAGAGTCTCTAAGACTGCAGGAAACTTGAGTGTGCTGAGAACAAAAGAACGATGTTTCCTACACATACGGACCATATCTAGTCCAACTCTGCTTCTGAAACTGATACAAAGCACTGGTCCTCTAACATCCAATGCTTGTCTGTTAAGATGATTAACGTGTGAGCTCAGTGAACGATGTAGTTCGTTTGAGCTGAAAAGTGACTGCCCTTACCTGAAACGAAGTCTTGCTTCTAGGAAGACATAGAGCCTGGGATTTAACTAAATTTCTGAACGGAAACAAACAGCATAGTTCTCATACATGGATCACACTCTGCTTTAGAGCGAGAAGCACACTCTTGCTTTCTAGAGTCTCTAATACAGCAGGAAATCTGAGTGTGCCCAGAAAAAAAGAAAGGTGTTTCCTACACATACTGACTATATGTAGTCCAAATCTTCTTCTGAAACTGATACAATGCACTGGTCCTCTAACATCCAATGCTTGTCAGTTAAGATGAGAAACGTGTGAGCTTCCTGAGCGATGTAGTTCCTTTGAGCAGAAAAGTGACTGCCCTTACCTGAAACGAATTCTTGCTTGTAGGGAGACTCAGAGCATGGGATTTAACTCCATTTCTGAAGTGAAACACACAGCATTGTCTCATCCATTGATCACACTCTGCTTTAGAGCGAGAAGCACGCTCTTGCTTTCTAGAGTCTCTAAGACATCAGGAAACGCGAGTGTGCTGAGAACAAAAGAATGGGGTTTCCTACACATACTGACGTTATATAGTCCAACTCTTCTTCTGAAACTGATACAAAGCACTGGTCCTCTAACATCCAATGCTTGTCAGTTAAGATGAGAAACGTGTGAGCATCGTGAAATATGTAGTTCGTTTGAGCAGAAAACTGACTGCCCTTACCTGAAACGAAATCTTGCATGTAGGAAGACTCAGAGCCTGGGATTTAACTCCATTTCTGAAGTGAAACACACAGCATAGTTCTCATCCATGGATCACACTCTGCTTTAGAACAAGAAGCACGCTCTTGCTTTCTAGAGTCTCCAAGACTGCAGGAAACTTGAGTGTGCTGAGAACAAAAGAACGATGTTTCCTACACATACGGACCATATCTAGTCCAACTCTGCTTCTGAAACTGATACAAAGCACTGGTACTCTAACATCCAATGCTTGTCTGTTAAGATGATTAACGTGTGAGCTCAGTGAACTATGTAGTTCGTTTGAACTGAAAAGTGACTCCCCTTACCTGAAACGAAGTCTTGCTTCTAGGAAGACATAGAGCCTGGGATTTAACAAAATTTCTGAACGGAAACAAACAGCATAGTTCTCATCCATGGATCACACTCTGCTTTAGAGCGAGAAGCACACTCTTGCTTTCTAGTGTCTCTAATACACCAGGAAATCTGAGTGTGCCCAGACCAAAAGAACGGTGTTTCGTACACATACTGACTATATGTAGTCCATATCTTCTTCTGAAACTGATACAATGCACTGGTCCTCTAACATCCAATGCTTGTCAGTTAAGATGAGAAACGTGTGAGCTTCGTGAACGATGTAGTTCCTTTGAGCAGAAAAGTGACTGCCCTTACCTGAAACGAAGTCTTGCTTGTAGGGAGATTCAGAGCATGGGATTTAACTCCATTTCTGAAGTTAAACACACAGCATTGTCTCATCCATTGATCACACTCTGCTTTAGAACAAGAAGCACGCTCTTGCTTTCTAGAGTCTCTAATACAGCAGGAAATCTGAGTGTGCCCAGAACGAAAGAATGGTGTTTCCTACACATACTGACTATATGTAGTCCAAATCTTCTTCTGAAACTGATACAATGCACTGGTCCTCTAAAATCCAATGCTTGTCAGTTAAGATGAGAAACGTGTGAGCATCGTGAACGATGTAGTTCGTTTGAGCAGAAAATTGACTGCCCTTACCTGAAACGAAGTCTTGCTTCTAGGAAGAATCAGAGCCTGGGATTTAACTCCATTTCTGAAGTGAAACACACAGCATAGTTCTCATCCATGGATCACACTCTGCTTTTGAGCAAGAAGCACACTCTTGCTTTCTAGAGTCTCTAAGACAGCAGGAAATCTGAGTGTGCCCAGAACAAAAGAAAGTTGTTTCCTACACATACTGACTATATGTAGTCCAAATCTTCTTCTGAAACTGATACAATGCACTGGTCCTCTAAAATCCAATACTTGTCAGTTAATATGAGAAACGTGTGAGCTTTGTGAACGATGTAGTTCCTTTGAGCAGAAAAGTGACTGTCCTTACCTGATAGGAAGTCTTGCTTGTAGGAAGACTCAGAGCCTGGGATTTAACTCCATTTCTGAAGGGAAACGCACAGCATAGTTCTCATCTGTGGATCACACTCTGCTTTAGAGCGAGAAGCACGCTCTTGCTTTCTAGAGTGTCTAAGACATCAGGAAACACGAGTGTGCTGAGAACAAAAGAATGGTGTTTCCTAAACATACTGACATTATATAGTCCAACTCTTCTTCTGAAACTGATACAAAGCACTGGTCCTCTAACATCCAATGCTTGTCAGTTAAGATGAGAAACGTGTGAGCATGGTGAACGATGTAGTTCGTTTGAGCAGAAAACTGACTGCCCTTACCTGAAACGTATTCTTGCTTGTAGGAAGACTCAGAGCCTGGGATTTAACTCCATTTCTGAAGTGAAACACACAGCATAGTTCTCATCCATGGATCAGACTCTGCTTTAGAACAAGAAGCACGCTCTTGCTTTCTAGAGTCTCTCAGACTGCAGGAAACTTGAGTGTGCTGAGAACAAATGAACGATGTTTCCTACACATAGGGACCATATCTAGTCCAACTCTGCTTCTGAAACTGATACAAAGCAATGGTACTCTAACATCCAATGCTTGTCTGTTAAGATGATTAACTTGTGAGCTCAGTGAACGATGTAGTTCCTTTGAGCTGAAAAGTGACTGCCCTTACCTGAAACGAAGTCTTGCTTCTAGGAAGACATAGAGCCTGGGATTTAACTCCATTTCTGAAGGGAAACGCACAGCATAGTTCTCATCCGTGGATCACACTCTGCTTTAGAGCGAGAAGCACGCTCTTGCTTTCTAGAGTGTCTAAGACATCAGGAAACGCGTGTGTGCTGAGAACAAAAGAATGGTGTTTCCTACACATACTGACATTATATAGTCCAACTCTTCTTCTGAAACTGATACGAAGCACTAGTCCTCTAACATCCAATGCTTGTCAGTTAAGATGAGAAACGTGTGAGCATCGTGAACGATGTAGTTCGTTTGAGCAGAAAACTGACTGCCCTTACCTGAAACGAAGTCTTGCTTGTAGGAAGACTCAGAGCCTGGGATTTAACTCCATTTCTGAAGTGAAACACACAGCATAGTTCTCATCCATGGATCACACTCTGCTTTAGAACAAGAAGCACGCTCTTGCTTTCTAGAGTCTCTAAGACTGCAGGAAACTTGAGTGTGCTGAGAACAAAAGAACGATGTTTCCTACACATACGGACCATATCTAGTCCAACTCTGCTTCTGAAACTGATACAAAGCACTGGTCCTCTAACATCCAATGCTTGTCTGTTAAGATGATTAACGTGTGAGCTCAGTGAACGATGTAGTTCGTTTGAGCTGAAAAGTGACTGCCCTTACCTGAAACGAAGTCTTGCTTCTAGGAAGACATAGAGCCTGGGATTTAACTAAATTTCTGAACGGAAACAAACAGCATAGTTCTCATCCATGGATCACACTCTGCTTTAGGGCGAGAAGCACACTCTTGCTTTCTAGAGTCTCTAATACAGCAGGAAATCTGAGTGTTCCCAGAACAAAAGAACGGTGTTTCCTACACATACTGACTATATGTAGTCCAAATCTTCTTCTGAAACTGATACAATGCACTGGTCCTCTAACATCCAATGCTTGTCAGTTAAGATGAGAAACGTGTGAGCTTCGTGAACGATGTAGTTCCTTTGTGCAGAAAAGTGACTGCCCTTACCTGAAACGAAGTCTTGCTTGTAGGGAGACTCAGAGCATGGGATTTAACTCCATTTCTGAAGTTAAACACACAGCATTGTCTCATCCATTGATCACACTCTGCTTTAGAACAAGAAGCACGCTCTTGCTTTCTAGAGTCTCTAATACAGCAGGAAATCTGAGTGTGCCCAGAACAAAAGAATGGTGTTTCCTACACATACTGACTATATGTAGTCCACATGTTCTTCTGAAACTGATACAATGCACTGGTCCTCTAACATCCAATGCTTGTCAGTTAAGATGAGAAACGTGTGAGCATCGTGAACGATGTAGTTCGTTTGAGCAGAATATTGACTGCCCTTACCTGAAACGAAGTCTTGCTTCTAGGAAGAATCAGAGCCTGGGATTTAACTCCATTTCTGAAGTGAAACACACAGCATAGCTCTCATCCATGGATCACACTCTGCTTTAGAGCAAGAAGCACACTCTTGCTTTCTAGAGTCTCTAAGACAGCAGGAAATCTGAGTGTGCCCAGAACAAAAGAATGGTGTTTCCTACACATATGGACCATATCTAGTCGAACTCTGCTTCTTAAACTGATACAAAGCACTGGTCCTCTAACATCCAATGCTTGTCTGTTAAGATGATTAACATGTGAGCGCAGGGAATGATGTAGTTCGTTTGAGCTGAAAAGTGACTACCCTTACTTGAAACGAAGTCTTGCTTCTAGGAAGACATAGAGCCTGGGATTTAACTAAATTTCTGAACGGAAACAAACAGCATAGTTCTCATCCATGGATCACACTCTGCTTTAGAGCGAGAAGCACACTCTTGCTTTCTAGAGTCTCTAATACAGCAGGAAATCTGAGTGTGCCCAGAACAAAAGAACGGTGTTTCCTACACATACTGACTATATGTAGTCCAAATCTTCTTCTGAAACTGATACCATGCACTGGTCCTCTAACATCCATGCTTGTCATTTAAGATGAGAAACGTGTGAGCTTCGTGAACGATGTAGTTCCTTTGAGCAGAAAAGTGACTGCCCTTACCTGAAACGAAGTCTTGCTTGTAGGGAGACTCAGAGCATGGGATTTAACTCCATTTCTGAAGTGAAACACACAGCATTGTCTCATCCATTGATCACACTCTGCTTTAGAACAAGAAGCACGCTCTTGCTTTCTAGAGTCTCTAATTCAGCAGGAAATCTGAGTGTGCCCAGAACAAAAGAATGGTGTTTCCTACACATACTGACTATATGTAGTCCAAATCTTCTTCTGAAACTGATACAATGCACTGGTCCTCTAACATCCAATGCTTGTCAGTTAAGATGAGAAACGTGTGAGCTTCGTGAACGATGTAGTTCCTTTGAGCAGAAAAGTGACTGGCCTTACCTGATACGAAGTCTTGCTTGTAGGAAGACTCAGAGCCTGGGATTTAACTCCATTTCTGAAGGGAAACGCACAGCATAGTTCTCATCCGTGGATCACACTCTGCTTTAGAGCGAGAAGCACGCTCTTGCTTTCTAGAGTGTCTAAGACATCAGGAAACGCGTGTGTGCTGAGAACAAAAGAATGGTGTTTCCTACACATACTGACATTATATAGTCCAACTCTTCTTCTGAAACTGATACGAAGCACTAGTCCTCTAACATCCAATGCTTGTCAGTTAAGATGAGAAACTTGTGAGCATCGTGAACGATGTAGTTCGTTTGAGCAGAAAACTGACTGCCCTTACCTGAAACGAAGTCTTGCTTGTAGGAAGACTCAGAGCCTGGGATTTAACTCCATTTCTGAAGTGAAACACACAGCATAGTTCTCATCCATGGATCAGACTCTGCTTTATAACAAGAAGCACGCTCTTGCTTTCTAGAGTCTCTAAGACTGCAGGAAACTTGAGTGTGCTGAGAACAAAAGAACGATGTTTCCTACACATACGGACCATATCTAGTCCAACTCTGCTTCTGAAACTGATACAAAGCACTGGTCCTCTAACATCCAATGCTTGTCTGTTAAGATGATTAACGTGTGAGCTCAGTGAACGATGTAGTTCGTTTGAGCTGAAAAGTGACTGCCCTTACCTGAAACGAAGTCTTGCTTCTAGGAAGACATAGAGCCTGGGATTTAACTAAATTTCTGAACGGAAACAAACAGCATAGTTCTCATCCATGGATCACACTCTGCTTTAGAGCGAGAAGCACACTCTTGCTTTCTAGAGTCTCTAATACAGCAGGAAATCTGAGTGTGCCCAGAAAAAAAGAAAGGTGTTTCCTACACATACTGACTATATGTAGTCCAAATCTTCTTCTGAAACTGATACAATGCACTGGTCCTCTAACATCCAATGCTTGTCAGTTAAGATGAGAAACGTGTGAGCTTCCTGAGCGATATAGTTCCTTTGAGCAGAAAAGTGACTGCCCTTACCTGAAACGAAGTCTTGCTTGTAGGGAGACTCAGAGCATGGGATTTAACTCCATTTCTGAAGTGAAACACACAGCATTGTCTCATCCATTGATCACACTCTGCTTTAGAGCGAGAAGCACGCTCTTGCTTTCTAGAGTCTCTAAGACATCAGGAAACGCGAGTGTGCTGAGAACAAAAGAATGGGGTTTCCTACACATACTGACGTTATATAGTCCAACTCTTCTTCTGAAACTGATACAAAGCACTGGTCCTCTAACATCCAATGCTTGTCAGTTAAGATGAGAAACGTGTGAGCATCGTGAAATATGTAGTTCGTTTGAGCAGAAAACTGACTGCCCTTACCTGAAACGAAATCTTGCATGTAGGAAGACTCAGAGCCTGGGATTTAACTCCATTTCTGAAGTGAAACACACAGCATAGTTCTCATCCATGGATCACACTCTGCTTTAGAACAAGAAGCACGCTCTTGCTTTCTAGAGTCTCCAAGACTGCAGGAAACTTGAGTGTGCTGAGAACAAAAGAACGATGTTTCCTACACATACGGACCATATCTAGTCCAACTCTGCTTCTGAAACTGATACAAAGCACTGGTACTCTAACATCCAATGCTTGTCTGTTAAGATGATTAACGTGTGAGCTCAGTGAACTATGTAGTTCGTTTGAACTGAAAAGTGACTCCCCTTACCTGAAACGAAGTCTTGCTTCTAGGAAGACATAGAGCCTGGGATTTAACAAAATTTCTGAACGGAAACAAACAGCATAGTTCTCATCCATGGATCACACTCTGCTTTAGAGCGAGAAGCACACTCTTGCTTTCTAGTGTCTCTAATACACCAGGAAATCTGAGTGTGCCCAGAACAAAAGAACGGTGTTTCGTACACATACTGACTATATGTAGTCCATATCTTCTTCTGAAACTGATACAATGCACTGGTCCTCTAACATCCAATGCTTGTCAGTTAAGATGAGAAACGTGTGAGCTTCCTGAGCGATGTAGTTCCTTTGAGCAGAAAAGTGACTGCCCTTACCTGAAACGAAGTCTTGCTTGTAGGGAGACTCAGAGCATGGGATTTAACTCCATTTCTGAAGTGAAACACACAGCATTGTCTCATCCATTGATCACACTCTGCTTTAGAGCGAGAAGCACGCTCTTGCTTTCTAGAGTCTCTAAGACATCAGGAAACGCGAGTGTGCTGAGAACAAAAGAATGGGGTTTCCTACACATACTGACGTTATATAGTCCAACTCTTCTTCTGAAACTGATACAAAGCACTGGTCCTCTAACATCCAATGCTTGTCAGTTAAGATGAGAAACGTGTGAGCATCGTGAAATATGTAGTTCGTTTGAGCAGAAAAATGACTGCCCTTACCTGAAACGAAATCTTGCTTGTAGGAAGACTCAGAGCCTGGGATTTAACTCCATTTCTGAAGTGAAACACACAGCATAGTTCTCATCCATGGATCACACTCTGCTTTAGAACAAGAAGCACGCTCTTGGTTTCTAGAGTCTCCAAGACTGCAGGAAACTTGAGTGTGCTGAGAACAAAAGAACGATGTTTCCTACACATACGGACAATATCTAGTCCAACTCTGCTTCTGAAACTGATACAAAGCACTGGTACTCTAACATCCAATGCTTGTCTGTTAAGATGATTAACGTGTGAGCTCAGTGAACTATGTAGTTCGTTTGAACTGAAAAGTGACTGCCCTTACCTGAAACGAAGTCTTGCTTCTAGGAAGACATAGAGCCTGGTATTTAACAAAATTTCTGAACGGAAACAAACAGCATAGTTCTCATCCATGGATCACACTCTGCTTTAGAGCGAGAAGCACGCTCTTGCTTTCTAGAGTCTCTAATACAGCAGGAAATCTGAGTGTGCCCAGAACAAAAGAACGGTGTTTCCTACACATATGGACCATATCTAGTCGAACTCTGCTTCGTAAACTGATACAAAGCACTGGTCCTCTAACATCCAATGCTTGTCTGTTAAGATGATTAACATGTGAGCTCAGGGAATGATGTAGTTCGTTTGAGCTGAAAAGTGACTGCCCTTACTTGAAACGAAGTCTTGCTTCTAGGAAGACATAGAGCCTGGGATTTAACTAAATTTCTGAACGGAAACAAACAGCATAGTTCTCATCCATGGATCACACTCTGCTTTAGAGCGAGAAGCACACTCTTGCTTTCTAGAGTCTCTAATACAGCAGGAAATCTGAGTGTGCCCAGAACAAAAGAACGGTGTTTCCTACACATACTGACTATATGTAGTCCAAATCTTCTTCTGAAACTGATACCATGCACTGGTCCTCTAACATCCATGCTTGTCATTTAAGATGAGAAACGTGTGAGCTTCGTGAACGATGTAGTTCCTTTGAGCAGAAAAGTGACTGCCCTTACCTGAAACGAAGTCTTGCTTGTAGGGAGACTCAGAGCATGGGATTTAACTCCATTTCTGAAGTGAAACACACAGCATTGTCTCATCCATTGATCACACTCTGCTTTAGAACAAGAAGCACGCTCTTGCTTTCTAGAGTCTCTAATTCAGCAGGAAATCTGAGTGTGCCCAGAACAAAAGAATGGTGTTTCCTACACATACTGACTATATGTAGTCCAAATCTTCTTCTGAAACTGATACAATGCACTGGTCCTCTAACATCCAATGCTTGTCAGTTAAGATGAGAAACGTGTGAGCTTCGTGAACGATGTAGTTCCTTTGAGCAGAAAAGTGACTGGCCTTACCTGATACGAAGTCTTGCTTGTAGGAAGACTCAGAGCCTGGGATTTAACTCCATTTCTGAAGGGAAACGCACAGCATAGTTCTCATCCATGGATCAGACTCTGCTTTAGAACAAGAAGCACGCTCTTGCTTTCTAGAGTCTCTCAGACTGCAGGAAACTTGAGTGTGCTGAGAACAAATGAACGATGTTTCCTACACATACGGACCATATCTAGTCCAACTCTGCTTCTGAAACTGATACAAAGCAATGGTACTCTAACATCCAATGCTTGTCTGTTAAGATGATTAACTTGTGAGCTCAGTGAACGATGTAGTTCCTTTGAGCTGAAAAGTGACTGCCCTTACCTGAAACGAAGTCTTGCTTCTAGGAAGACATAGAGCCTGGGATTTAACTCCATTTCTGAAGGGAAACGCACAGCATAGTTCTCATCCGTGGATCACACTCTGCTTTAGAGCGAGAAGCACGCTCTTGCTTTCTAGAGTGTCTAAGACATCAGGAAACGCGTGTGTGCTGAGAACAAAAGAATGGTGTTTCCTACACATACTGACATTATATAGTCCAACTCTTCTTCTGAAACTGATACGAAGCACTGGTCCTCTAACATCCAATGCTTGTCAGTTAAGATGAGAAACGTGTGAGCATCGTGAACGATGTAGTTCGTTTGAGCAGAAAACTGACTGCCCTTACCTGAAACGAAGTCTTGCTTGTAGGAAGACTCAGAGCCTGGGATTTAACTCCATTTCTGAAGTGAAACACACAGCATAGTTCTCATCCATGGATCAGACTCTGCTTTAGAACAAGAAGCACGCTCTTGCTTTCTAGAGTCTCTAAGACTGCAGGAAACTTGAGTGTGCTGAGAACAAAAGAACGATGTTTCCTACACATACGGACCATATCTAGTCCAACTCTGCTTCTGAAACTGATACAAAGCACTGGTCCTCTAACATCCAATGCTTGTCTGTTAAGATGATTAACGTGTGAGCTCAGTGAACGATGTAGTTCGTTTGAGCTGAAAAGTGACTGCCCTTACCTGAAACGAAGTCTTGCTTCTAGGAAGACATAGAGCCTGAGATTTAACTAAATTTCTGAACGGAAACAAACAGCATAGTTCTCATCCATGGATCACACTCTGCTTTAGAGCGAGAAGCACACTCTTGCTTTCTAGAGTCTCTAATACAGCAGGAAATCTGAGTGTGCCCAGAAAAAAAGAAAGGTGTTTCCTACACATACTGACTATATGTAGTCCAAATCTTCTTCTGAAACTGATACAATGCACTGGTCCTCTAACATCCAATGCTTGTCAGTTAAGATGAGAAACGTGTGAGCTTCCTGAGCGATGTAGTTCCTTTGAGCAGAAAAGTGACTGCCCTTACCTGAAACGAAGTCTTGCTTGTAGGGAGACTCAGAGCATGGGATTTAACTCCATTTCTGAAGTGAAACACACAGCATTGTCTCATCCATTGATCACACTCTGCTTTAGAGCGAGAAGCACGCTCTTGCTTTCTAGAGTCTCTAAGACATCAGGAAACGCGAGTGTGCTGAGAACAAAAGAATGGGGTTTCCTACACATACTGACGTTATATAGTCCAACTCTTCTTCTGAAACTGATACAAAGCACTGGTCCTCTAACATCCAATGCTTGTCAGTTAAGATGAGAAACGTGTGAGCATCGTGAAATATGTAGTTCGTTTGAGCAGAAAAATGACTGCCCTTACCTGAAACGAAATCTTGCTTGTAGGAAGACTCAGAGCCTGGGATTTAACTCCATTTCTGAAGTGAAACACACAGCATAGTTCTCATCCATGGATCACACTCTGCTTTAGAACAAGAAGCACGCTCTTGCTTTCTAGAGTCTCCAAGACTGCAGGAAACTTGAGTGTGCTGAGAACAAAAGAACGATGTTTCCTACACATACGGACCATATCTAGTCCAACTCTGCTTCTGAAACTGATACAAAGCACTGGTACTCTAACATCCAATGCTTGTCTGTTAAGATGATTAACGTGTGAGCTCAGTGAACTATGTAGTTCGTTTGAACTGAAAAGTGACTGCCCTTACCTGAAACGAAGTCTTGCTTCTAGGAAGACATAGAGCCTGGTATTTAACAAAATTTCTGAACGGAAACAAACAGCATAGTTCTCATCCATGGATCACACTCTGCTTTAGAGCGAGAAGCACGCTCTTGCTTTCTAGAGTCTCTAATACAGCAGGAACTCTGAGTGTGCCCAGAACAAAAGAATGGTGTTTCCTACACATACTGACTATATGTAGTCCAAATCTTCTTCTGAAACTGATACAATGCACTGGTCCTCTAACATCCAATGCTTGTCAGTTAAGATGAGAAACGTGTGAGCTTCGTGAACGATGTAGTTCCTTTGAGCAGAAAAGTGACTGGCCTTACCTGATACGAAGTCTTGCTTGTAGGAAGACTCAGAGCCTGGGATTTAACTCCATTTCTGAAGGGAAACGCACAGCATAGTTCTCATCCATGGACCAGACTCTGCTTTAGAACAAGAAGCACGCTCTTGCTTTCTAGAGTCTCTCAGACTGCAGGAAACTTGAGTGTGCTGAGAACAAATGAACGATGTTTCCTACACATACGGACCATATCTAGTCCAACTCTGCTTCTGAAACTGATACAAAGCAATGGTACTCTAACATCCAATGCTTGTCTGTTAAGATGATTAACTTGTGAGCTCAGTGAACGATGTAGTTCCTTTGAGCTGAAAAGTGACTGCCCTTACCTGAAACGAAGTCTTGCTTCTAGGAAGACATAGAGCCTGGGATTTAACTCCATTTCTGAAGGGAAACGCACAGCATAGTTCTCATCCGTGGATCACACTCTGCTTTAGAGCGAGAAGCATGCTCTTGCTTTCTAGAGTGTCTAAGACATCAGGAAACGCGTGTGTGCTGAGAACAAAAGAATGGTGTTTCCTACACATACTGACATTATATAGTCCAACTCTTCTTCTGAAACTGATACGAAGCACTAGTCCTCTAACATCCAATGCTTGTCAGTTAAGATGAGAAACGTGTGAGCATCGTGAACGATGTAGTTCGTTTGAGCAGAAAACTGACTGCCCTTACCTGAAACGAAGTCTTGCTTGTAGGAAGACTCAGAGCCTGGGATTTAACTCCATTTCTGAAGTGAAACACACAGCATAGTTCTCATCAATGGATCAGACTCTGCTTTATAACAAGAAGCACGCTCTTGCTTTCTAGAGTCTCTAAGACTGCAGGAAACTTGAGTGTGCTGAGAACAAAAGAACGATGTTTCCTACACATACGGACCATATCTAGTCCAACTCTGCTTCTGAAACTGATACAAAGCACTGGTCCTCTAACATCCAATGCTTGTCTGTTAAGATGATTAACGTGTGAGCTCAGTGAACGATGTAGTTCGTTTGAGCTGAAAAGTGACTGCCCTTACCTGAAACGAAGTCTTGCTTCTAGGAAGACATAGAGCCTGGGATTTAACTAAATTTCTGAACGGAAACAAACAGCATAGTTCTCATCCATGGATCACACTCTGCTTTAGAGCGAGAAGCACACTCTTGCTTTCTAGAGTCTCTAATACAGCAGGAAATCTGAGTGTGCCCAGAAAAAAAGAAAGGTGTTTCCTACACATACTGACTATATGTAGTCCAAATCTTCTTCTGAAACTGATACAATGCACTGGTCCTCTAACATCCAATGCTTGTCAGTTAAGATGAGAAACGTGTGAGCTTCCTGAGCGATGTAGTTCCTTTGAGCAGAAAAGTGACTGCCCTTACCTGAAACGAAGTCTTGCTTGTAGGGAGACTCAGAGCATGGGATTTAACTCCATTTCTGAAGTGAAACACACAGCATTGTCTCATCCATTGATCACACTCTGCTTTAGAGCGAGAAGCACGCTCTTGCTTTCTAGAGTCTCTAAGACATCAGGAAACGCGAGTGTGCTGAGAACAAAAGAATGGGGTTTCCTACACATACTGACGTTATATAGTCCAACTCTTCTTCTGAAACTGATACAAAGCACTGGTCCTCTAACATCCAATGCTTGTCAGTTAAGATGAGAAACGTGTGAGCATCGTGAAATATGTAGTTCGTTTGAGCAGAAAACTGACTGCCCTTACCTGAAACGAAATCTTGCTTGTAGGAAGACTCAGAGCCTGGGATTTAACTCCATTTCTGAAGTGAAACACACAGCATAGTTCTCATCCATGGATCACACTCTGCTTTAGAACAAGAAGCACGCTCTTGCTTTCTAGAGTCTCCAAGACTGCAGGAAACTTGAGTGTGCTGAGAACAAAAGAACGATGTTTCCTACACATACGGACCATATCTAGTCCAACTCTGCTTCTGAAACTGATACAAAGCACTGGTACTCTAACATCCAATGCTTGTCTGTTAAGATGATTAACGTGTGAGCTCAGTGAACTATGTAGTTCGTTTGAACTGAAAAGTGACTGCCCTTACCTGAAACGAAGTCTTGCTTCTAGGAAGACATAGAGCCTGGTATTTAACAAAATTTCTGAACGGAAACAAACAGCATAGTTCTCATCCATGGATCACACTCTGCTTTAGAGCGAGAAGCACGCTCTTGCTTTCTAGAGTCTCTAATACAGCAGGAAATCTGAGTGTGCCCAGAACAAAAGAATGGTGTTTCCTACACATACTGACTATATGTAGTCCAAATCTTCTTCTGAAACTGATACAATGCACTGGTCCTCTAACATCCAATGCTTGTCAGTTAAGATGAGAAACGTGTGAGCTTCGTGAACGATGTAGTTCCTTTGAGCAGAAAAGTGACTGGCCTTACCTGATACGAAGTCTTGCTTGTAGGAAGACTCAGAGCCTGGGATTTAACTCCATTTCTGAAGGGAAACGCACAGCATAGTTCTCATCCATGGATCAGACTCTGCTTTAGAACAAGAAGCACGCTCTTGCTTTCTAGAGTCTCTCAGACTGCAGGAAACTTGAGTGTGCTGAGAACAAATGAACGATGTTTCCTACACATACGGACCATATCTAGTCCAACTCTGCTTCTGAAACTGATACAAAGCAATGGTACTCTAACATCCAATGCTTGTCTGTTAAGATGATTAACTTGTGAGCTCAGTGAACGATGTAGTTCCTTTGAGCTGAAAAGTGACTGCCCTTACCTGAAACGAAGTCTTGCTTCTAGGAAGACATAGAGCCTGGGATTTAACTCCATTTCTGAAGGGAAACGCACTGCATAGTTCTCATCCGTGGATCACACTCTGCTTTAGAGCGAGAAGCACGCTCTTGCTTTCTAGAGTGTCTAAGACATCAGGAAACGCGTGTGTGCTGAGAACAAAAGAATGGTGTTTCCTACACATACTGACATTATATAGTCCAACTCTTCTTCTGAAACTGATACGAAGCACTAGTCCTCTAACATCCAATGCTTGTCAGTTAAGATGAGAAACGTGTGAGCATCGTGAAATATGTAGTTCGTTTGAGCAGAAAACTGACTGCCCTTACCTGAAACGAAGTCTTGCTTGTAGGAAGACTCAGAGCCTGGGATTTAACTCCATTTCTGAAGTGAAACACACAGCATAGTTCTCATCCATGGATCAGACTCTGCTTTAGAACAAGAAGCACGCTCTTGCTTTCTAGAGTCTCTAAGACTGCAGGAAACTTGAGTGTGCTGAGAACAAAAGAACGATGTTTCCTACACATACGGATCATATCTAGTCCAACTCTGCTTCTGAAACTGATACAAAGCACTGGTCCTCTAACATCCAATGCTTGTCTGTTAAGATGATTAACGTGTGAGCTCAGTGAACGATGTAGTTCGTTTGAGCTGAAAAGTGACTGCCCTTACCTGAAACGAAGTCTTGCTTCTAGGAAGACATAGAGCCTGGGATTTAACTAAATTTCTGAACGGAAACAAACAGCATAGTTCTCATCCATGGATCACACTCTGCTTTAGAGCGAGAAGCACACTCTTGCTTTCTAGAGTCTCTAATACAGCAGGAAATCTGAGTGTGCCCAGAAAAAAAGAAAGGTGTTTCCTACACATACTGACTATATGTAGTCCAAATGTTCTTCTGAAACTGATACAATGCACTGGTCCTCTAACATCCAATGCTTGTCAGTTAAGATGAGAAACGTGTGAGCTTCCTGAGCGATGTAGTTCCTTTGAGCAGAAAAGTGACTGCCCTTACCTGAAACGAAGTCTTGCTTGTAGGGAGACTCAGAGCATGGGATTTAACTCCATTTCTGAAGTGAAACACACAGCATTGTCTCATCCATTGATCACACTCTTCTTTAGAGCGAGAAGCACGCTCTTGCTTTCTAGAGTCTCTAAGACATCAGGAAACGCGAGTGTGCTGAGAACAAAAGAATGGGGTTTCCTACACATACTGACGTTATATAGTCCAACTCTTCTTCTGAAACTGATACAAAGCACTGGTCCTCTAACATCCAATGCTTGTCAGTTAAGATGAGAAACGTGTGAGCATCGTGAAATATGTAGTTCGTTTGAGCAGAAAAATGACTGCCCTTACCTGAAACGAAATCTTGCTTGTAGGAAGACTCAGAGCCTGGGATTTAACTCCATTTCTGAAGTGAAACACACAGCATAGTTCTCATCCATGGATCACACTCTGCTTTAGAACAAGAAGCACGCTCTTGCTTTCTAGAGTCTCCAAGACTGCAGGAAACTTGAGTGTGCTGAGAACAAAAGAACGATGTTTCCTACACATACGGACCATATCTAGTCCAACTCTGCTTCTGAAACTGATACAAAGCACTGGTACTCTAACATCCAATGCTTGTCTGTTAAGATGATTAACGTGTGAGCTCAGTGAACTATGTAGTTCGTTTGAACTGAAAAGTGACTGCCCTTACCTGAAACGAAGTCTTGCTTCTAGGAAGACATAGAGCCTGGTATTTAACAAAATTTCTGAACGGAAACAAACAGCATAGTTCTCATCCATGGATCACACTCTGCTTTAGAGCGAGAAGCACGCTCTTGCTTTCTAGAGTCTCTAATACAGCAGGAAATCTGAGTGTGCCCAGAACAAAAGAATGGTGTTTCCTACACATACTGACTATATGTAGTCCACATGTTCTTCTGAAACTGATACAATGCACTGGTCCTCTAACATCCAATGCTTGTCAGTTAAGATGAGAAACGTGTGAGCATCGTGAACGATGTAGTTCGTTTGAGCAGAATATTGACTGCCCTTACCTGAAACGAAGTCTTGCTTCTAGGAAGAATCAGAGCCTGGGATTTAACTCCATTTCTGAAGTGAAACACACAGCATAGCTCTCATCCATGGATCACACTCTGCTTTAGAGCAAGAAGCACACTCTTGCTTTCTAGAGTCTCTAAGACAGCAGGAAATCTGAGTGTGCCCAGAACAAAAGAACGGTGTTTCCTACACATATGGACCATATCTAGTCGAACTCTGCTTCTGAAACTGATACAAAGCACTGGTCCTCTAACATCCATTGCTTGTCTGTTTAGATAATTAACGTGTGAACTCACTGAACGATGTAGTTCGTTTGAGCTGAAAAGTGACTGCCCTTACCTGAAACAAAGTCTTGCTTGTAGGAAGAAACAGAGCCTGGGATTTATCTCCATTTCTGAATGGAAACACACAGCATAGTTCTCATCCATGGATCACACTGTGCTTTAGAGTGAGAAGCACACTCTTGCTTTCTAGAGTCTCTAATACAGCAGGAAATCTGAGTGTGCCCAGAACAAAAGAATGGGGTTTCCTACACATACTGACTATATGTAGTCCAAATCTTCTTCTGAAACTGATACAATGCACTGGTCCTCTAACATCCAATGCTTGTCAGTTAAGATGAGAAACGTGTGAGCTTCGTGAACAATGTAGTTCCTTTGAGCAGAAAAGTGACTGCCCTTACCTGAAACGAAGTCTTGCTTGTAGGGAGACTCAGAGCATGGGATTTAACTCCCTTTCTGAATTGAAACACACAGCATTGACTCACCCATTGATCACACTCTGCTTTAGAACAAGAATCACGCTCTTGCTTTCTAGAGTCTCTAAGACAGCAGGAAACGTGAGTGTGCTGAGAACAAAAGAACGGTGTTTCCGACACATATGGACCATATCTAGTCCAACTCTGCTTCTTAAACTGATACAAAGCACTGGTCCTCTAACATCCAATGCTTGTCTGTTAAGATGATTAACATGTGAGCTCAGGGAATGATGTAGTTCGTTTGAGCTGAAAAGTGACTGCCCTTACTTGAAACGAAGTCTTGCTTCTAGGAAGACATAGAGCCTGGGATTTAACTAAATTTCTGAACGGAAACAAACAGCATAGTTCTCATCCATGGATCACACTCTGCTTTAGAGCGAGAAGCACACTCTTGCTTTCTAGAGTCTCTAATACAGCAGGAAATCTGAGTGTGCCCAGAACAAAAGAACGGTGTTTCCTACACATACTGACTATATGTAGTCCAAATCTTCTTCTGAAACTGATACCATGCACTGGTCCTCTAACATCCATGCTTGTCATTTAAGATGAGAAACGTGTGAGCTTCGTGAACGATGTAGTTCCTTTGAGCAGAAAAGTGACTGCCCTTACCTGAAACGAAGTCTTGCTTGTAGGGAGACTCAGAGCATGGGATTTAACTCCATTTCTGAAGTGAAACACACAGCATTGTCTCATCCATTGATCACACTCTGCTTTAGAACAAGAAGCACGCTCTTGCTTTCTAGAGTGTCTAAGACATCAGGAAACACGACTGTGCTGAGAACAAAAGAATGGTGTTTCCTAAACATACTGACATTATATAGTCCAACTCTTCTTCTGAAACTGATACAAAGCACTGGTCCTCTAACATCCAATGCTTGTCAGTTAAGATGAGAAACGTGTGAGCATCGTGAACGATGTAGTTCGTTTGAACAGAAAACTGACTGCCCTTACCTGAAACGAAGTCTTGCTTGTAGGAAGACTCAGAGCCTGGGATTTAACTCCATTTCTGAAGTGAAACACACAGCATAGTTCTCATCCATCGATCAGACTCTGCTTTAGAACAAGAAGCACGCTCTTGCTTTCTAGAGTCTCTCAGACTGCAGGAAACTTGAGTGTGCTGAGAACAAATGAACGATGTTTCCTACACATACGGACCATATCTAGTCCAACTCTGCTTCTGAAACTGATACAAAGCAATGGTACTCTAACATCCAATGCTTGTCTGTTAAGATGATTAACTTGTGAGCTCAGTGAACGATGTAGTTCCTTTGAGCTGAAAAGTGACTGCCCTTACCTGAAACGAAGTCTTGCTTCTAGGAAGACATAGAGCCTGGGATTTAACTCCATTTCTGAAGGGAAACGCACAGCATAGTTCTCATCCGTGGATCACACTCTGCTTTAGAGCGAGAAGCACGCTCTTGCTTTCTAGAGTGTCTAAGACATCAGGAAACGCGTGTGTGCTGAGAACAAAAGAATGGTGTTTCCTACACATACTGACATTATATAGTCCAACTCTTCTTCTGAAACTGATACGAAGCACTAGTCCTCTAACATCCAATGCTTGTCAGTTAAGATGAGAAACCTGTGAGCATCGTGAACGATGTAGTTCGTTTGAGCAGAAAACTGACTGCCCTTACCTGAAACGAAGTCTTGCTTGTAGGAAGACTCAGAGCCTGGGATTTAACTCCATTTCTGAAGTGAAACACACAGCATAGTTCTCATCCATGGATCAGACTCTGCTTTAGAACAAGAAGCACGCTCTTGCTTTCTAGAGTCTCTAAGACTGCAGGAAACTTGAGTGTGCTGAGAAAAAAAGAACGATGTTTCCTACACATACGGACCATATCTAGTCCAACTCTGCTTCTGAAACTGATACAAAGCACTGGTCCTCTAACATCCAATGCTTGTCTGTTAAGATGATTAACGTGTGAGCTCAGTGAACGATGTAGTTCGTTTGAGCTGAAAAGTGACTGCCCTTACCTGAAACGAAGTCTTGCTTCTAGGAAGACATAGAGCCTGGGATTTAACTAAATTTCTGAACGGAAACAAACAGCATAGTTCTCATCCATGGATCACACTCTGCTTTAGAGCGAGAAGCACACTCTTGCTTTCTAGAGTCTCTAATACAGCAGGAAATCTGAGTGTGCCCAGAAAAAAAGAAAGGTGTTTCCTACACATACTGACTATATGTAGTCCAAATCTTCTTCTGAAACTGATACAATGCACTGGTCCTCTAACATCCAATGCTTGTCAGTTAACATGAGAAACGTGTGAGCTTCCTGAGCGATGTAGTTCCTTTGAGCAGAAAAGTGACTGCCCTTACCTGAAACGAAGTCTTGCTTGTAGGGAGACTCAGAGCATGGGATTTAACTCCATTTCTGAAGTGAAACACACAGCATTGTCTCATCCATTGATCACACTCTGCTTTAGAGCGAGAAGCACGCTCTTCCTTTCTAGAGTCTCTAAGACATCAGGAAACTCGAATGTGCTGAGAACAAAAGAATGGTGTTTCCTACACATACTGACATTATATAGTCCAACTCTTCTTCTGAAACTGATACAAAGCACTGGTCCTCTAACATCCAATGCTTGTCAGTTAAGATGAGAAACGTGTAAGCATCGTGAAATATGTAGTTCGTTTGAGCAGAAAAATGACTGCCCTTACCTGAAATGAAGTCTTGCATGTAGGAAGACATAGAGCCTGGGATTGAACTCCATTTCTGAGGGGAAACACACAGCATAGTTCTCATCCATGGATGACACTCTGCTTTAGAGCGAGAAAAACGCTCTTTCCTTCTAGAGTCTCTAAGACAGCAGGAAACGTGAGTGTGCTGAGAAAAAAAGAATGGTGTTTCCTACACATACGGACCATATCTAGTCCAACTGTGCTTCTGAAACTGATACAAAGCACTGGTCCTCTAACATCCAATGCTTGTCTGTTAAGATGATTAACGTGTGAGCTCAGTGAACGATGTAGTTCGTTTGAGCTGAAAAGTGACTGCCCTTACCTGAAACGAAGTCTTGCTTCTAGGAAGACATAGAGCCTGGGATTTAACTAAATTTCTGAACGGAAACAAACAGCATAGTTCTCATCCATGGATCACACTCTGCTTTAGGGCGAGAAGCACACTCTTGCTTTCTAGAGTCTCTAATACAGCAGGAAATCTGAGTGTGCCCAGAACAAAAGAACGGTGTTTCCTACACATACTGACTATATGTAGTCCAAATCTTCTTCTGAAACTGATACAATGCACTGGTCCTCTAACATCCAATGCTTGTCAGTTAAGATGAGAAACGTGTGAGCTTCGTGAACGATGTAGTTCCTTTGTGCAGAAAAGTGACTGCCCTTACCTGAAACGAAGTCTTGCTTGTAGGGAGACTCAGAGCATGGGATTTAACTCCATTTCTGAAGTTAAACACACAGCATTGTCTCATCCATTGATCACACTCTGCTTTAGAACAAGAAGCACGCTCTTGCTTTCTAGAGTCTCTAATACAGCAGGAAATCTGAGTGTGCCCAGAACAAAAGAATGGTGTTTCCTACACATACTGACTATATGTAGTCCACATGTTCTTCTGAAACTGATACAATGCACTGGTCCTCTAACATCCAATGCTTGTCAGTTAAGATGAGAAACGTGTGAGCATCGTGAACGATGTAGTTCGTTTGAGCAGAATATTGACTGCCCTTACCTGAAACGAAGTCTTGCTTCTAGGAAGAATCAGAGCCTGGGATTTAACTCCATTTCTGAAGTGAAACACACAGCATAGCTCTCATCCATGGATCACACTCTGCTTTAGAGCAAGAAGCACACTCTTGCTTTCTAGAGTCTCTAAGACTGCAGGAAATCTGAGTGTGCCCAGAACAAAAGAACGGTGTTTCCTACACATATGGACCATATCTAGTCGAACTCTGCTTCTGAAACTGATACAAAGCACTGGTCCTCTAACATCCATTGCTTGTCTGTTTAGATAATTAACGTGTGAACTCACTGAACGATGTAGTTCGTTTGAGCTGAAAAGTGACTGCCCTTACCTGAAACAAAGTCTTGCTTGTAGGAAGAAACAGAGCCTGGGATTTATCTCCATTTCTGAATGGAAACACACAGCATAGTTCTCATCCATGGATCACACTGTGCTTTAGAGTGAGAAGCACACTCTTGCTTTCTAGAGTCTCTAATACAGCAGGAAATCTGAGTGTGCCCAGAACAAAAGAATGGGGTTTCCTACACATACTGACTATATGTAGTCCAAATCTTCTTCTGAAACTGATACAATGCACTGGTCCTCTAACATCCAATGCTTGTCAGTTAAGATGAGAAACGTGTGAGCTTCGTGAACAATGTAGTTCCTTTGAGGAGAAAAGTGACTGCCCTTACCTGAAACGAAGTCTTGCTTGTAGGGAGACTCAGAGCATGGGATTTAACTCCCTTTCTGAATTGAAACACACAGCATTGACTCACCCATTGATCACACTCTGCTTTAGAACAAGAATCACGCTCTTGCTTTCTAGAGTCTCTAAGAGAGCAGGAAACGTGAGTGTGCTGAGAACAAAAGAACGGTGTTTCCGACACATATGGACCATATCTAGTCCAACTCTGCTTCTTAAACTGATACAAAGCACTGGTCCTCTAACATCCAATGTTTGTCTGTTAAGATGATTAACATGTGAGCTCAGGGAATGATGTAGTTCGTTTGAGCTGAAAAGTGACTACCCTTACTTGAAACGAAGTCTTGCATCAAGGAAGACATAGAGCCTGGGATTTAACTAAATTTCTGAACGGAAACAAACAGCATAGTTCTCATCCATGGATCACACTCTGCTTTAGAGCGAGAAGCACACTCTTGCTTTCTAGAGTCTCTAATACAGCAGGAAATCTGAGTGTGCCCAGAACAATAGAACGGTGTTTCCTACACATACTGACTATATGTAGTCCAAATCTTCTTCTGAAACTGATACCATGCACTGGTCCTCTAACATCCATGCTTGTCATTTAAGATGAGAAACGTGTGAGCTTCGTGAACGATGTAGTTCCTTTGAGCAGAAAAGTGACTGCCCTTACCTGAAACGAAGTCTTGCTTGTAGGGAGACTCAGAGCATGGGATTTAACTCCATTTCTGAAGTGAAACACACAGCATTGTCTCATCCATTGATCACACTCTGCTTTAGAACAAGAAGCACGCTCTTGCTTTCTAGAGTCTCTAATTCAGCAGGAAATCTGAGTGTGCCCAGAACAAAAGAATGGTGTTTCCTACACATACTGACTATATGTAGTCCAAATCTTCTTCTGAAACTGATACAATGCACTGGTCCTCTAACATCCAATGCTTGTCAGTTAAGATGAGAAACGTGTGAGCTTCGTGAACGATGTAGTTCCTTTGAGCAGAAAAGTGACTGCCCTTACCTGATACGAAGTCTTGCTTGTAGGAAGACTCAGAGCCTGGGATTTAACTCCATTTCTGAAGGGAAACGCACAGCATAGTTCTCATCCGTGGATCACACTCTGCTTTAGAGCGAGAAGCACGCTCTTGCTTTCTAGAGTGTCTAAGACATCAGGAAACGCGTGTGTGCTGAGAACAAAAGAATGGTGTTTCCTACACATACTGACATTATATAGTCCAACTCTTCTTCTGAAACTGATACGAAGCACTAGTCCTCTAACATCCAATGCTTGTCAGTTAAGATGAGAAACGTGTGAGCATCGTGAACGATGTAGTTCGTTTGAGCAGAAAACTGACTGCCCTTACCTGAAACGAAGTCTTGCTTGTAGGAAGACTCAGAGCCTGGGATTTAACTCCATTTCTGAAGTGAAACACACAGCATAGTTCTCATCCATGGATCAGACTCTGCTTTAGAACAAGAAGCACGCTCTTGCTTTCTAGAGTCTCTAAGACTGCAGGAAACTTGAGTGTGCTGAGAAAAAAAGAACGATGTTTCCTACACATACGGACCATATCTAGTCCAACTCTGCTTCTGAAACTGATACAAAGCACTGGTCCTCTAACATCCAATGCTTGTCTGTTAAGATGATTAACGTGTGAGCTCAGTGAACGATGTAGTTCGTTTGAGCTGAAAAGTGTCTGCCCTTACCTGAAACGAAGTCTTGCTTCTAGGAAGACATAGAGCCTGGGATTTAACTAAATTTCTGAACGGAAACAAACAGCATAGTTCTCATCCATGGATCACACTCTGCTTTAGAGCGAGAAGCACACTCTTGCTTTCTAGAGTCTCTAATACAGCAGGAAATCTGAGTGTGCCCAGAAAAAAAGAAAGGTGTTTCCTACACATACTGACTATATGTAGTCCAAATCTTCTTCTGAAACTGATACAATGCACTGGTCCTCTAACATCCAATGCTTGTCAGTTAAGATGAGAAACGTGAGAGCTTCCTGAGCGTTGTAGTTCCTTTGAGCAGAAAAGTGACTGCCCTTACCTGAAACGAAGTCTTGCTTGTAGGGAGACTCAGAGCATGGGATTTAACTCCATTTCTGAAGTGAAACACACAGCATTGTCTCATCCAATGATCACACTCTGCTTTAGAGCGAGAAGCACGCTCTTGCTTTCTAGAGTCTCTAAGACATCAGGAAACGCGAGTGTGCTGAGAACAAAAGAATGGGGTTTCCTACACATACTGACGTTATATAGTCCAACTCTTCTTCTGAAACTGATACAAAGCACTGGTCCTCTAACATCCAATGCTTGTCAGTTGAGATGAGAAACGTGTGAGCATCGTGAAATATGTAGTTCGTTTGAGCAGAAAACTGACTGCCCTTACCTGAAACGAAATCTTGCTTGTAGGAAGACTCAGAGCCTGGGATTTAACTCCATTTCTGAAGTGAAACACACAGCATAGTTCTCATCCATGGATCACACTCTGCTTTAGAACAAGAAGCACGCTCTTGCTTTCTAGAGTCTCCAAGACTGCAGGAAACTTGAGTGTGCTGAGAACAAAAGAACGATGTTTCCTACACATACGGACCATATCTAGTCCAACTCTGCTTCTGAAACTGATACAAAGCACTGGTACTCTAACATCCAATGCTTGTCTGTTAAGATGATTAACGTGTGAGCTCAGTGAACGATGTAGTTCGTTTGAGCTGAAAAGTGACTGCCCTTACCTGAAACGAAGTCTTGCTTCTAGGAAGACATAGAGCCTGGGATTTAACTAAATTTCTGAACGGAAACAAACAGCATAGTTCTCATCCATGGATCACACTCTGCTTTAGAGCGAGAAGCACACTCTTGCTTTCTAGAGTCTCTAATACAGCAGGAAATCTGAGTGTGCCCAGAAAAAAAGAAAGGTGTTTCCTACACATACTGACTATATGTAGTCCAACTCTTCTTCTGAAACTGATACAATGCACTGGTCCTCTAACATCCAATGCTTGTCAGTTAAGATGAGAAACGTGTGAGCTTCCTGAGCGATGTAGTTCCTTTGAGCAGAAAAGTGACTGCCCTTACCTGAAACGAAGTCTTGCTTGTAGGGAGACTCAGAGCATGGGATTTAACTCCATTTCTGAAGTGAAACACACAGCATTGTCTCATCCATTGATCACACTCTGCTTTAGAGCGAGAAGCACGCTCTTGCTTTCTAGAGTCTCTAAGACATCAGGAAACGCGAGTGTGCTGAGAACAAAAGAATGGGGTTTCCTACACATACTGACGTTATATAGTCCAACTCTTCTTCTGAAACTGATACAAAGCACTGGTCCTCTAACATCCAATGCTTGTCAGTTAAGATGAGAAACGTGTGAGCATCGTGAAATATGTAGTTCGTTTGAGCAGAAAACTGACTGCCCTTACCTGAAACGAAATCTTGCTTGTAGGAAGACTCAGAGCCTGGGATTTAACTCCATTTCTGAAGTGAAACACACAGCATAGTTCTCATCCATGGATCACACTCTGCTTTAGAACAAGAAGCACGCTCTTGCTTTCTAGAGTCTCCAAGCCTGCAGGAAACTTGAGTGTGCTGAGAACAAAAGAACGATGTTTCCTACACATACGGACCATATCTAGTCCAACTCTGCTTCTGAAACTGATACAAAGCACTGGTACTCTAACATCCAATGCTTGTCTGTTAAGATGATTAACGTGTGAGCTCAGTGAACTATGTAGTTCGTTTGAACTGAAAAGTGACTGCCCTTACCTGAAACGAAGTCTTGCTTCTAGGAAGACATAGAGCCTGGGATTTAACAAAATTTCTGAACGGAAACATACAGCATAGTTCTCATCCATGGATCACACTCTGCTTTAGAGCGAGAAGCACACTCTTGCTTTCTAGTGTCTCTAATACAGCAGGAAATCTGAGTGTGCCCAGAACAAAAGAACGGTGTTTCGTACACATACTGACTATATGTAGTCCATATCTTCTTCTGAATCTGATACAATGCACTGGTCCTCTAACATCCAATGCTTGTCAGTTAAGATGTGAAACGTGTGAGCTTGTGAACGATGTAGTTCCTTTGAGCAGAAAAGTGACTGCCCTTACCTGAAACGAAGTCTTGCTTGTAGGGAGACTCAGAGCATGGGATTTAACTCCATTTCTGAAGTTAAACACACAGCATTGTCTCATCCATTGATCACACTCTGCTTTAGAACAAGAAGCACGCTCTTGCTTTCTAGAGTCTCTAATACAGCAGGAAATCTGAGTGTGCCCAGAACGAAAGAATGGTGTTTCCTACACATACTGACTATATGTAGTCCAAATCTTCTTCTGAAACTGATACAATGCACTGGTCCTCTAAAATCCAATGCTTGTCAGTTAAGATGAGAAACGTGTGATCATCGTGAACGATGTAGTTCGTTTGAGCAGAAAATTGACTGCCCTTACCTGAAACGAAGTCTTGCTTCTAGGAAGAATCAGAGCCTGGGATTTAACTCCATTTCTGAAGTGAAACACACAGCATATTTCTCATCCATGGATCACACTCTGCTTTTGAGCAAGAAGCACACTCTTGCTTTCTAGAGTCTCTAAGACAGCAGGAAATCTGAGTGTGCCCAGAACAAAAGAACGTTGTTTCCTACACATACTGACTATATGTAGTCCAAATCTTCTTCTGAAACTGATACAATGCACTGGTCCTCTAAAATCCAATACTTGTCAGTTAAGATGAGAAACGTGTGAGCTTTGTGAACGATGTAGTTCCTTTGAGCAGAAAAGTGACTGCCCTTACCTGATAGGAAGTCTTGCTTGTAGGAAGACTCAGAGCCTGGGATTTAACTCAATTTCTGAAGGGAAACGCACAGCATAGTTCTCATCTGTGGATCACACTCTGCTATAGAGCGAGAAGCACGCTCTTGCTTTCTAGAGTGTCTAAGACATCAGGAAACACGAGTGTGCTGAGAACAAAAGAATGGTGTTTCCTAAACATACTGACATTATATAGTCCAACTCTTCTTCTGAAACTGATACAAAGCACTGGTCCTCTAACATCCAATGCTTGTCAGTTAAGATGAGAAACGTGTGAGCATCGTGAACGATGTAGTTCGTTTGAGCAGAAAACTGACTGCCCTTACCTGAAATGAAGTCTTGCTTGTAGGAAGACTCAGAGCCTGGGATTTAACTCCATTTCTGAAGTGAAACACACAGCATAGTTCTCATCCATGGATCAGACTCTGCTTTAGAACAAGAAGCACGCTCTTGCTTTCTAGAGTCTCTAAGACTGCAGGAAACTTGAGTGTGCTGAGAACAAATGAACGATGTTTCCTACACATACAGACCATATCTAGTCCAACTCTGCTTCTGAAACTGATACAAAGCAATGGTACTCTAACATCCAATGCTTTTCTGTTAAGATGATTAACGTGTGAGCTCAGTGAACGATGTAGTTCGTTTGAGCTGAAAAGTGACTGCCCTTACCTGAAACGAAGTCTTGCTTCTAGGAAGACATAGAGCCTGGGATTTAACAAAATTTCTGAACGGAAACAAACAGCATAGTTCTCATCCATGGATCACACTCTGCTTTAGAGCGAGAAGCACACTCTTGCTTTCTACAGTCTCTAATACAGCAGGAAATCTGAGTGTGCCCAGAACAAAAGAACGGTGTTTCCTACACATACTGACTATATGTAGTCCAAATCTTCTTCTGAAACTGATACAATGTTCTGGTCCTCTAACATCCAATGCTTGTCAGTTAAGATGAGAAACGTGTGAGCATCGTGAACGATGTAGTTCGTTTGAGCAGAAAACTGACTGCCCTTACCTGAAACGAAGTCTTGCTTGTAGGAAGACTCAGAGCCTGGGATTTAACTCCATTTCTGAAGTGAAACACACAGCATAGTTCTCATCCATGGATCAGACTCTGCTTTAGAACAAGAAGCACGCTCTTGCTTTCTAGAGTCTCTAAGACTGCAGGAAACTTGAGTGTGCTGAGAAAAAAAGAACGATGTTTCCTACACATACGGACCATATCTAGTCCAACTCTGCTTCTGAAACTGATACAAAGCACTGGTCCTCTAACATCCAATGCTTGTCTGTTAAGATGATTAACGTGTGAGCTCAGTGAACGATGTAGTTCGTTTGAGCTGAAAAGTGACTGCCCTTACCTGAAACGAAGTCTTGCTTCTAGGAAGACATAGAGCCTGGGATTTAACTAAATTTCTGAACGGAAACAAACAGCATAGTTCTCATCCATGGATCACACTCTGCTTTAGAGCGAGAAGCACACACTTGCTTTCTAGAGTCTCTAATACAGCAGGAAATCTGAGTGTGCCCAGAAAAAAAGAAAGGTGTTTCCTACACATACTGACTATATGTAGTCCAAATCTTCTTCTGAAACTGATACAATGCACTGGTCCTCTAACATCCAATGCTTGTCAGTTAAGATGAGAAACGTGAGAGCTTCCTGAGCGTTGTAGTTCCTTTGAGCAGAAAAGTGACTGCCCTTACCTGAAACGAAGTCTTGCTTGTAGGGAGACTCAGAGCATGGGATTTAACTCCATTTCTGAAGTGAAACACACAGCATTGTCTCATCCAATGATCACACTCTGCTTTAGAGCGAGAAGCACGCTCTTGCTTTCTAGAGTCTCTAAGACATCAGGAAACGCGAGTGTGCTGAGAACAAAAGAATGGGGTTTCCTACACATACTGACGTTATATAGTCCAACTCTTCTTCTGAAACTGATACAAAGCACTGGTCCTCTAACATCCAATGCTTGTCAGTTAAGATGAGAAACGTGTGAGCATCGTGAAATATGTAGTTCGTTTGAGCAGAAAACTGACTGCCCTTACCTGAAACGAAATCTTGCTTGTAGGAAGACTCAGAGCCTGGGATTTAACTCCATTTCTGAAGTGAAACACACAGCATAGTTCTCATCCATGGATCACACTCTGCTTTAGAACAAGAAGCACGCTCTTGCTTTCTAGAGTCTCCAAGACTGCAGGAAACTTGAGTGTGCTGAGAACAAAAGAACGATGTTTCCTACACATACGGACCATATCTAGTCCAACTCTGCTTCTGAAACTGATACAAAGCACTGGTACTCTAACATCCAATGCTTGTCTGTTAAGATGATTAACGTGTGAGCTCAGTGAACTATGTAGTTCGTTTGAACTGAAAAGTGACTCCCCTTACCTGAAACGAAGTCTTGCTTCTAGGAAGACATAGAGCCTGGGATTTAACAAAATTTCTGAACGGAAACAAACAGAATAGTTCTCATCCATGGATCACACTCTGCTTTAGAGCGAGAAGCACACTCTTGCTTTCTAGTGTCTCTAATACAGCAGGAAATCTGAGTGTGCCCAGAACAAAAGAACGGTGTTTCGTACACATACTGACTATATGTAGTCCATATCTTCTTCTGAAACTGATACAATGCACTGGTCCTCTAACATCCAATGCTTGTCAGTTAAGATGAGAAACGTGTGAGCTTCGTGAACGATGTAGTTCCTTTGAGCAGAAAAGTGACTGCCCTTACCTGAAACGAAGTCTTGCTTGTAGGGAGACTCAGAGCATCTGATTTAACTCCATTTCTGAAGTTAAACACACAGCATTGTCTCATCCATTGATCACACTCTGCTTTAGAACAAGAAGCACGCTCTTGCTTTCTAGAGTCTCTAATACAGCAGGAAATCTGAGTGTGCCCAGAACGAAAGAATGGTGTTTCCTACACATACTGACTATATGTAGTCCAAATCTTCTTCTGAAACTGATACAATGCACTGGTCCTCTAAAATCCAATGCTTGTCAGTTAAGATGAGAAACGTGTGAGCATCGTGAACGATGTAGTTCGTTTGAGCAGAAAATTGACTGCCCTTACCTGAAACGAAGTCTTGCTTCTAGGAAGAATCAGAGCCTGGGATTTAACTCCATTTCTGAAGTGAAACACACAGCATAGTTCTCATCCATGGATCACACTCTGCTTTTGAGCAAGAAGCACACTCTTGCTTTCTAGAGTCTCTAAGACAGCAGGAAATCTGAGTGTGCCCAGAACAAAAGAAAGTTGTTTCCTACACATACTGACTATATGTAGTCCAAATCTTCTTCTGAAACTGATACAATGCACTGGTCCTCTAAAATCCAATACTTGTCAGTTAAGATGAGAAACGTGTGAGCTTTGTGAACGATGTAGTTCCTTTGAGCAGAAAAGTGACTGCCCTTACCTGATAGGAAGTCTTGCTTGTAGGAAGACTCAGAGCCTGGGATTTAACTCCATTTCTGAAGGGAAACGCACAGCATAGTTCTCATCTGTGGATCACACTCTGCTTTAGAGCGAGAAGCACGCTCTTGCTTTCTAGAGTGTCTAAGACATCAGGAAACGCGTTTGTGCTGAGAACAAAAGAATGGTGTTTCCTACACATACTGACATTATATAGTCCAACTCTTCTTCTGAAACTGATACGAAGCTCTAGTCCTCTAACATCCAATGCTTGTCAGTTAAGATGAGAAACGTGTGAGCATCGTGAACGATGTAGTTCGTTTGAGCAGAAAACTGACTGCCCTTACCTGAAACGAAGTCTTGCTTGTAGGAAGACTCAGAGCCTGGGATTTAACTCCATTTCTGAAGTGAAACACACAGCATAGTTCTCATCCATGGATCAGACTCTGCTTTAGAACAAGAAGCACGCTCTTGCTTTCTAGAGTCTCTAAGACTGCAGGAAACTTGAGTGTGCTGAGAAAAAAAGAACGATGTTTCCTACACATACGGACCATATCTAGTCCAACTCTGCTTCTGAAACTGATACAAAGCACTGGTCCTCTAACATCCAATGCTTGTCTGTTAAGATGATTAACGTGTGAGCTCAGTGAACGATGTAGTTCGTTTGAGCTGAAAAGTGACTGCCCTTACCTGAAACGAAGTCTTGCTTCTAGGAAGACATAGAGCCTGGATTTTAACTAAATTTCTGAACGGAAACAAACAGCATAGTTCTCATCCATGGATCACACTCTGCTTTAGAGCGAGAAGCACACTCTTGCTTTCTAGAGTCTCTAATACAGCAGGAAATCTGAGTGTGCCCAGAAAAAAAGAAAGGTGTTTCCTACACATACTGACTATATGTAGTCCAAATCTTCTTCTGAAACTGATACAATGCACTGGTCCTCTAACATGCAATGCTTGTCAGTTAAGATGAGAAACGTGTGAGCTTCCTGAGCGATGTAGTTCCTTTGAGCAGAAAAGTGACTGCCCTTACCTGAAACGAAGTCTTGCTTGTAGGGAGACTCAGAGCATGGGATTTAACTCCATTTCTGAAGTGAAACACACAGCATTGTCTCATCCATTGATCACACTCTGCTTTAGAGCGAGAAGCACGCTCTTGCTTTCTAGAGTCTCTAAGACATCAGGAAACGCGAGTGTGCTGAGAACAAAAGAATGGGGTTTCCTACACATACTGACGTTATATAGTCCAACTCTTCTTCTGAAACTGATACAAAGCACTGGTCCTCTAACATCCAATGCTTGTCAGTTAAGATGAGAAACGTGTGAGCATCGTGAAATATGTAGTTCGTTTGAGCAGAAAACTGACTGCCCTTACCTGAAACGAAATCTTGCTTGTAGGAAGACTCAGAGCCTGGGATTTAACTCCATTTCTGAAGTGAAACACACAGCATAGTTCTCATCCATGGATCACACTCTGCTTTAGAACAAGAAGCACGCTCTTGCTTTCTAGAGTCTCCAAGCCTGCAGGAAACTTGAGTGTGCTGAGAACAAAAGAACGATGTTTCCTACACATACGGACCATATCTAGTCCAACTCTGCTTCTGAAACTGATACAAAGCACTGGTACTCTAACATCCAATGCTTGTCTGTTAAGATGATTAACGTGTGAGCTCAGTGAACTATGTAGTTCGTTTGAACTGAAAAGTGACTGCCCTTACCTGAAACGAAGTCTTGCTTCTAGGAAGACATAGAGCCTGGGATTTAACAAAATTTCTGAACGGAAACCTACAGCATAGTTCTCATCCATGGATCACACTCTGCTTTAGAGCGAGAAGCACACTCTTGCTTTCTAGTGTCTCTAATACAGCAGGAAATCTGAGTGTGCCCAGAACAAAAGAACGGTGTTTCGTACACATACTGACTATATGTAGTCCATATCTTCTTCTGAATCTGATACAATGCACTGGTCCTCTAACATCCAATGCTTGTCAGTTAAGATGAGAAACGTGTGAGCTTCGTGAACGATGTAGTTCCTTTGAGCAGAAAAGTGACTGCCCTTACCTGAAACGAAGTCTTGCTTGTAGGGAGACTCAGAGCATGGGATTTAACTCCATTTCTGAAGTTAAACACACAGCATTGTCTCATCCATTGATCACACTCTGCTTTAGAACAAGAAGCACGCTCTTGCTTTCTAGAGTCTCTAATACAGCAGGAAATCTGAGTGTGCCCAGAACGAAAGAATGGTGTTTCCTACACATACTGACTATATGTAGTCCAAATCTTCTTCTGAAACTGATACAATGCACTGGTCCTCTAAAATCCAATGCTTGTCAGTTAAGATGAGAAACGTGTGAGCATCGTGAACGATGTAGTTCCTTTGAGCAGAAAATTGACTGCCCTTACCTGAAACGAAGTCTTGCTTCTAGGAAGAATCAGAGCCTGGGATTTAACTCCATTTCTGAAGTGAAACACACAGCATAGTTCTCATCCATGGATCACACTCTGCTTTTGAGCTAGAAGCACACTCTTGCTTTCTAGAGTCTCTAAGACAGCAGGAAATCTGAGTGTGCCCAGAACAAAAGAACGTTGTTTCCTACACATACTGACTATATGTAGTCCAAATCTTCTTCTGAAACTGATACAATGCACTGGTCCTCTAAAATCCAATACTTGTCAGTTAAGATGAGAAACGTGTGAGCTTTGTGAACGATGTAGTTCCTTTGAGCAGAAAAGTGACTGCCCTTACCTGATAGGAAGTCTTGCTTGTAGGAAGACTCAGAGCCTGGGATTTAACTCCATTTCTGAAGGGAAACGCACAGCATAGTTCTCATCTGTGGATCACACTCTGCTATAGAGCGAGAAGCACGCTCTTGCTTTCTAGAGTGTCTAAGACATCAGGAAACACGAGTGTGCTGAGAACAAAAGAATGGTGTTTCCTAAACATACTGACATTATATAGTCCAACTCTTCTTCTGAAACTGATACAAAGCACTGGTCCTCTAACATCCAATGCTTGTCAGTTAAGATGAGAAACGTGTGAGCATCGTGAACGATGTAGTTCGTTTGAGCAGAAAACTGACTGCCCTTACCTGAAACGAAGTCTTGCTTGTAGGAAGACTCAGACCCTGGGATTTAACTCCATTTCTGAAGTGAAACACACAGCATAGTTCTCATCCATGGATCAGACTCTGCTTTAGAACAAGAAGCACGCTCTTGCTTTCTAGAGTCTCTAAGACTGCAGGAAACTTGAGTGTGCTGAGAACAAATGAACGATGTTTCCTACACATACAGACCATATCTAGTCCAACTCTGCTTCTGAAACTGATACAAAGCAATGGTACTCTAACATCCAATGCTTTTCTGTTAAGATGATTAACGTGTGAGCTCAGTGAACGATGTAGTTCGTTTGAGCTGAAAAGTGACTGCCCTTACCTGAAACGAAGTCTTGCTTCTAGGAAGACATAGAGCCTGGGATTTAACTAAATTTCTGAACGGAAACAAACAGCATAGTTCTCATCCATGGATCACACTCTGCTTTAGAGGGAGAAGCACACTCTTGCTTTCTAGAGTCTCTAATACAGCAGGAAATCTGAGTGTGCCCAGAACAAAAGAACGGTGTTTCCTACACATACTGACTATATGTAGTCCAAATCTTCTTCTGAAACTGATACAATGTTCTGGTCCTCTAACATCCAATGCTTGTCAGTTAAGATGAGAAATGTGTGAGCATCGTGAATGATGTAGTTCCTTTGAGCAGAAAAGTGACTGCCCTTACCTGAAACGAAGTCTTGCTTCTAGGGAGAATCAGAGCCTGGGATTTAACTCCATTTCTGAAGTGAAACACACAGCATTGTCTCATCCATTGATCACACTCTGCTTTAGAACAAGAAGCACGCTCTTGCTTTCTAGAGTCTCTAAGACAGCAGGAAACGTGAGTGTGCTGAGAACAAAAGAACGGTGTTTCCTACACATATGGACCATATCTAGTCCAACTCTGCTTCTTAAACTGATACAAAGCACTGGTCCTCTAATATCCAATGCTTGTCTGTTAAAATGATTAACGTGTGAGCTCAGTGAATGATGTAGTTCGTTTCAGCTGAAAAGTGACTCCCCTTACCTGAAACGGAGTCTTGCTTCTAGGAAGACATAGAGCCTGGGATTAAACTAAATTTCTGAACGGAAACAAACAGCATAGTTCTCATCCATGGATCACACTCTGCTTTAGAGCGAGAAGCACACTCTTGCTTTCTAGAATCTCTAATACAGCAGGAAATCTGAGTGTGCCCAGAACAAAAGAACGGTGTTTCCTACACATACTGACTATATGTAGTCCAAATCTTCTTCTGAAACTGATACAATGCACTGGTCCTCTAACATCCAATGCTTGTCAGTTAAGATGAGAAACGTGAGAGCTTCCTGAGCGTTGTAGTTCCTTTGAGCAGAAAAGTGACTGCCCTTACCTGAAACGAAGTCTTGCTTGTAGGGAGACTCAGAGCATGGGATTTAACTCCATTTCTGAAGTGAAACACACAGCATTGTCTCATCCAATGATCACACTCTGCTTTAGAGCGAGAAGCACGCTCTTGCTTTCTAGAGTCTCTAAGACATCAGGAAACGCGAGTGTGCTGAGAAAAAAAGAATGGGGTTTCCTACACATACTGACGTTATATAGTCCAACTCTTCTTCTGAAACTGATACAATGCACTGGTCCTATAACATCCAATGCTTGTCTGTTAAGATGAGAAACGTGTGAGCATCGTGAAATATGTAGTTCGTTTGAGCAGAAAACTGACTGCCCTTACCTGAAACGAAATCTTGCTTGTAGGAAGACTCAGAGCCTGGGATTTAACTCCATTTCTGAAGTGAAACACACAGCATAGTTCTCATCCATGGATCACACTCTGCTTTAGAACAAGAAGCACGCTCTTGCTTTCTAGAGTCTCCAAGACTGCAGGAAACTTGAGTGTGCTGAGAACAAAAGAACGATGTTTCCTACACATACAGACCATATCTAGTCCAACTCTGCTTCTGAAACTGATACAAAGCACTGGTACTCTAACATCCAATGCTTGTCTGTTAAGATGATTAACGTGTGAGCTCAGTGAACTATGTAGTTCGTTTGAACTGAAAAGTGACTCCCCTTACCTGAAACGAAGTCTTGCTTCTAGGAAGACATAGAGCCTGGGATTTAACAAAATTTCTGAACGGAAACAAACAGCATAGTTCTCATCCATGGATCACACTCTGCTTTAGAGCGAGAAGCACACTCTTGCTTTCTAGTGTCTCTAATACAGCAGGAAATCTGAGTGTGCCCAGAACAAAAGAACGGTGTTTCGTACACATACTGACTATATGTAGTCCATATCTTCTTCTGAAACTGATACAATGCACTGGTCCTCTAACATCCAATGCTTGTCAGTTAAGATGAGAAACGTGTGAGCATCGTGAACGATGTAGTTCCTTTGAGCAGAAAAGTGACTGCCCTTACCTGAAACGAAGTCTTGCTTGTAGGGAGACTCAGAGCATCTGATTTAACTCCATTTCTGAAGTTAAACACACAGCATTGTCTCATCCATTGATCACACTCTGCTTTAGAACAAGAAGCACGCTCTTGCTTTCTAGAGTCTCTAATACAGCAGGAAATCTGAGTGTGCCCAGAACGAAAGAATGGTGTTTCCTACACATACTGACTATATGTAGTCCAAATCTTCTTCTGAAACTGATACAATGCACTGGTCCTCTAAAATCCAATGCTTGTCAGTTAAGATGAGAAACGTGTGATCATCGTGAACGATGTAGTTCGTTTGAGCAGAAAATTGACTGCCCTTACCTGAAACGAAGTCTTGCTTCTAGGAAGAATCAGAGCCTGGGATTTAACTCCATTTCTGAAGTGAAACACACAGCATAGTTCTCATCCATGGATCACACTCTGCTTTTGAGCAAGAAGCACACTCTTGCTTTCTAGAGTCTCTAAGACAGCAGGAAATCTGAGTGTGCCCAGAACAAAAGAAAGTTGTTTCCTACACATACTGACTATATGTAGTCCAAATCTTCTTCTGAAACTGATACAATGCACTGGTCCTCTAAAATCCAATACTTGTCAGTTAAGATGAGAAACGTGTGAGCTTTGTGAACGATGTAGTTCCTTTGAGCAGAAAAGTGACTGCCCTTACCTGATAGGAAGTCTTGCTTGTAGGAAGACTCAGAGCCTGGGATTTAACTCCATTTCTGAAGGGAAACGCACAGCATAGTTCTCATCTGTGGATCACACTCTGCTTTAGAGCGAGAAGCACGCTCTTGCTTTCTAGAGTGTCTAAGACATCAGGAAACGCGTTTGTGCTGAGAACAAAAGAATGGTGTTTCCTACACATACTGACATTATATAGTCCAACTCTTCTTCTGAAACTGATACGAAGCACTAGTCCTCTAACATCCAATGCTTGTCAGTTAAGATGAGAAACGTGTGAGCATCGTGAACGATGTAGTTCGTTTGAGCAGAAAACTGACTGCCCTTACCTGAAACGAAGTCTTGCTTGTAGGAAGACTCAGAGCCTGGGATTTAACTCCATTTCTGAAGTGAAACACACAGCATAGTTCTCATCCATGGATCAGACTCTGCTTTAGAACAAGAAGCACGCTCTTGCTTTCTAGAGTCTCTAAGACTGCAGGAAACTTGAGTGTGCTGAGAAAAAAAGAACGATGTTTCCTACACATACGGACCATATCTAGTCCAACTCTGCTTCTGAAACTGATACAAAGCACTGGTCCTCTAACATCCAATGCTTGTCTGTTAAGATGATTAACGTGTGAGCTCAGTGAACGATGTAGTTCGTTTGAGCTGAAAAGTGACTGCCCTTACCTGAAACGAAGTCTTGCTTCTAGGAAGACATAGAGCCTGGATTTTAACTAAATTTCTGAACGGAAACAAACAGCATAGTTCTCATCCATGGATCACACTCTGCTTTAGAGCGAGAAGCACACTCTTGCTTTCTAGAGTCTCTAATACAGCAGGAAATCTGAGTGTGCCCAGAAAAAAAGAAAGGTGTTTCCTACACATACTGACTATATGTAGTCCAAATCTTCTTCTGAAACTGATACAATGCACTGGTCCTCTAACATGCAATGCTTGTCAGTTAAGATGAGAAACGTGTGAGCTTCCTGAGCGATGTAGTTCCTTTGAGCAGAAAAGTGACTGCCCTTACCTGAAACGAAGTCTTGCTTGTAGGGAGACTCAGAGCATGGGATTTAACTCCATTTCTGAAGTGAAACACACAGCATTGTCTCATCCATTGATCACACTCTTCTTTAGAGCGAGAAGCACGCTCTTGCTTTCTAGAGTCCCTAAGACATCAGGAAACGCGAGTGTGCTGAGAACAAAAGAATGGGGTTTCCTACACATACTGACGTTATATAGTCCAACTCTTCTTCTGAAACTGATACAAAGCACTGGTCCTCTAACATCCAATGCTTGTCAGTTAAGATGAGAAACGTGTGAGCATCGTGAAATATGTAGTTCGTTTGAGCAGAAAACTGACTGCCCTTACCTGAAACGAAATCTTGCTTGTAGGAAGACTCAGAGCCTGGGATTTAACTCCATTTCTGAAGTGAAACACACAGCATAGTTCTCATCCATGGATCACACTCTGCTTTAGAACAAGAAGCACGCTCTTGCTTTCTAGAGTCTCCAAGCCTGCAGGAAACTTGAGTGTGCTGAGAACAAAAGAACGATGTTTCCTACACATACGGACCATATCTAGTCCAACTCTGCTTCTGAAACTGATACAAAGCACTGGTACTCTAACATCCAATGCTTGTCTGTTAAGATGATTAACGTGTGAGCTCAGTGAACTATGTAGTTCGTTTGAACTGAAAAGTGACTGCCCTTACCTGAAACGAAGTCTTGCTTCTAGGAAGACATAGAGCCTGGGATTTAACAAAATTTCTGAACGGAAACATACAGCATAGTTCTCATCCATGGATCACACTCTGCTTTAGAGCGAGAAGCACACTCTTGCTTTCTAGTGTCTCTAATACAGCAGGAAATCTGAGTGTGCCCAGAACAAAAGAACGGTGTTTCGTACACATACTGACTATATGTAGTCCATATCTTCTTCTGAATCTGATACAATGCACTGGTCCTCTAACATCCAATGCTTGTCAGTTAAGATGAGAAACGTGTGAGCTTCGTGAACGATGTAGTTCCTTTGAGCAGAAAAGTGACTGCCCTTACCTGAAACGAAGTCTTGCTTGTAGGGAGACTCAGAGCATGGGATTTAACTCCATTTCTGAAGTTAAACACACAGCATTGTCTCATCCATTGATCACACTCTGCTTTAGAACAAGAAGCACGCTCTTGCTTTCTAGAGTCTCTAATACAGCAGGAAATCTGAGTGTGCCCAGAACGAAAGAATGGTGTTTCCTACACATACTGACTATATGTAGTCCAAATCTTCTTCTGAAACTGATACAATGCACTGGTCCTCTAAAATCCAATGCTTGTCAGTTAAGATGAGAAACGTGTGAGCATCGTGAACGATGTAGTTCCTTTGAGCAGAAAATTGACTGCCCTTACCTGAAACGAAGTCTTGCTTCTAGGAAGAATCAGAGCCTGGGATTTAACTCCATTTCTGAAGTGAAACACACAGCATAGTTCTCATCCATGGATCACACTCTGCTTTTGAGCTAGAAGCACACTCTTGCTTTCTAGAGTCTCTAAGACAGCAGGAAATCTGAGTGTGCCCAGAACAAAAGAACGTTGTTTCCTACACATACTGACTATATGTAGTCCAAATCTTCTTCTGAAACTGATACAATGCACTGGTCCTCTAAAATCCAATACTTGTCAGTTAAGATGAGAAACGTGTGAGCTTTGTGAACGATGTAGTTCCTTTGAGCAGAAAAGTGACTGCCCTTACCTGATAGGAAGTCTTGCTTGTAGGAAGACTCAGAGCCTGGGATTTAACTCCATTTCTGAAGGGAAACGCACAGCATAGTTCTCATCTGTGGATCACACTCTGCTATAGAGCGAGAAGCACGCTCTTGCTTTCTAGAGTGTCTAAGACATCAGGAAACACGAGTGTGCTGAGAACAAAAGAATGGTGTTTCCTAAACATACTGACATTATATAGTCCAACTCTTCTTCTGAAACTGATACAAAGCACTGGTCCTCTAACATCCAATGCTTGTCAGTTAAGATGAGAAACGTGTGAGCATCGTGAACGATGTAGTTCGTTTGAGCAGAAAACTGACTGCCCTTACCTGAAACGAAGTCTTGCTTGTAGGAAGACTCAGACCCTGGGATTTAACTCCATTTCTGAAGTGAAACACACAGCATAGTTCTCATCCATGGATCAGACTCTGCTTTAGAACAAGAAGCACGCTCTTGCTTTCTAGAGTCTCTAAGACTGCAGGAAACTTGAGTGTGCTGAGAACAAATGAACGATGTTTCCTACACATACAGACCATATCTAGTCCAACTCTGCTTCTGAAACTGATACAAAGCAATGGTACTCTAACATCCAATGCTTTTCTGTTAAGATGATTAACGTGTGAGCTCAGTGAACGATGTAGTTCGTTTGAGCTGAAAAGTGACTGCCCTTACCTGAAACGAAGTCTTGCTTCTAGGAAGACATAGAGCCTGGGATTTAACTAAATTTCTGAACGGAAACAAACAGCATAGTTCTCATCCATGGATCACTCTCTGCTTTAGAGGGAGAAGCACACTCTTGCTTTCTAGAGTCTCTAATAAAGCAGGAAATCTGAGTGTGCCAAGAACAAAAGAACGGTGTTTCCTACACATACTGACTATATGTAGTCCAAATCTTCTTCTGAAACTGATACAATGTTCTGGTCCTCTAACATCCAATGCTTGTCAGTTAAGATGAGAAATGTGTGAGCATCGTGAACGATGTAGTTCCTTTGAGCAGAAAAGTGACTGCCCTTACCTGAAACGAAGTCTTGCTTCTAGGGAGAATCAGAGCCTGGGATTTAACTCCATTTCTGAAGTGAAACACACAGCATTGTCTCATCCATTGATCACACTCTGCTTTAGAACAAGAAGCACGCTCTTGCTTTCTAGAGTCTCTAAGACAGCAGGAAACGTGAGTGTGCTGAGAACAAAAGAACGGTGTTTCCTACACATATGGACCATATCTAGTCCAACTCTGCTTCTTAAACTGATACAAAGCACTGGTCCTCTAATATCCAATGCTTGTCTGTTAAAATGATTAACGTGTGAGCTCAGTGAATGATGTAGTTCGTTTCAGCTGAAAAGTGACTCCCCTTACCTGAAACGGAGTCTTGCTTCTAGGAAGACATAGAGCCTGGGATTAAACTAAATTTCTGAACGGAAACAAACAGCATAGTTCTCATCCATGGATCACACTCTGCTTTAGAGCGAGAAGCACACTCTTGCTTTCTAGAATCTCTAATACAGCAGGAAATCTGAGTGTGCCCAGAACAAAAGAACGGTGTTTCCTACACATACTGACTATATGTAGTCCAAATCTTCTTCTGAAACTGATACAATGCACTGGTCCTCTAACATCCAATGCTTGTCAGTTAAGATGAGAAACGTGTGAGCTTTGTGAACGATGTAGTTCCTTTGAGCAGAAAAGTGACTGCCCTTACCTGAAACGAAGTCTTGCTTGTAGGGAGACTCAGAGCATGGGATTTAACTCCATTTCTGAAGTGAAACACACAGCATTGTCTCATCCATTGATCACACTCTGCTTTAGAACAAGAAGCACGCTCTTGCTTTCTAGAGTCTCTAATACAGCAGGAAATCTGAGTGTGCCCAGAACAAAAGAATGGTGTTTCCTACACATACTGACTATATGTAGTCCAAATCTTCTTCTGAAACTGATACAATGCACTGGTCCTCTAACATCCAATGCTTGTCAGTTAAGATGAGAAACGTGTGAGCTTCGTGAACAATGTAGTTCCTTTGAGCAGAAAAGTGACTGCCCTTACCTGATAGGAAGTCTTGCTTGTAGGAAGACTCAGAGCCTGGGATTTAACACCATTTCTGAAGGGAAACACACAGCATAGTTCTCATCCATGGATCACACTCTGCTTTAGAGCGAGAAGCACGCTCTTGCTTTCTAGAGTCTCTAAGACATCAGGAAACGCGAGTGTGCTGAGAAAAAAAGAATGGTGTTTCCTACACGTACTGACATTATATAGTCCAACTCTTCTTCTGAAACTGATACAAAGCACTGGTCCTCTAACATCCAATGCTTGTCAGTTAAGAAGAGAAACGTGTGAGCATCGTGAACGATGTAGTTCGTTTGAGCAGAAAACTGACTGTCCTTACCTAAAACGAAGTCTTGCTTGTAGGAAGAATCAGAATCTGGGATTTAACTCCATTTCTGAAGTGAAACACACAGCATAGTTCTCATCCATGGATCACACTCTGCTTTAGAGCAAGAAGCACACTCTTGCTTGCTAGAGTCTCGAAGACAGCAGGAAACGTGAGTGTGCTGAGAACAAAAGAACGGTGTTTGCTACACATATGGACCATATCTAGTCCAACTCTGCTTCTGAAACTGATACAAAGCACTGGTACTCTAACATCCAATGCTTGTCTGTTAAGATGATTAACGTGTGAGCTCAGTGAACGATTTAGTTCGTTTGAGCTGAAAAGTGACTGCCCTTACCTGAAACGAAGTCTTGCTTCTAGGAAGACATAGAGCCTGGGATTTAACTAAATTTCTGAACGGAAACAAACAGCATAGTTCTCATCCATGGATCACACTCTGCTTTAGAGCGAGAAGCACACTCTTGCTTTCTAGAGTCTCTAATACAGCAGGAAATCTGAGTGTGCCCAGAATAAAAGAACGGTGTTTCCTACACATACTGACTATATGTAGTCCAAATCTTCTTCTGAAACTGATACAATGCACTGGTCCTCTAACATCCAATGCTTGTCAGTTAAGATGAGAAACGTGTGAGCTTCGTGAATGATGTAGTTCCTTTGAGCAGAAAAGTGACTGCCCTTACCTGAAACGAATTCTTGCTTGTAGGGAGACTCAGAGCATGGGATTTAACTCCATTTCTGAAGTGAAACACACAGCATTGTCTCATCCATTGATCACACTCTGCTTTAGAGCGAGAAGCACGCTCTTGCTTTCTAGAGTCTCTAAGACATCAGGAAACTCGAGTGTGCTGAGAACAAAGAATGGTGTTTCCTACACATACTGACATTATATAGTCCAACTCTTCTTCTGAAACTGATACAAAGCACTGGTCCTCTAACATCCAATGCTTGTCAGTTAAGATGAGAAACGTGTAAGCATCGTGAAATATGTAGTTCGTTTGAGCAGAAAAATGACTGCCCTTACCTGAAACGAAGTCTTGCTTGTAGGAAGACTCAGCGCCTGGGATTTAACTCCATTTCTGAAGTGAAACACACAGCATAGTTCTCATCCATGGATCACACTCTGCTTTAGAACAAGAAGCACTCTCTTGCTTTCTAGAGTCTCTAAGACTGCAAGAAACTTGAGTGTGCTGAGAACAAAAGAACTATGTTTCCTACACATACGGACCATATCTAGTCCAACTCTGCTTCTGAAACTGATACAAAGCACTGGTACTCTAACTTCCAATGCTTGTCTGTTAAGATGATTAACATGTGAGCTCAGTGAACGATGTAGTTCGTTTGAGCTGAAAAGTGACTGCCCTTACCTGAAACGAAGTCTTGCTTCTAGGAAGACATAGAGCATGGGATTTAACTAAATTTCTGAACGGAAACAAACAGCATAGTTCTCATCCATGGATCACACTCTGCTTTAGGGCGAGAAGCACACTCTTGCTTTCTAGACTCTCTAATACAGCAGGAAATCTGAGTGTGCCCAGAACAAAAGAACGGTGTTTCCTACACATACTGACTATATGTAGTCCAAATCTTCTTCTGAAACTGATACAATGCACTGGTCCTCTAACATCCAATGCTTCTCAGTTAAGATGAGAAACGTGTGAGCTTCGTGAACGATGTAGTTCCTTTGAGCAGAAAAGTGACTGCCCTTACCTGAAACGAAGTCTTGCTTGTAGGGAGACTCAGAGCATGGGATTTAACTCCATTTCTAAAGTGAAACACACAGCATTGTCTCATCCATTGATCACACTCTGCTTTAGAACAAGAAGCACGCTCTTGCTTTCTAGAGTCTCTAATACAGCAGGAAATCTGAGTGTGCCCAGAACAAAAGAATGGTGTTTCCTACACATACTGACTACATGTAGACCAAATCTTCTTCTGAAACTGATACAATGCACTGGTCCTCTAACATCCAATGCTTGTCAGTTAAGATGAGAAACGTGTGAGCATCGTGAACGATGTAGTTCGTTTGAGCAGAAAATTGACTGCCCTTACCTGAAACGAAGTCTTGCTTCTAGGAAGAATCAGAGCATGGGATTTAACTACATTTCTGAAGTGAAACACACAGCATAGTAATCATCCATGGATCACACTCTGCTTTAGAGCAAGAAGCACACTCTTGCTTTCTAGAGTCTCTAAGACAGCAGGAAATCTGAGTGTGCCCAGAACAAAAGAACGTTGTTTCCTACACATACGGACCATATCTAGTCCAAATCTTCTTCTGAAACTGATACAATGCACTGGTCCTCTAACATCCAATGCTTGTCAGTTAAGATGAGAAACGTGTGAGCTTCGTGATCAATGTAGTTCCTTTGAGCAGAAAAGTGACTGCCCTTACCTGAAACGAAGTCTTGCTTCTAGGGAGACTCAGAGCCTGGGATTTAACTCCATTTCTGAAGTGAAACACACAGCATTGTCTCATCCATTGATCACACTCTGCTTTAGAACAAGAAGCACGCTCTTGCTTTCTAGAGTCTCTAAGACAGCGGGTAACGTGAGTGTGCGGAGAACAAAAGAATGATGTTTCCTACACATATGGACCATATCTAGTCGAACTCTGCCTCTGAAACTGATACAAAGCACTGGTCCTCTAACATCCATTGCTTGTCTGTTAAGATGATTAACGTGTGAACTCAGTGAACGATGTAGTTCGTTTGAGCTGAAAAGTGACTGCCCTTACCTGAAACAAAGTCTTGCTTGTAGGAAGACACAGAGCCTGGGATTTAACTCCATTTCTGAATGGAAACACACAGCATAGTTCTCATCCATGGATCACACTCTGCTTTAGAGCGAAAAGCACACTCTTGCTTTCCAGAGTCTCTAATACAGCAGGAAATCTGAGTGTGCCCAGAACAAAAGAACGGTGTTTCCTACACATACTGACTATATGTAGTCCAAATCTTCTTCTGAAACTGATACAATGCACTGGTCCTCTAAAATCGAATGCTTGTCAGTTAAGATGAGAAACGTGTGAGCTTTGTGAACGATGTAGTTCCTTTGAGCAGAAAAGTGACTGCCCTTACCTGAAACGAAGTCTTGCTTGTAGGGAGACTCAGAGCATGGGATTTAACTCCATTTCTGAAGTGAAACACACAGCATTGTCTCATCCATTGATCACACTCTGCTTTAGAGCGAGAAGCACGCTCTTGCTTTCTAGAGTCTCTAAGACATCAGGAAACGCGAGTGTGCTGAGAACAAAAGAATGGTGTTTCCTACACATACTGACATTATATAGTCCAACTCTTCTTCTGAAACTGATACAAAGCACTGGTCCTCTAACATCCAATGCTTGTCAGTTAAGATGAGAAACGTGTGAGCATCGTGAAATATGTAGTTCGTTTGAGCTGAAAAGTGACTGCCCTTACCTGAAACAAAGTCTTGCTTGTAGGAAGACACAGAGCCTGGGATTTAACTCCATTTATGAAGTGAAACACACAGCATTGTCTCATCCATTGATCACACTCTGCTTTAGAACAAGAAGCACGCTCTTGCTTTCTAGAGTCTCTAAGACTGCAGGAAACTTGAGTGTGCTGAGAACAAATGAACGATGTTTCCTACACATATGGACCATATCTAGTCCAACTCTGCCTCTGAAACTGATACAAAGCACTGGTCCTCTAAAATCCATTGCTTGTCTGTTAAGATGATTAACGTGTGAACTCAGTGAACGATGTAGTTCGTTTGAGCTGAAAAGTGACTGCCCTTACCTGAAACAAAGTCTTGCTTGTAGGAAGACACAGAGCCTGGGATTTAACTCCATTTCTGAATGGAAACACACAGCATAGTTCTCATCCATGGATCACACTGTGCTTTAGAGTGAGAAGCACACTCTTGCTTTCTAGAGTCTCTAATACAGCAGGAAATCTGAGTGTGCCCAGAACAAAAGAATGGTGTTTCCTACACATACTGACTATATGTAGTCCAAATCTTCTTCTGAAACTGATACAATGCACTGGTCCTCTAACATCCAATGCTTGTCAGTTAAGATGAGAAACGTGTGAGCTTCGTGAATGATGTAGTTCCTTTGAGCAGAAATGTGACTGCCCTTACATGAAACGAAGTCTTGCTTGTAGGGAGACTCAGAGCATGGGATTTAACTCCCTTTCTGAATTGAAACACAAAGCATTGACTCATCCATTGATCACACTCTGCTTTAGAACAAGAATCACGCTCTTGCTTTCTAGAGTCTCTAAGACAGCAGGAAACGTGAGTGTGCTGAGAACAAAAGAACGGTGTTTCCTACACATATGGACCATATCTAGTCCAACTCTGCTTCTTAAACTGATACAAAGCACTGGTCCTCTAACATCCAATGCTTGTCAGTTAAGATGAGAAACGTGTGAGCTTCGTGAACAATGTAGTTCCTTTGAGCAGAAAAGTGACTGCCCTTACCTGATACGAAGTCTTGCTTGTAGGAAGACTCAGAGCCTGGGATTTAACACCATTTCTGAAGGGAAACACACAGCATAGTTCTCATCCATGGATCACACTCTGCTTTAGAGCGAGAAGCACGCTCTTGCTTTCTAGAGTCTCTAAGACATCAGGAAACGCGAGTGTGCTGAGAAAAAAAGAATGGTGTTTCCTACACATACTGACACTATATAGTCCAACTCTTCTTCTGAAACTGATACAAAGCACTGGTCCTCTAACATCCAATGCTTGTCAGTTAAGATGAGAACGTGTGAGCATCGTGAACGATGTAGTTCGTTTCAGCAGAAAACTGACTGTCCTTACCTAAAACGAAGTCTTGCTTGTAGGAAGAATCAGAATCTGGGATTTAACTCCATTTCTGAAGTGAAACACACAGCATAGTTCTCATCCATGGATCACACTCTGCTTTAGAGCAAGAAGCACACTCTTGCTTGCTAGAGTCTCTAAGACAGCAGGAAACGTGAGTGTGCCCAGAACAAAAGAACGGTGTTTCCTACACATACTGACTATATGTAGTCCAAATCTTCTTCTGAAACTGATACAATGCACTGGTCCTCTAACATCCAATGCTTGTCAGTTAAGATGAGAAACGTGTGAGCTTTGTGAACGATGTAGTTCCTTTGAGCAGAAAAGTGACTGCCCTTACCTGAAACGAAGTCTTGCTTGTAGGGAGACTCAGAGCATGGGATTTAACTCCATTTCTGAAGTGAAACACACAGCATTGTCTCATCCATTGATCACACTCTGCTTTAGAACAAGAAGCACGCTCTTGCTTTCTAGAGTCTCTAATACAGCAGGAAATCTGAGTGTGCCCAGAACAAAAGAATGTTGTTTCCTACACATACTGACTATATGTAGTCCAAATCTTCTTCTGAAACTGATACAATGCACTGGTCCTCTAACATCCAATGCTTGTCAGTTAAGATGAGAAACGTGTGAGCTTCGTGAACAATGTAGTTCCTTTGAGCAGAAAAGTGACTGCCCTTACCTGATAGGAAGTCTTGCTTGTAGGAAGACTCAGAGCCTGGGATTTAACACCATTTCTGAAGGGAAACACACAGCATAGTTCTCATCCATGGATCACACTCTGCTTTAGAGCGAGAAGCACGCTCTTGCTTTCTAGAGTCTCTAAGACATCAGGAAACGCGAGTGTGCTGAGAAAAAAAGAATGGTGTTTCCTACACGTACTGACATTATATAGTCCAACTCTTCTTCTGAAACTGATACAAAGCACTGGTCCTCTAACATCCAATGCTTGTCAGTTAAGAAGAGAAACGTGTGAGCATCGTGAACGATGTAGTTCGTTTGAGCAGAAAACTGACTGTCCTTACCTAAAACGAAGTCTTGCTTGTAGGAAGAATCAGAATCTGGGATTTAACTCCATTTCTGAAGTGAAACACACAGCATAGTTCTCATCCATGGATCACACTCTGCTTTAGAGCAAGAAGCACACTCTTGCTTGCTAGAGTCTCGAAGACAGCAGGAAACGTGAGTGTGCTGAGAACAAAAGAACGGTGTTTGCTACACATATGGACCATATCTAGTCCAACTCTGCTTCTGAAACTGATACAAAGCACTGGTACTCTAACATCCAATGCTTGTCTGTTAAGATGATTAACGTGTGAGCTCAGTGAACGATTTAGTTCGTTTGAGCTGAAAAGTGACTGCCCTTACCTGAAACGAAGTCTTGCTTCTAGGAAGACATAGAGCCTGGGATTTAACTAAATTTCTGAACGGAAACAAACAGCATAGTTCTCATCCATGGATCACACTCTGCTTTAGAGCGAGAAGCACACTCTTGCTTTCTAGAGTCTCTAATACAGCAGGAAATCTGAGTGTGCCCAGAATAAAAGAACGGTGTTTCCTACACATACTGACTATATGTAGTCCAAATCTTCTTCTGAAACTGATACAATGCACTGGTCCTCTAACATCCAATGCTTGTCAGTTAAGATGAGAAACGTGTGAGCTTCGTGAATGATGTAGTTCCTTTGAGCAGAAAAGTGACTGCCCTTACCTGAAACGAATTCTTGCTTGTAGGGAGACTCAGAGCATGGGATTTAACTCCATTTCTGAAGTGAAACACACAGCATTGTCTCATCCATTGATCACACTCTGCTTTAGAGCGAGAAGCACGCTCTTGCTTTCTAGAGTCTCTAAGACATCAGGAAACTCGAGTGTGCTGAGAACAAAGAATGGTGTTTCCTACACATACTGACATTATATAGTCCAACTCTTCTTCTGAAACTGATACAAAGCACTGGTCCTCTAACATCCAATGCTTGTCAGTTAAGATGAGAAACGTGTAAGCATCGTGAAATATGTAGTTCGTTTGAGCAGAAAAATGACTGCCCTTACCTGAAACGAAGTCTTGCTTGTAGGAAGACTCAGAGCCTGGGATTTAACTCCATTTCTGAAGTGAAACACACAGCATAGTTCTCATCCATGGATCACACTCTGCTTTAGAACAAGAAGCTCTCTCTTGCTTTCTAGAGTCTCTAAGACTGCAAGAAACTTGAGTGTGCTGAGAACAAAAGAACTATGTTTCCTACACATACGGACCATATCTAGTCCAACTCTGCTTCTGAAACTGATACAAAGCACTGGTACTCTAACTTCCAATGCTTGTCTGTTAAGATGATTAACATGTGAGCTCAGTGAACGATGTAGTTCGTTTGAGCTGAAAAGTGACTGCCCTTACCTGAAACGAAGTCTTGCTTCTAGGAAGACATAGAGCATGGGATTTAACTAAATTTCTGAACGGAAACAAACAGCATAGTTCTCATCCATGGATCACACTCTGCTTTAGGGCGAGAAGCACACTCTTGCTTTCTAGACTCTCTAATACAGCAGGAAATCTGAGTGTGCCCAGAACAAAAGAACGGTGTTTCCTACACATACTGACTATATGTAGTCCAAATCTTCTTCTGAAACTGATACAATGCACTGGTCCTCTAACATCCAATGCTTCTCAGTTAAGATGAGAAACGTGTGAGCTTCGTGAACGATGTAGTTCCTTTGAGCAGAAAAGTGACTGCCCTTACCTGAAACGAAGTCTTGCTTGTAGGGAGACTCAGAGCATGGGATTTAACTCCATTTCTAAAGTGAAACACACAGCATTGTCTCATCCATTGATCACACTCTGCTTTAGAACAAGAAGCACGCTCTTGCTTTCTAGAGTCTCTAATACAGCAGGAAATCTGAGTGTGCCCAGAACAAAAGAATGGTGTTTCCTACACATACTGACTACATGTAGACCAAATCTTCTTCTGAAACTGATACAATGCACTGGTCCTCTAACATCCAATGCTTGTCAGTTAAGATGAGAAACGTGTGAGCATCGTGAACGATGTAGTTCGTTTGAGCAGAAAATTGACTGCCCTTACCTGAAACGAAGTCTTGCTTCTAGGAAGAATCAGAGCCTGGGATTTAACTCCATTTCTGAAGTGAAACACACAGCATAGTTCTCATCCATGGATCACACTCTGCTTTAGAGCAAGAAGCACACTCTTGCTTTCTAGAGTCTCTAAGACAGCAGGAAATCTGAGTGTGCCCAGAACAAAAGAACGTTGTTTCCTACACATACGGACCATATCTAGTCCAAATCTTCTTCTGAAACTGATACAATGCACTGGTCCTCTAACATCCAATGCTTGTCAGTTAAGATGAGAAACGTGTGAGCTTCGTGATCAATGTAGTTCCTTTGAGCAGAAAAGTGACTGCCCTTACCTGAAACGAAGTCTTGCTTCTAGGGAGACTCAGAGCCTGGGATTTAACTCCATTTCTGAAGTGAAACACACAGCATTGTCTCATCCATTGATCACACTCTGCTTTAGAACAAGAAGCACGCTCTTGCTTTCTAGAGTCTCTAAGACAGCGGGTAACGTGAGTGTGCGGAGAACAAAAGAATGATGTTTCCTACACATATGGACCATATCTAGTCGAACTCTGCCTCTGAAACTGATACAAAGCACTGGTCCTCTAACATCCATTGCTTGTCTGTTAAGATGATTAACGTGTGAACTCAGTGAACGATGTAGTTCGTTTGAGCTGAAAAGTGACTGCCCTTACCTGAAACAAAGTCTTGCTTGTAGGAAGACACAGAGCCTGGGATTTAACTCCATTTCTGAATGGAAACACACAGCATAGTTCTCATCCATGGATCACACTCTGCTTTAGAGCGAAAAGCACACTCTTGCTTTCCAGAGTCTCTAATACAGCAGGAAATCTGAGTGTGCCCAGAACAAAAGAACGGTGTTTCCTACACATACTGACTATATGTAGTCCAAATCTTCTTCTGAAACTGATACAATGCACTGGTCCTCTAAAATCGAATGCTTGTCAGTTAAGATGAGAAACGTGTGAGCTTTGTGAACGATGTAGTTCCTTTGAGCAGAAAAGTGACTGCCCTTACCTGAAACGAAGTCTTGCTTGTAGGGAGACTCAGAGCATGGGATTTAACTCCATTTCTGAAGTGAAACACACAGCATTGTCTCATCCATTGATCACACTCTGCTTTAGAGCGAGAAGCACGCTCTTGCTTTCTAGAGTCTCTAAGACATCAGGAAACGCGAGTGTGCTGAGAACAAAAGAATGGTGTTTCCTACACATACTGACATTATATAGTCCAACTCTTCTTCTGAAACTGATACAAAGCACTGGTCCTCTAACATCCAATGCTTGTCAGTTAAGATGAGAAACGTGTGAGCATCGTGAAATATGTAGTTCGTTTGAGCTGAAAAGTGACTGCCCTTACCTGAAACAAAGTCTTGCTTGTAGGAAGACACAGAGCCTGGGATTTAACTCCATTTATGAAGTGAAACACACAGCATTGTCTCATCCATTGATCACACTCTGCTTTAGAACAAGAAGCACGCTCTTGCTTTCTAGAGTCTCTAAGACTGCAGGAAACTTGAGTGTGCTGAGAACAAATGAACGATGTTTCCTACACATATGGACCATATCTAGTCCAACTCTGCCTCTGAAACTGATACAAAGCACTGGTCCTCTAAAATCCATTGCTTGTCTGTTAAGATGATTAACGTGTGAACTCAGTGAACGATGTAGTTCGTTTGAGCTGAAAAGTGACTGCCCTTACCTGAAACAAAGTCTTGCTTGTAGGAAGACACAGAGCCTGGGATTTAACTCCATTTCTGAATGGAAACACACAGCATAGTTCTCATCCATGGATCACACTGTGCTTTAGAGTGAGAAGCACACTCTTGCTTTCTAGAGTCTCTAATACAGCAGGAAATCTGAGTGTGCCCAGAACAAAAGAATGGTGTTTCCTACACATACTGACTATATGTAGTCCAAATCTTCTTCTGAAACTGATACAATGCACTGGTCCTCTAACATCCAATGCTTGTCAGTTAAGATGAGAAACGTGTGAGCTTCGTGAATGATGTAGTTCCTTTGAGCAGAAATGTGACTGCCCTTACATGAAACGAAGTCTTGCTTGTAGGGAGACTCAGAGCATGGGATTTAACTCCCTTTCTGAATTGAAACACAAAGCATTGACTCATCCATTGATCACACTCTGCTTTAGAACAAGAATCACGCTCTTGCTTTCTAGAGTCTCTAAGACAGCAGGAAACGTGAGTGTGCTGAGAACAAAAGAACGGTGTTTCCTACACATATGGACCATATCTAGTCCAACTCTGCTTCTTAAACTGATACAAAGCACTGGTCCTCTAACATCCAATGCTTGTCAGTTAAGATGAGAAACGTGTGAGCTTCGTGAACAATGTAGTTCCTTTGAGCAGAAAAGTGACTGCCCTTACCTGATACGAAGTCTTGCTTGTAGGAAGACTCAGAGCCTGGGATTTAACACCATTTCTGAAGGGAAACACACAGCATAGTTCTCATCCATGGATCACACTCTGCTTTAGAGCGAGAAGCACGCTCTTGCTTTCTAGAGTCTCTAAGACATCAGGAAACGCGAGTGTGCTGAGAAAAAAAGAATGGTGTTTCCTACACATACTGACACTATATAGTCCAACTCTTCTTCTGAAACTGATACAAAGCACTGGTCCTCTAACATCCAATGCTTGTCAGTTAAGATGAGAACGTGTGAGCATCGTGAACGATGTAGTTCGTTTCAGCAGAAAACTGACTGTCCTTACCTAAAACGAAGTCTTGCTTGTAGGAAGAATCAGAATCTGGGATTTAACTCCATTTCTGAAGTGAAACACACAGCATAGTTCTCATCCATGGATCACACTCTGCTTTAGAGCAAGAAGCACACTCTTGCTTGCTAGAGTCTCTAAGACAGCAGGAAACGTGAGTGTGCTGAGAACAAAAGAACGGTGTTTGCTACACATATGGACCATATCTAGTCCAACTCTGCTTCTGAAACTGATACAAAGCACTGGTCCTCTAACATCCAATGCTTGTCTGTTAAGATGATTAACGTGTGAGCTCAGTGAACGATGTAGTTCGTTTGAGCTGAAAAGTGACTGCCCTTACCTGAAACGAAGTCTTGCTTCTAGGAAGACATAGAGCCTGGGATTTAACTAAATTTCTGAACGGAAACAAACAGCATAGTTCTCATCCATGGATCACACTCTGCTTTAGAGCGAGAAGCACACTCTTGCTTTCTAGAGTCTCTAATACAGCAGGAAATCTGAGTGTGCCCAGAACAAAAGAACGGTGTTTCCTACACATACTGACTATATGTAGTCCAAATCTTCTTCTGAAACTGATACAATGCACTGGTCCTCTAACATCCAATGCTTGTCAGTTAAGATGAGAAACGTGTGAGCTTCGTGAACGATGTAGTTCCTTTGAGCAGAAAAGTGACTGCCCTTACCTGAAACGAATTCTTGCTTGTAGGGAGACTCAGAGCATGGGATTTAACTCCATTTCTGAAGTGAAACACACAGCATTGTCTCATCCATTGATCACACTCTGCTTTAGAGCGAGAAGCACGCTCTTGCTTTCTAGAGTCTCTAAGACATCAGGAAACTCGAGTGTGCTGAGAACAAAAGAATGGTGTTTCCTACACATACTGACATTATATAGTCCAACTCTTCTTCTGAAACTGATACAAAGCACTGGTCCTCTAACATCCAATGCTTGTCAGTTAAGATGAGAAACGTGTAAGCATCGTGAAATATGTAGTTCGTTTGAGCAGAAAAATGACTGCCCTTACCTGAAACGAAGTCTTGCTTGTAGGAAGACTCAGAGCCTGGGATTTAACTCCATTTCTGAAGTGAAACACACAGCATAGTTCTCATCCATGGATCAGACTCTGCTTTAGAACAAGAAGCACGCTCTTGCTTTCTAGAGTCTCTAAGACTGCAGGAAACTTGAGTGTGCTGAGAACAAAAGAACTATGTTTCCTACACATACGGACCATATCTAGTCCAACTCTGCTTCTGAAACTGATACAAAGCACTGGTACTCTAACATCCAATGCTTGTCTGTTAAGATGATTAACATGTGAGCTCAGTGAACGATGTAGTTCGTTTGAGCTGAAAAGTGACTGCCCTTACCTGAAACGAAGTCTTGCTTCTAGGAAGACATAGAGCATGGGATTTAACTAAATTTCTGAACGGAAACAAACAGCATAGTTCTCATCCATGGATCACACTCTGCTTTAGGGCGAGAAGCACACTCTTGCTTTCTAGAGTCTCTAATACAGCAGGAAATCTGAGTGTGCCCAGAACAAAAGAACGGTGTTTCCTACACATACTGACTATATGTAGTCCAAATCTTCTTCTGAAACTGATACAATGCACTGGTCCTCTAACATCCAATGCTTCTCAGTTAAGATGAGAAACGTGTGAGCTTCGTGAACGATGTAGTTCCTTTGAGCAGAAAAGTGACTGCCCTTACCTGAAACGAAGTCTTGCTTGTAGGGAGACTCAGAGCATGGGATTTAACTCCATTTCTAAAGTGAAACACACAGCATTGTCTCATCCATTGATCACACTCTGCTTTAGAACAAGAAGCACGCTCTTGCTTTCTAGAGTCTCTAATACAGCAGGAAATCTGAGTGTGCCCAGAACGAAAGAATGGTGTTTCCTACACATACTGACTACATGTAGACCAAATCTTCTTCTGAAACTGATACAATGCACTGGTCCTCTAACATCCAATGCTTGTCAGTTAAGATGAGAAACGTGTGAGCATCGTGAACGATGTAGTTCGTTTGAGCAGAAAATTGACTGCCCTTACCTGAAACGAAGTCTTGCTTCTAGGAAGAATCAGAGCCTGGGATTTAACTCCATTTCTGAAGTGAAACACACAGCATAGTTCTCATCCATGGATCACACTCTGCTTTAGAGCAAGAAGCACACTCTTGCTTTCTAGAGTCTCTAAGACAGCAGGAAATCTGAGTGTGCCCAGAACAAAAGAACGTTGTTTCCTACACATACGGACCATATCTAGTCCAAATCTTCTTCTGAAACTGATACAATGCACTGGTCCTCTAACATCCAATGCTTGTCAGTTAAGATGAGAAACGTGTGAGCTTCGTGATCAATGTAGTTCCTTTGAGCAGAAAAGTGACTGCCCTTACCTGAAACGAAGTCTTGCTTCTAGGGAGACTCAGAGCCTGGGATTTAACTCCATTTATGAAGTGAAACACACAGCATTGTCTCATCCATTGATCACACTCTGCTTTAGAACAAGAAGCACGCTCTTGCTTTCTAGAGTCTCTAAGACAGCGGGTAACGTGAGTGTGCGGAGAACAAAAGAATGATGTTTCATACACATATGGACCATATCTAGGCGAACTCTGCCTCTGAAACTGATACAAAGCACTGGTCCTCTAACATCCATTGCTTGTCTGTTAAGATGATTAACGTGTGAACTCAGTGAACGATGTAGTTCTTTTGAGCTGAAAAGTGACTGCCCTTACCTGAAACAAAGTCTTTCTTGTAGGAAGACACAGAGCTTGGGATTTAACTCCATTTCTGAATGGAAACACACAGCATAGTTCTCATCCATGGATCACACTGTGCTTTAGAGTGAGAAGCACACTCTTGCTTTCTAGAGTCTCTAATACAGCAGGAAATCTGAGTGTGCCCAGAACAAAAGAATGGTGTTTCCTACACATACTGACTATATGTAGTCCAAATCTTCTTCTGAAACTGATACAATGCACTGGTCCTCTAACATCCAATGCTTGTCAGTTAAGATGAGAAACGTGTGAGCTTCGTGAATGATGTAGTTCCTTTGAGCAGAAATGTGACTGCCCTTACATGAAACGAAGTCTTGCTTGTAGGGAGACTCAGAGCATGGGATTTAACTCCCTTTCTGAATTGAAACACAAAGCATTGACTCATCCATTGATCACACTCTGCTTTAGAACAAGAATCACGCTCTTGCTTTCTAGAGTCTCTAAGACAGCAGGAAACGTGAGTGTGCTGAGAACAAAAGAACGGTGTTTCCTACACATATGGACCATATCTAGTCCAACTCTGCTTCTTAAACTGATACAAAGCACTGGTCCTCTAACATCCAATGCTTGTCAGTTAAGAAGAGAAACGTGTGAGCTTCGTGAACAATGTAGTTCCTTTGAGCAGAAAAGTGACTGCCCTTACCTGATACGAAGTCTTGCATGTAGGAAGACTCAGAGCCTGGGATTTAACACCATTTCTGAAGGGAAACACACAGTATAGTTCTCATCCATGGATCACACTCTGCTTTAGAGCGAGAAGCACGCTCTTGCTTTCTAGAGTCTCTAAGACATCAGGAAACGCGAGTGTGCTGAGAAAAAAAGAATGGTGTTTCCTACACATATGGACCATATCTAGTCCAACTCTGCTTCTTAAACTGATACAAAGCACTGGTCCTCTAACATCCAATGCTTGTCTGTTAAGATGATTAACATGTGAGCTCAGGGAATGATGTAGTTCGTTTGAGCTGAAAAGTGACTGCCCTTACTTGAAACGAAGTCTTGCTTCTAGGAAGACATAGAGCCTGGGATTTAACTAAATTTCTGAACGGAAACAAACAGCATAGTTCTCATCCATGGATCACACTCTGCTTTAGAGCGAGAAGCACACTCTTGCTTTCTAGAGTCTCTGATACAGCAGGAAATCTGAGTGTGCCCAGAACAAAAGAACGGTGTTTCCTACACATACGGACTATATGTAGTCCAAATCTTCTTCTGAAACTGATACCATGCACTGGTCCTCTAACATCCATGCTTGTCATTTAAGATGAGAAACGTGTGAGCTTCGTGAACGATGTAGTTCCTTTGAGCAGAAAAGTGACTGCCCTTACCTGAAACGAAGTCTTGCTTGTAGGGAGACTCAGAGCATGGGATTTAACTCCATTTCTGAAGTGAAACACACAGCATTGTCTCATCCATTGATCACACTCTGCTTTAGAACAAGAAGCACGCTCTTGCTTTCTAGAGTCTCTAATTCAGCAGGAAATCTGAGTGTGCCCAGAACAAAAGAATGGTGTTTCCTACACATACTGACTATATGTAGTCCAAATCTTCTTCTGAAACTGATGCAATGCACTGGTCCTCTAACATCCAATGCTTGTCAGTTAAGATGAGAAACGTGTGAGCTTCGTGAACGATGTAGTTCCTTTGAGCAGAAAAGTGACTGCCCTTACCTGATACGAAGTCTTGCTTGTAGGAAGACTCAGAGCCTGGGATTTAACTCCATTTCTGAAGGGAAACGCACAGCATAGTTCTCATCCGTGGATCACACTCTGCTTTAGAGCGAGAAGCACGCTCTTGCTTTCTAGAATGTCTAAGACATCAGGAAACGCATGTGTTCTGAGAACAAAAGAATGGTGTTTCCTACACATACTGACATTATATAGTCCAACTCTTCTTCGGAAACTGATACGAAGCACTAGTCCTCTAACATCCAATGCTTGTCAGTTAAGATGAGAAACGTGTGAGCATCGTGAACGATGTAGTTCGTTTGAGCAGAAAACTGACTGCCCTTACCTGAAACGAAGTCTTGCTTGTAGGAAGACTCAGAGCCTGGGATTTAACTCCATTTCTGAAGTGAAACACACAGCATAGTTCTCATCCATGGATCAGACTCTGCTTTAGAACAAGAAGCACGCTCTTGCTTTCTAGAGTCTCTAAGACTGCAGGAAACTTGAGTGTGCTGAGAAAAAAAGAACGATGTTTCCTACACATACGGACCTTATCTAGTCCAACTCTGCTTCTGAAACTGATACAAAGCACTGGTCCTCTAACATCCAATGCTTGTCTGTTAAGATGATTAACGTGTGAGCTCAGTGAACGATGTAGTTCGTTTGAGCTGAAAAGTGACTGCCCTTACCTGAAACGAAGTCTTGCTTCTAGGAAGACATAGAGCCTGGGATTTAACTAAATTTCTGATCGGAAACAAACAGCATAGTTCTCATCCATGGATCACACTCTGCTTTAGAGCGAGAAGCACACTCTTGCTTTCTAGAGTCTCTAATACAGCAGGAAATCTGAGTGTGCCCAGAACAAAAGAAAGGTGTTTCCTATACATACTGACTATATGTAGTCCAAATCTTCTTCTGAAACTGATACAATGCACTGGTCCTCTAACATCCAATGCTTGTCAGTTAAGATGAGAAACGTGTGAGCTTCCTGAGCGATGTAGTTCCTTTGAGCAGAAAAGTGACTGCCCTTACCTGAAACGAAGTCTTGCTTGTAGGGAGACTCAGAGCATGGGATTTAACTCCATTTCTGAAGTGAAACACACAGCATTGTCTCATCCATTGATCACACTCTGCTTTAGAGCGAGAAGCACGCTCTTGCTTTCTAGAGTCTCTAAGACATCAGGAAACGCGAGTGTGCTGAGAACAAAAGAATGGGGTTTCCTACACATACTGAGGTTATATAGTCCAACTCTTCTTCTGAAACTGATACAAAGGACTGGTCCTCTAACATCCAATGCTTGTCAGTTAAGATGAGAATCGTGTGAGCATCGTGAAATATGTAGTTCGTTTGAGCAGAAAACTGACTGCCCTTACCTGAAACGAAATCTTGCTTGTAGGAAGACTCAGAGCCTGGGATTTAACTCCATTTCTGAAGTGAAACACACAGCATAGTTCTCATCCATGGATCACACTCTGCTTTAGAACAAGAAGCACGCTCTTGCTTTCTAGAGTCTCTAAGACTGCAGGAAACTTGAGTGTGCTGAGAACAAAAGAACGATGTTTCCTACACATACGGACCATATCTAGTCCAACTCTGCTTCTGAAACTGATACAAAGCACTGGTACTCTAACATCCAATGCTTGTCTGTTAAGATGATTAACGTGTGAGCTCAGTGAACGATGTAGTTCGTTTGAACTGAAAAGTGACTGCCCTTACCTGAAACGAAGTCTTGCTTCTAGGAAGAAATAGAGCCTGGGATTTAACAAAATTACTGAACGGAAACAAACAGCATAGTTCTCATCCATGGATCACACTCTGCTTTAGAGCGAGAAGCACACTCTTGCTTTCTAGTGTCTCTAATACAGCAGGAAATCTGAGTGTGCCCAGAACAAACGAACGGTGTTTCCTACACATACTGACTATATGTAGTCCATATCTTCTTCTGAAACTGATACAATGCACTGGTCCTCTAACATCCAATGCTTGTCAGTTAAGATGAGAAACGTGTGAGCATCGTGAACGATGTAGTTCCTTTGAGCAGAAAAGTGACTGCCCTTACCTGAAACGAAGTCTTGCTTGTAGGGAGACTCAGAGCATGGGATTTAACTCCATTTCTGAAGTTAAACACACAGCATTGTCTCATCCATTGATCACACTCTGCTTTAGAACAAGAAGCACGCTCTTGCTTTCTAGAGTCTCTAATACAGCAGGAAATCTGAGTGTGCCCAGAACAAAAGAATGGTGTTTCCTACACATACTGACTATATGTAGTCCAAATCTTCTTCTGAAACTGATACAATGCACTGGTCCTCTAAAATCCAATGCTTGTCAGTTAAGATGAGAAACGTGTGAGCATCGTGAACGATGTAGTTCCTTTGAGCAGAAAAGTGACTGCCCTTACCTGAAACGAAGTCTTGCTTGTAGGAAGACTCAGAGCCTGGGATTTAACTCCATTTCTGAAGTGATACACACAGCATAGTTCTCATCCATGGATCAGACTCTGCTTTAGAACAAGAAGCACGCTCTTGCTTTCTAGACTCTCTAAGACTGCAGGAAACTTGAGTGTGCTGAGAACAAATGAACGATGTTTCCTACACATACGGACCATATCTAGTCCAACTCTGCTTCTGAAACTGATACAAAGCAATGGTACTCTAACATCCAATGCTTGTCTGTTAAGATGATTAACGTGTGAGCTCAGTGAACGATGTAGTTCGTTTGAGCTGAAAAGTGACTGCCCTTACCTGAAACGTAGTCTTGCTTCTAGGAAGACATAGAGCCTGGGATTTAACTAAATTTCTGACGGAAACAAACAGCATAGTTCTCATCCATGGATCACACTCTGCTTTAGAGCGAGAAGCACACTCTTGCTTTCTAGAGTCTCTAATACAGCAGGAAATCTGAGTGTGCCCAGAACAAAAGAACGGTGTTTCCTACACATACTGACTATATGTAGTCCAAATCTTCTTCTGAAACTGATACAATGCACTGGTCCTCTAACATCCAATGCTTGTCAGTTAAGATGAGAAACGTGTGAGCATCGTGAACGATGTAGTTCGTTTGAGCAGAAAAGTGACTGCCCTTACCTGAAACGAAGTCTTGCTTCTAGGGAGAATCAGAGCCTGGGATTTAACTCCATTTCTGAAGTGAAACACACAGCATTGTCTCATCCATTGATCACACTCTGCTTTAGAACAAGAAGCACGCTCTTGCTTTCTAGAGTCTCTAATACAGCAGGAAATCTGAGTGTGCCCAGAACAAAAGAATGGTGTTTCCTACACATACTGACTATATGTAGTCCAAATCTTCTTCTGAAACTGATACAATGCACTGGTCCTCTAAAATCCAATGCTTGTCAGTTAAGATGAGAAACGTGTGAGCATCGTGAACGATGTAGTTCGTTTGAGCAGAAAATTGACTGCCCTTACCTGAAACGAAGTCTTGCTTCTAGGAAGAATCAGAGCCTGGGATTTAACTCCATTTCTGAAGTGAAACACACAGCATAGTTCTCATCCATGGATCACACTCTGCTTTTGAGCAAGAAGCACACTCTTGCTTTCTAGAGTCTCTAAGACAGCAGGAAATCTGAGTTTGCCCAGAACCAAAGAACGGTGTTTCCTACACATACTGACTATATGTAGTCCAAATCTTCTTCTGAAACTGATACAATGCACTGGTCCTCTAAAATCCAATGCTTTTCAGTTAAGATGAGAAACGTGTGAGCTTTGTGAACGATGTAGTTCCTTTGATCAGAAAAGTGACTGCCCTTACCTGATAGGAAGTCTTGCTTGTAGGAAGACTCAGAGCCTGGGATTTAACTCCATTTCTGAAGGGAAACGCACAGCATAGTTCTCATCTGTGGATCACACTCTGCTTTAGAGCGAGAAGCACGCTCTTGCTTTCTAGAGTGTCTAAGACATCAGGAAACACGAGTGTGCTGAGAACAAAAGAATGGTGTTTCCTACACATACTGACATTATATAGTCCAACTCTTCTTCTGAAACTGATACAAAGCACTGGTCCTCTAACATCCAATGCTTGTCAGTTAAGATGAGAAACGTGTGAGCATCGTGAACGATGTAGTTCGTTTGAGCAGAAAACTGACTGCCCTTACCTGATACGAAGTCTTGCTTGTAGGAAGACTCAGAGCCTGGGATTTAACTCCATTTCTGAAGGGAAACGCACAGCATAGTTCTCATCCATGGATCAGACTCTGCTTTAAAACAAGAAGCACGCTCTTGCTTTCTAGAGTCTCTAAGACTGCAGGAAACTTGAGTGTGCTGAGAAAAAAAGAACGATGTTTCCTACACATACGGACCATATCTAGTCCAACTCTGCTTCTGAAACTGATACAAAGCACTGGTCCTCTAACATCCAATGCTTGTCTGTTAAGATGATTAACGTGTGAGCTCAGTGAACGATGTAGTTCGTTTGAGCTGAAAAGTGACTGCCCTTACCTGAAACGAAGTCTTGCTTCTAGGAAGACATAGAGCCTGGGATTTAACTAAATTTCTGATCGGAAACAAACAGCATAGTTCTCATCCATGGATCACACTCTGCTTTAGAGCGCGAAGCACACTCTTGCTTTCTAGAGTCTCTAATACAGCAGGAAATCTGAGTGTGCCCAGAACAAAAGAAAGGTGTTTCCTACACATACTGACTATATGTAGTCCAAATCTTCTTCTGAAACTGATACAATGCACTGGTCCTCTAACATCCAATGCTTGTCAGTTAAGATGAGAAACGTGTGAGCTTCCTGAGCGATGTAGTTCCTTTGAGCAGAAAAGTGACTGCCCTTACCTGAAACGAAGTCTTGCTTGTAGGGAGACTCAGAGCATGGGATTTAACTCCATTTCTGAAGTGAAACACACAGCATTGTCTCATCCATTGATCACACTCTGCTTTAGAGCGAGAAGCACGCTCTTGCTTTCTAGAGTCTCTAAGACATCAGGAAACGCGAGTGTGCTGAGAACAAAAGAATGGGGTTTCCTACACATACTGACGTTATATAGTCCAACTCTTCTTCTGAAACTGATACAAAGGACTGGTCCTCTAACATCCAATGCTTGTCAGTTAAGATGAGAATCGTGTGAGCATCGTGAAATATGTAGTTCGTTTGAGCAGAAAACTGACTGCCCTTACCTGAAACGAAGTCTTGCTTGTAGGAAGACTCAGAGCCTGGGATTTAACTCCATTTCTGAAGTGAAACACACAGCATAGTTCTCATCCATGGATCAGACTCTGCTTTAGAACAAGAAGCACGCTCTTGCTTTCTAGAGTCTCTAAGACTGCAGGAAACTTGAGTGTGCTGAGAAAAAAAGAACGATGTTTCCTACACATACGGACCATATCTAGTCCAACTCTGCTTCTGAAACTGATACAAAGCACTGGTCCTCTAACATCCAATGCTTGTCTGTCAAGATGATTAACGTGTGAGCTCAGTGAACGATGTAGTTCGTTTGAGCTGAAAAGTGACTGCCCTTACCTGAAACGAAGTCTTGCTTCTAGGAAGACATAGAGCCTGGGATTTAACTAAATTTCTGAACGGAAACAAACAGCATAGTTCTCATCCATGGATCACACTCTGCTTTAGAGCGAGAAGCACACTCTTGCTTTCTAGAGTCTCTAATACAGCAGTAAATCTGAGTGTGCCCAGAACAAAAGAACGGTGTTTCCTACACATACTGACTATATGTAGTCCAAATCTTCTTCTGAAACTGATACAATGCACTGGTCCTCTAACATCCAACGCTTGTCAGTTAAGATGAGAAACGTGTGAGCATCGTGAACGATGTAGTTCCTTTGAGCAGAAAAGTGACTGCCCTTACCTGAAACGAAGTCTTGCTTCTAGGGAGAATCAGAGCCTGGGATTTAACTCCATTTCTGAAGTGAAACACACAGCATTGTCTCATCCATTGATCACACTCTGCTTTAGAACAAGAAGCACGCTCTTGCTTTCTAGAGTCTCTAATACAGCAGGAAATCTGAGTGTGCCCAAACAAAAGAATGGTGTTTCCTACACATACTGACTATATGTAGTCCAAATCTTCTTCGGAAACTGATACAATGCACTGGTCCTCTAAAATCCAATGCTTGTCAGTTAAGATGAGAAACGTGTGAGCATCGTGAACGATGTAGTTCGTTTGAGCAGAAAATTGACTGCCCTTACCTGAAAGGAAGTCTTGCTTCTAGGAAGAATCAGAGCCTGGGATTTAACTCCATTTCTGAAGTGAAACACACAGCATAGTTCTCATCCATGGATCACACTCTGCTTTTGAGCAAGAAGCACACTCTTGCTTTCTAGAGTCTCTAAGACAGCAGGAAATCTGAGTGTGCCCAGAACAAAAGAACGTTGTTTCCTACACATACTGACTATATGTAGTCCAAATCTTCTTCTGAAACTGATACAATGCACTGGTCCTCTAAAATCCAATGCTTGTCAGTTAAGATGAGAAACGTGTGAGCTTTGTGAACGATGTAGTTCCTTTGAGCAGAAAAGTGACTGCCCTTACCTGATAGGAAGTCTTGCTTGTAGGAAGACTCAGAGCCTGGGATTTAACTCCATTTCTGAAGGGAAACGCACAGCATAGTTCTCATCTGTGGATCACACTCTGCTTTAGAGCGAGAAGCACGCTCTTGCTTTCTAGAGTGTCGAAGACATCAGGAAACACGAGTGTGCTGAGAACAAAAGAATGGTGTTTCCTACACATACTGACATTATATAGTCCAACTCTTCTTCTGAAACTGATACAAAGCACTGGTCCTCTAACATCCAATGCTTGTCAGTTAAGATGAGAAACGTGTGAGCATCGTGAACGATGTAGTTCGTTTGAGCAGAAAACTGACTGCCCTTACCTGATACGAAGTCTTGCTTGTAGGAAGACTCAGAGCCTGGGATTTAACTCCATTTCTGAAGGGAAACGCACAGCATAGTTCTCATCCGTGGATCACACTCTGCTTTAGAGCGAGAAGCACGCTCTTGCTTTCTAGAGTGTCTAAGACATCAGGAAACGCGTGTGTGCTGAGAAGAAAAGAATGGTGTTTCCTACACATACTGACATTATATAGTCCAACTCTTCTTCTGAAACTGATACGAAGCACTAGTCCTCTAACATCCAATGCTTGTCAGTTAAGATGAGAAACGTGTGAGCATCGTGAACGATGTAGTTCGTTTGAGCAGAAAACTGACTGCCCTTACCTGAAACGAAGTCTTGCTTGTAGGAAGACTCAGAGCCTGGGATTTAACTCCATTTCTGAAGTGAAACACACAGCATAGTTCTCATCCATGGATCAGACTCTGCTTTAGAACAAGAAGCACGCTCTTGCTTTCTAGAGTCTCTAAGACTGCAGGAAACTTGAGTGTGCTGAGAAAAAAAGAACGATGTTTCCTACACATACGGACCATATCTAGTCCAACTCTGCTTCTGAAACTGATACAAAGCACTGGTCCTCTAACATCCAATGCTTGTCTGTTAAGATGATTAACGTGTGATCTCAGTGAACGATGTAGTTCGTTTGAGCTGAAAAGTGACTGCCCTTACCTGAAACGAAGTCTTGCTTCTAGGAAGACATAGAGCCTGGGATTTAACTAAATTCTGATCGGAAACAAACAGCATAGTTCTCATCCATGGATCACACTCTGCTTTAGAGCGAGAAGCACACTCTTGCTTTCTAGAGTCTCTAATACAGCAGGAAATCTGAGTGTGCCCAGAACAAAAGAAAGGTGTTTCCTACACATACTGACTATATGTAGTCCAAATCTTCTTCTGAAACTGATACAATGCACTGGTCCTCTAACATCCAATGCTTGTCAGTTAAGATGAGAAACGTGTGAGCTTCCTGAGCGATGTAGTTCCTTTGAGCAGAAAAGTGACTGCCCTTACCTGAAACGAAGTCTTGCTTGTAGGGAGACTCAGAGCATGGGATTTAACTCCATTTCTGAAGTGAAACACACAGCATTGTCTCATCCATTGATCACACTCTGCTTTAGAGCGAGAAGCACGCTCTTGCTTTCTAGAGTCTCTAAGACATCAGGAAACGCGAGTGTGCTGAGAACAAAAGAATGGGGTTTCCTACACATACTGATGTTATATAGTCCAACTCTTCTTCTGAAACTGATACAAAGGACTGGTCCTCTAACATCCAATGCTTGTCAGTTAAGATGAGAATCGTGTGAGCATCGTGAAATATGTAGTTCGTTTGAGCAGAAAACTGACTGCCCTTACCTGAAACGAAATCTTGCTTGTAGGAAGACTCAGAGCCTGGGATTTAACACTATTTCTGAAGTGAAACACACAGCATAGTTCTCATCCATGGATCACACTCTGCTTTAGAACAAGAAGCACGCTCTTGCTTTCTAGAGTCTCTAAGACTGCAGGAAACTTGAGTGTGCTGAGAACAAAAGAACGATGTTTCCTACACATACGGACCATATCTAGTCCAACTCTGCTTCTGAAACTGATACAAAGCACTGGTACTCTAACATCCAATGCTTGTCTGTTAAGATGATTAACGTGTGAGCTCAGTGAACGATGTAGTTCCTTTGAACTGAAAAGTGACTGCCCTTACCTGAAACGAAGTCTTGCTTCTAGGAAGACATAGAGCCTGGGATTTAACAAAATTTCTGAACGGAAACAAACAGCATAGTTCTCATCCATGGATCACACTCTGCTTTAGAGCGAGAAGCACACTCTTGCTTTCTAGTGTCTCTAATACAGCAGGAAATCTGAGTGTGCCCAGAACAAAAGAACGGTGTTTCCTACACAAACTGACTATATGTAGTCCATATCTTCTTCTGAAACTGATACAATGCACTGGTCCTCTAACATCCAATGCTTGTCAGTTAAGATGAGAAACGTGTGAGCTTCGTGAACGATGTAGTTCCTTTGAGCAGAAAAGTGACTGCCCTTACCTGAAACGAAGTCTTGCTTGTAGGGAGACTCAGAGCATGGGATTTAACTCCATTTCTGAAGTTAAACACACAGCATTGTCTCATCCATTGATCACACTCTGCTTTAGAACAAGAAGCACGCTCTTGCTTTCTAGAGTCTCTAATACAGCAGGAAATCTGAGTGTGCCCAGAACAAAAGAATGGTGTTTCCTACACATACTGACTATATGTAGTCCAAATCTTCTTCTGAAACTGATACAATGCACTGGTCCTCTAACATCCAATGCTTGTCAGTTAAGATGAGAAACGTGTGAGCATCGTGAACGATGTAGTTCGTTTGAGCAGAAAACTGACTGCCCTTACCTGAAACGAAGTCTTGCTTGTAGGAAGACTCAGAGCCTGGGATTTAACTCCATTTCTGAAGTGAAACACACAGCATAGTTCTCATCCATGGATCAGACTCTGCTTTAGAACAAGAAGCACGCTCTTGCTTTCTAGACTCTCTAAGACTGCAGGAAACTTGAGTGTGCTGAGAACAAATGAACGATGTTTCCTACACATACGGACCATATCTAGTCCAACTCTGCTTCTGAAACTGATACAAAGCAATGGTACTCTAACATCCAATGCTTGTCTGTTAAGATGATTAACGTGTGAGCTCAGTGAACGATGTAGTTCGTTTGAGCTGAAAAGTGACTGCCCTTACCTGAAACGAAGTCTTGCTTCTAGGAAGACATAGAGCCTGGGATTTAACTAAATTTCTGAACGGAAACAAACAGCATAGTTCTCATCCATGGATCACACTCTGCTTTAGAGCGAGAAGCACACTCTTGCTTTCTAGAGTCTCTAATACAGAAGTAAATCTGAGTGTGCCCAGAACAAAAGAACGGTGTTTCCTACACATACTGACTATATGTAGTCCAAAACTTCTTCTGAAACTGATACAATGACTGGTCCTCTAACATCCAATGCTTGTCAGTTAAGATGAGAAACCTGTGAGCTTCCTGAACGATGTAGTTCCTTTGAGCAGAAAAGTGACTGCCCTTACCTGAAACGAAGTCTTGCTTCTAGGGAGAATCAGAGCCTGGGATTTAACTCCATTTCTGAAGTGAAACACACAGCATTGTCTCATCCATTGATCACACTCTGCTTTAGAACAAGAAGCACGCTCTTGCTTTCTAGAGTCTCTAATACAGCAGGAAATCTGAGTGTGCCCAGAACAAAAGAATGGTGTTTCCTACACATACTGACTATATGTAGTCCAAATCTTCTTCTGAAACTGATACAATGCACTGGTCCTCTAAAATCCAATGCTTGTCAGTTAAGATGAGAAACGTGTGAGCATCGTGAACGATGTAGTTCGTTTGAGCAGAAAATTGACTGCCCTTACCTGAAACGAAGTCTTGCTTCTAGGAAGAATCAGAGCCTGGGATTTAACTCCATTTCTGAAGTGAAACACACAGCATAGTTCTCATCCATGGATCACACTCTGCTTTTGAGCAAGAAGCACACTCTTGCTTTCTAGAGTCTCTAAGACAGCAGGAAATCTGAGTGTGCCCAGAACAAAAGAACGTTGTTTCCTACACATACTGACTATATGTAGTCCAAATCTTCTTCTGAAACTGATACAATGCACTGGTACTCTAAAATCCAATGCTTGTCAGTTAAGATGAGAAACGTGTGAGCTTTGTGAACGATGTAGTTCCTTTGAGCAGAAAAGTGACTGCCCTTACCTGATAGGAAGTCTTGCTTGTAGGAAGACTCAGAGCCTGGGATTTAACTCCATTTCTGAAGGGAAACGCACAGCATAGTTCTCATCTGTGGATCACACTCTGCTTTAGAGCGAGAAGCACGCTCTTGCTTTCTAGAGTGTCTAAGACATCAGGAAACACGAGTGTGCTGAGAACAAAAGAATGGTGTTTCCTACACATACTGACATTATATAGTCCAACTCTTCTTCTGAAACTGATACAAAGCACTGGTCCTCTAACATCCAATGCTTGTCAGTTAAGATGAGAAACGTGTGAGCTTCGTGAACGATGTAGTTCCTTTGAGCAGAAAACTGACTGCCCTTACCTGAAACGAAGTCTTGCTTGTAGGAAGACTCAGAGCCTGGGATTTAACTCCATTTCTGAAGTGAAACACACAGCATAGTTCTCATCCATGGATCAGACTCTGCTTTAGAACAAGAAGCACGCTCTTGCTTTCTAGAATCTCTAAGACTGCAGGAAACTTGAGTGTGCTGAGAACAAATGAACGATGTTTCCTACACATACGGACCATATCTAGTCCAACTCTGCTTCGGAAACTGATACAAAGCAATGGTACTCTAACATCCAATGCTTGTCTGTTAAGATGATTAACGTGTGAGCTCAGTGAACGATGTAGTTCGTTTGAGCTGAAAAGTGACTGCCCTTACCTGAAACAAAGTATTGCTTGTAGGAAGACACAGAGCCTGGGATTTAACTCCATTTCTGAATGGAAACACACAGCATAGTTCTCATCCATGGATCACACTGTGCTTTAGAGTGAGAAGCACACTCTTGCTTTCTAGAGTCTCTAATACAGCAGGTAATCTGAGTGTGCCCAGAACAAAAGAATGGTGTTTCCTACACATACTGACTATATGTAGTCCAAGTCTTCTTCTGAAACTGATACAATGCACTGGTCCTCTAACATCCAATGCTTGTCAGTTAAGATGAGAAACGTGTGAGCTTCGTGAACGATGTAGTTCCTTTGAGCAGAAAAGTTACTGCCCTTACCTGAAACGAAGTCTTGCTTGTAGGGCGACTCAGAGCATGGGATTTAACTCCCTTTCTGAATTGAAACACACAGCATTGACTCATCCATTGATTACACTCTGCTTTAGAACAAGAATCACGCTCTTGCTTTCTAGAGACTCTAAGACAGCAGGAAACGTGAGTGTGCTGAGAACAAAAGAACGGTGTTTCCTACACATACGGACCATATCTAGTCCAACTCTGCTTCTGAAACTGATACAAAGCACTGGTACTCTAACATCCAATGCTTGTCTGTTAAGATGATTAACATGTGAGCTCAGTGAACGATGTAGTTCGTTTGAGCTGAAAAGTGACTGCCCTTACCTGAAACGAAGTCTTGCTTCTAGGAAGACATAGAGCCTGGGATTTAACTAAATTTCTGAACGGAAACAAACAGCATAGTTCTCATCCATGGATCACACTCTGCTTTAGAGCGAGAAGCACACTCTTGCTTTCTAGAGTCTCTAATACAGCAGGAAATCTGAGTGTGCCCAGAACAAAAGAAAGGTGTTTCCTACACATACTGACTATATGTCGTCCAAATCTTCTTCTGAAACTGATAAAATGCACTGGTCCTCTAACATCCAATGCTTGTCAGTTAAGATGAGAAACGTGTGACCTTCGTGAACGATGTAGTTCCTTTGAGCAGAAGAGTGACTGCCCTTACCTGAAACGAAGTCTTGCTTGTAGGGAGACTTAGAGCATGGGATTTAACTCCATTTCTGATGTGAAACACACAGCATTGTCTCATCCATGGATCACACTCTGCTTTAGAACAAGAAGCACGCTCTTGCTTTCTAGAGTCTCTAATAAAGCAGGAAATCTGAGTGTGCCCAGAACAAAAGAATGGTGTTTCCTACACATACTGACTATATGTAGTCCAAATCTTCTTCTGAAACTGATACAATGCACTGGTCCTCTAACATCCAATGCTCGTCAGTTAAGATGAGAAACGTGTGAGCTTCGTGAACGATGTAGTTCCTTTGAGCAGAAAAGTGACTGCCCTTACCTGATAGGAAGTCTTGCTTTTAGGAAGACTCAGAGCCTGGGATTTCACTCCATTTCTGAAGGGAAACGCACAGCATAGTTCTCATCCGTGGATCACACTCTGCTTTAGAGCGAGAAGCACGCTCTTGCTTTCTAGAGTGTCTAAGACATCAGGAAACGCGAGTGTGCTGAGAACAAAAGAACGATGTTTCCTACACATACGGACCATATCTAGTCCAACTCTGCTTCTGAAACTGATACAAAGCACTGGTACTCTAACATCCAATGCTTGTCTGTTAAGATGATTAACGTGTGAGCTCAGTGAACGATGTAGTTCGTTTGAGCTGAAAAGTGACTGCCCTTACCTGAAACGAAGTCTTGCTTCTAGGAAGACATAGAGCCTGGGATTTAACTAAATTTCTGAACGGAAACAAACAGCATAGTTCTCATCCATGGATCACACTCTGCTTTAGAGCGAGAAGCACACTCTTGCTTTCTAGAGTCTCTAATACAGCAGGAAATCTGAGTTTGCCCAGAACCAAAGAACGGTGTTTCCTACACATACTGACTATATGTAGTCCAAATCTTCTTCTGAAACTGATACAATGCACTGGTCCTCTAACATCCAATGCTTGTCAGTTAAGATGAGAAACGTGTGAGCTTCGTGAACGATGTAGTTCCTTTGAGCAGAAAAGTGACTGCCCTTACCTGAAACGAAGTCTTGCTTGTAGGGAGACTCAGAGCATGGGATTTAACTCCATTTCTGAAGTGAAACACACAGCATTGTCTCATCCATTGATCACACTCTGCTTTAGAACAAGAAGCACGCTCTTTCTTTCTAGAGTCTCTAATACAGCAGGAAATCTGAGTGTGCCCAGAACAAAAGAATGGTGTTTCCTACACATACTGACTATATGTAGTCCAAATCTTCTTCTGAAACTGATACAATGCACTGGTCCTCTAACATCCAATGCTTGTCAGTTAAGATGAGAAACGTGTGAGCTTCGTAAACGATGCAGTTCCTTTGAGCAGAAAAGTGACTGCCCTTACCTGATACGAAGTCTTGCTTGTAGGAAGACTCAGAGCCTGGGATTTAACTCCATTTCTGAAGTGAAACACACAGCACAGTTCTCATCCATGGACCACACTCTGCTTTAGAACAAGAAGCACGCTCTTGCTTTCTAGATTCTCTAAGACTGCAGGAAACTTGACTGTGCTGAGAACAAAAGAACGATGTTTCCTACACATACGGACCATATCTAGTCCAACTCTGCTTCTGAAACTGATACAAAGCACTGGTACTCTAACATCCAATGCTTGTCTGTTAAGATGATTAACGTGTGAGCTCAGTGAACGATGTAGTTCCTTTGAGCAGAAAAGTGACTGCCCTTACCTGAAACGAAGTCTTGCTTGTAGGGAGACTCAGAGCATGGGATTTAACTCCATTTCTGAAGTGAAACACACAGCATTGTCTCATCCATTGATCACACTCTGCTTTAGAACAAGAAGCACGCTCTTGCTTTCTAGAGTCTCTAATACAGCAGGAAATCTGAGTGTGCCCAGAACAAAAGAATGGTGTTTCCTACACATACTGACTATATGTAGTCCAAATCTTCTTCTGAAACTGATACAATGCACTGGTCCTCTAACATCCAATGCTTGTCAATTAAGATGAGAAACGTGTGAGCATCGTGAACGATGTAGTTCGTTTGAGAAGAAAATTGACTGCCCTTACCTGAAACGAAGTCTTGCTTCTAGGAAGAATCAGAGCCTGGGATTTAACTCCATTTCTGAAGTGAAACACACAGCATAGTTCTCATCCATGGATCACACTCTGCTTTAGAGCAAGAAGAACACTCTTGCTTTCTAGAGTCTCTAAGACAGCAGGAAATCTGAGTGTACCCAGAACAAAAGAACGTTGTTTCCTACACGTACGGACCATATCTAGTCCAAATCTGCTTCTTAAACTGATACAAATCACTGGTCCTCTAAAATCCAATGCTTGTCAGTTAAGATGAGAAACGTGTGAGATTCGTGAACGATGTAGTTCCTTTGAGGAGAAAAGTGACTGCCCTTACCTGATAGGAAGTCTTGCTTTTAGGAAGACTCAGAGCCTGGGATTTAACTCCATTTCTGAAGGGAAACGCACAGCATAGTTCTCATCCGTGGATCACACTCTGCTTTAGAGCGAGAAGCACGCTCTTGCTTTCTAGAGTGTCTAAGACATCAGGAAACGCGAGTGTGTTGAGAACAAAAGAATGGTGTTTCCTACACATACTGACATTATATAGTCCAACTCTTCTTCTGAAACTGATACAAAGCACTGGTCCTCTAACATCCAATGCTTGTCAGTTAAGATGAGAAACGTGTGAGCATCATGAACGATGTAGTTCGTTTGAGCAGAAAACTGACTGCCCTTACCTGAAACGAAGTCTTGCTTGTAGGAAGACTCAGAACCTGGGATTTAACTCCATTTCTGAAGTGAAACACACAGCATAGTTCTCATCCATGGATCAGACTCTGCTTTAGAACAAGAAGCACGCTCTTGCTTTCTAGAGTCTCTAAGACTGCAGGAAACTTGAGTGTGCTGAGAACAAAAGAACGATGTTTCCTACACATACGGACCATATCTAGTCCAACTCTGCTTCTGAAACTGATACAAAGCACTGGTACTCTAACATCCAATGCTTGTCTGTTAAGATGATTAACGTGTGAGCTCAGTGAACGATGTAGTTCGTTTGAGCTGAAAAGTAACTTCCCTTACCTGAAACGAAGTCTTGCTTCTAGGAAGACATAGAGCCTGGGATTTAACTAAATTTCTGAACGGAAACAAACAGCATAGTTCTCATCCATGGATCACACTCTGCTTTAGAGCGAGAAGCACACTCTTGCTTTCTAGATTCTCTAATACAGCAGGAAATCTGAGTGTGCCCAGAACAAAAGAACGGTGTTTCCTACACATACTGACTATATGTAGTCCAAATCTTCTTCTGAAACTGATACAATGCACTGGTCCTCTAACATCCAATGCTTGTCAGTTAAGATGAGAAACGTGTGAGCTTCGTGAACGATGTAGTTCCTTTGAGCAGAAAAGTGACTGCCCTTACCTGAAACGAAGTCTTGCTTGTAGGGAGACTCAGAGCATGGGATTTAACTCCATTTCTGAAGTGAAACACACAGCATTGTCTCATCCATTGATCACACTCTGCTATAGAACAAGAAGCACGCTCTTGCTTTCTAGAGTCTCTAATACAGCAGGAAATCTGAGTGTGCCCAGAACAAAAGAATGGTGTTTCCTACACATACTGACTATATGTAGTCCAAATCTTCTTCTGAAACTGATACAATGCACTGGTCCTCTAACATCCAATGCTTGTCAGTTAAGATGAGAAACGTGTGAGCTTCGTAAACGATGCACTTCCTTTGAGCAGAAAAGTGACTGCCCTTACCTGATACGAAGTCTTGCTTGTAGGAAGACTCAGAGCCTGGGATTTAACTCCATTTCTGAAGTGAAACACACAGCATAGTTCTCATCCATGGACCACACTCTGCTTTAGAACAAGAAGCACGCTCTTGCTTTCTAGAGTCTCTAAGACTGCAGGAAACTTGAGTGTGCTGAGAACAAAAGAACGATGTTTCCTACACATATGGACCATATCTAGTCCAACTCTGCTTCTGAAACTGATACAAAGCACTGGTACTCTAACATCCAATGCTTGTCTGTTAAGATGATTAACGTGTGAGCTCAGTGAACGATGTAGTTCGTTTGAGCTGAAAAGTGACTGCCCTTACCTGAAACGAAGTCTTGCTTCTAGGAAGACATAGAGCCTGGGATTTAACTAAATTTCTGAATGGAAACAAACAGCATAGTTCTCATCCATGGATCACACTCTGCTTTAGGGCGAGAAGCACACTCTTGCTTTCTAGAGTCTCTAATACAGCAGGAAATCTGTGTGTGCCCAGAACAAAAGAACGGTGTTTCCTACACATACTGACTATATGTAGTCCAAATCTTCTTCTGAAACTGATACAATGCACTGGTCCTCTAACATCCAATGCTTGTCAGTTAAGATGAGAAACGTGTGAGCTTCGTGAACGATGTAGTTCCTTTGAGCAGAAAAGTGACTGCCCTTACCTGATAGGAAGTCTTGCTTTTAGGAAGACTCAGAGCCTGGGATTTAACTCCATTTCTGAAGGGAAACGCACAGCATAGTTCTCATCCGTGGATCACATTCTGCTTTAGAGCGAGAAGCACGCTCTTGCTTTCTAGAGTGTCTAAGACATCAGGAAACGCGAGTGTGCTGAGAACAAAAGAATGGTGTTTCCTACACATACTGACATTATATAGTCCAACTCTTCTTCTGAAACTGATACAAAGCACTGGTCCTCTAACATCCAAAACTTGTCAGTTAAGATGAGAAACGTGTGAGCATCGTGAACGATGTAGTTCGTTTGAGCAGAAAACTGACTGTCCTTACCTGAAACGAAGTCTTGCTTGTAGGAAGACTCAGAGCCTGGGATTTAACTCCATTTCTGAAGTGAAACACACAGCATAGTTCTCATCCATGGATCACACTCTGCTTTAGAACAAGAAGCACGCTCTTGCTTTCTAGAGTCTCTAAGACTGCAGGAAACTTGAGTGTGCTGAGAACAAAAGAACGATGTTTCCTACACATACTGACTATATGTAGTCCAAATCTTCTTCTGAAACTGATACAATGCACTGGTCCTCTAACATCCAATGCTTGTCAGTTAAGATGAGAAACGTGTGAGCATCGTGAACGATGTAGTTCGTTTGAGAAGAAAATTGACTGCCCTTACCTGAAATGAAGTCTTGCTTCTAGGAAGAATCAGAGCCTGGGATTTAACTCCATTTCTGAAGTGAATCACACAGCATAGTTCTCATCCATGGATCACACTCTGCTTTAGAGCAAGAAGAACACTCTTGCTTTCTAGAGTCTCTAAGACAGCAGGAAACTTGAGTGTGCTGAGAACAAAAGAACGATGTTTCCTACACATACGGACCATATCTAGTCCAACTCTGCTTCTGAAACTGATACAAAGCACTGGTACTCTAACATCCAATGCTTGTCTGTTAAGATGATTAACGTGTGAGCATCGTGAATGATGTAGTTCGTTTGAGAAGAAAATTGACTGCCCTTACCTGAAACGAAGTCTTGCTTCTAGGAAGAATCAGAGCCTGGGATTTAACTCCATTTCTGAAGTGAAACACACAACATAGTTCTCATCCATGGATCACACTCTGCTTTAGAGCAAGAAGAACACTCTTGCTTTCTAGAGTCTCTAAGACAGCAGGAAATCTGAGTGTACCCAGAACAAAAGAACGTTGTTTCCTACACATACTGACTATATGTAGTCCAAATCTTCTTCTGAAACTGATACAATGCACTGGTCCTCTAACATCCAATGCTTGTCAGTTAAGATGAGAAACGTGTGAGTTTCGTGAACGATGTAGTTCCTTTGAGCAGAAAAGTGACTGCCCTTACCTGATACGAAGTCTTGCTTGTAGGAAGACTCAGAGCCTGGGATTTAACTCCATTTCTGAAGGGAAACGCACAGCATAGTTCTCATCCGTGGATCACACTCTGCTTTAGAGCGAGAAGCACGCTCTTGCTTTCTAGATTGTCTAAGACATCAGGAAACGCGAGAGTGCTGAGAACAAAAGAATGGTGTTTCCTTCACATACTAACATTATATAGTCCAACTCTTCTTCTGAAACTGATACAAAGCACTGGTCCTCTAACATCCAATGCTTGTCAGTTAAGATGAGAAACGTGTGAGCTTCGTGAACGATGTAGTTCCTTTGAGCAGAAAAGTGACTGCCCTTACCTGAAATGAAGTCTTGCTTGTAGGGAGACTCAGAGCATGGGATTTAACTCCATTTCTGAAGTGAAACACACAGCATTGTCTCATCCATTGATCACACTCTGCTTTAGAACAAGAAGCACGCTCTTGCTTTCTAGAGTCTCTAATACAGCAGGAAATCAGAGTGTGCCCAGAACAAAAGAATGGTGTTTAATACACATACTGACTATATGTAGTCCAAATCTTCTTCTGAAACTGATACAATGCACTGGTCCTCTAACATCCAATGCTTGTCTGTTAAGATGAGAAACGTGTGAGCTTTGTGAACGATGAAGTTCCTTTGAGCAGAAAAGTGACTGCCCTTACCTGATACAAAGTCTTGCTTGTAGGAAGACTCAGAGCCTGGGATTTAACTCCATTTCTGAAGTGAAACACACAGCATAGTTCTCATCCATGGATCACACTCTGCTTTAGAACAAGAAGCACGCTCTTGCTTTCTAGAGTCTCTAAGAATGCAGGAAACTTGAGTGTGCTGAGAACAAAAGAACGATGTTTCCTACACATACGGACCATATCTAGTCCAACTCTGCTTCTGAAACTGATACAAAGCAATGGTACTCTAACATCCAATGCTTGTCTGTTAAGATGATTAACGTGTGAGCTCAGTGAACGATGTAGTTCGTTTGAGCTGAAAAGTGACTGCCCTTACCTGAAACGAAGTCTTGCTTCTAGGAAGACATAGAGCCTGGGATTTAACTAAATTTCTGAACGGAAACAAACAGCATAGTTCTCATCCATGGATCACACTCTGCTTTAGAGCGAGAAGCACACTCTTGCTTTCTAGAGTCTCTAATACAGCAGTAAATCTGAGTGTGCCCAGAACAAAAGAACGGTGTTTCCTACACATACTGACTATATGTAGTCCAAATCTTCTTCTGAAACTGATACAATGCACTGGTCCTCTAACATCCAACGCTTGTCAGTTAAGATGAGAAACGTGTGAGCATCGTGAACGATGTAGTTCCTTTGAGCAGAAAAGTGACTGCCCTTACCTGAAACGAAGTCTTGCTTCTAGGGAGAATCAGAGCCTGGGATTTAACTCCATTTCTGAAGTGAAACACACAGCATTGTCTCATCCATTGATCACACTCTGCTTTAGAACAAGAAGCACGCTCTTGCTTTCTAGAGTCTCTAATACAGCAGGAAATCTGAGTGTGCCCAAACAAAAGAATGGTGTTTCCTACACATACTGACTATATGTAGTCCAAATCTTCTTCGGAAACTGATACAATGCACTGGTCCTCTAAAATCCAATGCTTGTCAGTTAAGATGAGAAACGTGTGAGCATCGTGAACGATGTAGTTCGTTTGAGCAGAAAATTGACTGCCCTTACCTGAAAGGAAGTCTTGCTTCTAGGAAGAATCAGAGCCTGGGATTTAACTCCATTTCTGAAGTGAAACACACAGCATAGTTCTCATCCATGGATCACACTCTGCTTTTGAGCAAGAAGCACACTCTTGCTTTCTAGAGTCTCTAAGACAGCAGGAAATCTGAGTGTGCCCAGAACAAAAGAACGTTGTTTCCTACACATACTGACTATATGTAGTCCAAATCTTCTTCTGAAACTGATACAATGCACTGGTCCTCTAAAATCCAATGCTTGTCAGTTAAGATGAGAAACGTGTGAGCTTTGTGAACGATGTAGTTCCTTTGAGCAGAAAAGTGACTGCCCTTACCTGATAGGAAGTCTTGCTTGTAGGAAGACTCAGAGCCTGGGATTTAACTCCATTTCTGAAGGGAAACGCACAGCATAGTTCTCATCTGTGGATCACACTCTGCTTTAGAGCGAGAAGCACGCTCTTGCTTTCTAGAGTGTCGAAGACATCAGGAAACACGAGTGTGCTGAGAACAAAAGAATGGTGTTTCCTACACATACTGACATTATATAGTCCAACTCTTCTTCTGAAACTGATACAAAGCACTGGTCCTCTAACATCCAATGCTTGTCAGTTAAGATGAGAAACGTGTGAGCATCGTGAACGATGTAGTTCGTTTGAGCAGAAAACTGACTGCCCTTACCTGATACGAAGTCTTGCTTGTAGGAAGACTCAGAGCCTGGGATTTAACTCCATTTCTGAAGGGAAACGCACAGCATAGTTCTCATCCGTGGATCACACTCTGCTTTAGAGCGAGAAGCACGCTCTTGCTTTCTAGAGTGTCTAAGACATCAGGAAACGCGTGTGTGCTGAGAAGAAAAGAATGGTGTTTCCTACACATACTGACATTATATAGTCCAACTCTTCTTCTGAAACTGATACGAAGCACTAGTCCTCTAACATCCAATGCTTGTCAGTTAAGATGAGAAACGTGTGAGCATCGTGAACGATGTAGTTCGTTTGAGCAGAAAACTGACTGCCCTTACCTGAAACGAAGTCTTGCTTGTAGGAAGACTCAGAGCCTGGGATTTAACTCCATTTCTGAAGTGAAACACACAGCATAGTTCTCATCCATGGATCAGACTCTGCTTTAGAACAAGAAGCACGCTCTTGCTTTCTAGAGTCTCTAAGACTGCAGGAAACTTGAGTGTGCTGAGAAAAAAAGAACGATGTTTCCTACACATACGGACCATATCTAGTCCAACTCTGCTTCTGAAACTGATACAAAGCACTGGTCCTCTAACATCCAATGCTTGTCTGTTAAGATGATTAACGTGTGATCTCAGTGAACGATGTAGTTCGTTTGAGCTGAAAAGTGACTGCCCTTACCTGAAACGAAGTCTTGCTTCTAGGAAGACATAGAGCCTGGGATTTAACTAAATTTCTGATCGGAAACAAACAGCATAGTTCTCATCCATGGATCACACTCTGCTTTAGAGCGAGAAGCACACTCTTGCTTTCTAGAGTCTCTAATACAGCAGGAAATCTGAGTGTGCCCAGAACAAAAGAAAGGTGTTTCCTACACATACTGACTATATGTAGTCCAAATCTTCTTCTGAAACTGATACAATGCACTGGTCCTCTAACATCCAATGCTTGTCAGTTAAGATGAGAAACGTGTGAGCTTCCTGAGCGATGTAGTTCCTTTGAGCAGAAAAGTGACTGCCCTTACCTGAAACGAAGTCTTGCTTGTAGGGAGACTCAGAGCATGGGATTTAACTCCATTTCTGAAGTGAAACACACAGCATTGTCTCATCCATTGATCACACTCTGCTTTAGAGCGAGAAGCACGCTCTTGCTTTCTAGAGTCTCTAAGACATCAGGAAACGCGAGTGTGCTGAGAACAAAAGAATGGGGTTTCCTACACATACTGATGTTATATAGTCCAACTCTTCTTCTGAAACTGATACAAAGGACTGGTCCTCTAACATCCAATGCTTGTCAGTTAAGATGAGAATCGTGTGAGCATCGTGAAATATGTAGTTCGTTTGAGCAGAAAACTGACTGCCCTTACCTGAAACGAAATCTTGCTTGTAGGAAGACTCAGAGCCTGGGATTTAACACTATTTCTGAAGTGAAACACACAGCATAGTTCTCATCCATGGATCACACTCTGCTTTAGAACAAGAAGCACGCTCTTGCTTTCTAGAGTCTCTAAGACTGCAGGAAACTTGAGTGTGCTGAGAACAAAAGAACGATGTTTCCTACACATACGGACCATATCTAGTCCAACTCTGCTTCTGAAACTGATACAAAGCACTGGTACTCTAACATCCAATGCTTGTCTGTTAAGATGATTAACGTGTGAGCTCAGTGAACGATGTAGTTCCTTTGAACTGAAAAGTGACTGCCCTTACCTGAAACGAAGTCTTGCTTCTAGGAAGACATAGAGCCTGGGATTTAACAAAATTTCTGAACGGAAACAAACAGCATAGTTCTCATCCATGGATCACACTCTGCTTTAGAGCGAGAAGCACACTCTTGCTTTCTAGTGTCTCTAATACAGCAGGAAATCTGAGTGTGCCCAGAACAAAAGAACGGTGTTTCCTACACAAACTGACTATATGTAGTCCATATCTTCTTCTGAAACTGATACAATGCACTGGTCCTCTAACATCCAATGCTTGTCAGTTAAGATGAGAAACGTGTGAGCTTCGTGAACGATGTAGTTCCTTTGAGCAGAAAAGTGACTGCCCTTACCTGAAACGAAGTCTTGCTTGTAGGGAGACTCAGAGCATGGGATTTAACTCCATTTCTGAAGTTAAACACACAGCATTGTCTCATCCATTGATCACACTCTGCTTTAGAACAAGAAGCACGCTCTTGCTTTCTAGAGTCTCTAATACAGCAGGAAATCTGAGTGTGCCCAGAACAAAAGAATGGTGTTTCCTACACATACTGACTATATGTAGTCCAAATCTTCTTCTGAAACTGATACAATGCACTGGTCCTCTAACATCCAATGCTTGTCAGTTAAGATGAGAAACGTGTGAGCATCGTGAACGATGTAGTTCGTTTGAGCAGAAAACTGACTGCCCTTACCTGAAACGAAGTCTTGCTTGTAGGAAGACTCAGAGCCTGGGATTTAACTCCATTTCTGAAGTGAAACACACAGCATAGTTCTCATCCATGGATCAGACTCTGCTTTAGAACAAGAAGCACGCTCTTGCTTTCTAGACTCTCTAAGACTGCAGGAAACTTGAGTGTGCTGAGAACAAATGAACGATGTTTCCTACACATACGGACCATATCTAGTCCAACTCTGCTTCTGAAACTGATACAAAGCAATGGTACTCTAACATCCAATGCTTGTCTGTTAAGATGATTAACGTGTGAGCTCAGTGAACGATGTAGTTCGTTTGAGCTGAAAAGTGACTGCCCTTACCTGAAACGAAGTCTTGCTTCTAGGAAGACATAGAGCCTGGGATTTAACTAAATTTCTGAACGGAAACAAACAGCATAGTTCTCATCCATGGATCACACTCTGCTTTAGAGCGAGAAGCACACTCTTGCTTTCTAGAGTCTCTAATACAGAAGTAAATCTGAGTGTGCCCAGAACAAAAGAACGGTGTTTCCTACACATACTGACTATATGTAGTCCAAAACTTCTTCTGAAACTGATACAATGACTGGTCCTCTAACATCCAATGCTTGTCAGTTAAGATGAGAAACCTGTGAGCTTCCTGAACGATGTAGTTCCTTTGAGCAGAAAAGTGACTGCCCTTACCTGAAACGAAGTCTTGCTTCTAGGGAGAATCAGAGCCTGGGATTTAACTCCATTTCTGAAGTGAAACACACAGCATTGTCTCATCCATTGATCACACTCTGCTTTAGAACAAGAAGCACGCTCTTGCTTTCTAGAGTCTCTAATACAGCAGGAAATCTGAGTGTGCCCAGAACAAAAGAATGGTGTTTCCTACACATACTGACTATATGTAGTCCAAATCTTCTTCTGAAACTGATACAATGCACTGGTCCTCTAAAATCCAATGCTTGTCAGTTAAGATGAGAAACGTGTGAGCATCGTGAACGATGTAGTTCGTTTGAGCAGAAAATTGACTGCCCTTACCTGAAACGAAGTCTTGCTTCTAGGAAGAATCAGAGCCTGGGATTTAACTCCATTTCTGAAGTGAAACACACAGCATAGTTCTCATCCATGGATCACACTCTGCTTTTGAGCAAGAAGCACACTCTTGCTTTCTAGAGTCTCTAAGACAGCAGGAAATCTGAGTGTGCCCAGAACAAAAGAACGTTGTTTCCTACACATACTGACTATATGTAGTCCAAATCTTCTTCTGAAACTGATACAATGCACTGGTACTCTAAAATCCAATGCTTGTCAGTTAAGATGAGAAACGTGTGAGCTTTGTGAACGATGTAGTTCCTTTGAGCAGAAAAGTGACTGCCCTTACCTGATAGGAAGTCTTGCTTGTAGGAAGACTCAGAGCCTGGGATTTAACTCCATTTCTGAAGGGAAACGCACAGCATAGTTCTCATCTGTGGATCACACTCTGCTTTAGAGCGAGAAGCACGCTCTTGCTTTCTAGAGTGTCTAAGACATCAGGAAACACGAGTGTGCTGAGAACAAAAGAATGGTGTTTCCTACACATACTGACATTATATAGTCCAACTCTTCTTCTGAAACTGATACAAAGCACTGGTCCTCTAACATCCAATGCTTGTCAGTTAAGATGAGAAACGTGTGAGCTTCGTGAACGATGTAGTTCCTTTGAGCAGAAAACTGACTGCCCTTACCTGAAACGAAGTCTTGCTTGTAGGAAGACTCAGAGCCTGGGATTTAACTCCATTTCTGAAGTGAAACACACAGCATAGTTCTCATCCATGGATCAGACTCTGCTTTAGAACAAGAAGCACGCTCTTGCTTTCTAGAATCTCTAAGACTGCAGGAAACTTGAGTGTGCTGAGAACAAATGAACGATGTTTCCTACACATACGGACCATATCTAGTCCAACTCTGCTTCGGAAACTGATACAAAGCAATGGTACTCTAACATCCAATGCTTGTCTGTTAAGATGATTAACGTGTGAGCTCAGTGAACGATGTAGTTCGTTTGAGCTGAAAAGTGACTGCCCTTACCTGAAACAAAGTATTGCTTGTAGGAAGACACAGAGCCTGGGATTTAACTCCATTTCTGAATGGAAACACACAGCATAGTTCTCATCCATGGATCACACTGTGCTTTAGAGTGAGAAGCACACTCTTGCTTTCTAGAGTCTCTAATACAGCAGGTAATCTGAGTGTGCCCAGAACAAAAGAATGGTGTTTCCTACACATACTGACTATATGTAGTCCAAGTCTTCTTCTGAAACTGATACAATGCACTGGTCCTCTAACATCCAATGCTTGTCAGTTAAGATGAGAAACGTGTGAGCTTCGTGAACGATGTAGTTCCTTTGAGCAGAAAAGTTACTGCCCTTACCTGAAACGAAGTCTTGCTTGTAGGGCGACTCAGAGCATGGGATTTAACTCCCTTTCTGAATTGAAACACACAGCATTGACTCATCCATTGATTACACTCTGCTTTAGAACAAGAATCACGCTCTTGCTTTCTAGAGACTCTAAGACAGCAGGAAACGTGAGTGTGCTGAGAACAAAAGAACGGTGTTTCCTACACATACGGACCATATCTAGTCCAACTCTGCTTCTGAAACTGATACAAAGCACTGGTACTCTAACATCCAATGCTTGTCTGTTAAGATGATTAACATGTGAGCTCAGTGAACGATGTAGTTCGTTTGAGCTGAAAAGTGACTGCCCTTACCTGAAACGAAGTCTTGCTTCTAGGAAGACATAGAGCCTGGGATTTAACTAAATTTCTGAACGGAAACAAACAGCATAGTTCTCATCCATGGATCACACTCTGCTTTAGAGCGAGAAGCACACTCTTGCTTTCTAGAGTCTCTAATACAGCAGGAAATCTGAGTGTGCCCAGAACAAAAGAAAGGTGTTTCCTACACATACTGACTATATGTCGTCCAAATCTTCTTCTGAAACTGATAAAATGCACTGGTCCTCTAACATCCAATGCTTGTCAGTTAAGATGAGAAACGTGTGACCTTCGTGAACGATGTAGTTCCTTTGAGCAGAAGAGTGACTGCCCTTACCTGAAACGAAGTCTTGCTTGTAGGGAGACTTAGAGCATGGGATTTAACTCCATTTCTGATGTGAAACACACAGCATTGTCTCATCCATGGATCACACTCTGCTTTAGAACAAGAAGCACGCTCTTGCTTTCTAGAGTCTCTAATAAAGCAGGAAATCTGAGTGTGCCCAGAACAAAAGAATGGTGTTTCCTACACATACTGACTATATGTAGTCCAAATCTTCTTCTGAAACTGATACAATGCACTGGTCCTCTAACATCCAATGCTCGTCAGTTAAGATGAGAAACGTGTGAGCTTCGTGAACGATGTAGTTCCTTTGAGCAGAAAAGTGACTGCCCTTACCTGATAGGAAGTCTTGCTTTTAGGAAGACTCAGAGCCTGGGATTTCACTCCATTTCTGAAGGGAAACGCACAGCATAGTTCTCATCCGTGGATCACACTCTGCTTTAGAGCGAGAAGCACGCTCTTGCTTTCTAGAGTGTCTAAGACATCAGGAAACGCGAGTGTGCTGAGAACAAAAGAACGATGTTTCCTACACATACGGACCATATCTAGTCCAACTCTGCTTCTGAAACTGATACAAAGCACTGGTACTCTAACATCCAATGCTTGTCTGTTAAGATGATTAACGTGTGAGCTCAGTGAACGATGTAGTTCGTTTGAGCTGAAAAGTGACTGCCCTTACCTGAAACGAAGTCTTGCTTCTAGGAAGACATAGAGCCTGGGATTTAACTAAATTTCTGAACGGAAACAAACAGCATAGTTCTCATCCATGGATCACACTCTGCTTTAGAGCGAGAAGCACACTCTTGCTTTCTAGAGTCTCTAATACAGCAGGAAATCTGAGTTTGCCCAGAACCAAAGAACGGTGTTTCCTACACATACTGACTATATGTAGTCCAAATCTTCTTCTGAAACTGATACAATGCACTGGTCCTCTAACATCCAATGCTTGTCAGTTAAGATGAGAAACGTGTGAGCTTCGTGAACGATGTAGTTCCTTTGAGCAGAAAAGTGACTGCCCTTACCTGAAACGAAGTCTTGCTTGTAGGGAGACTCAGAGCATGGGATTTAACTCCATTTCTGAAGTGAAACACACAGCATTGTCTCATCCATTGATCACACTCTGCTTTAGAACAAGAAGCACGCTCTTTCTTTCTAGAGTCTCTAATACAGCAGGAAATCTGAGTGTGCCCAGAACAAAAGAATGGTGTTTCCTACACATACTGACTATATGTAGTCCAAATCTTCTTCTGAAACTGATACAATGCACTGGTCCTCTAACATCCAATGCTTGTCAGTTAAGATGAGAAACGTGTGAGCTTCGTAAACGATGCAGTTCCTTTGAGCAGAAAAGTGACTGCCCTTACCTGATACGAAGTCTTGCTTGTAGGAAGACTCAGAGCCTGGGATTTAACTCCATTTCTGAAGTGAAACACACAGCACAGTTCTCATCCATGGACCACACTCTGCTTTAGAACAAGAAGCACGCTCTTGCTTTCTAGATTCTCTAAGACTGCAGGAAACTTGACTGTGCTGAGAACAAAAGAACGATGTTTCCTACACATACGGACCATATCTAGTCCAACTCTGCTTCTGAAACTGATACAAAGCACTGGTACTCTAACATCCAATGCTTGTCTGTTAAGATGATTAACGTGTGAGCTCAGTGAACGATGTAGTTCCTTTGAGCAGAAAAGTGACTGCCCTTACCTGAAACGAAGTCTTGCTTGTAGGGAGACTCAGAGCATGGGATTTAACTCCATTTCTGAAGTGAAACACACAGCATTGTCTCATCCATTGATCACACTCTGCTTTAGAACAAGAAGCACGCTCTTGCTTTCTAGAGTCTCTAATACAGCAGGAAATCTGAGTGTGCCCAGAACAAAAGAATGGTGTTTCCTACACATACTGACTATATGTAGTCCAAATCTTCTTCTGAAACTGATACAATGCACTGGTCCTCTAACATCCAATGCTTGTCAATTAAGATGAGAAACGTGTGAGCATCGTGAACGATGTAGTTCGTTTGAGAAGAAAATTGACTGCCCTTACCTGAAACGAAGTCTTGCTTCTAGGAAGAATCAGAGCCTGGGATTTAACTCCATTTCTGAAGTGAAACACACAGCATAGTTCTCATCCATGGATCACACTCTGCTTTAGAGCAAGAAGAACACTCTTGCTTTCTAGAGTCTCTAAGACAGCAGGAAATCTGAGTGTACCCAGAACAAAAGAACGTTGTTTCCTACACGTACGGACCATATCTAGTCCAAATCTGCTTCTTAAACTGATACAAATCACTGGTCCTCTAAAATCCAATGCTTGTCAGTTAAGATGAGAAACGTGTGAGATTCGTGAACGATGTAGTTCCTTTGAGCAGAAAAGTGACTGCCCTTACCTGATAGGAAGTCTTGCTTTTAGGAAGACTCAGAGCCTGGGATTTAACTCCATTTCTGAAGGGAAACGCACAGCATAGTTCTCATCCGTGGATCACACTCTGCTTTAGAGCGAGAAGCACGCTCTTGCTTTCTAGAGTGTCTAAGACATCAGGAAACGCGAGTGTGTTGAGAACAAAAGAATGGTGTTTCCTACACATACTGACATTATATAGTCCAACTCTTCTTCTGAAACTGATACAAAGCACTGGTCCTCTAACATCCAATGCTTGTCAGTTAAGATGAGAAACGTGTGAGCATCGTGAACGATGTAGTTCGTTTGAGCAGAAAACTGACTGCCCTTACCTGAAACGAAGTCTTGCTTGTAGGAAGACTCAGAACCTGGGATTTAACTCCATTTCTGAAGTGAAACACACAGCATAGTTCTCATCCATGGATCAGACTCTGCTTTAGAACAAGAAGCACGCTCTTGCTTTCTAGAGTCTCTAAGACTGCAGGAAACTTGAGTGTGCTGAGAACAAAAGAACGATGTTTCCTACACATACGGACCATATCTAGTCCAACTCTGCTTCTGAAACTGATACAAAGCACTGGTACTCTAACATCCAATGCTTGTCTGTTAAGATGATTAACGTGTGAGCTCAGTGAACGATGTAGTTCGTTTGAGCTGAAAAGTAACTGCCCTTACCTGAAACGAAGTCTTGCTTCTAGGAAGACATAGAGCCTGGGATTTAACTAAATTTCTGAACGGAAACAAACAGCATAGTTCTCATCCATGGATCACACTCTGCTTTAGAGCGAGAAGCACACTCTTGCTTTCTAGATTCTCTAATACAGCAGGAAAACTGAGTGTGCCCAGAACAAAAGAACGGTGTTTCCTACACATACTGACTATATGTAGTCCAAATCTTCTTCTGAAACTGATACAATGCACTGGTCCTCTAACATCCAATGCTTGTCAGTTAAGATGAGAAACGTGTGAGCTTCGTGAACGATGTAGTTCCTTTGAGCAGAAAAGTGACTGCCCTTACCTGAAACGAAGTCTTGCTTGTAGGGAGACTCAGAGCATGGGATTTAACTCCATTTCTGAAGTGAAACACACAGCATTGTCTCATCCATTGATCACACTCTGCTATAGAACAAGAAGCACGCTCTTGCTTTCTAGAGTCTCTAATACAGCAGGAAATCTGAGTGTGCCCAGAACAAAAGAATGGTGTTTCCTACACATACTGACTATATGTAGTCCAAATCTTCTTCTGAAACTGATACAATGCACTGGTCCTCTAACATCCAATGCTTGTCAGTTAAGATGAGAAACGTGTGAGCTTCGTAAACGATGCACTTCCTTTGAGCAGAAAAGTGACTGCCCTTACCTGATACGAAGTCTTGCTTGTAGGAAGACTCAGAGCCTGGGATTTAACTCCATTTCTGAAGTGAAACACACAGCATAGTTCTCATCCATGGACCACACTCTGCTTTAGAACAAGAAGCACGCTCTTGCTTTCTAGAGTCTCTAAGACTGCAGGAAACTTGAGTGTGCTGAGAACAAAAGAACGATGTTTCCTACACATATGGACCATATCTAGTCCAACTCTGCTTCTGAAACTGATACAAAGCACTGGTACTCTAACATCCAATGCTTGTCTGTTAAGATGATTAACGTGTGAGCTCAGTGAACGATGTAGTTCGTTTGAGCTGAAAAGTGACTGCCCTTACCTGAAACGAAGTCTTGCTTCTAGGAAGACATAGAGCCTGGGATTTAACTAAATTTCTGAATGGAAACAAACAGCATAGTTCTCATCCATGGATCACACTCTGCTTTAGGGCGAGAAGCACACTCTTGCTTTCTAGAGTCTCTAATACAGCAGGAAATCTGTGTGTGCCCAGAACAAAAGAACGGTGTTTCCTACACATACTGACTATATGTAGTCCAAATCTTCTTCTGAAACTGATACAATGCACTGGTCCTCTAACATCCAATGCTTGTCAGTTAAGATGAGAAACGTGTGAGCTTCGTGAACGATGTAGTTCCTTTGAGCAGAAAAGTGACTGCCCTTACCTGATAGGAAGTCTTGCTTTTAGGAAGACTCAGAGCCTGGGATTTAACTCCATTTCTGAAGGGAAACGCACAGCATAGTTCTCATCCGTGGATCACATTCTGCTTTAGAGCGAGAAGCACGCTCTTGCTTTCTAGAGTGTCTAAGACATCAGGAAACGCGAGTGTGCTGAGAACAAAAGAATGGTGTTTCCTACACATACTGACATTATATAGTCCAACTCTTCTTCTGAAACTGATACAAAGCACTGGTCCTCTAACATCCAAAACTTGTCAGTTAAGATGAGAAACGTGTGAGCATCGTGAACGATGTAGTTCGTTTGAGCAGAAAACTGACTGTCCTTACCTGAAACGAAGTCTTGCTTGTAGGAAGACTCAGAGCCTGGGATTTAACTCCATTTCTGAAGTGAAACACACAGCATAGTTCTCATCCATGGATCACACTCTGCTTTAGAACAAGAAGCACGCTCTTGCTTTCTAGAGTCTCTAAGACTGCAGGAAACTTGAGTGTGCTGAGAACAAAAGAACGATGTTTCCTACACATACTGACTATATGTAGTCCAAATCTTCTTCTGAAACTGATACAATGCACTGGTCCTCTAACATCCAATGCTTGTCAGTTAAGATGAGAAACGTGTGAGCATCGTGAACGATGTAGTTCGTTTGAGAAGAAAATTGACTGCCCTTACCTGAAATGAAGTCTTGCTTCTAGGAAGAATCAGAGCCTGGGATTTAACTCCATTTCTGAAGTGAATCACACAGCATAGTTCTCATCCATGGATCACACTCTGCTTTAGAGCAAGAAGAACACTCTTGCTTTCTAGAGTCTCTAAGACAGCAGGAAACTTGAGTGTGCTGAGAACAAAAGAACGATGTTTCCTACACATACGGACCATATCTAGTCCAACTCTGCTTCTGAAACTGATACAAAGCACTGGTACTCTAACATCCAATGCTTGTCTGTTAAGATGATTAACGTGTGAGCATCGTGAATGATGTAGTTCGTTTGAGAAGAAAATTGACTGCCCTTACCTGAAACGAAGTCTTGCTTCTAGGAAGAATCAGAGCCTGGGATTTAACTCCATTTCTGAAGTGAAACACACAACATAGTTCTCATCCATGGATCACACTCTGCTTTAGAGCAAGAAGAACACTCTTGCTTTCTAGAGTCTCTAAGACAGCAGGAAATCTGAGTGTACCCAGAACAAAAGAACGTTGTTTCCTACACATACTGACTATATGTAGTCCAAATCTTCTTCTGAAACTGATACAATGCACTGGTCCTCTAACATCCAATGCTTGTCAGTTAAGATGAGAAACGTGTGAGTTTCGTGAACGATGTAGTTCCTTTGAGCAGAAAAGTGACTGCCCTTACCTGATACGAAGTCTTGCTTGTAGGAAGACTCAGAGCCTGGGATTTAACTCCATTTCTGAAGGGAAACGCACAGCATAGTTCTCATCCGTGGATCACACTCTGCTTTAGAGCGAGAAGCACGCTCTTGCTTTCTAGATTGTCTAAGACATCAGGAAACGCGAGAGTGCTGAGAACAAAAGAATGGTGTTTCCTTCACATACTAACATTATATAGTCCAACTCTTCTTCTGAAACTGATACAAAGCACTGGTCCTCTAACATCCAATGCTTGTCAGTTAAGATGAGAAACGTGTGAGCTTCGTGAACGATGTAGTTCCTTTGAGCAGAAAAGTGACTGCCCTTACCTGAAATGAAGTCTTGCTTGTAGGGAGACTCAGAGCATGGGATTTAACTCCATTTCTGAAGTGAAACACACAGCATTGTCTCATCCATTGATCACACTCTGCTTTAGAACAAGAAGCACGCTCTTGCTTTCTAGAGTCTCTAATACAGCAGGAAATCAGAGTGTGCCCAGAACAAAAGAATGGTGTTTAATACACATACTGACTATATGTAGTCCAAATCTTCTTCTGAAACTGATACAATGCACTGGTCCTCTAACATCCAATGCTTGTCTGTTAAGATGAGAAACGTGTGAGCTTTGTGAACGATGAAGTTCCTTTGAGCAGAAAAGTGACTGCCCTTACCTGATACAAAGTCTTGCTTGTAGGAAGACTCAGAGCCTGGGATTTAACTCCATTTCTGAAGTGAAACACACAGCATAGTTCTCATCCATGGATCACACTCTGCTTTAGAACAAGAAGCACGCTCTTGCTTTCTAGAGTCTCTAAGAATGCAGGAAACTTGAGTGTGCTGAGAACAAAAGAACGATGTTTCCTACACATACGGACCATATCTAGTCCAACTCTGCTTCTGAAACTGATACAAAGCACTGGTACTCTAACATCCAATGCTTGTATGTTAAGATGATTAACGTGTGAGCTCAGTGAACGATGTAGTTCGTTTGAGCTGAAAAGTGACTGCCCTTACCTGAAACGAAGTCTTGCTTCTAGGAAGACATAGAGCCTGGGATTTAACTAAATTTCTGAACGGAAACAAACAGCATAGTTCTCATCCATGGATCACACTCTGCTTTAGGGCGAGAAGCACACTCTTGCTTTCTAGAATCTCTAATACAGCAGGAAATCTGAGTGTGCCCAGAACAAAAGAACGGTGTTTCCTACACATACTGACTATATGTAGTCCAAATCTTCTTCTGAAACTGATACAATGCACTGGTCCTCTAACATCCAATGCTTGTCAGTTAAGATGAGAAACGTGTGAGCTTCGTGAACGATGTAGTTCCTTTGAGCAGAAAAGTGACTGCCCTTACCTGAAACGAAGTCTTGCCTGTAGGAAGACACAGAGCCTGGGATTTAACTCCATTTCTGAAGGGAAACACACAGCATAGTTCTCATCCATGGATCACACTCTGCTTTAGATCAAGAAGCACACACTTTCTTTCTAGATTCTCTAATACAGCAGGAAATATAAGTGTGCCCAGAACAAAAGAACGGTGTTTCCTACACATATGGACCATATCTAGTCCAACTCTGCTTCTTAAACTGATACAAAGGACTAGTCCTCTAACATCCAATGCTTGTCTGTTAAGATGAGAAACGTGTCAGCTTCGTGAACGATGTAGTTCCTTTGAGCAGAAAAGTGACTGCCCTTACCTGAAACGAAGTCTTGCCTGTAGGAAGACACAGATTCTGGGATTTAACTCCATTTCTGAAGTGAAACACACAGCATTGTCTCATCCATTGATCACACTCTGCTTTAGAACAAGAAGCACGCTTTTGCTTTCTAGAGTCTCTAATACAGCAGGAAATCTGAGTGTGCCCAGAACAAAAGAATGGTGTTTCCTACACATACTGACTATATGTAGTCCAAATCTTCTTCTGAAACTGATAAAATGCACTGGTCCTCTAACATCCAATGCTTGTCAGTTAAGACGAGAAACGTGTGAGCTTCGTGAACGATGTAGTTACTTTGAGCAGAAAAGTGACTGCCCTTACCTGAAACGAAGTCTTGCTTGTAGGAAGACACAGAGATTGGGATTTAACTCCATTTTTGAAGGGAAACGCACAGCATAGTTCTCATCCGTGGATCACACTCTGCTTTAGAGCGAGAAGCACGCTCTTGCTTTCTAGATTGTCTAAGACATCAGGAAACGCGAGTGTGCTGAGAACAAAAGAATGGTGTTTCCTACACATACTAACATTATATAGTCCAACTCTTCTTCTGAAACTGATACAAAGCACTGGTCCTCTAACATCCAATGCTTGTCAGTTAAGATGAGAAACGTGTGAGCATCGTGAACGATGTAGTTCTTTTGAGCAGAAAACTGACTGCCCTTACCTGAAACGAAGTCTTGCTTGTAGGAAGACTCAGAGCCTGGGATTTAACTCCATTTCTGAAGTGAAACACACAGCATAGTTCTCATCCATGGATCACACTCTGCTTTAGAACAAGAAGCACGCTCTTGCTTTCTAGAGTCTCTAAGACTGCAGGAAACTTGAGTGTGCTGAGAACAAAAGAACGATGTTTCCTACACATACGGACCATATCTAGTCCAACTCTGCTTCTGAAACTGATACAAAGCACTGGTACTCTAACATCCAATGCTTGTCTGTTAAGATGATTAACATGTGAGCTCAGTGAACGATGTAGTTCCTTTGAGCTGAAAAGTGACTGCCCTTACCTGAAATGAAGTCTTGCTTCTAGGAAGACATAGAGCCTGGGATTTAACTAAATTTCTGAACGGAAACAAACAGCATAGTTCTCATCCATGGATCACACTCTGCTTTAGAGCGAGAAGCACACTCTTGCTTTCTAGAGTCTCTAATACAGCAGGAAATCTGAGTGTGCCCAGAACAAAAGAACGGTGTTTCCTACACATACTGACTATATGTGTCCAAATCTTCTTCTGAAACTGATACAATGCACTGGTCCTCTAACATCCAATGCTTGTCAGTTAAGACGAGAAACGTGTGAGCTTCGTGAACGATGTAGTTCCTTTGAGCAGAAAAGTGACTGCCCTTACCTGAAATGAAGTCTTGCATGTAGGGAGACTCAGAGCATGGGATTTAGCTCCATTTCTGAAGTGAAACACACAGCATTGTCTCAGCCATTGATCACACTCTGCTTTAGAACAAGAAGCACGCTCTTGCTTTCTAGAGTCTCTAATACAGCAGGAAATCTGAGGGTGCCCAGAACAAAAGAATGGTGTTTCCTACACATACTGACTATATGTAGTCCAAATCTTCTTCTGAAACTGATACAATGCACTGGTCCTCTAACATCCAATGCTTGTCAGTTAAGATGAGAAACGTGTGAGCTTCGTGAACGATGAAGTTCCTTTGAGCAGAAAAGTGACTGCCCTTACCTGATACGAAGTCTTGCTTGTAGGAAGACTCAGAGCCTGGGATTTAACTCCATTTCTGAAGTGAAACACACAGCATAGTTCTCATCCATGGATCAGACTCTGCTTTAGAACAAGAAGCACGCTCTTGCTTTCTAGAGTCTCTAAGACTGCAGGAAACTTGAGTGTGCTGAGAACAAAAGAACGATGTTTCCTACACATACGGACCATATCTAGTCCAACTCTGCTTCTGAAACTGATACAAAGCACTGGTACTCTAACATCCAATGCTTGTCTGTTAAGATGATTAACGTGTGAGCATCGTGAATGATGTAGTTCGTTTGAGAAGAAAATTGACTGCCCTTACCTGAAACGAAGTCTTGCTTCTAGGAAGAATCAGAGCCTGGGATTTAACTCCATTTCTGAAGTGAAACACACAACATAGTTCTCATCCATGGATCACACTCTGCTTTAGAGCAAGAAGAACACTCTTGCTTTCTAGAGTCTCTAAGACAGCAGGAAATCTGAGTGTACCCAGAACAAAAGAACGTTGTTTCCTACACATACTGACTATATGTAGTCCAAATCTTCTTCTGAAACTGATACAATGCACTGGTCCTCTAACATCCAATGCTTGTCAGTTAAGATGAGAAACGTGTGAGTTTCGTGAACGATGTAGTTCCTTTGAGCAGAAAAGTGACTGCCCTTACCTGATACGAAGTCTTGCTTGTAGGAAGACTCAGAGCCTGGGATTTAACTCCATTTCTGAAGGGAAACGCACAGCATAGTTCTCATCCGTGGATCACACTCTGCTTTAGAGCGAGAAGCACGCTCTTGCTTTCTAGATTGTCTAAGACATCAGGAAACGCGAGAGTGCTGAGAACAAAAGAATGGTGTTTCCTTCACATACTAACATTATATAGTCCAACTCTTCTTCTGAAACTGATACAAAGCACTGGTCCTCTAACATCCAATGCTTGTCAGTTAAGATGAGAAACGTGTGAGCTTCGTGAACGATGTAGTTCCTTTGAGCAGAAAAGTGACTGCCCTTACCTGAAATGAAGTCTTGCTTGTAGGGAGACTCAGAGCATGGGATTTAACTCCATTTCTGAAGTGAAACACACAGCATTGTCTCATCCATTGATCACACTCTGCTTTAGAACAAGAAGCACGCTCTTGCTTTCTAGAGTCTCTAATACAGCAGGAAATCAGAGTGTGCCCAGAACAAAAGAATGGTGTTTAATACACATACTGACTATATGTAGTCCAAATCTTCTTCTGAAACTGATACAATGCACTGGTCCTCTAACATCCAATGCTTGTCTGTTAAGATGAGAAACGTGTGAGCTTTGTGAACGATGAAGTTCCTTTGAGCAGAAAAGTGACTGCCCTTACCTGATACAAAGTCTTGCTTGTAGGAAGACTCAGAGCCTGGGATTTAACTCCATTTCTGAAGTGAAACACACAGCATAGTTCTCATCCATGGATCACACTCTGCTTTAGAACAAGAAGCACGCTCTTGCTTTCTAGAGTCTCTAAGAATGCAGGAAACTTGAGTGTGCTGAGAACAAAAGAACGATGTTTCCTACACATACGGACCATATCTAGTCCAACTCTGCTTCTGAAACTGATACAAAGCACTGGTACTCTAACATCCAATGCTTGTATGTTAAGATGATTAACGTGTGAGCTCAGTGAACGATGTAGTTCGTTTGAGCTGAAAAGTGACTGCCCTTACCTGAAACGAAGTCTTGCTTCTAGGAAGACATAGAGCCTGGGATTTAACTAAATTTCTGAACGGAAACAAACAGCATAGTTCTCATCCATGGATCACACTCTGCTTTAGGGCGAGAAGCACACTCTTGCTTTCTAGAATCTCTAATACAGCAGGAAATCTGAGTGTGCCCAGAACAAAAGAACGGTGTTTCCTACACATACTGACTATATGTAGTCCAAATCTTCTTCTGAAACTGATACAATGCACTGGTCCTCTAGCATCCAATGCTTGTCAGTTAAGATGAGAAACGTGTGAGCTTCGTGAACGATGTAGTTCCTTTGAGCAGAAAAGTGACTGCCCTTACCTGAAACGAAGTCTTGCCTGTAGGAAGACACAGAGCCTGGGATTTAACTCCATTTCTGAAGGGAAACACACAGCATAGTTCTCATCCATGGATCACACTCTGCTTTAGATCAAGAAGCACACACTTTCTTTCTAGATTCTCTAATACAGCAGGAAATATAAGTGTGCCCAGAACAAAAGAACGGTGTTTCCTACACATATGGACCATATCTAGTCCAACTCTGCTTCTTAAACTGATACAAAGGACTAGTCCTCTAACATCCAATGCTTGTCTGTTAAGATGAGAAACGTGTCAGCTTCGTGAACGATGTAGTTCCTTTGAGCAGAAAAGTGACTGCCCTTACCTGAAACGAAGTCTTGCCTGTAGGAAGACACAGATTCTGGGATTTAACTCCATTTCTGAAGTGAAACACACAGCATTGTCTCATCCATTGATCACACTCTGCTTTAGAACAAGAAGCACGCTTTTGCTTTCTAGAGTCTCTAATACAGCAGGAAATCTGAGTGTGCCCAGAACAAAAGAATGGTGTTTCCTACACATACTGACTATATGTAGTCCAAATCTTCTTCTGAAACTGATAAAATGCACTGGTCCTCTAACATCCAATGCTTGTCAGTTAAGACGAGAAACGTGTGAGCTTCGTGAACGATGTAGTTACTTTGAGCAGAAAAGTGACTGCCCTTACCTGAAACGAAGTCTTGCTTGTAGGAAGACACAGAGATTGGGATTTAACTCCATTTTTGAAGGGAAACGCACAGCATAGTTCTCATCCGTGGATCACACTCTGCTTTAGAGCGAGAAGCACGCTCTTGCTTTCTAGAGTCTCTAATACAGCAGGAAATCTGAGGGTGCCCAGAACAAAAGAATGGTGTTTCCTACACATACTGACTATATGTAGTCCAAATCTTCTTCTGAAACTGATACAATGCATTGGTCCTCTAACATCCAATGCTTGTCAGTTCAGATGAGAAACGTGTGAGCTTCGTGAACGATGAAGTTCCTTTGAGCAGAAAAGTGACTGCCCTTACCTGATACGAAGTCTTGCTTGTAGGAAGACTCAGAGCCTGGGATTTAACTCCATTTCTGAAGTGAAACACACAGCATAGTTCTCATCCATGGATCACACTCTGCTTTAGAACAAGAAGCACGCTCTTGCTTTCTAGAGTCTCTAAGAATGCAGGAAACTTGAGTGTGCTGAGAACAAAAGAACGATGTTTCCTACACATACGGACCATATCTAGTCCAACTCTGCTTCTGAAACTGATACAAAGCACTGGTACTCTAACATCCAATGCTTGTCTGTTAAGATGATTAACGTGTGAGCATCGTGAATGATGTAGTTCGTTTGAGAAGAAAATTGACTGCCCTTACCTGAAACGAAGTCTTGCTTCTAGGAAGAATCAGAGCCTGGGATTTAACTCCATTTCTGAAGTGAAACACACAACATAGTTCTCATCCATGGATCACACTCTGCTTTAGAGCAAGAAGAACACTCTTGCTTTCTAGAGTCTCTAAGACAGCAGGAAATCTGAGTGTACCCAGAACAAAAGAACGTTGTTTCCTACACATACTGACTATATGTAGTCCAAATCTTCTTCTGAAACTGATACAATGCACTGGTCCTCTAACATCCAATGCTTGTCAGTTAAGATGAGAAACGTGTGAGTTTCGTGAACGATGTAGTTCCTTTGAGCAGAAAAGTGACTGCCCTTACCTGATACGAAGTCTTGCTTGTAGGAAGACTCAGAGCCTGGGATTTAACTCCATTTCTGAAGGGAAACGCACAGCATAGTTCTCATCCGTGGATCACACTCTGCTTTAGAGCGAGAAGCACGCTCTTGCTTTCTAGATTGTCTAAGACATCAGGAAACGCGAGAGTGCTGAGAACAAAAGAATGGTGTTTCCTACACATACTAACATTATATAGTCCAACTCTTCTTCTGAAACTGATACAAAGCACTGGTCCTCTAACATCCAATGCTTGTCAGTTAAGATGAGAAACGTGTGAGTTTCGTGAACGATGTAGTTCCTTTGAGCAGAAAAGTGACTGCCCTTACCTGATACGAAGTCTTGCTTGTAGGAAGACTCAGAGCCTGGGATTTAACTCCATTTCTGAAGGGAAACGCACAGCATAGTTCTCATCCGTGGATCACACTCTGCTTTAGAGCGAGAAGCACGCTCTTGCTTTCTAGATTGTCTAAGACATCAGGAAACGCGAGAGTGCTGAGAACAAAAGAATGGTGTTTCCTACACATACTAACATTATATAGTCCAACTCTTCTTCTGAAACTGATACAAAGCACTGGTCCTCTAACATCCAATGCTTGTCAGTTAAGATGAGAAACGTGTGAGCTTCGTGAACGATGTAGTTCCTTTGAGCAGAAAAGTGACTGCCCTTACCTGAAATGAAGTCTTGCTTGTAGGGAGACTCAGAGCATGGGATTTAACTCCATTTCTGAAGTGAAACACACAGCATTGTCTCATCCATTGATCACACTCTGCTTTAGAACAAGAAGCACGCTCTTGCTTTCTAGAGTCTCTAATACAGCAGGAAATCAGAGTGTGCCCAGAACAAAAGAATGGTGTTTAATACACATACTGACTATATGTAGTCCAAATCTTCTTCTGAAACTGATACAATGCACTGGTCCTCTAACATCCAATGCTTGTCTGTTAAGATGAGAAACGTGTGAGCTTTGTGAACGATGAAGTTCCTTTGAGCAGAAAAGTGACTGCCCTTACCTGATACAAAGTCTTGCTTGTAGGAAGACTCAGAGCCTGGGATTTAACTCCATTTCTGAAGTGAAACACACAGCATAGTTCTCATCCATGGATCACACTCTGCTTTAGAACAAGAAGCACGCTCTTGCTTTCTAGAGTCTCTAAGACTGCAGGAAACTTGAGTGTGCTGAGAACAAAAGAACGATGTTTCCTACACATACGGACCATATCTAGTCCAACTCTGCTTCTGAAACTGATACAAAGCACTGGTACTCTAACATCCAATGCTTGTCTGTTAAGATGATTAACATGTGAGCTCAGTGAACGATGTAGTTCCTTTGAGCTGAAAAGTGACTGCCCTTACCTGAAATGAAGTCTTGCTTCTAGGAAGACATAGAGCCTGGGATTTAACTAAATTTCTGAACGGAAACAAACAGCATAGTTCTCATCCATGGATCACACTCTGCTTTAGGGCGAGAAGCACACTCTTGCTTTCTAGAGTCTCTAATACAGCAGGAAATCTGAGTGTGCCCAGAACAAAAGAACGGTGTTTCCTACACATACTGACTATATGTAGTCCAAATCTTCTTCTGAAACTGATACAATGCACTGGTCCTCTAACATCCAATGCTTGTCAGTTAAGATGAGAAACGTGTGAGCTTCGTGAACGATGTAGTTCCTTTGAGCAGAAAAGTGACTGCCCTTACCTGAAACGAAGTCTTGCTTGTAGGGAGACTCAGAGCATGGGATTTAACTCCATTTCTGAAGTGAAACACACAGCATTGTCTCATCCATTAATCCCACTCTGCTTTAGAGCAAGAAGAACACTCTTGCTTTCTAGAGTCTCTAAGACAGCAGGAAATCTGAGTGTGCCCAGAACAAAAGAACGTTGTTTCCTACACATACGGACCATATCTAGTCCAACTCTTCTTCTGAAACTGATACAAATCACTGGTCCTCTAACATCCAATGCTTGTCTGTTAAGATGAGAAACGTGTGAGCATCGTGAACGATGTAGTTCGTTTGAGCAGAAAACTGACTGCCCTTACCTGAAACGAAGTCTTGCTTGTAGGAAGACTCAGAACCTGGGATTTAACTCCATTTCTGAAGTGAAACACACAGCATAGTTCTCATCCATGGATCAGACTCTGCTTTAGAACAAGAAGCACGCTCTTGCTTTCTAGAGTCTCTAAGACTGCAGGAAACTTGAGTGTGCTGAGAACAAAAGAACGATGTTTCCTACACATACGGACCATATCTAGTCCAACTCTGCTTCTGAAACTGATACAAAGCACTGGTACTCTAACATCCAATGCTTGTCTGTTAAGATGATTAACGTGTGAGCATCGTGAATGATGTAGTTCGTTTGAGAAGAAAATTGACTGCCCTTACCTGAAACGAAGTCTTGCTTCTAGGAAGAATCAGAGCCTGGGATTTAACTCCATTTCTGAAGTGAAACACACAACATAGTTCTCATCCATGGATCACACTCTGCTTTAGAGCAAGAAGAACACTCTTGCTTTCTAGAGTCTCTAAGACAGCAGGAAATCTGAGTGTACCCAGAACAAAAGAACGTTGTTTCCTACACATACTGACTATATGTAGTCCAAATCTTCTTCTGAAACTGATACAATGCACTGGTCCTCTAACATCCAATGCTTGTCAGTTAAGATGAGAAACGTGTGAGTTTCGTGAACGATGTAGTTCCTTTGAGCAGAAAAGTGACTGCCCTTACCTGATACGAAGTCTTGCTTGTAGGAAGACTCAGAGCCTGGGATTTAACTCCATTTCTGAAGGGAAACGCACAGCATAGTTCTCATCCGTGGATCACACTCTGCTTTAGAGCGAGAAGCACGCTCTTGCTTTCTAGATTGTCTAAGACATCAGGAAACGCGAGAGTGCTGAGAACAAAAGAATGGTGTTTCCTACACATACTAACATTATATAGTCCAACTCTTCTTCTGAAACTGATACAAAGCACTGGTCCTCTAACATCCAATGCTTGTCAGTTAAGATGAGAAACGTGTGAGCTTCGTGAACGATGTAGTTCCTTTGAGCAGAAAAGTGACTGCCCTTACCTGAAATGAAGTCTTGCTTGTAGGGAGACTCAGAGCATGGGATTTAACTCCATTTCTGAAGTGAAACACACAGCATTGTCTCATCCATTGATCACACTCTGCTTTAGAACAAGAAGCACGCTCTTGCTTTCTAGAGTCTCTAATACAGCAGGAAATCAGAGTGTGCCCAGAACAAAAGAATGGTGTTTAATACACATACTGACTATATGTAGTCCAAATCTTCTTCTGAAACTGATACAATGCACTGGTCCTCTAACATCCAATGCTTGTCTGTTAAGATGAGAAACGTGTGAGCTTTGTGAACGATGAAGTTCCTTTGAGCAGAAAAGTGACTGCCCTTACCTGATACAAAGTCTTGCTTGTAGGAAGACTCAGAGCCTGGGATTTAACTCCATTTCTGAAGTGAAACACACAGCATAGTTCTCATCCATGGATCACACTCTGCTTTAGAACAAGAAGCACGCTCTTGCTTTCTAGAGTCTCTAAGAATGCAGGAAACTTGAGTGTGCTGAGAACAAAAGAACGATGTTTCCTACACATACGGACCATATCTAGTCCAACTCTGCTTCTGAAACTGATACAAAGCACTGGTACTCTAACATCCAATGCTTGTATGTTAAGATGATTAACGTGTGAGCTCAGTGAACGATGTAGTTCGTTTGAGCTGAAAAGTGACTGCCCTTACCTGAAACGAAGTCTTGCTTCTAGGAAGACATAGAGCCTGGGATTTAACTAAATTTCTGAACGGAAACAAACAGCATAGTTCTCATCCATGGATCACACTCTGCTTTAGGGCGAGAAGCACACTCTTGCTTTCTAGAATCTCTAATACAGAAGGAAATCTGAGTGTGCCCAGAACAAAAGAACGGTGTTTCCTACACATACTGACTATATGTAGTCCAAATCTTCTTCTGAAACTGATACAATGCACTGGTCCTCTAACATCCAATGCTTGTCAGTTAAGATGAGAAACGTGTGAGCTTCGTGAACGATGTAGTTCCTTTGAGCAGAAAAGTGACTGCCCTTACCTGAAACGAAGTCTTGCCTGTAGGAAGACACAGAGCCTGGGATTTAACTCCATTTCTGAAGGGAAACACACAGCATAGTTCTCATCCATGGATCACACTCTGCTTTAGATCAAGAAGCACACACTTTCTTTCTAGATTCTCTAATACAGCAGGAAATATAAGTGTGCCCAGAACAAAAGAACGGTGTTTCCTACACATATGGACCATATCTAGTCCAACTCTGCTTCTTAAACTGATACAAAGGACTAGTCCTCTAACATCCAATGCTTGTCTGTTAAGATGAGAAACGTGTCAGCTTCGTGAACGATGTAGTTCCTTTGAGCAGAAAAGTGACTGCCCTTACCTGAAACGAAGTCTTGCCTGTAGGAAGACACAGATTCTGGGATTTAACTCCATTTCTGAAGGGAAACATACAGAATAGTTCTTATCCATGGTTCACACTATGCTTTAGAGCAAGAAGCACGCTCTTGCTTTCTAGAGTCTCTAATACTGCAGGAATCTGAGTGTGCCCACAACAAAAGAATGGTGTTTCCTACACATACTGACTATATGTAGTCCAAATCTTCTTCTGAAACTGATAGAATGCACTGGTCCTCTAACATCCAATGCTTGTCAGTTAAGATGAGAAACATGTGAGCTTCGTTTACGATGTAGTTCCTTTGAGCAGAAAAGTGACTGCCCTTACCTGAAACGAAGTCTTGCTTGTAGGGAGACTCAGAGCATGGGATTTAACTCCATATCTGAAGTGAAACACACAGCATTGTCTCATCCATTGAAAACCCTCTGCTTTAGAACAAGACGCATGCTCTTGCTTTCTAGAGTCTCTAAGCCAGCAGGAAACGTGAGTGTGCTGAGAACAAAAGAACGGTGTTTCCTACACATACGGACCATATCTAGTCCAACTCTGCTTCTTAAACTGATACAAAGCAATGGTCCTCTAACATCCAATGCTTGTTTGTTAAGATGAGAAACGTGTGAGCTTCGTGAACGATGTAGTTCCTTTGAGCAGAAAAGTGACTGCCCTTACCAGGAACGATGTCTTGCTTGTAGGGAGACTCAGAGCATGGGATTTAACTCCATTTCTGAAGTGAAACACACAGCATTGTCTCATCCATTGATCACACTCTGCTTTAGAACAAGAAGCACGCTCTTGCTTTCTAGAGTCTCTAAGACAGCAGGAAACGTGAGTGTGCTGAGAACAAAAGAACGGTGTATCCTACACATACAGACATTATATAGTCCAACTCTGCATCTGAAACTGATAGAAAGAATTGGTCCTCTAAAATCCAATGCTTGTCTGTTAAGATGATTAACATGTGAGCTCAGTGAACGATGTAGTTCCTTTGAGCTGAAAAGTGACTGCCCTTACCTGAAATGAAGTCTTGCTTCTAGGAAGACATAGAGCCTGGGATTTAACTAAATTTCTGAACGGAAACAAACAGCATAGTTCTCATCCATGGATCACACTCTGCTTTAGAGCGAGAAGCACACTCTTGCTTTCTAGAGTCTCTAATACAGCAGGAAATCTGAGTGTGCCCAGAACAAAAGAACGGTGTTTCCTACACATACTGACTATATGTGTCCAAATCTTCTTCTGAAACTGATACAATGCACTGGTCCTCTAACATCCAATGCTTGTCAGTTAAGACGAGAAACGTGTGAGCTTCGTGAACGATGTAGTTCCTTTGAGCAGAAAAGTGACTGCCCTTACCTGAAATGAAGTCTTGCATGTAGGGAGACTCAGAGCATGGGATTTAGCTCCATTTCTGAAGTGAAACACACAGCATTGTCTCCTCCGTTGATCACACTCTGCTTTAGAACAAGAAGCACGCTCTTGCTTTCTAGAGTCTCTAATACAGCAGGAAATCTGAGGGTGCCCAGAACAAAAGAATGGTGTTTCCTACACATACTGACTATATGTAGTCCAAATCTTCTTCTGAAACTGATACAATGCACTGGTCCTCTAACATCCAATGCTTGTCAGTTAAGATGAGAAACGTGTGAGCTTCGTGAACGATGAAGTTCCTTTGAGCAGAAAAGTGACTGCCCTTACCTGATACGAAGTCTTGCTTGTAGGAAGACTCAGAGCCTGGGATTTAACTCCATTTCTGAAGTGAAACACACAGCATAGTTCTCATCCATGGATCACACTCTGCTTTAGAACAAGAAGCACGCTCTTGCTTTCTAGAGTCTCTAAGAATGCAGGAAACTTGAGTGTGCTGAGAACAAAAGAACGATGTTTCCTACACATACGGACCATATCTAGTCCAACTCTGCTTCTGAAACTGATACAAAGCACTGGTACTCTAACATCCAATGCTTGTCTGTTAAGATGATTAACGTGTGATCTCAGTGAACGATGTAGTTCGTTTGAGCTGAAAAGTGACTGCCCTTACCTGAAACGAAGTCTTGCTTCTAGGAAGACATAGAGCCTGGGATTTAACTAAATTTCTGAACGGAAACAAACAGCATAGTTCTCATCCATGGATCACACTCTGCTTTAGGGCGAGAAGCACACTCTTGCTTTCTAGAGTCTCTAATACAGCAGGAAATCTGAGTGTGCCCAGAACAAAAGAACGGTGTTTCCTACACATACTGACTATATGTAGTCCAAATCTTCTTCTGAAACTGATACAATGCACTGGTCCTCTAACATCCAATGCTTGTCAGTTAAGATGAGAAACGTGTGAGCTTCGTGAACGATGTAGTTCCTTTGAGCAGAAAAGTGACTGCCCTTACCTGAAACGAAGTCTTGCTTGTAGGGATACTCAGAGCATGGGATTTAACTCCATTTCTGAAGTGAAACACACAGCATTGTCTCATCCATTAATCCCACTCTGCTTTAGAGCAAGAAGAACACTCTTGCTTTCTAGAGTCTCTAAGACAGCAGGAAATCTGAGTGTGCCCAGAACAAAAGAACGTTGTTTCCTACACATACGGACCATATCTAGTCCAACTCTTCTTCTGAAACTGATACAAATCACTGGTCCTCTAACATCCAATGCTTGTCTGTTAAGATGAGAAACGTGTGAGCATCGTGAACGATGTAGTTCGTTTGAGCAGAAAACTGACTGCCCTTACCTGAAACGAAGTCTTGCTTGTAGGAAGACTCAGAACCTGGGATTTAACTCCATTTCTGAAGTGAAACACACAGCATAGTTCTCATCCATGGATCAGACTCTGCTTTAGAACAAGAAGCACGCTCTTGCTTTCTAGAGTCTCTAAGACTGCAGGAAACTTGAGTGTGCTGAGAACAAAAGAACGATGTTTCCTACACATACGGACCATATCTAGTCCAACTCTGCTTCTGAAACTGATACAAAGCACTGGTACTCTAACATCCAATGCTTGTCTGTTAAGATGATTAACGTGTGAGCATCGTGAATGATGTAGTTCGTTTGAGAAGAAAATTGACTGCCCTTACCTGAAACGAAGTCTTGCTTCTAGGAAGAATCAGAGCCTGGGATTTAACTCCATTTCTGAAGTGAAACACACAACATAGTTCTCATCCATGGATCACACTCTGCTTTAGAGCAAGAAGAACACTCTTGCTTTCTAGAGTCTCTAAGACAGCAGGAAATCTGAGTGTACCCAGAACAAAAGAACGTTGTTTCCTACACATACTGACTATATGTAGTCCAAATCTTCTTCTGAAACTGATACAATGCACTGGTCCTCTAACATCCAATGCTTGTCAGTTAAGATGAGAAACGTGTGAGTTTCGTGAACGATGTAGTTCCTTTGAGCAGAAAAGTGACTGCCCTTACCTGATACGAAGTCTTGCTTGTAGGAAGACTCAGAGCCTGGGATTTAACTCCATTTCTGAAGGGAAACGCACAGCATAGTTCTCATCCGTGGATCACACTCTGCTTTAGAGCGAGAAGCACGCTCTTGCTTTCTAGATTGTCTAAGACATCAGGAAACGCGAGAGTGCTGAGAACAAAAGAATGGTGTTTCCTACACATACTAACATTATATAGTCCAACTCTTCTTCTGAAACTGATACAAAGCACTGGTCCTCTAACATCCAATGCTTGTCAGTTAAGATGAGAAACGTGTGAGTTTCGTGAACGATGTAGTTCCTTTGAGCAGAAAAGTGACTGCCCTTACCTGATACAAAGTCTTGCTTGTAGGAAGACTCAGAGCCTGGGATTTAACTCCATTTCTGAAGGGAAACGCACAGCATAGTTCTCATCCGTGGATCACACTCTGCTTTAGAGCGAGAAGCACGCTCTTGCTTTCTAGATTGTCTAAGACATCAGGAAACGCGAGAGTGCTGAGAACAAAAGAATGGTGTTTCCTACACATACTAACATTATATAGTCCAACTCTTCTTCTGAAACTGATACAAAGCACTGGTCCTCTAACATCCAATGCTTGTCAGTTAAGATGAGAAACGTGTGAGCTTCGTGAACGATGTAGTTCCTTTGAGCAGAAAAGTGACTGCCCTTACCTGAAATGAAGTCTTGCTTGTAGGGAGACTCAGAGCATGGGATTTAACTCCATTTCTGAAGTGAAACACACAGCATTGTCTCATCCATTGATCACACTCTGCTTTAGAACAAGAAGCACGCTCTTGCTTTCTAGAGTCTCTAATACAGCAGGAAATCAGAGTGTGCCCAGAACAAAAGAATGGTGTTTAATACACATACTGACTATATGTAGTCCAAATCTTCTTCTGAAACTGATACAATGCACTGGTCCTCTAACATCCAATGCTTGTCTGTTAAGATGAGAAACGTGTGAGCTTTGTGAACGATGAAGTTCCTTTGAGCAGAAAAGTGACTGCCCTTACCTGATACAAAGTCTTGCTTGTAGGAAGACTCAGAGCCTGGGATTTAACTCCATTTCTGAAGTGAAACACACAGCATAGTTCTCATCCATGGATCACACTCTGCTTTAGAACAAGAAGCACGCTCTTGCTTTCTAGAGTCTCTAAGACTGCAGGAAACTTGAGTGTGCTGAGAACAAAAGAACGATGTTTCCTACACATACGGACCATATCTAGTCCAACTCTGCTTCTGAAACTGATACAAAGCACTGGTACTCTAACATCCAATGCTTGTCTGTTAAGATGATTAACATGTGAGCTCAGTGAACGATGTAGTTCCTTTGAGCTGAAAAGTGACTGCCCTTACCTGAAATGAAGTCTTGCTTCTAGGAAGACATAGAGCCTGGGATTTAACTAAATTTCTGAACGGAAACAAACAGCATAGTTCTCATCCATGGATCACACTCTGCTTTAGGGCGAGAAGCACACTCTTGCTTTCTAGAGTCTCTAATACAGCAGGAAATCTGAGTGTGCCCAGAACAAAAGAACGGTGTTTCCTACACATACTGACTATATGTAGTCCAAATCTTCTTCTGAAACTGATACAATGCACTGGTCCTCTAACATCCAATGCTTGTCAGTTAAGATGAGAAACGTGTGAGCTTCGTGAACGATGTAGTTCCTTTGAGCAGAAAAGTGACTGCCCTTACCTGAAACGAAGTCTTGCTTGTAGGGAGACTCAGAGCATGGGATTTAACTCCATTTCTGAAGTGAAACACACAGCATTGTCTCATCCATTAATCCCACTCTGCTTTAGAGCAAGAAGAACACTCTTGCTTTCTAGAGTCTCTAAGACAGCAGGAAATCTGAGTGTGCCCAGAACAAAAGAACGTTGTTTCCTACACATACGGACCATATCTAGTCCAACTCTTCTTCTGAAACTGATACAAATCACTGGTCCTCTAACATCCAATGCTTGTCTGTTAAGATGAGAAACGTGTGAGCATCGTGAACGATGTAGTTCGTTTGAGCAGAAAACTGACTGCCCTTACCTGAAACGAAGTCTTGCTTGTAGGAAGACTCAGAACCTGGGATTTAACTCCATTTCTGAAGTGAAACACACAGCATAGTTCTCATCCATGGATCAGACTCTGCTTTAGAACAAGAAGCACGCTCTTGCTTTCTAGAGTCTCTAAGACTGCAGGAAACTTGAGTGTGCTGAGAACAAAAGAACGATGTTTCCTACACATACGGACCATATCTAGTCCAACTCTGCTTCTGAAACTGATACAAAGCACTGGTACTCTAACATCCAATGCTTGTCTGTTAAGATGATTAACGTGTGAGCATCGTGAATGATGTAGTTCGTTTGAGAAGAAAATTGACTGCCCTTACCTGAAACGAAGTCTTGCTTCTAGGAAGAATCAGAGCCTGGGATTTAACTCCATTTCTGAAGTGAAACACACAACATAGTTCTCATCCATGGATCACACTCTGCTTTAGAGCAAGAAGAACACTCTTGCTTTCTAGAGTCTCTAAGACAGCAGGAAATCTGAGTGTACCCAGAACAAAAGAACGTTGTTTCCTACACATACTGACTATATGTAGTCCAAATCTTCTTCTGAAACTGATACAATGCACTGGTCCTCTAACATCCAATGCTTGTCAGTTAAGATGAGAAACGTGTGAGTTTCGTGAACGATGTAGTTCCTTTGAGCAGAAAAGTGACTGCCCTTACCTGATACGAAGTCTTGCTTGTAGGAAGACTCAGAGCCTGGGATTTAACTCCATTTCTGAAGGGAAACGCACAGCATAGTTCTCATCCGTGGATCACACTCTGCTTTAGAGCGAGAAGCACGCTCTTGCTTTCTAGATTGTCTAAGACATCAGGAAACGCGAGAGTGCTGAGAACAAAAGAATGGTGTTTCCTACACATACTAACATTATATAGTCCAACTCTTCTTCTGAAACTGATACAAAGCACTGGTCCTCTAACATCCAATGCTTGTCAGTTAAGATGAGAAACGTGTGAGCTTCGTGAACGATGTAGTTCCTTTGAGCAGAAAAGTGACTGCCCTTACCTGAAATGAAGTCTTGCTTGTAGGGAGACTCAGAGCATGGGATTTAACTCCATTTCTGAAGTGAAACACACAGCATTGTCTCATCCATTGATCACACTCTGCTTTAGAACAAGAAGCACGCTCTTGCTTTCTAGAGTCTCTAATACAGCAGGAAATCAGAGTGTGCCCAGAACAAAAGAATGGTGTTTAATACACATACTGACTATATGTAGTCCAAATCTTCTTCTGAAACTGATACAATGCACTGGTCCTCTAACATCCAATGCTTGTCTGTTAAGATGAGAAACGTGTGAGCTTTGTGAACGATGAAGTTCCTTTGAGCAGAAAAGTGACTGCCCTTACCTGATACAAAGTCTTGCTTGTAGGAAGACTCAGAGCCTGGGATTTAACTCCATTTCTGAAGTGAAACACACAGCATAGTTCTCATCCATGGATCACACTCTGCTTTAGAACAAGAAGCACGCTCTTGCTTTCTAGAGTCTCTAAGAATGCAGGAAACTTGAGTGTGCTGAGAACAAAAGAACGATGTTTCCTACACATACGGACCATATCTAGTCCAACTCTGCTTCTGAAACTGATACAAAGCACTGGTACTCTAACATCCAATGCTTGTATGTTAAGATGATTAACGTGTGAGCTCAGTGAACGATGTAGTTCGTTTGAGCTGAAAAGTGACTGCCCTTACCTGAAACGAAGTCTTGCTTCTAGGAAGACATAGAGCCTGGGATTTAACTAAATTTCTGAACGGAAACAAACAGCATAGTTCTCATCCATGGATCACACTCTGCTTTAGGGCGAGAAGCACACTCTTGCTTTCTAGAATCTCTAATACAGAAGGAAATCTGAGTGTGCCCAGAACAAAAGAACGGTGTTTCCTACACATACTGACTATATGTAGTCCAAATCTTCTTCTGAAACTGATACAATGCACTGGTCCTCTAACATCCAATGCTTGTCAGTTAAGATGAGAAACGTGTGAGCTTCGTGAACGATGTAGTTCCTTTGAGCAGAAAAGTGACTGCCCTTACCTGAAACGAAGTCTTGCCTGTAGGAAGACACAGAGCCTGGGATTTAACTCCATTTCTGAAGGGAAACACACAGCATAGTTCTCATCCATGGATCACACTCTGCTTTAGATCAAGAAGCACACACTTTCTTTCTAGATTCTCTAATACAGCAGGAAATATAAGTGTGCCCAGAACAAAAGAACGGTGTTTCCTACACATATGGACCATATCTAGTCCAACTCTGCTTCTTAAACTGATACAAAGGACTAGTCCTCTAACATCCAATGCTTGTCTGTTAAGATGAGAAACGTGTCAGCTTCGTGAACGATGTAGTTCCTTTGAGCAGAAAAGTGACTGCCCTTACCTGAAACGAAGTCTTGCCTGTAGGAAGACACAGATTCTGGGATTTAACTCCATTTCTGAAGGGAAACATACAGAATAGTTCTTATCCATGGTTCACACTATGCTTTAGAGCAAGAAGCACGCTCTTGCTTTCTAGAGTCTCTAATACTGCAGGAATCTGAGTGTGCCCACAACAAAAGAATGGTGTTTCCTACACATACTGACTATATGTAGTCCAAATCTTCTTCTGAAACTGATAGAATGCACTGGTCCTCTAACATCCAATGCTTGTCAGTTAAGATGAGAAACATGTGAGCTTCGTTTACGATGTAGTTCCTTTGAGCAGAAAAGTGACTGCCCTTACCTGAAACGAAGTCTTGCTTGTAGGGAGACTCAGAGCATGGGATTTAACTCCATATCTGAAGTGAAACACACAGCATTGTCTCATCCATTGAAAACCCTCTGCTTTAGAACAAGACGCATGCTCTTGCTTTCTAGAGTCTCTAAGCCAGCAGGAAACGTGAGTGTGCTGAGAACAAAAGAACGGTGTTTCCTACACATACGGACCATATCTAGTCCAACTCTGCTTCTTAAACTGATACAAAGCAATGGTCCTCTAACATCCAATGCTTGTTTGTTAAGATGAGAAACGTGTGAGCTTCGTGAACGATGTAGTTCCTTTGAGCAGAAAAGTGACTGCCCTTACCAGGAACGATGTCTTGCTTGTAGGGAGACTCAGAGCATGGGATTTAACTCCATTTCTGAAGTGAAACACACAGCATTGTCTCATCCATTGATCACACTCTGCTTTAGAACAAGAAGCACGCTCTTGCTTTCTAGAGTCTCTAAGACAGCAGGAAACGTGAGTGTGCTGAGAACAAAAGAACGGTGTATCCTACACATACAGACATTATATAGTCCAACTCTGCATCTGAAACTGATAGAAAGAATTGGTCCTCTAAAATCCAATGCTTGTCTGTTAAGATGAGAAACGTGTGAGCTTCTGGAACGATGAAGTTCGTTTGAGCTGAAAAGTGACTGCCCTTACCTGAAACGAAGTCTTGCCTGTAGGAAGACACAGAGTCTGGGATTTAACTCCATTTCTGTAGGGAAACATACAGAATAGTTCATATCCATGGTTCACACTCTGCTTTAGAGCAAGAAGCACGCTCTTGCTTTCTAGAGTCTCTAATACAGCAGGAAATCTGAGTGTGCCCAGAACAAAAGAACGGTGTTTCCTACACATACTGACTATATGTAGTCCAAATCTTCTTCTGAAACTGATACAATGCACTGGTCCTCTAACATCCAATGCTTGTCAGTTAAGATGAGAAACGTGTGAGCTTCGTGAACGATGTAGTTCCTTTGAGCAGAAAAGTGACTGCCCTTACCTGAAATGAAGTCTTGCTTGTAGGGAGACTCAGAGCATGGGATTTAACTCCATTTCTGAAGTGAAACACACAGCATTGTCTCATCCATTGATCACACTCTGCTTTAGAACAAGAAGCACGCTCTTGCTTTCTAGAGTCTCTAATACAGCAGGAAATCAGAGTGTGCCCAGAACAAAAGAATGGTGTTTAATACACATACTGACTATATGTAGTCCAAATCTTCTTCTGAAACTGATACAATGCACTGGTCCTCTAACATCCAATGCTTGTCTGTTAAGATGAGAAACGTGTGAGCTTTGTGAACGATGAAGTTCCTTTTAGCAGAAAAGTGACTGCCCTTACCTGATACAAAGTCTTGCTTGTAGGAAGACTCAGAGCCTGGGATTTAACTCCATTTCTGAAGTGAAACACACAGCATAGTTCTCATCCATGGATCACACTCTGCTTTAGAACAAGAAGCACGCTCTTGCTTTCTAGAGTCTCTAAGAATGCAGGAAACTTGAGTGTGCTGAGAACAAAAGAACGGTGTTTCCTACACATACGGACCATATCTAGTCCAACTCTGCTTCTGAAACTGATACAAAGCACTGGTACTCTAACATCCAATGCTTGTATGTTAAGATGATTAACGTGTGAGCTCAGTGAACGATGTAGTTCGTTTGAGCTGAAAAGTGACTGCCCTTACCTGAAACGAAGTCTTGCTTCTAGGAAGACATAGAGCCTGGGATTTAACTAAATTTCTGAACGGAAACAAACAGCATAGTTCTCATCCATGGATCACACTCTGCTTTAGGGCGAGAAGCACACTCTTGCTTTCTAGAATCTCTAATACAGCAGGAAATCTGAGTGTGCCCAGAACAAAAGAACGGTGTTTCCTACACATACTGACTATATGTAGTCCAAATCTTCTTCTGAAACTGATACAATGCACTGGTCCTCTAACATCCAATGCTTGTCAGTTAAGATGAGAAACGTGTGAGCTTCGTGAACGATGTAGTTCCTTTGAGCAGAAAAGTGACTGCCCTTACCTGAAACGAAGTCTTGCCTGTAGGAAGACACAGAGCCTGGGATTTAACTCCATTTCTGAAGGGAAACACACAGCATAGTTCTCATCCATGGATCACACTCTGCTTTAGATCAAGAAGCACACACTTTCTTTCTAGATTCTCTAATACAGCAGGAAATATAAGTGTGCCCAGAACAAAAGAACGGTGTTTCCTACACATATGGACCATATCTAGTCCAACTCTGCTTCTTAAACTGATACAAAGGACTAGTCCTCTAACATCCAATGCTTGTCTGTTAAGATGAGAAACGTGTCAGCTTCGTGAACGATGTAGTTCCTTTGAGCAGAAAAGTGACTGCCCTTACCTGAAACGAAGTCTTGCCTGTAGGAAGACACAGATTCTGGGATTTAACTCCATTTCTGAAGGGAAACATACAGAATAGTTCTTATCCATGGTTCACACTATGCTTTAGAGCAAGAAGCACGCTCTTGCTTTCTAGAGTCTCTAATACTGCAGGAATCTGAGTGTGCCCAGAACAAAAGAACGGTGTTTCCTACACATACTGACTATATGTAGTCCAAATCTTCTTCTGAAACTGATACAATGCACTGGTCCTCTAACATCCAATGCTTGTCAGTTAAGATGAGAAACATGTGAGCTTCGTTTACGATGTAGTTCCTTTGAGCAGAAAAGTGACTGCCCTTACCTGAAACGAAGTCTTGCTTGTAGGGAGACTCAGAGCATGGGATTTAACTCCATATCTGAAGTGAAACACACAGCATTGTCTCATCCATTGAACACCCTCTGCTTTAGAACAAGACGCATGCTCTTGCTTTCTAGAGTCTCTAAGACAGCAGGAAACGTGAGTGTGCTGAGAACAAAAGAACGGTGTTTCCTACACATACGGACCATATCTAGTCCAACTCTGCTTCTTAAACTGATACAAAGCAATGGTCCTCTAACATCCAATGCTTGTCTGTTAAGATGAGAAACGTGTGAGCTTCGTGAACGATGTAGTTCCTTTGAGCAGAAAAGTGACTGCCCTTACCTGAAATGAAGTCTTGCTTGTAGGGAGACTCAGAGCATGGGATTTAACTCCATTTCTGAGGTGAAACACACAGCATTGTCTCATCCATTGATCACACTCTGCTTTAGAACAAGAAGCACGCTCTTGCTTTCTAGAGTCTCTAATACAGCAGGAAATCAGAGTGTGCCCAGAACAAAAGAATGGTGTTTAATACACATACTGACTATATGTAGTCCAAATCTTCTTCTGAAACTGATACAATGCACTGGTCCTCTAACATCCAATGCTTGTCTGTTAAGATGAGAAACGTGTGAGCTTTGTGAACGATGAAGTTCCTTTGAGCAGAAAAGTGACTGCCCTTACCTGATACAAAGTCTTGCTTGTAGGAAGACTCAGAGCCTGGGATTTAACTCCATTTCTGAAGTGAAACACACAGCATAGTTCTCATCCATGGATCACACTCTGCTTTAGAACAAGAAGCACGCTCTTGCTTTCTAGAGTCTCTAAGAATGCAGGAAACTTGAGTGTGCTGAGAACAAAAGAACGATGTTTCCTACACATACGGACCATATCTAGTCCAACTCTGCTTCTGAAACTGATACAAAGCACTGGTACTCTAACATCCAATGCTTGTATGTTAAGATGATTAACGTGTGAGCTCAGTGAACGATGTAGTTCGTTTGAGCTGAAAAGTGACTGCCCTTACCTGAAACGAAGTCTTGCTTCTAGGAAGACATAGAGCCTGGGATTTAACTAAATTTCTGAACGGAAACAAACAGCATAGTTCTCATCCATGGATCACACTCTGCTTTAGGGCGAGAAGCACACTCTTGCTTTCTAGAATCTCTAATACAGCAGGAAATCTGAGTGTGCCCAGAACAAAAGAACGGTGTTTCCTACACATACTGACTATATGTAGTCCAAATCTTCTTCTGAAACTGATACAATGCACTGGTCCTCTAACATCCAATGCTTGTCAGTTAAGATGAGAAACGTGTGAGCTTCGTGAACGATGTAGTTCCTTTGAGCAGAAAAGTGACTGCCCTTACCTGAAACGAAGTCTTGCTTGTAGGGAGACTCAGAGCATGGGATTTAACTCCATTTCTGAAGTGAAACACACAGCATTGTCTCATCCATTGATCACACTCTGCTTTAGAACAAGAATCACGCTCTTGCTTTCTAGAGTCTCTAAGACAGCAGGAAACGTGAGTGTGCTGAGAACAAAGAACGGTGTTTCCTACACATACGGACCATATCTAGTCCAACTCTGTTTCTTAAACTGATACAAAGCACTGGTCCTCTAACATACAATGCTTGTCTGTTAAGATGATTAACATGTGAGCTCAGTGAACGATGTAGTTCGTTTGAGCTGAAAAGTGACTGCCCTTACCTGAAACGAAGTCTTGCTTCTAGGAAGACATAGAGCCTGGGATTTAACTAAATTTCTGAACGGAAACAAACAGCATAGTTCTCATCCATGGATCACACTCTGCTTTAGAGCGAGAATCACACTCTTGATTTCTAGAGTCTCTAAGACTGCAGGAAATCTCAGTGTGCCCAGAAAAAAAGAAAGGTGTTTCCTACACATACTGACTATATGTATTCCAAATCTTCTTCTGAAACTGATACAATGCACTGGTCCTCTAACATCCAATGCTTGTCAGTTAAGATGAGAAACGTGTGAGCTTCGTGAACGATGTAGTTCCTTTGACCAGAAAAGTGACTGCCCTTACCTGAAACGAAGTCTTGCTTGTAGGGAGACTCAGAGCATGGGATTTAACTCCATTTCTGAAGTGAAACACACAGCATTGTCTCATTGATTGATCACACTCTGCTTTAGAACAAGAAGCACGCTCTTGCTTTCTAGAGTCTCTAATACAGCAGGAAATCTGAGTGTGCCCAGAACAAAAGAATGGTGTTTCCTACACATACTGACTATATGTAGTCCAAATCTTCTTCTGAAACTGATACAATGCACTGGTCCTCTAACATCCAATGCTTGTCAGTTAAGATGAGAAACGTGTGAGCTTTGTGAATGATGTAGTTCCTTTGAGCAGAAAAGTGACTGCCCTTACCTGAAACGAAGTCTTGCTTGTAGGGAGACACAGAGCATGGGATTTAACTCCCTTTCTGAAGTGAAACTCACAGCATTGATCATCCATTGATCACACTCTGCTTTAGAACAAGAAGCACGCTCTTGCTTTCTAGAGTCTCTAAGACAGCAGGAAACGTGAGTGTGCTGAGAACAAAAGAACGGTGTTTCCTACACATACGGACCATATCTAGTCCAACTCTGCTTCTTAAACTGATACAAAGCACTGGTCCTCTAACATCCAATGCTTGTCTGTTAAGATGAGAAACGTGTGAGCTCAGTGAAGGATGTAGTTCGTTTGAGCTGAAAAGTGACTGCCCTTACCCGAAACGAAGTCTTGCTTTTAGGAAGTCACAGAGCCTGGGATTTAACTCCATTTCTGAAGGGAAACACACAGCATAGTTCTCATCCATGGATCACACTCTGCTTTAGAGCGAGAAGCACACTCTTGCTTTCTAGAGTCTCTAAGACAGCAGGAAATCTGAGTGTGCCCAGAACAAAACAACTGTGTTTCCGACACATATGGACCATATCTAGTCCAAATCTGCTTCTGAAACTGATACAAAGCAGTGACCTTCTAACATCCAATGCTTGTCAGTTAAGTTCATAAACGTGTGAGCCCAGTGAACGCTGTAGTTCGTTTGAGCTGAAAAGTGACTGCCCTTACCTTAAACGAAGTCTTGCTTGTAGGAAGACTCAGAGCCTGGGATTTAACTCCATTTCTGAAGGGAAACACACAGCAGTGTTCTCATCCATTGATCCCACTCTGCTTTAGAACAAGAAGCATGCTCTTGCTCTCTAGAGTCTCTAAGACAGCAGGAAACGTGAGTGTGCTGAAAACAAAAGAACGGGGTTTCCTACACATATGGACCATATCTAGTCCAACTCTGCTTCTGAAACTGATACAAAGCACTGGTCCTCTAACATCCAATGCTTGTCAGTTTAGATGAGAAACGTGTGAGCTTTGTGAATGATGTAGTTCATTTGAACTGAAAAGTGACTGCCCTTACCTGAAACGAATTCTTGCTTGTAGTAAGACACAGAGCCTGGGATTTAACTCCATTTCTTAAGAGAAACACACAGCACAGTTCTCATCCATGGATCACACTCTCCTTTAGAGCGAGAAGCACGCTCTTGCTTTTAGAGTCTCTAATATAGCAGGTAATCTGAGAGTGCCCAGAACAAAAGAACGGTGTTTCCTACACATACAGACCATATGTAGTCCAAATCTGCTTCTGAAACTGATACAAAGCACTGACTCTCTAACATCCAATGCTTGTCAGTTAAGATGAGAAACGTGTGAGCTTCGTGAACGATGTAGTTCGTTTGAGCAGAAAAGTGACTGCCCTTACCTGATTCGAAGTATTGCTTGTAGGAAGACTCAGAGCCTTGGATTAAACTCCATTTCTTAAGTGAAACACACAGCCGTGTAATCATCCATTGATCACACTCTGCTTTAGAACAAGAAGCATGCTCTTGCTTTCTAGAGTCTCTAAGACAGCAGGAAACGTGTGTGTGCTGAAAACAAAAGAACGGTGTTTCCTACACATATGGACCATATCTAGTCCAACTCTGCTTCGGAAACTGATACAAAGCACTGGTCCTCTAACATCCAATGCTTGTCAGTTAAGATGAGAAACGTGTGAGCTTTGTGAACTATGTAGTTTGTTTGAGCTGAAAGTGACTGCCCTTACCTGAAACGTAGTCTTGCTTGTAGTAAGACACAGAGCCTGGGATTTATCTCCATTTCTGAAGGGAAACACACAGCATAGTTCTCATCCATAGATCACACTCTGCTTTAGAGCGAGAAGCACGCTCTTGCTTTCTAGAGTCTCTAATACAGCAGGAAATCTGAGTGTGCCCAGAACAAAAGAATGGTGTTTCCTACACATACTTACTATATGTAGTCCAAATCTTCTTCTGAAACTGATACAATGCACTGGTCTTCTAACATCCAATTCTTGTCAGTTAAGACGAGAAACGTGTGTGCTTCATGAACGATGTAGTTCCTTTGAGCACAAAAGTGACTGCCCTTACCTGATACGAAGTCTTGCTTGTAGGGAGACTCAGAGCATGGGATTTAACTCCATTTCTGAAGTGAATCACACAGCATTGTCTCATCCATTGATCGCACTCTGCTTTAGAACAAGAAGCACGCTCTTGCTTTCTAGAGTCTCTAAGATAGCAGGAAACGTGAGTGTGCTGAGAACAAAAGAACAGTGTTTCCTACACATACGGACCATATCTAGTCCAACTCTGCTTCTTAAACTGATACAAAGCTCTGGTCCTATAACATCCAATGCTTGTCAATTAAGATGAGAAACGTGTGAGCTTCGTGAACGATGTAGTTCATTTGAGCAGAAAAGTGACTGCCCTTACCTGAAACGATGTCTTGCATGTAGGGAGACCCAGAGCATGGGATTTAACTCCATTTCTGAAGTGAAACACACAGCATAGTTCTCATCCATGGATCACACTCTGCTTTAGAACAAGAAGCACGCTCTTGCTTTCTATAGGCTCTAAGACAGCAGGAAACTGAATTTGCTGAGAACAAAAGAATGGTGTTTCCTACACATACAGACATTATATAGTCCAACTCTGCTTCTGAAACTGATACAAAGCACTGGTCCTCTAACATCCAATGCTTGTCAGTTAAGATGAGAAACGAGTGTGCTTCGTGAACGATGTAGATCATTTGAGCTGAAAAGTGACTGCCCTTACCTGAAACGAAGTCTTGCTTATAGCAAGACTCAGAGACTGGGATTTACCTCCATTTCTGAAGTGAAACACACAGCATAGTTTTCATCCATGGATCACACTCTGCTTTAGAGCAAGAAGCACACTCTTGCTTTCTAGATTCTCTAAGACAGCAGGAAATCTGAGTGTGCCCAGAACAAAAGAACGGTGTTTCCTACACATACGGACCATATCTAGTCCAAATCTGCTTCTGAAACTCATACAAAGCACTGGTCCTCTAACATCCAATGCTTGTCTGTTATGATGATAAACGTGTGAGCTTCGTGAACGATGTAGTTCGTTTGAGCTGAAAAGTGACTGCCCTTACCTGAAATGAAGTCTTGCTTGTAGGAAGACTCAGAGCCTGGGATTTAAATCCATTTCTGAAGGGAACACACAGCAGTGTGCTCATCCATTGATCACACTCTGCTTTAGAACAAGAAGCATGCTCTTGCTTTCTAGAGTCTCTAAGAGAGCAGGAAACAAGAGTTTGCTGAGTACAAAAGAACGTTGTTTCCTACACATACTGACCATGTCTAGTCCAACTCTACTTCTGAAACTGATACAAAGCACTGGTCCTCTAACATCCAATGCTTGTCTGTTAAGATGAGAAACGTGTGACATCTGTGAAAGATGTAGTTCCTTTGAGAAGAAAAGTTACTGCCCTTACCTGAAACGAAATCTTGATTGTAGGAAGACACAGAGCCTGAGATTTAACTCCATTTCTGAAGGGAAACACACAGCATAGTTCTCATCCATGGATCACACTCTGCTTTAGAGCAAGAAGTACCCTCTTGCTTTCTAGAGTCTCTAAGACAGCAGGAAACGTGAGTGTGCTGAGAACAAAAGAAAGGTATTTCCTACACATACGGACCATATCCAGTCCAACTCATCTTCTGAAACTGATACCGAGCACTGGTCCTCTAACATCAAATGCTTGTCAATTAAGATGAGAAACGTGTGAGATTCGTGAACGATGTAGTTCCTTTGAGCAGAAAACTGACTGCCCTTACCTGAAACGAAGTCTTGCTCGTAGGGAGACACAGAGCATGGGATTTAACTCCATTTCTGAAGTGAAACACACAGCATAGTCTCATCCATGGATCACACTCTGCTTTAGAGCGTGAAGCACGCTCTTGCTTTCTAGAGTCTCTAAGATAGCAGGAAACGTGAGTGTGCTAAGAACAAAAGAACGGTGTTTCCTACTCATACGGACCATATCTAGTCCAACTCTGCTTCTGAAACTGATACAAAGAACTGGTCCTCTAAAATCCAATGCTTCTCTGTTAAAATGAGAAACGTGTGAGCCCAGTGAACGATGTAGTTCGTTTGAGCTGAAAAGTGACTGCCCTTACTCTAAACGAAGTCTTGCTTGTAGGAATACACAGAGCCTGGGATTTAACTCCATTTCTGAAGTGAAACACACACCATAGTTCTCATCCATGGATCACACTCTGCATTAGAGCGAGAAGCACGCTCTTGCTTTCTAGAGTCTCCAAGACAGAAGGAAACGTGAGTGTGCTGACAACAAAAGAACGGTGTTTCCTACACATTCGGACTATATGTAGTCCAAATCTTCTTCTGAATCTGATACAATGCACTGGTCCTCTAACATCCAAGACTTGTGAGTTAAGATGAGAAACGTGTGAGCTTTGTGATCGATGTAGTTCCTTTGAGCAGAAAAGTGACTGCCCTTACCTGAAACGAAGTCTTGCTTGTAGGAATACACAGAGCCTGGGATTTAACTCCATTTCTGAAGGGAAACACACAGCATAGTTCTCATCCATGGATCACACTCTGCTTTAGAGCGAGAAGCACACTCTTGCTTTCTAGAGTCTCTAAGACAGCAGGAAACGTGAGTGTGCTGAGAAAAAAAGAAAGGTGTTTCCTAAACATACGGACCATATCTAGTCCAACTCTTCTTCTGAAACTGATACCAAGCACTGGTCCTCTAACATCCAATGCTTGTCAATTAAGATGAGAATCATGTGAGCTTCGTGAACGATGTAGTTCGTTTGAGCAGAAAACTGACTGCCCTTACCTGAAACAAAGTCTTGCTTGTAGGAAGACTCAGAGCCTGGGATTTAACTCCATTTCTGAAGTAAAATATACAGCAGTGTAATCATCCATTGATCACACTCTGCTTTAGAACAAGAAGTACGCTCTTGCTTTCTAGAGGCTCTAAGTCAGCAGGAAACGTGATTTTGCTGAGAACAAAAGAATGGTGTTTCCTACACATACTGACATTATATAGTCCAACTCTGCTTCTGAAACTGATACTAAGCACTGGTTGTCTAACATCCAATGCTTGTCTGTTAAGATGAGAAATGTGTGACCTTCGTGAACTATGTAGTTCGTTTGAGCTGAAAAGTGACTGCCCACACCTGAAACGAAGTCTTGCTTGTAGGAAGATTCAGAGCCTGGGATTTAACTCGATTTCTGAAGGCAAACACACAGCATAGTTCTCATCCATGGATCACACTCTGCTTTAGAGCGAGAAGCACGCTCTTGCTTTCTAGAGTCTCTAAGACAGCAGGAAACGCGAGTGTGCTGAGAACAAAAGAACGGTGTTTCCTACACATACGGACCATATCTAGTCGAACTCTGCTTCTGAAACTGATAAAAAGCACTGGTCCTCTAACATCCAATGCTTGTCTGTTAAGATGAGAAACGTGTGAGCTCCGTGAAAGATGTAGTTCTTTTGAGCTGAGAAGTGACTGCCCCTACCAGAAATGAAGTCTTGCTTGTAGGAAGACATAGAGCCTGGGATTTAACTACTTTTCTGAAGGGAAACACACAGCATAGTTTTCATCCATGGATCACACTCTGCTTTAGAGCGAGAAGCACACTCTTGCTTTCTTGAGTCTCTAAGATAGCAGGAAATCTGAGTGTGCCCAGAACAAAAGAATGGTGTTTCCTACACATATGGACCATATCTAGTCCATATCTACTTCTGAAACTGATACAAAGCACTGACCCTCTAACATCCAATGCTTTTCAGTTAAGATGAGAACCGTGTGAGCTTTGTGAATGATGTAGTTCCTTTGAACTGAAAAGTGACTGCCCTTAGCTGAAATGAAGTCATACTTGTAGTAAGACACAGAGCCTGTGATTTAAGTCCATTTCTGAAGGGAAACACACAGCATAGTTCTCATCCATGGATCACACTCTGCTTTAGAGCGAGAAGCACCCTCTTGCTTTCTAGAGTCTCTAAGACAGCAGGAAACGTGAGTGTGCTGAGAACAAAAGAAAGGTGTTTCCTACACATACGGACCATATCCAGTCCAACTCATCTTCTGAAACTGATACCAAGCACTGGTCCTCTAACATCCAATGCTTGTCTGTTAAGATGAGAAACGTGTGAGCTCCGTGAAAGATGTAGTTCTTTTGAGCTGAGAAGTGACTGCCCCTACCAGAAATGAAGTCTTGCTTGTAGGAAGACATAGAGCCTGGGATTTAACTACTTTTCTGAAGGGAAACACACAGCAGAGTTTTCATCCATGGATCACACTCTGCTTTAGAGCGAGAAGCACACTCTTGCTTTCTAGAGTCTCTAAGATAGCAGGAAATCTGAGTGTGCCCAGAACAAAAGAATGGTGTTTCCTACACATATGGACCATATCTAGTCCATATCTGCTTCTGAAACTGATACAAAGCACTGACCCTCTAACATCCAATGCTTGTCAGTTAAGATGAGAAATGTGTGAGCTTTGTGAATGATGTAGTTCCTTTGAACTGAAAAGTGACTGCCCTTAGCTGAAATGAAGTCATACTTGTAGTAAGACACAGAGCCTGGGATTTAAGTCCATTTCTGAAGGGAAACACACAGCATAGTTCTCATCCATGGATCACACTCTGCTTTAGAGCGAGAAGCACACTCTAGCTTTCTAGAGTCTCTAATACAGCAGGAAATCTGAGTGTTCCCAGAACAAAAGAACTGTGTTTCCTACACTTATGGACATTATATAGTCCAACTCTGCTTCTGAAACTGATACAAAGCACTGGTCCTCTAACATCCAATGCTTGTCAGGTAAGATGAGAAACGAGTGTGCTTCGTGAACGATGTAGATCATTTGAGCTGAAAAGTGACTGCCCTTACCTGAAACGAAGTCTTGCTTATAGCAAGACTCAGAGACTGGGATTTACCTCCATTTCTGAAGTGAAACACACAGCATAGTTTTCATCCATGGATCACACTCTGCTTTAGAGCAAGAAGCACACTCTTGCTTTCTAGATTCTCTAAGACAGCAGGAAATCTGAGTGTGCCCAGAACAAAAGAACGGTGTTTCCTACACATACGGACCATATCTAGTCCAAATCTGCTTCTGAAACTCATACAAAGCACTGGTCCTCTAACATCCAATGCTTGTCAATTAAGATGAGAAACGTGTGAGCTCCGTGAAAGATGTAGTTCTTTTGAGCTGAAAAGTGACTGCCCTTACCTGAAACGAAGTCTTGCTTGTAGGAAGACATAGAGCCTGTGATTTAACTACTTTTCTGAAGGGAAACACACAGCATAGTTTTCATCCATGGATCACACTCTGCTTTTGAGCGAGAAGCACACTCTTGCTTTCTAGATTCTCTAAGATAGCACGAAATCTGAGTGTGCCCAGAACAAAAGAATGGTGTTTCCTACACATACTGACTATATGTAGTTCAAATCTTCTTCTGAAACTGATACAATGCACTGGTCCTCTAACATCCAATGCTTGTCAGTTAAGATGAGAAACGTGTGAGCTTTGTGAACGATGTAGTTCCTTTGAGCAGAAAAGTGACTGCCCTTACCTGAAACGAAGTCTTGCTTGTAGGAATACACAGAGCATGGGATTTAACATCATTTATGAAGTGAAACACACAGCATTGTCTCATCCATAGATCACACTCTGCTTTACAACAAGAAGCACGCTCTTGCTTTCTAGACTCTCTAAGACAGCAGGAAACGTGAGTGTGCTGAGAACAAAAGAATGGTGTTTCCTACACATACAGACATTATATAGTCCAACTCTGCTTCTGAAACTGATACAAAGGACTGGTCCTCTAACATCCAATGCTTGTCAGTTAAGATGAGAAACGTGTGAGCTCAGTGAACGATGTAGTTCGTTTGAGCTGAAAAGTGACTGCCCTTACCCGAAAGGCAGTCTTGCTTGTAAGAAGACACAGAGCCTGGGATTTAACTCCATTTCTGAAGGGAAACATTCAGCAGAGTTCTCATCCATGGATCACACTCTGCTTTTGAGCGAGAAGCACGCTCTTGCTTTCTAGAGTCTCTAAGACAGAAGGAAACGTGAGTTTGCTGAGAACAAAAGAACGGAGTTTCCTACACATACGGACCATATCTAGTCCAACTCTGCTTCTGAAACTGATACAAAGCACTGTTCCTCTAACATCCAATGCTTGTCAGTTAAGATGAGAAACGTGTGAGCTTCGTGAACGATGTAGTTCCTTTGAGCAGAAAAGTGACTGCCCTTACCTGAAACGAATTCTTGCTTTTAGGGAGACACAGAGCATGGGATTTAACTCTATATCTGAAGTGAAACACACAGCATAGTCTCATCCATGGATCACACTCTGCTTTAGAGCGAGAAGCACACTCTTGCTTGCTAGAGTCTCTAAGACAGCAGGAAACGTGAGTGTGCCCAGAACAAAAGATCGGTGTTTCCTACACATACGGACCATATGTAGTCCAAATCTGCTTCTGAAACTGATACAAAGCACTGACCCTCTAACATCCAATGCTTGTCAGTTAAGATGGGAAACGTGTGAGCTTCATGAACGATGTACTTCGTTTGAGCAGAAAAGTGACTGCCCTTACCTGAAACGAAGGCTTGCTTGTAGGAAGACTCAGAGCCTGGGATTTAACTCCATTTCTGAAGTAAAACATACAGCAGTGTAATCATCCATTGATCACACTCTGCTTTAGAACAAGAAGCACGCTGTTGCTTTCTAGAGTCTCTAAGACAGCAGGAAACGTGAGTTTGCTGAGAAAAAAAGAACGGAGTTTCCTACACATACGGACCATATCTAGTCCAACTCTGCTTCTGAAACTGATACAAAGCACTGTTCCTCTAACATCCAATGCTTGTCAGTTAAGATGAGAAACGTGTGAGCTTTGTGAACGATGTAGTTCCTTTGAGCAGAAAAGTGACTGCCCTTACCTGAAACGAAGTCTTGCTTGTAGGGAGACACAGAGCATGGGATTTAACTCCATTTCTGAAGTGAAACACACAGCATAGTCTCATCCATGGATCACACTCTGTTTTAGAGCGAGAAGCACGCTCTTGCTTTCTAGATTCTCTAAGATAGCAGGAAAGGTGATTTTGCTGAGAACAAAAGAATGGTGTTTCCTACACATACAGACATTATATAGTCCAACTCTGCTTCTGAAACTGATACAAAGCACTTGTCCTCTAACATCCAATGCTTGTCAGTTAAGATGAGAATCGTGTGAGTTTCATGAACGATGTAGTTCGTTTGAGCAGAAAAGTGACTGCCCATACCTGAAACGAAGTCTTGCTTGTAGGAAGACTCAGAGCCTGGGATTTAACTCCATTTCTGAAGTGAAACACACAGCATAGTTCTCATCCATGGATCACACTCTGCTTTGGAGCAAGAAGCACACTCTTGCTTTCTAGAGTCTCTAAGACAGCAGGAAATCTGAGTGTGCCCAGAACAAAAGAACGGAGTTTCCTACACATACGGACCATATCTAGTCCAACTCTGCTTCTGAAACTGATACAAAGCACTGTTCCTCTAACATCCAATGCTTGTCAGTTAAGATGAGAAACGTGTGAGCTTCGTGAACGATGTAGTTCCTTTGAGCAGAAAAGTGACTGCCCTTACCTGAAACGAATTCTTGCTTTTAGGGAGACACAGAGCATGGGATTTAACTCCTTTTCTGAAGTGAAACACACAGCATAGTCTCATCCATGGATCACACTCTGCTTTAGAGCGAGAAGCACACTCTTGCTTGCTAGAGTCTCTAAGACAGCAGGAAACGTGAGTGTGCCCAGAACAAAAGATCGGTGTTTCCTACACATACGGACCATATGTAGTCCAAATCTGCTTCTGAAACTGATACAAAGCACTGACCCTCTAACATCCAATGCTTGTCAGTTAAGATGGGAAACGTGTGAGCTTCATGAACGATGTACTTCGTTTGAGCAGAAAAGTGACTGCCCTTACCTGAAACGAAGGCTTGCTTGTAGGAAGACTCAGAGCCTGGGATTTAACTCCATTTCTGAAGTAAAACATACAGCAGTGTAATCATCCATTGATCACACTCTGCTTTAGAACAAGAAGCACGCTGTTGCTTTCTAGAGTCTCTAAGACAGCAGGAAACGTGAGTTTGCTGAGAAAAAAAGAACGGAGTTTCCTACACATACGGACCATATCTAGTCCAACTCTGCTTCTGAAACTGATACAAAGCACTGTTCCTCTAACATCCAATGCTTGTCAGTTAAGATGAGAAACGTGTGAGCTTTGTGAACGATGTAGTTCCTTTGAGCAGAAAAGTGACTGCCCTTACCTGAAACGAAGTCTTGCTTGTAGGGAGACACAGAGCATGGGATTTAACTCCATTTCTGAAGTGAAACACACAGCATAGTCTCATCCATGGATCACACTCTGTTTTAGAGCGAGAAGCACGCTCTTGCTTTCTAGATTCTCTAAGATAGCAGGAAAGGTGATTTTGCTGAGAACAAAAGAATGGTGTTTCCTACACATACAGACATTATATAGTCCAACTCTGCTTCTGAAACTGATACAAAGCACTTGTCCTCTAACATCCAATGCTTGTCAGTTAAGATGAGAATCGTGTGAGTTTCATGAACGATGTAGTTCGTTTGAGCAGAAAAGTGACTGCCCATACCTGAAACGAAGTCTTGCTTGTAGGAAGACTCAGAGCCTGGGATTTAACTCCATTTCTGAAGTGAAACACACAGCATAGTTCTCATCCATGGATCACACTCTGCTTTGGAGCAAGAAGCACACTCTTGCTTTCTAGAGTCTCTAAGACAGCAGGAAATCTGAGTGTGCCCAGAACAAAAGAACGGAGATTCCTACACATACGGACCATATCTAGTCCAAATCTGCTTCTTAAACTAATACAAAGCACTGGTCCTCTAACATCCAATGCTTGTCTCTTAAGATGAGAAACGTGTGAGCTTTGTGAACGATGTAGTTCCTTTGAATTGAAAAGTGACTGCCCTTACCTGAAACGAAGTCTTGCCTGTAGGAAGACACAGAGCAAGGGATTTAACTCCATTTGTGAAGGGAAAAACACAGCATAGTTCTCATCCATGGATCACACTCTGCTTTAGAGCGAGAAGCACGCTCTTGCTTTCTAAATATCTAAGACAGGAGGAAACGTGAGTGTGCTGAGAACAAAAGAACGGTGTTTCCTACACATACGGACCATATCTAGTCCAACTCTGCTTCTGAAACTGATACAAAGCACTGGTCCTCTAACATCCAATGCTTGTCAGTTAAGATGAGAAACGTGTGAGCTTTGTGAATGATGTAGTTCCTTTGAACTGAAAAGTGACTGCCCTTACCTTAAACGAATTCTTGCTTGTAGTAAGACACAGAGCCTGGGATTTAACTCCATTTCTTAAGAGAAACACACAGCATAGTTCTCATCCATGGATCACACTCTGCTTTAGAGCGAGAAGCACGCTCTTGCTTTCTAGATTCTCTAAGACAGCAGGAAACGTGAGTGTGCTGAGAACAAAAGAACGGTGTTTCCTACACATACGGAACATATCTCTTCCAACTCTGGTTCTTAAAATGATACAAAGCACTGGTCCTCTAACATCCAATGCTTGTCTGTTAAGATGACAAATGTGTGAGCTCAGTGAACGTTGTAGTTCGTTTGAGCTGAAAAGTGACTGCCCTTACCTGAAACGAAGTATTGCTTGTAGGAAGACACAGAGCCTGGGATTTAACTCCATTTCTGAAGGCAAAAAAAAACACAGCATAGTTCTCATCCATGGATCACACTCTACTTCAGAGTGAGAAACACGCTCTTGCTTTCTAAAGTCTCTAAGACAGGAGGAAACGTGAGTGTGCTGAGAAAAAAAGAACGGTGTTTCCTACACATACGGACCATATCTAGTCCAACTCTGCTTCTGAAACTGATAAAAAGCACTGGTCCTCTAACATCCAATGCTTGTCAGTTAAGATGAGAAACGTGTGAGCTTCGTGAACGATGTAGTTCGTTTGAGCAGAATAGTGACTGCCCTTTCCTGAAACGAAGTATTGCTTGTAGGGAGACACAGAGCATGGGATTTAACTCCATTTCTGAAGTGAAACACATTGCATAGTCTCATCCATGGATCACACTCTGTTTTAGAGCGAGAAGCACGCTCTTGCTTTCTAGATTCTCTAAGATAGCAGGAAAGGTGATTTTGCTGAGAACAAAAGAATGGTGTTTCCTACACATACAGACATTATATAGTCCAACTCTGCTTCTGAAACTGATACAAAGCACTTGTCCTCTAACATCCAATGCTTGTCAGTTAAGATGAGAATCGTGTGAGTTTCATGAACGATGTAGTTCGTTTGAGCAGAAAAGTGACTGCCCATACCTGAAACGAAGTCTTGCTTGTAGGAAGACTCAGAGCCTGGGATTTAACTCCATTTCTGAAGTGAAACACACAGCATAGTTCTCATCCATGGATCACACTCTGCTTTGGAGCAAGAAACACACACTTGCTTTCGAGAGTCTCTAAGACAGCAGGAAATCTGAGTGTGACCAGAACAAAAGAACGGTGATTCCTACACATACGGACCATATCTAGTCCAAATCTGCTTCTTAAACTAATACAAAGCACTGGTCCTCTAACATCCAATGCTTGTCTCTTAAGATGAGAAACGTGTGAGCTTTGTGAACGATGTAGTTCCTTTGAATTGAAAAGTGACTGCCCTTACCTTAAACGAAGTCTTGCCTGTAGGAAGACACAGAGCAAGGGATTTAACTCCATTTCTGAAGGGAAAAACACAGCATAGTTCTCATCCATGGATCACACTCTGCTTTAGAGCGAGAAGCACGCTCTTGCTTTCTAAATATCTAAGACAGGAGGAAACGTGAGTGTGCTGAGAACAAAAGAACGGTGTTTCCTACACATACGGACCATATCTAGTCCAACTCTGCTTCTGAAACTGATACAAAGCACTGGTCCTCTAACATCCAATGCTTGTCAGTTAAGATGAGAAACGTGTGAGCTTTGTGAATGATGTAGTTCCTTTGAACTGAAAAGTGACTGCCCTTACCTGAAACGAAGTCTTGCTTGTAGGAAGACACAGAGCCTGGGATTTAACTCCATTTCTGAAGGCAAAAAAAAACACAGCATAGTTCTCATCCATGGATCACACTCTGCTTTAGAGCGAGAAGCACGCTCTTGCTTTCTAGATTCTCTAAGACAGCAGGAAACGTGAGTGTGCTGAGAACAAAAGAACGGTGTTTCCTACACATACGGAACATATCTCTTCCAACTCTGGTTCTTAAACTGATACAAAGCACTGGTCCTCTAACATCCAATGCTTGTCTGTTAAGATGACAAATGTGTGAGCTCAGTGAACGTTGTAGTTCGTTTGAGCTGAAAAGTGACTGCCCTTACCTGAAACGAAGTCTTGCTTGTAGGAAGACACAGAGCCTGGGATTTAACTCCATTTCTGAAGGCAAAAAAAAACACAGCATAGTTCTCATCCATGGATCACACTCTACTTCAGAGTGAGAAACACGCTCTTGCTTTCTAAAGTCTCTAAGACAGGAGGAAACGTGAGTGTGCTGAGAAAAAAAGAACGGTGTTACCTACACATACGGAACATATCTAGTCCAACTCTGCTTCTGAAACTGATAAAAAGCACTGGTCCTCTAACATCCAATGCTTGTCAGTTAAGATGAGAAACGTGTGAGCTTCGTGAACGATGTAGTTCGTTTGAGCAGAAAAGTGACTGCCCTTTCCTGAAACGAAGTCTTGCTTGTAGTAAGACACAGAGCCTGGGATTTAACTCCATTTCTTAAGAGAAACACACAGCATAGTTCTCATCCATGAATCACACTCTGCTTTAGAGCGAGAAGCACGCTCTTGCTTTTAGAGTCTCTAATATAGCAGGTAATATGAGTGTGCCCATAACAAAAGAACGGTGTTTCCTACACATACAGACCATATGTAGTCCAAATCTGCTTCTGACACTGATACAAAGCACTGACTCTCTAACAACCATAGCTTGTCAGTTAAGATGAGAAATGTGTGAGCTTCGTGAACGATGTTTTTCGTTTGAGCAGAAAGGTGACTGCCCTTACCTGAATCGAAATCTTGCTTGTAGGAAGACTCTGAGCCTGGGATTTAACTCCATTTCTGAAGTGAAACACACAGCAGTGTAATCATCCATTGATCACACTCTGCTTTAGAACAAGAAGCACGCTCTTGCTTTCTAGAGTCTCTAAGACAGCAGGAAACGTGTGTGTGCTGAAAACAAAAGAACGGTGTTTACTACACATCCGGACATTATCTAGTCCAACTCTGCTTCTGTAACTGATACAAAGCACTAGTCCTCTAACATCCAATGCTTGTCAGTTAAGATGAGAAACGTGTGAGCTTCGTGAACGATGTAGTTCGTTTGAGCTGAAAAGTGACTGCCCACACCTGAAACGAAGTCTTGCTTGTAGGAAGACTCAGAGCCTGGAACTTAACTCCATTTCTGAATTGAAACACACAGCCGTGTTCTCATCCATTGATCACACTCTGCTTTAGAGCGAGAAGCACATTCTTGCTTTATAAAGTCTCTAAGAGAGGACGAAACGTGAGTGTGCTGAGAACAAAAGAACGGTGTTTCCTACACATACGGACCATATCTAGACCAACTGTGCTTCTGAAACTGATACAAAGCACTGGTCCTCTAACATCCAATGTTTGTCAGTTAAGATGAGAAACGTGTGAGCTTTGTGAATGATGTAGTTCCTTTGAACTGAAAAGTTACTGCCCTTACCTGAAACGAATTCTTGCTTGTCGTAAGACACAGAGCCTGGGATTTAACTCCATTTCTGAAGGGAAACCCACAACATAGTTCTCGTCCATGGATCACACTCTGCTTTAGAGCGAGAAGCACACTCTTGCTTTTACAGTCTCTAATATAGCAGGTAATCTGAGTGTGCCCAGAACAAAGAACGGTGTTTCCTACATATACAGACCATATGTAGTCCAAATCTGCTTCTGAAACTGATACAAAGCACTGACCCTCTAACATCCAATGCTTGTCAGTTAAGATGAGAAACGTGTGAGCTTCGTGAAAGATGTAGTTCGTTTGAGCAGAAAAGTGACTGCCCTTACCTGAATTGAAGTCTTGCTTGTAGGAAGACTCGGAGCCTGGGATTTAATTCCATTTCTGAAGTGAAACACAACGCAGTGTAATCATGCATTGATCACACTCTGCTTTATAACAAGAAGCACGCTCTTGCTTTCTAGAGTCTCTAAGAGAGCAGGAAACATGTGTGTGCTGAGGACAAAAGAACGGTGTTTCCTACACCTATGGACCATATCTAGTTTAACTCTGCTTCTGAAACTGATACAAAGCACTGGTCCTCTAAAATCGAATGCTTGTCTGTTGAGATGAGAAACGTGTGAGCTCCGTGAACGATGTAGTTCGTTTGAGCTGAAAAGTGACTGCCCTTAACTGAAATGAAGTATTGCTTGTAGGAAGACATAGAGCCTGGGATTTAACTCCATTTCTGTAGGGAAACACACAGCATAGTTCTCATCCATGGATGACACTCTCCTTTAGAGCGAGAAAAACGCTCTTTCCTTCTAGAGTCTCTAAGACATCAGGAAACGTGAGTGTGCTGAGAACAAAAGAACGGTGTTTCCTACACATAGGGACCATATCTAGTCCAACTCAGCTTCTTAAACTGATACAAAGCACTGGTCCTCTAACATCCAATGCTTGTCTCTTAAGATGAGAAACGTGTGAGCTTTGTGAACGATGTAGTTCCTTTGAATTGAAAAGAGACTGCCCTTACCTGAAACGAAGTCTTGCCTCTAGGAAGACACAGAGCAAGGGATTTAACCCCATTTCTGAAGGGAAAAACACAGCATAGTTCTCATCCATGGATCACACTCTGCTTTAGAGCGAGAAGCACGCTCTTGCTTTCTAAAGTCTCTAAGACAGGAGGAAACGTGAGTGTGATGAGAACAAAAGAACGGTGTTTCCTACACATACGGACCATATCTAGTCCAACTCTGCTTCTGAAACTGATACAAAGCACTGTTCCTCTAACATCCAATGCTTGTCAGTTAAGACAAGAAACGTGTGAGCTTTGTGAATGACGTAGTTCCTTTGAACTGAAAAGTGACTGCCCTTACCTGAAACGAAGTCTTGCTTGTAGTAAGACAGAGAGCCTGGGATTTAACTCCATTTCTTAAGAGAAACACACAGCATAGTTCTCATCTATGGATCACACTCTGCTTTCGAGCGAGAAGCACACTCTTGCTTTTAGAGTCTCTAATATAGCAGGTAATATGAGTGTGCCCAGAACAAAAGAACGGTGTTTCCTACACATACAGACCATATGTAGTCCAAATCTGCTTCTGACACTGATACAAAGCACTGACTCTCTAACATCCAATGCTTGCCAGTTAAGATGAGAAACATATGTGCTTCGTGAACAATGTAGTTCGTTTGAGCTGAAAAGTGACTGCACACACCTGAAAGGAAGTCTTGCCTGTAGGAAGAATCAGAGCCTGGGATTTAACTCCATTTCTGAAGGCAAACACACAGCACAGTTCTCATCCATGGATCACACTCGGCTCTAGAGCAAGAAGTACGCTCTTGCTTTCTAGATTCTCTAAGACAGCAGGAAACGTGAGTGCGCTGAGAACAAAAGAACGGTGTTTCCTACACATACGGACCATATCTATTCCAACTCTGGTTCTTAAACTGATACAAAGCACTGGTCCTCTAACATCCAATGCTTGTCTGTTATGATGAGAAACATGTGAGCTTCGTGAACGATGTAGTTCGTTTGAGCAGAAAAGTGACTGCCCTTACCTGAATAGAAATCTTGCTTGTAGGAAGACTCAGAGCCTGGGATTTAACTCCATTTCTGAAGTGAAACACACAGCAGTGTAATCATCCATTGATCACACTCTGCTTTAGAATAAGAAGCACGCTCCTGCTTTCTAGAGTCTCTAAGACAGCAGGAAACGTGTGTGAGCTGAAAACAAAAGAACGGTGTTTACTACACATCCGGACAATATCTAGTCCAACTCTGCTTCTGAAACTGATACAAAGCCCTAGTCCTCTAACATAAAATGCTTGTCATTTAAGATGAGAAACGTGTGAGCTTCGTGAACAATGTAGTTCCTTTGAGCTGAAAAGTGACTGCCCACACCTGAAACGAAGTCTTGCCTGTAGGAAGACACAGAGCCTGGGATTTAACTCCATTTCTGAAGGCAAACACACAGCATAGTTCTCATCCATGGATCACACTCTGCTTTAGAGCGAGAAGCACGCTCTTGCTTTCTAGATTCTCTAAGACAGCAGGAAACGTGAGTGTGCTGAGAACAAAAGAACGGTGTTTCCTACACATACGGACCATATCTAGTCCAAATCTGCCTCTGAAACTGATACAAAGCACTGGACCTATAACATCCAATGCTTGTCTGTTAAGATGAGAAATGTGTGAGCTCAGTGAACGTTGTAGTTCATTTGAGCTGAAAAGTGACTGCCCATACCTGAAACGAAGTCTTGCTTGTAGGAAGACACAGAGCCTGGGATTTAACTCCATTTCTGAAGGCAAATACACAGCATAGTTCTCATCCATGGATCACACTCTGCTTTAGAGCGAGAAGCATGCTCTTGCTTTCTAGAGTCTCTAAGACAGCAGGAAACGTGAGTGTGCTGAGAACAAAAGAACGGTGTTTCCTACACATACGGACCATATCTAGTCCAACTCTGCTTCTGAAACTGATACAAAGCACTGGTCCTCTAAAATCGAATGCTTGTCTGTTGAGATGAGAAACGTGTGAGCTCCGTGAACGATGTAGTTCATTTGAGCTGAAAATTGACAGCCCTTACCGGAAACGAAGTCTTGCTTGTAGGAAGACATAGAGCCTGGGATTGAACTCCATTTCTAAAGTGAAACACACAGCAGTGTTCTCATCCATTGATCACACTATGCTTTAGAACAATAAGCACGATCTTGCTTTCTAGAGTCTCTGAGACAGCAGGAAACGTGAGTGTGTCGAGAAAAAAGAACGGTGTTTCCTACACATACGGACATTATATAGTCCAACTCTGCTTCTGAAACTGATACAAAGCACTGGTCCCCTAAAATCCAATGCTTGTCTGTTAAGATGAGAAACGTGTGAGCTTCTTGAACGATTTAGTTCCTTTGGCAGAAAAGTGACTGCCCTTACCTGAAACGAAGTCTTGCCTGTAGGAAGACACAGAGCAAGGGATTTAACTCCATTTCTGAAGGGAAAAACACAGCATAGTTCTCATCCATGGATCACACTCTGCTTTAGAGTGAGAAGCACGCTCTTCTTTCTAAAGTCTCTAAGAGAGGAGGAAACGTGAGTGTGCTGAGAACAAAAGAACGGTGTTTCCTACACATACGGACCATATCTAGTCCAACTCTGCTTCTGAAACTGATACAAAGCACTGGTCCTCCAACATCCAATGCTTGTCAGTTAAGATTAGAAACGTGTGAGCTTTGTGAATGATGTAGTTCCTTTGACCTGAAAAGTGACTGCCCTTAATGAAACGAAGTCTTGCTTGTAGGAAGACTCAGAGCCTGGGATTTAACTCCATTTCTGAAGGGAAACACACAGCAGTGTTCTCATCCATTGATCACACTCTGCTTTAGAACAAGAAGCATGCTCTTGCTTTCTAGAGTCTCTAAGACAGCAGGAAACATGAGTGTGCTGAGAACAAATGAACGGTGTTTCCTACTCATACGGACCATATCTAGTACAACTCTGCTTCTGAAACTGAAACAAAGCACTGGTACTCTAACATCCAATGCTTGTCTGTTAAGATGAGAAACATGTGAGCTCAGTGAACGATGTAGTTCGTTTGAGCTGAAAAGTGACTGCCCTTACCCGAAAGGCAGTCTTGCTTGTAAGAAGACACAGAGCCTGGGATTTAACTCCATTTCTGAAGGGAAACATTCAGCAGAGTTCTCATCCATGGATCACACTCTGCTTTTGAGCGAGAAGCACGCTCTTGCTTTCTAGAGTCTCTAAGACAGAAGGAAACGTGAGTTTGCTGAGAACAAAAGAACAGAGTTTCCTACACATACGGACCATATCTAGTCCAACTCTGCTTCTGAAACTGATACAAAGCACTGTTCCTCTAACATCCAATGCTTGTCAGTTAAGATGAGAAACGTGTGAGCTTCGTGAACGATGTAGTTCCTTTGAGCAGAAAAGTGACTGCCCTTACCTGAAACGAATTCTTGCTTTTAGGGAGACACAGAGCATGGGATTTAACTCTATATCTGAAGTGAAACACACAGCATAGTCTCATCCATGGATCACACTCTGCTTTAGAGCGAGAAGCACACTCTTGCTTGCTAGAGTCTCTAAGACAGCAGGAAACGTGAGTGTGCCCAGAACAAAAGATCGGTGTTTCCTACACATACGGACCATATGTAGTCCAAATCTGCTTCTGAAACTGATACAAAGCACTGACCCTCTAACATCCAATGCTTGTCAGTTAAGATGGGAAACGTGTGAGCTTCATGAACGATGTACTTCGTTTGAGCAGAAAAGTGACTGCCCATACCTGAAACGAAGTCTTGCTTGTAGGAAGACTCAGAGCCTGGGATTTAACTCCATTTCTGAAGTGAAACACACAGCATAGTTCTCATCCATGGATCACACTCTGCTTTGGAGCAAGAAGCACACTCTTGCTTTCTAGAGTCTCTAAGACAGCAGGAAATCTGAGTGTGCCCAGAACAAAAGAACGGTGATTCCTACACATACGGACCATATCTAGTCCAAATCTGCTTCTTAAACTAATACAAAGCACTGGTCCTCTAACATCCAATGCTTGTCTCTTAAGATGAGAAACGTGTGAGCTTTGTGAACGATGTAGTTCCTTTGAATTGAAAAGTGACTGCCCTTACCTGAAACGAAGTCTTGCCTGTAGGAAGACACAGAGCAAGGGATTTAACTCCATTTGTGAAGGGAAAAACACAGCATAGTTCTCATCCATGGATCACACTCTGCTTTAGAGCGAGAAGCACGCTCTTGCTTTCTAAATATCTAAGACAGGAGGAAACGTGAGTGTGCTGAGAACAAAAGAACGGTGTTTCCTACACATACTGACCATATCTAGTCCAACTCTGCTTCTGAAACTGATACAAAGCACTGGTCCTCTAACATCCAATGCTTGTCAGTTAAGATGAGAAACGTGTGAGCTTTGTGAATGATGTAGTTCCTTTGAACTGAAAAGTGACTGCCCTTACCTTAAACGAATTCTTGCTTGTAGTAAGACACAGAGCCTGGATTTAACTCCATTTCTTAAGAGAAACACACAGCATAGTTCTCATCCATGGATCACACTCTGCTTTAGAGCGAGAAGCACGCTCTTGCTTTCTAGATTCTCTAAGACAGCAGGAAACGTGAGTGTGCTGAGAACAAAAGAACGGTGTTTCCTACACATACGGAACATATCTCTTCCAACTCTGGTTCTTAAAATGATACAAAGCACTGGTCCTCTAACATCCAATGCTTGTCTGTTAAGATGACAAATGTGTGAGCTCAGTGAACGTTGTAGTTCGTTTGAGCTGAAAAGTGACTGCCCTTACCTGAAACGAAGTATTGCTTGTAGGAAGACACAGAGCCTGGGATTTAACTCCATTTCTGAAGGCAAAAAAAAACACAGCATAGTTCTCATCCATGGATCACACTCTACTTCAGAGTGAGAAACACGCTCTTGCTTTCTAAAGTCTCTAAGACAGGAGGAAACGTGAGTGTGCTGAGAAAAAAAGAACGGTGTTTCCTACACATACGGACCATATCTAGTCCAACTCTGCTTCTGAAACTGATAAAAAGCACTGGTCCTCTAACATCCAATGCTTGTCAGTTAAGATGAGAAACGTGTGAGCTTCGTGAACGATGTAGTTCGTTTGAGCAGAATAGTGACTGCCCTTTCCTGAAACGAAGTATTGCTTGTAGGGAGACACAGAGCATGGGATTTAACTCCATTTCTGAAGTGAAACACACAGCATAGTCTCATCCATGGATCACACTCTGTTTTAGAGCGAGAAGCACGCTCTTGCTTTCTAGATTCTCTAAGATAGCAGGAAAGGTGATTTTGCTGAGAACAAAAGAATGGTGTTTCCTACACATACAGACATTATATAGTCCAACTCTGCTTCTGAAACTGATACAAAGCACTTGTCCTATAACATCCAATGCTTGTCAGTTAAGATGAGAATCGTGTGAGTTTCATGAACGATGTAGTTCGTTTGAGCAGAAAAGTGACTGCCCATACCTGAAACGAAGTCTTGCTTGTAGGAAGACTCAGAGCCTGGGATTTAACTCCATTTCTGAAGTGAAACACACAGCATAGTTCTCATCCATGGATCACACTCTGCTTTGGAGCAAGAAACACACACTTGCTTTCGAGAGTCTCTAAGACAGCAGGAAATCTGAGTGTGACCAGAACAAAAGAACGGTGATTCCTACACATACGGACCATATCTAGTCCAAATCTGCTTCTTAAACTAATACAAAGCACTGGTCCTCTAACATCCAATGCTTGTCTCTTAAGATGAGAAACGTGTGAGCTTTGTGAACGATGTAGTTCCTTTGAATTGAAAAGTGACTGCCCTTACCTTAAACGAAGTCTTGCCTGTAGGAAGACACAGAGCAAGGGATTTAACTCCATTTCTGAAGGGAAAAACACAGCATAGTTCTCATCCATGGATCACACTCTGCTTTAGAGCGAGAAGCACGCTCTTGCTTTCTAAATATCTAAGACAGGAGGAAACGTGAGTGTGCTGAGAACAAAAGAACGGTGTTTCCTACACATACGGACCATATCTAGTCCAACTCTGCTTCTGAAACTGATACAAAGCACTGGTCCTCTAACATCCAATGCTTGTCAGTTAAGATGAGAAACGTGTGAGCTTTGTGAATGATGTAGTTCCTTTGAACTGAAAAGTGACTGCCCTTACCTGAAACGAAGTCTTGCTTGTAGGAAGACACAGAGCCTGGGATTTAACTCCATTTCTGAAGGCAAAAAAAAACACAGCATAGTTCTCATCCATGGATCACACTCTGCTTTAGAGCGAGAAGCACGCTCTTGCTTTCTAGATTCTCTAAGACAGCAGGAAACGTGAGTGTGCTGAGAACAAAAGAACGGTGTTTCCTACACATAAGGACCATATCTCTTCCAACTCTGGTTCTTAAACTGATACAAAGCACTGGTCCTCTAACATCCAATGCTTGTCTGTTAAGATGACAAATGTGTGAGCTCAGTGAACGTTGTAGTTCGTTTGAGCTGAAAAGTGACTGCCCTTACCTGAAACGAAGTCTTGCTTGTAGGAAGACACAGAGCCTGGGATTTAACTCCATTTCTGAAGGCAAAAAAAAACACAGCATAGTTCTCATCCATGGATCACACTCTACTTCAGAGTGAGAAACACGCTCTTGCTTTCTAAAGTCTCTAAGACAGGAGGAAACGTGAGTGTGCTGAGAAAAAAAGAACGGTGTTACCTACACATACGGAACATATCTAGTCCAACTCTGCTCCTGAAACTGATAAAAAGCACTGGTCCTCTAACATCCAATGCTTGTCAGTTAAGATGAGAAACGTGTGAGCTTCGTGAACGATGTAGTTCGTTTGAGCAGAAAAGTGACTGCCCTTTCCTGAAACGAAGTCTTGCTTGTAGTAAGACACAGAGCCTGGGATTTAACTCCATTTCTTAAGAGAAACACACAGCATAGTTCTCATCCATGAATCACACTCTGCTTTAGAGCGAGAAGCACGCTCTTGCTTTTAGAGTCTCTAATATAGCAGGTAATATGAGTGTGCCCATAACAAAAGAACGGTGTTTCCTACACATACAGACCATATGTAGTCCAAATCTGCTTCTGACACTGATACAAAGCACTGACTCTCTAACAACCATAGCTTGTCAGTTAAGATGAGAAATGTGTGAGCTTCGTGAACGATGTTTTTCGTTTGAGCAGAAAGGTGACTGCCCTTACCTGAATCGAAATCTTGCTTGTAGGAAGACTCTGAGCCTGGGATTTAACTCCATTTCTGAAGTGAAACACACAGCAGTGTAATCATCCATTGATCACACTCTGCTTTAGAACAAGAAGCACGCTCTTGCTTTCTAGAGTCTCTAAGACAGCAGGAAACGTGTGTGTGCTGAAAACAAAAGAACGGTGTTTACTACACATCCGGACATTATCTAGTCCAACTCTGCTTCTGTAACTGATACAAAGCACTAGTCCTCTAACATCCAATGCTTGTCAGTTAAGATGAGAAACGTGTGAGCTTCGTGAACGATGTAGTTCGTTTGAGCTGAAAAGTGACTGCCCACACCTGAAACGAAGTCTTGCTTGTAGGAAGACTCAGAGCCTGGAACTTAACTCCATTTCTGAATTGAAACACACAGCCGTGTTCTCATCCATTGATCACACTCTGCTTTAGAGCGAGAAGCACATTCTTGCTTTATAAAGTCTCTAAGAGAGGACGAAACGTGAGTGTGCTGAGAACAAAAGAACGGTGTTTCCTACACATACGGACCATATCTAGACCAACTGTGCTTCTGAAACTGATACAAAGCACTGGTCCTCTAACATCCAATGTTTGTCAGTTAAGATGAGAAACGTGTGAGCTTTGTGAATGATGTAGTTCCTTTGAACTGAAAAGTTACTGCCCTTACCTGAAACGAATTCTTGCTTGTCGTAAGACACAGAGCCTGGGATTTAACTCCATTTCTGAAGGGAAACCCACAACATAGTTCTCATCCATGGATCACACTCTGCTTTAGAGCGAGAAGCACACTCTTGCTTTTACAGTCTCTAATATAGCAGGTAATCTGAGTGTGCCCAGAACAAAGAACGGTGTTTCCTACATATACAGACCATATGTAGTCCAAATCTGCTTCTGAAACTGATACAAAGCACTGACCCTCTAACATCCAATGCTTGTCAGTTAAGATGAGAAACGTGTGAGCTTCGTGAAAGATGTAGTTCGTTTGAGCAGAAAAGTGACTGCCCTTACCTGAATTGAAGTCTTGCTTGTAGGAAGACTCGGAGCCTGGGATTTAATTCCATTTCTGAAGTGAAACACAACGCAGTGTAATCATGCATTGATCACACTCTGCTTTATAACAAGAAGCACGCTCTTGCTTTCTAGAGTCTCTAAGAGAGCAGGAAACATGTGTGTGCTGAGGACAAAAGAACGGTGTTTCCTACACCTATGGACCATATCTAGTTCAACTCTGCTTCTGAAACTGATACAAAGCACTGGTCCTCTAAAATCGAATGCTTGTCTGTTGAGATGAGAAACGTGTGAGCTCCGTGAACGATGTAGTTCGTTTGAGCTGAAAAGTGACTGCCCTTAACTGAAATGAAGTATTGCTTGTAGGAGGACATAGAGCCTGGGATTTAACTCCATTTCTGTAGGGAAACACACAGCATAGTTCTCATCCATGGATGACACTCTCCTTTAGAGCGAGAAAAACGCTCTTTCCTTCTAGAGTCTCTAAGACATCAGGAAACGTGAGTGTGCTGAGAACAAAAGAACGGTGTTTCCTACACATAGGGACCATATCTAGTCCAACTCAGCTTCTTAAACTGATACAAAGCACTGGTCCTCTAACATCCAATGCTTGTCTCTTAAGATGAGAAACGTGTGAGCTTTGTGAACGATGTAGTTCCTTTGAATTGAAAAGAGACTGCCCTTACCTGAAACGAAGTCTTGCCTCTAGGAAGACACAGAGCAAGGGATTTAACCCCATTTCTGAAGGGAAAAACACAGCATAGTTCTCATCCATGGATCACACTCTGCTTTAGAGCGAGAAGCACGCTCTTGCTTTCTAAAGTCTCTAAGACAGGAGGAAACGTGAGTGTGATGAGAACAAAAGAACGGTGTTTCCTACACATACGGACCATATCTAGTCCAACTCTGCTTCTGAAACTGATACAAAGCACTGTTCCTCTAACATCCAATGCTTGTCAGTTAAGACAAGAAACGTGTGAGCTTTGTGAATGACGTAGTTCCTTTGAACTGAAAAGTGACTGCCCTTACCTGAAACGAAGTCTTGCTTGTAGTAAGACAGAGAGCCTGGGATTTAACTCCATTTCTTAAGAGAAACACACAGCATAGTTCTCATCTATGGATCACACTCTGCTTTCGAGCGAGAAGCACACTCTTGCTTTTAGAGTCTCTAATATAGCAGGTAATATGAGTGTGCCCAGAACAAAAGAACGGTGTTTCCTACACATACAGACCATATGTAGTCCAAATCTGCTTCTGACACTGATACAAAGCACTGACTCTCTAACATCCAATGCTTGCCAGTTAAGATGAGAAACATATGTGCTTCGTGAACAATGTAGTTCGTTTGAGCTGAAAAGTGACTGCACACACCTGAAAGGAAGTCTTGCCTGTAGGAAGAATCAGAGCCTGGGATTTAACTCCATTTCTGAAGGCAAACACACAGCACAGTTCTCATCCATGGATCACACTCGGCTCTAGAGCAAGAAGTACGCTCTTGCTTTCTAGATTCTCTAAGACAGCAGGAAACGTGAGTGCGCTGAGAACAAAAGAACGGTGTTTCCTACACATACGGACCATATCTATTCCAACTCTGGTTCCTAAACTGATACAAAGCACTGGTCCTCTAACATCCAATGCTTGTCTGTTATGATGAGAAACATGTGAGCTTCGTGAACGATGTAGTTCGTTTGAGCAGAAAAGTGACTGCCCTTACCTGAATAGAAATCTTGCTTGTAGGAAGACTCAGAGCCTGGGATTTAACTCCATTTCTGAAGTGAAACACACAGCAGTGTAATCATCCATTGATCACACTCTGCTTTAGAATAAGAAGCACGCTCCTGCTTTCTAGAGTCTCTAAGACAGCAGGAAACGTGTGTGAGCTGAAAACAAAAGAACGGTGTTTACTACACATCCGGACAATATCTAGTCCAACTCTGCTTCTGAAACTGATACAAAGCCCTAGTCCTCTAACATAAAATGCTTGTCATTTAAGATGAGAAACGTGTGAGCTTCGTGAACAATGTAGTTCCTTTGAGCTGAAAAGTGACTGCCCACACCTGAAACGAAGTCTTGCCTGTAGGAAGACACAGAGCCTGGGATTTAACTCCATTTCTGAAGGCAAACACACAGCATAGTTCTCATCCATGGATCACACTCTGCTTTAGAGCGAGAAGCACGCTCTTGCTTTCTAGATTCTCTAAGACAGCAGGAAACGTGAGTGTGCTGAGAACAAAAGAACGGTGTTTCCTACACATACGGACCATATCTAGTCCAAATCTGCCTCTGAAACTGATACAAAGCACTGGACCTATAACATCCAATGCTTGTCTGTTAAGATGAGAAATGTGTGAGCTCAGTGAACGTTGTAGTTCATTTGAGCTGAAAAGTGACTGCCCATACCTGAAACGAAGTCTTGCTTGTAGGAAGACACAGAGCCTGGGATTTAACTCCATTTCTGAAGGCAAATACACAGCATAGTTCTCATCCATGGATCACACTCTGCTTTAGAGCGAGAAGCATGCTCTTGCTTTCTAGAGTCTCTAAGACAGCAGGAAAGGTGAGTGTGCTGAGAACAAAAGAACGGTGTTTCCTACACATACGGACCATATCTAGTCCAACTCTGCTTCTGAAACTGATACAAAGCACTGGTCCTCTAAAATCGAATGCTTGTCTGTTGAGATGAGAAACGTGTGAGCTCCGTGAACGATGTAGTTCATTTGAGCTGAAAATTGACAGCCCTTACCGGAAACGAAGTCTTGCTTGTAGGAAGACATAGAGCCTGGGATTGAACTCCATTTCTAAAGTGAAACACACAGCAGTGTTCTCATCCATTGATCACACTATGCTTTAGAACAATAAGCACGATCTTGCTTTCTAGAGTCTCTGAGACAGCAGGAAACGTGAGTGTGTCGAGAAAAAAGAACGGTGTTTCCTACACATACGGACATTATATAGTCCAACTCTGCTTCTGAAACTGATACAAAGCACTGGTCCCCTAAAATCCAATGCTTGTCTGTTAAGATGAGAAACGTGTGAGCTTCTTGAACGATTTAGTTCCTTTGAGCAGAAAAGTGACTGCCCTTACCTGAAACGAAGTCTTGCCTGTAGGAAGACACAGAGCAAGGGATTTAACTCCATTTCTGAAGGGAAAAACACAGCATAGTTCTCATCCATGGATCACACTCTGCTTTAGAGTGAGAAGCACGCTCTTTCTTTCTAAAGTCTCTAAGAGAGGAGGAAACGTGAGTGTGCTGAGAACAAAAGAAGGGTGTTTCCTACACATACGGACCATATCTAGTCCAACTCTGCTTCTGAAACTGATACAAAGCACTGGTCCTCCAACATCCAATGCTTGTCAGTTAAGATTAGAAACGTGTGAGCTTTGTGAATGATGTAGTTCCTTTGACCTGAAAAGTGACTGCCCTTAATGAAACGAAGTCTTGCTTGTAGTAAGACACAGAGCCTGGGATTTAACTCCATTTCTTAAGAGAAACACACAGCATAGTTCTCATCCATGGATCACACTATGCTTTAGAGCGAGAAGCACGCTGTTGCTTTTAGAGTCTCTAATATAGCAGGAAATCTGAGTGTGCCCAGAACAAAAGAACGGTGTTTCCTACACATACAGACCATATGTAGTCCAAATCTGCTTCTGACACTGATACAAAGCACTGACTCTCTACCATCCAATGCTTGTCAGTTAAGATGAGAAACGTGTGAGCTTCGTGAACGATGTAGTTCGTTTGAGCAGAAAAGTGACTGCCCTTACCTGAATCGAAATCTTGCTTGTAGGAAGACTCAGAGCCTGGGATTTAACCCCATTTCTGAAGTGAAACACACAGCAGTGTAATCATCCATTGATCACACTCTGCTTTAGAACAAGAAGCACGCTCTTGCTTTCTAGAGTCTCTAAGACAGCAGGAAACGTGTGTGTGCTGAAAACAAAAGAACGGTGTTTACTAGACATCCGGACAATATCTAGTCCAACTCTGCTTCTGAAACTGATACAAAGCACTGGTCCTCTAAAATCGAATGCTTGTCTGTTGAGTTGAGGAACGTGTGAGCTCCGTGAACGATGTAGTTCGTTTGAGCTGAAAAGTGACTGCCCTTACCTGAAATGAAGTCTTGCATGTAGGAAGACATAGAGCCTGGGATTGAACTCCATTTCTGAGGGGAAACACACAGCATAGTTCTCATCCATGGATGACACTCTGCTTTAGAGCGAGAAAAACGCTCTTTCCTTCTAGAGTCTCTAAGACAGCAGGAAACGTGAGTGTGCTGAGAAAAAAAGAATGGTGTTTCCTACACATAGGGACCATATCTAGTCCAACTCTGCTTCTTAAACTGATACAAAGCACTGGTCCTCTAACATCCAATGCTTGTCTGTTAAGATTAGAAACGTGCGAGCTCCGTGAACTATGTAGTTCCTTTGACCTGAAAAGTTACTGCCCTTACCTGAATTGAGGTCTTGCTTGTAGGAAGACTCAGAGCCTGGGATTTAACTCCATTTCTGAAGTAAAACACAGCAGTGTAATCATCCATTGATCACACTCTGCTTTAGAACAAGAAGCACGCTCTTGCTTTCTAGAGTCTCTAAGACAGCAGGAAACGTGTGTGTGCTGAAAACAAAAGAACGGTGTTTCCTACACATACGGACCATATCTAGTCCAAATCTGCCTCTGAAACTGATACAAAGCACTGGTCCTATAACATCCAATGCTTGTCTGTTAAGATGAGAAATGTGTGAGCTCAGTGAACGTTGTAGTTCATTTGAGCTGAAAAGTGACTGCCCATACCTGAAACGAAGTCTTGCTTGTAGGAAGACACAGAGCCTGGGATTTAACTCCATTTCTGAAGGCAAATACACAGCATAGTTCTCATCCATGGATCACACTCTGCTTTAGAGCGAGAAGCATGCTCTTGCTTTCTAGAGTCTCTAAGACAGCAGGAAACGTGAGTGTGCTGAGAACAAAAGAACGGTGTTTCCTACACATACGGACCATATCTAGTCCAACTCTGCTTCTGAAACTGATACAAAGCACTGGTCCTCTAAAATCGAATGCTTGTCTGTTGAGATGAGAAACGTGTGAGCTCCGTGAACGATGTAGTTCATTTGAGCTGAAAATTGACAGCCCTTACCGGAAACGAAGTCTTGCTTGTAGGAAGACATAGAGCCTGGGATTGAACTCCATTTCTAAAGTGAAACACACAGCAGTGTTCTCATCCATTGATCACACTATGCTTTAGAACAATAAGCACGATCTTGCTTTCTAGAGTCTCTGAGACAGCAGGAAACGTGAGTGTGTCGAGAAAAAAGAACGGTGTTTCCTACACATACGGACATTATATAGTCCAACTCTGCTTCTGAAACTGATACAAAGCACTGGTCCCCTAAAATCCAATGCTTGTCTGTTAAGATGAGAAACGTGTGAGCTTCTTGAACGATTTAGTTCCTTTGAGCAGAAAAGTGACTGCCCTTACCTGAATCGAAATCTTGCTTGTAGGAAGACTCAGAGCCTGGGATTTAACTCCATTTCTGAAGTGAAACACACTGCATAGTTCTCTACCATGGATCACACTCTGCTTTAGAGCAGGAAGCACGCTCTTGCTTTCTAGATTCTCTAAGACAGCAGGAAACGTGAGTGTGCTGAGAACAAAAGAACGGTGTTTCCTACACATACGGACCATATCTAGTCCAACTCTGCTTCTTAAACTGATACAAAGCACTGGTCCTCTTACATCCAATGCTTGTCTGTTAAGATGAGAAATGTGTGAGCTCAGTGAACGTTGTAGTTCGTTTGAGCTGAAAAATGACTGCCCATACCTGAAACGATATCTTGCCTGTAGGAAGACACAGAGCAAGGGATTTAACTCCATTTCTGAAGGGAAAAACACAGCATAGTTCTCATCCATGGATCACACTCTGCTTTAGAGTGAGAAGCACGCTCTTGCTTTCTAGAGTCTCTAAGACAGGAGGAAACGTGAGTGTGCTGAGAACAAAAGAACGGTGTTTCCTACACATACGGACCATATCTAGTCCAACTCTGCTTCTGAAACTGAAACAAAGCAATGGTTCTCTAACATCCAATGCTTGTCAGTTAAGATGAGAAACGTGTGACCTTTTTGAATGATGTAGTTCGTTTGAACTAAAAAGTGACTGCCCTTAACTGAAACGAAGTCTTGCTTGTAGTAAGACACAGAGCCTGGGATTTAACTCCATTTCTTAGAGAAACACACAGCATAGTTCTCATCCATGGATCACACTCTGCTTTAGAGCGAGAAGCACGCTCTTGCTTTTAGAGTCTCTAATATAGCAGGTAATCTGAGTGTGCCCAGAACAAAAGAACGGTGTTTCCTACACATACAGACCATATGTAGTCCAAATCTGCTTCTGACACTGATACAAAACACTGACTCTCTAACATCCAATGCTTGTCAGTTAAGATGAGAAACGTGTGAGCTTCGTGAACGATGTAGTTCGTTTGAGCAGAAAAGTGACTGCCCTTACCTGAATCGAAATCTTGCTTGTAGGAAGACTCAGAGCCTGGGATTTAACTCCATTTCTGAAGTGAAACACACTGCAGTGTAATCATCCATTCATCACTCTCTGCTTTAGAACAAGAGGCACGCTCTTGCTTTCTAGAGTCTCTAAGACAGCAGGAAACGTGTGTGTGCTGAAAACAAAAGAACGGTGTTTACTACACATCCGGACAATATCTAGTCCAACTCTGCTTCTGAAACTGATACAAAGCACTAGTCCTCTAACATCCAATGCTTGTCAGTTAAGATGAGAAACGTGTGAGCTTCGTGAACGATGTAGTTCGTTTGAGCTGAAAAGTGACTGCCCACACCTGAAACGAAGTCTTGCCTGTAGGAAGACACAGAGCCTGGGATTTAACTCCATTTCTGAAGGCAAACACACAGCATAGTTCTCATCCATGGATCACACTCTGCTTTAGAGCGAGAAGCACGCTCTTGCTTTCTAGATTCTCTAAGACAGCAGGAAACGTGAGTGTGCTGAGAACAAAAGAACGGTGTTTCCTACACATAGGGACCATATCTAGTCCAACTCTGCTTCTTAAACTGATACAAAGCACTGGTCCTCTAACATCCAATGCTTGTCTGTTAAGATGAGAAATGTGTACTCAGTGAACTTTGTAGTTCGTTTGAGCTGAAAAGTGACTGCCCTTACCTGAAATGAAGTCTTGCTTGTAGGAAGACACAGAGCCTGGGATTTAACTCCATTTCTGAAGGCAAACACACAGCATAGTTCTCATCCCTGGATCACACACTGCTTTAGAGCGAGAAGCACACTCTTGCTTTATAAAGTCTCTAAGAGAGGAGAAAACGTGAGTGTGCTGAGAAAAAAGAACGGTGTTTCCTACACATAGGGACCATATCGAGTCCAACTCTGCTTCTGAAACTGATACAAAGCACTGGTCCTCTAACATCCAATGCTTGTCTGTTAAGATTAGAAACGTGCGAGCTCCGTGAACGATGTAGTTCCTTTGACCTGAAAAGTGACTGCCCTTACCTGAATTGAAGTCTTGCTTGTAGGAAGACTCATAGCCTGGGATTTAACTCCATTTATGAAGTAAATCACACAGCAGTGTAATCATCCATTGATCACACTCTGCTTTAGAACAAGAAGCATGCTCTTGCTTTCTAGAGTCTCTAAGACAGCAGGAAACGTGAGTGTGCTGAGAACAAAAGAACGGTGTTTCCTACTCATACGGACCATATCTAGTCCAACTCTGCTTCTGAAACTGATACAAAGCACTGGTCCTCTAACATTTAATGCTTGTCTGTTAAGATGAGAAACGTGTGAGCTCAGTGAACGATGTAGTTCGTTTGAGCTGAAAAGTGACTGCCCTTACCTGAAACAAAGTCTTGCTTGTAGGAAGACACAGAGCCTGGGATTTAACTCCATTTCTGAAGTGAAACACACAGCTTAGTCTCATCCATGGATCATACTCTGCTTTAGAGCGAGAGGCACTCTCTTGCTTTCTAGATTCTCTAAGACACCAGGAAACGTGAGTGTGCCCAGAACAAAAGATTGGTGTTTCCTACACATACGGACCATATGTAGTCCAATTCTGCTTCTGAAACTGATACGAAGCACTGACCCTCTAACATCCAATGCTTGTCAGTTAAGATGGGAAACGTGTGAGCTTCATGAACAATGTAGTTCATTTGAGCAGAAAAGTGACTGCCCTTACCTGAATTGAAGTCTTGCTTGTAGGAAGACTCAGAGCCTGGGATTTAACTCCATTTCTGAAGTAAAACATTCAGCAGTGTAATCATCCATTGATCACACTCTGCTTTAGAACAAGAAGCACGCTCTTGCTTTCTAGAGTCTCTAAGACAGCAGGAAACGTGATTTTGCTGAGAACAAAAGAATGGTGTTTCCTACATATACAGACATTATATAGTCCAACTCTGCTTCTGAAACTGATACAAAGCACTGGTCCTCTAACATCCAATGCTTGTCAGTTAAGATGAGAAACGTGTGAGCTACGTGAACGATGTAGTTCGTTTGAGCAGAAAAGTGACTGCCCTTACCTGAAACGAAGTCTTGCTTGTAGGTAGACTCTGATCCTGGGATTTAACTCCATTTCTGAAGTGAAACACACAGCATAGTTCTCACCCATGGATCACACTCTGCTTTAGAGCAAGAAGCAAGCTCTTGCTTTCTAGAGTCTCTAAGACAGCAGGAAATCTGAGTGTGCCCAGAAGAAAAGAACGGTGTTTCCTACACATATGGACCATATCTAGTCCAAATCTGCTTCTGAAACTGATACAAAGCACTGTTCCTCTAACATCCAATGCTTGTCTCTTAAGATGAGAAACGTGTGAGCTTTGTGAACGATGTAGTTCCTTTGAACTGAAAAGTGACTGCCCTTACCTGAAACGAAGTCTTGCCTGTAGGAAGACACAGAACAAGGGATTTAACTCCATTTCTGAAGGGAAAAACACAGCATAGTTCTCATCCATGGATCACACTCTGCTTTAGAGCGAGAAGCACACTCTTGCTTTTAGAGTCTCTAATATAGCAGGTAATCTGAGTGTGCCAAGAACAAAAGAACGGTGTTTCCTACACATACAGACCATATGTAGTCCAAATCTGCTTGTGACACTGATACAAAGCACTGACTCTCTAACATCCAATGCTTGTCAGTTAAGATGAGAAACCTGTGAGCTTCGTGAACGATGTAGTTCGTTTGAGCAGAAAAGTGACTGCCCTTACCTGAATCGAAGTCTTGCTTGTAGGAAGACTCAGAGCCTGGGATTTAACTCCATTTCTGAAGTGAAAAACACAGCAGTGTTCTCGTCCATTGATCTCACTCTGCTTTAGAAGAAGAAGCATGCTCTTGCTTTCTAGAGTCTCTAAGACAGGAGGAAACGTGAATTTGCTGAGAACAAAAGAACGGAGTTTCCTACACATACGGACCATATCTAGTCCGTATCTGCTTCTTAAACTGATACAAAGCACTTGTCCTCTAACATCCAATGCTTGTCTGTTAAGATGAGAAACGTGTGAGCTCCGTGAAGGATGTAGTTCGTTTGAGCTGAAAAGTGACTGCCCATACCTGAAACGAAGTCTTGCTTGTAGGAAGACACAGAGCCTGGGATTTAACACCATTTCTGAAGTGAAACACACAGCATAGTTCTCATCCATGGATCACACTCTGCTTTAGAGCGAGAAGCACACTCTTGCTTTTACAGTCTCTAATATAGCAGGTAATGTGAGTGTGCCCAGAACAAAAGAACGGTGTTTCCTACATATACAGACCATATGTAGTCCAAATCTGCTTCTGAAACTGATACAAAGCACTGACACTCTAACATCCAATGCTTGAAGTTAAGATGAGAAACGTGTGAGCTTTGTGAACGATGTAGTTCGTTTGAGCAGAAAAGTGACTGCCCTTACCTGAATCGAAGTCTTGCTTGTAGGAAGACTCAGAGCCTGGGATTTAACTCCATTTCTGAAGTGAAACACAACGCAGTGTAATCATGCATTGATCACACTCTACTTTATAACAAGAAGCATGCTCTTGCTTTCTAGAGTCTCTAAGACAGCAGGAAACGTGAGTGTGCTGAGAACAAAAGTATGGTGTTTCCTACACATACGGACCATATCTTGTCCAACTCTGCTTCTTAAACTGATACAAAGCACTGGTGCTCTAACATCCAATGCTTGTCTGTTAAGATAAGAAACGTGCGAGCTCCGTGAACGATGTAGTTCCTTTGACCTGAAAAGTGACTGCCCTTACCTGAATTGAAGTCTTGCTTGTAGGAAGACTCAGAGCCTGGGATTTAACTCCATTTCTGAAGTAAAACATTCAGCACTGCAATCATCCATTGATCACACTCTGCTTTAGAACAAGAAGCACGCTATTGCTTTCTAGAGTCTCTAAGACAGCAGGAAACGTGATTTTTCTGAGAACAACAGAATGGTGTTTCCTACATATACAGACATTATATAGTCCAACTCTGCTTCTGAAACTGATACAAAGCAGTGGTCCTATAACATCCAATGCTTGTCAGTTAAGATGAGAAACGTGTGAGCTTCGTGAACGATGTAGTTCGTTTGAGCAGAAAAGTGACTGCCCTTACCTGAAACGAAGTCTTGCTTGTAGGTAGACTCTGAGCCTGGGATTTAACTCCATTTCTGAAGTGAAACACACAGCATAGTTCTCATCCATGGATCACACTCTGCTTTAGAGCGAGAAGCACGCTCTTGCTTTTAGAGTCTCTAATATAGCAGGTAATCTGAGTGTGCCAAGAACAAAAGAACGGTGTTTCCTACACATACGGACCATATGTAGTCCAAATCTGCTTCTAAAACTGATACAAAGCACTGACCCTCTAACATCCAATGCTTGTCAGTTAAGATGGGAAACGTGTGAGCTTCATGAATGATGTACTTCGTTTGAGCAGAAAAGTGACTGCCCTTACCTGAAACGAAGGCTTGCTTGTAGGAAGACTCAGAGCCTGGGATTTAACTCCATTTCTGAAGTAAAACATACAGCAGTGTAATCATCCATTGATCACACTCTGCTTTAGAACAAGAAGCACGCTCTTGCTTTCTAGAGTCTCTAAGACAGCACTAAACGCGATTTTGCTTAGAACAAAGAATGGTGTTTCCTACACATACGGACCATATCTAGTCCAACTCTGCTTCTTAAACTGATACAAAGCACTGGTCCTCTTACATCCAAATCTTGTCTGTTAAGATGAGAAATGTGTGAGCTCAGTGAACGTTGTAGTTCGTTTGAGCTGAAAAATGACTGCCCTTAACTGAAACGAAGTCTTGCCTGTAGGAAGACACAGAGCAAGGTATTTAACTCCATTTCTGAAGGGAAAAACACAGCATAGTTCTCATCCATGGATCACACTCTGCTTTAGAGAGAGAAGCACGCTCTTGCTTTCTAAAGTCTCTAACACAGGAGGAAACGTGAGTGTGCTGAGAAAAAAAGAAAGGTGTTTCCTACACATACGGACCATATCTAGTCCAACTCTGCTTCTGAAACTGATACAAAGCACTGGTCCTCTAACATCTAATGCTTGTCAGTTAAGATGAGAAACGTGTGAGCTTTGTGAATGATGTAGTTCGTTTGAACTAAAAAGTGACTGCCATTAACTGAAACGAAGTCTTGATTGTAGTAAGGCACAGAGCCTGGGATTTAACTCCATTTCTTAGAGAAACACACAGCATAGTTCTCATCCATGGTTCACACTCTGCTTTAGAGCGAGAAGCACGCTCTTGCTTTTAGAGTCTCTAATATAGCAGGTAATCTGATTGTGCCCAGAACAAAAGAACGGTGTTTCCTACACATACAGACCATATGTATTCCAAATCTGCTTCTGACACTGATACAAAGCACTGACTCTCTAACTTCCAATGCTTGTCAGTTAAGATGAGAAACGTGTGAGCTTCGTGAACGATGTAGTTCGTTTGAGCAGAAAAGTGACTGCCCTTACCTGAATAGAAATCTTGCTTGTAGGAAGACTCAGAGCCTGGGATTTAACTCCATTTCTGAAGTGAAACACACAGCAGTGTAATCATCCATTGATCACACTCTGCTTTAGAACAAGAAGCACGCTCTTGCTTTCTAGAGTCTCTAAGACAGCAGGAAACGTGTGTGTGCTGAAAACAAAAGAACGGTGTTTACTACACATCCGGACCATATCTAGTCCAACTCTGCTTCTGAAACTGATACAAAGCACTAGTCCTCTAACATCCAATGCTTGTCAGTTAAGATGAGAAACGTGTGAGCTTCGTGAATGATGTAGTTCGTTTGAGCTTAAAAGTGACTGCCCACACCTGAAACGAAGTCTTTCCTGTAGGAAGACACAGAGCCTGGGATTTAACTCCATTTCTGAAGGCAAACACACAGCATAGTTCTCTACCATGGATCACACTCTGCTTTAGAGCGAGAAGCACGCTCTTGCTTTCTAGATTCTCTAAGACAGCAGGAAACGTGAGTGTGCTGAGAACAAAAGAACGGTGTTTCCTACACATACGGACCATATCTAGTCCAACTCTGCTTCTTAAACTGATACAAAGCACTGGTCGTCTTACATCCAATGCTTGTCTGTTAAGATGAGAAATGTGTGAGCTCAGTGAACGTTGTAGTTCGTTTGAGCTGAAAAATGACTGCCCATACCTGAAACGAAATCTTGCCTGTAGGAAGACACAGAGCAAGGGATTTAACTCCATTTCTGAAGGGAAAAACACAGCATAGTTCTCATCCATGGATCACACTCTGCTTTAGAGTGAGAAGCACGCTCTTGCTTTCTAGAGTCTCTAAGACAGGAGGAAACGTGAGTGTGCTGAGAACAAAAGAACGGTGTTTCCTACACATACGGACCATATCTAGTCCAACTCTGCTTCTGAAACTGAAACAAAGCGATGGTTCTCTAACATCCAATGCTTGTCAGTTAAGATGAGAAACGTGTGAGCTTTTTGAATGATGTAGTTCGTTTGAACTAAAAAGTGACTGCCCTTAACTGAAACGAAGTCTTGCTTGTAGTAAGACACAGAGCCTGGGATTTAACTCCATTTCTTAGAGAAACACACAGCATAGTTCTCACCCATGGATCACACTCTGCTTTAGAGCGAGAAGCACGCTCTTGCTTTTAGAGTCTCTAATATAGCAGGTAATCTGAGTGTGCCCAGAACAAAAGAACGGTGTTTCCTACACATGCAGACCATATGTAGTCCAAATCTGCTTCTGACACTGATACAAAACACTGACTCTCTAACTTCCAATGCTTGTCAGTTAAGATGAGAAACTTGTGAGCTTCGTGAACGATGTAGTTCGTTTGAGCAGAAAAGTGACTGCCCTTACCTGAATCGAAATCTTGCTTGTAGGAAGACTCAGAGCCTGGGATTTAACTCCATTTCTGAAGTGAAACACACAGCAGTGTAATCATCCATTCATCACTCTCTGCTTTAGAACAAGAGGCACGCTCTTGCTTTCTAGAGTCTCTAAGACAGCAGGAAACGTGTGTGTGCTGAAAACAAAAGAACGGTGTTTACTACACATCCGGACAATATCTAGTCCAACTCTGCTTCTGAAACTGATACAAAGCACTAGTCCTCTAACATCCAATGCTTGTCAGTTAAGATGAGAAACGTGTGAGCTTCGTGAACGATGTAGTTCGTTTGAGCTGAAAAGTGACTGCCCACACCTGAAACGAAGTCTTGCCTGTAGGAAGACACAGAGCCTGGGATTTAACTCCATTTCTGAAGGCAAACACACAGCATAGTTCTCATCCATGGATCACACTCTGCTTTAGAGCGAGAAGCACGCTCTTGCTTTCTAGATTCTCTAAGACAGCAGGAAACGTGAGTGTGCTGAGAACAAAAGAACGGTGTTTCCTACACATAGGGACCATATCTAGTCCAACTCTGCTTCTTAAACTGATACAAAGCACTGGTCCTCTAACATCCAATGCTTGTCTGTTAAGATGAGAAATGTGTACTCAGTGAACTTTGTAGTTCGTTTGAGCTGAAAAGTGACTGCCCTTACCTGAAATGAAGTCTTGCTTGTAGGAAGACACAGAGCCTGGGATTTAACTCCATTTCTGAAGGCAAACACACAGCATAGTTCTCATCCCTGGATCACACACTGCTTTAGAGCGAGAAGCACACTCTTGCTTTATAAAGTCTATAAGAGAGGAGAAAACGTGAGTGTGCTGAGAAAAAAGAACGGTGTTTCCTACACATAGGGACCATATCGAGTCCAACTCTGTTTCTGAAACTGATACAAAGCACTGGTCCTCTAACATCCAATGCTTGTCTGTTAAGATTAGAAACGTGCGAGCTCCGTGAACGATGTAGTTCCTTTGACCTGAAAAGTGACTGCCCTTACCTGAATTGAAGTCTTGCTTGTAGGAAGACTCATAGCCTGGGATTTGACTCCATTTCTGAAGTAAATCACAGAGCAGTGTAATCATCCATTGATCACACTCTGCTTTAGAACAAGAAGCATGCTCTTGCTTTCTAGAGTCTCTAAGACAGCAGGAAACGTGAGTGTGCTGAGAACAAAAGAACGGTGTTTCCTACTCATACGGACCATATCTAGTCCAACTCTGCTTCTGAAACTGATACAAAGCACTGGTCCTCTAACATCCAATGCTTGTCTGTTAAGATGAGAAACGTGTGAGCTCAGTGAACGATGTAGTTCGTTTGAGCTGAAAAGTGACTGCCCATACCTGAAACAAAGTCTTGCTTGTAGGAAGACACAGAGCCTGGGATTTAACTCCATTTCTGAAGTGAAACACACAGCTTAGTCTCATCCATGGATCATACTCTGCTTTAGAGCGAGAGGCACTCTCTTGCTTTCTAGATTCTCTAAGACACCAGGAAACGTGAGTGTGCCCAGAACAAAAGATTGGTGTTTCCTACACATACGGACCATATGTAGTCCAATTCTGCTTCTGAAACTGATACGAAGCACTGACCTCTAACATCCAATGCTTGTCAGTTAAGATGGGAAACGTGTGAGCTTCATGAACAATGTAGTTCGTTTGAGCAGAAAAGTGACTGCCCTTACCTGAATTGAAGTCTTGCTTGTAGGAAGACTCAGAGCCTGGGATTTAACTCCATTTCTGAAGTAAAACATTCAGCAGTGTAATCATCCATTGATCACACTCTGCTTTAGAACAAGAAGCACGCTCTTGCTTTCTAGAGTCTCTAAGACAGCAGGAAACGTGATTTTGCTGAGAACAAAAGAATGGTGTTTCCTACATATACAGACATTATATAGTCCAACTCTGCTTCTGAAACTGATACAAAGCACTGGTCCTCTAACATCCAATGCTTGTCAGTTAAGATGAGAAACGTGTGAGCTACGTGAACGATGTAGTTCGTTTGAGCAGAAAAGTGACTGCCCTTACCTGAAACGAAGTCTTGCTTGTAGGTAGACTCTGATCCTGGGATTTAACTCCATTTCTGAAGTGAAACACACAGCATAGTTCTCACCCATGGATCACACTCTGCTTTAGAGCAAGAAGCACACTCTTGCTTTCTAGAGTCTCTAAGACAGCAGGAAATCTGAGTGTGCCCAGAAGAAAAGAACGGTGTTTCCTACACATATGGACCATATCTAGTCCAAATCTGCTTCTGAAACTGATACAAAGCACTGTTCCTCTAACATCCAATGCTTGTCTCTTAAGATGAGAAACGTGTGAGCTTTGTGAACGATGTAGTTCCTTTGAACTGAAAAGTGACTGCCCTTACCTGAAACGAAGTCTTGCCTGTAGGAAGACACAGAACAAGGGATTTAACTCCATTTCTGAAGGGAAAAACACAGCATAGTTCTCATCCATGGATCACACTCTGCTTTAGAGCGAGAAGCACACTCTTGCTTTTAGAGTCTCTAATATAGCAGGTAATCTGAGTGTGCAAAGAACAAAAGAACGGTGTTTCCTACACATACAGACCATATGTAGTCCAAATCTGCTTCTGACACTGATACAAAGCACTGACTCTCTAACATCCAATGCTTGTCAGTTAAGATGAGAAACCTGTGAGCTTCATGAACGATGTAGTTCGTTTGAGCAGAAAAGTGACTGCCCTTACCTGAATCGAAGTCTTGCTTGTAGGAAGACTCAGAGCCTGGGATTTAACTCCATTTCTGAAGTGAAAAACACAGCAGTGTTCTCGTCCATTGATCTCACTCTGCTTTAGAAGAAGAAGCATGCTCTTGCTTTCTAGAGTCTCTAAGACAGGAGGAAACGTGAATTTGCTGAGAACAAAAGAACGGAGTTTCCTACACATACGGACCATATCTAGTCCATATCTGCTTCTTAAACTGATACAAAGCACTTGTCCTCTAACATCCAATGCTTGTCTGTTAAGATGAGAAACGTGTGAGCTCCGTGAAGGATGTAGTTCGTTTGAGCTGAAAAGTGACTGCCCATACCTGAAACGAAGTCTTGCTTGTAGGAAGACACAGAGCCTGGGATTTAACACCATTTCTGAAGTGAAACACACAGCATAGTTCTCATCCATGGATCACACTCTGCTTTAGAGCGAGAAGCACACTCTTGCTTTTACAGTCTCTAATATAGCAGGTAATGTGAGTGTGCCCAGAACAAAAGAACGGTGTTTCCTACATATACAGACCATATGTAGTCCAAATCTGCTTCTGAAACTGATACAAAGCACTGACACTCTAACATCCAATGCTTGAAGTTAAGATGAGAAACGTGTGAGCTTTGTGAACGATGTAGTTCGTTTGAGCAGAAAAGTGACTGCCCTTACCTGAATCGAAGTCTTGCTTGTAGGAAGACTCAGAGCCTGGGATTTAACTCCATTTCTGAAGTGAAACACAACGCAGTGTAATCATGCATTGATCACACTCTACTTTATAACAAGAAGCATGCTCTTGCTTTCTAGAGTCTCTAAGACAGCAGGAAACGTGAGTGTGCTGAGAACAAAAGAACGGTGTTTCCTACACATACGGACCATATCTTGTCCAACTCTGCTTCTTAAACTGATACAAAGCACTGGTGCTCTAACATCCAATGCTTGTCTGTTAAGATAAGAAACGTGCGAGCTCCGTGAACGATGTAGTTCCTTTGACCTGAAAAGTGACTGCCCTTACCTGAATTGAAGTCTTGCTTGTAGGAAGACTCAGAGCCTGGGATTTAACTCCATTTCTGAAGTAAAACATTCAGCAGTGCAATCATCCATTGATCACACTGTGCTTTAGAACAAGAAGCACGCTCCTGCTTTCTAGAGTCTCTAAGACAGCAGGAAACGTGATTTTTCTGAGAACAAAAGAATGGTGTTTCCTACATATACAGACATTATATAGTCCAACTCTGCTTCTGAAACTGATACAAAGCAGTGGTCCTCTAACATCCAATGCTTGTCAGTTAAGATGAGAAACGTGTGAGCTTCGTGAACGATGTAGTTCGTTTGAGCAGAAAAGTGACTGCCCTTACCTGAAACGAAGTCTTGCTTGTAGGTAGACTCTGAGCCTGGGATTTAACTCCATTTCTGAAGTGAAACACACAGCATAGTTCTCACCCATGGATCACACTCTGCTTTAGAGCAAGAAGCACACTCTTGCTTTCTAGAGTCTCTAAGACAGCAGGAAATCTGAGTGTGCCCAGAAGAAAAGAACGGTGTTTCCTACACATATGGACCATATCTAGTCCAAATCTGCTTCTGAAACTGATACAAAGCACTGTTCCTCTAACATCCAATGCTTGTCTCTTAAGATGAGAAACGTGTGAGCTTTGTGAACGATGTAGTTCCTTTGAACTGAAAAGTGACTGCCATTACCTGAAACGAAGTCTTGCCTGTAGGAAGACACAGAACAAGGGATTTAACTCCATTTCTGAAGGGAAAAACACAGCATAGTTCTCATCCATGGATCACACTCTGCTTTAGAGCGAGAAGCACGCTCTTGCTTTCTAAAGTCTCTAAGACAGCAAGAAACGTGAGTGTGCTGAGAACAAAAGAACGGTGTTTCCTACACATACAGACCATATCTAGTCCAATTCCTCTTCTGAAACTGATACAAAGCACTGATCCTCTAACATCCAATGCTTGTCTGTTAAGATGAGAAACGTGTGAGCTCAGTGAACGATGTAGTTCCTTTGAGCTGAAAAGTGACTGACCTTACCTGAAAAGAATCTTGCTTGTAGGAAGAGACAGCGCCTGGGATTTAACACCATTTCTGAAGTGAAACACACAGCATAGTTCTCATCCATGGATCACACTCTGCTTTAGAGCGAGAAGCACACTCTTGCTTTTAGAGTCTCTAATATAGCAAGTAATGTGAGTGTGCCCAGAACAAAAGAACGGTGTTTCCTACACATACAGACCATATGTAGTCCAAATCTGCTTCTGAAACTGATACAAATCACTGACACTCTAATATCCAATGCTTGAAGTTAAGATGAGAAAAGTGTGAGCTTTGGGAACGATGTAGTTCGTTTGAGCAGAAAAGTGACTGCCCTTACCTGAATCGAAGTCTTGCTTGTAGGAAGACTCAGAGCCTGGGATTTAACTCCATTTCTGAAGTAAAACACACACCAGTGTAATCATCCATTGATCACACTCTGCTTTAGAACAAGAAGCACGCTCTTGCTTTCTAGAGTATCTAAGACAGCAGGAAACATGATTTTGCTGAGAACAAAAGAACGGTGTTTCCTACACATACAGACCATATGTAGTCCAAATCTGCTTCTGACACTGATACAAAGCACTGACTCTCTAACATCCAATGCTTGTCAGTTAAGATGAGAAACGTGTGAGCTTCATGAACGATGTAGTTCGTTTGAGCAGAAAAGTGCCTGCCCTTACCTGAAACGAAGTCTTGCTTGTAGGAATACACAGAGTCTGGGATTTAACTCCATTTCTGAAGGGAAACACACAGCATAGTTCTCATCCATGGAGCACACTCAGCTTTAGAGTGAGAAGCACGCTCTTGCTTTCTAAAGTCTCTAAGACAGCAAGAATTGTGAGTGTGCTGAGAACAAAAGAACGGTGTTTCCTACACATACAGACCATATCTAGTCCAACTCTGTTTCTGAAACTGACACAAAGCACTGGTCCTCTAACATCCAATGCTTGTCAGTTAAGATGAGAAACGTGTGAGCTTTGAGAATGATGTAGTTCCTTAGAACTGAAAATTGACTGCCATTACCTGAAATGAAGTCTTGCTTGTAGTAAGACACAGAACCTTGGATTTAACTCCATCTCTGAAGGGAAACACACAGCAGAGTTCTCTTCCATCGATCACACTCTGCTTTAGAGCGAGAAGCATGCTCTTGCTTTCTAGAGTCTCTAAGACAGGAGGAAACGTGAATTTGCTGAGAACAAAAGAACGGAGTTTCCTACACATACGGACCATATCTAGTCCATATCTGCTTCTTAAACTGATACAAAGCACTGGTCCTCTAACATCCAATGCTTGTCTGTTAAGATGAGAAACGTGTGAGCTCCGTGAAGGATGTAGTTCTTTTGAGCTCAAAAGTGACTGCCCATACCTGAAACGAAGTCTTGCTTGTAGGAAGACACAGAGCCTGGGATTTAACACCATTTCTGAATGGAAACACACAGCATAGTTCTCATCCATTCATCACACTCTGCTTTAGAGCGAGAAGCACGCTCTTGATTTCTAAAGTTTCTAAGACAGCAAGAAACGTGAGTGTGCTGAGAACAAAAGTACGGTGTTTCCTACACATACGGACCATATCTAGTCCAACTCTGCTTCTGAAACTGATACAAAGCACTGGTCCTCTAACATCCAATGCTTGTCAGTTAAGATGAGAAACGTGTGAGCTTTGTGAATGATGTAGTTCCTTTGAACTGAAAAGTGACTGCCCTTACCTGAAACGAAGTCTTGCTTGTAGGAAGACACAGAGCCTGGGATTTAACACCATTTCTGAAGTGAAACACACAGCATAGTTCTCATCCATGGATCACACTCTGCTTTAGAGCGAGAAGCACACTCTTGCTTTTAGAGTCTCTAATATAGCAAGTAATGTGAGTGTGCCCAGAACAAAAGAACGGTGTTTCCTACATATACAGACCATATGTAGTCCAAATCTGCTTCTGAAACTGATACAAAGCACTGACACTCTAACATCCAATGCTTGAAGTTAAGATGAGAAACGTGTGAGCTTTGGGAACGATGTAGTTCGTTTGAGCAGAAAAGTGACTGCCCTTACCTGAATCGAAGTCTTGCTTGTAGGAAGACTCAGAGCCTGGGATTTAACTCCATTTCTGAAGTGAAACAAAACGCAGTGTAATCATGCATTGATCACACTCTGCTTTATAACAAGAAGCATGCTCTTGTTCTCTAGAGTCTGTAAGACAGCAGGAAACGTGAGTGTGCTGAGAACAAAAGAACGGTGTTTCCTACACATACGGACCATATCTGGTCCAACTCTGCTTCTTAAACTGTTACAAATCACTGGTCCTCTAACATCCAATGCTTGTCTGTTAAGATAAGAAACGTGCGAGCTCCGTGAACGATGTAGTTCCTTTGACCTGAAAAGTGACTGCCCTTACCTGAATTGAAGTCTTGCTTGTAGGAAGACTCAGAGCCAGGGATTTAACTCCATTTCTGAAGTAAAACACACACCAGTGTAATTATCCATTGATCACACTCTGCTTTAGAACAAGAAGCACGCTCTTGCTTTCTAGAGTCTCTAAGACAGCAGGAAACATGATTTTCCTGAGAACAAAAGAACGGTGTTTCCTACACATACAGACCATATGTAGTCCAAATCTGCTTCTGACACTGACACAAAGCACTGACTCTCTAACATCCAATGCTTGTCAGTTAAGATGAGAAACGTGTGAGCTTCATGAACGATGTAGTTCGTTTGAGCAGAAAAGTGCCTGCCCTTACCTGAAACGAAGTCTTGCTTGTAGGAATACAGAGAGTCTGGGATTTAACTCCATTTCTGAAGGGAAACACACAGCATAGTTCTCATCCATGGAGCACACTCTGCTTTAGAGTGAGAAGCACGCTCTTGCTTTCTAAAGTCTCTAAGACAGCAAGAATTGTGAGTGTGCTGAGAACAAAAGAACGGTGTTTCCTACACATACAGACCATATCTAGTCCAACTCTGTTTCTGAAACTGACACAAAGCACTGGTCCTCTAACATCCAATGCTTGTCAGTTAAGATGAGAAACGTGTGAGTTTGAGAATGATGTAGTTCCTTAGAACTGAAAATTGACTGCCATTACCTGAAATGAAGTCTTGCTTGTAGTAAGACACAGAACCTTGGATTTAACTCCATCTCTGAAGGGAAACACACAGCAGAGTTCTCATCCATCGATCACACTCTGCATTAGAGCGAGAAGCAAGCTCTTGCTTTCTAGAGTATCTAATACAGCAGGTAATCTGAGTGTGCCCAGAACAAAAGAACGGTGTTTCCTACAGATACAGACCATAGGTAGTCCAAATCTGCTTCTGACACTCATACAATGCACTGACTCTCTAACATCCAATGCTTGTCAGTTAATATGAGAAACCTGTGAGCTTCGTGAACGATGTAGTTCGTTTGAGCAGAAAAGTGATTGCCCTTACCTGAAACAAAGTCTTGCTTGTAGGAAGACTCCGAGCCTGGGATTTAACTCCATTTCTGAAGTGAAAAACACAGCATAGTTCTCATCCATGGATCACAATCTGCTTTACAGCAAGAAGCACACTCTTGCTTTATAGAATCTCTAAGACAGGAGGAAACGTGAGTGTGCTGAGAACAAAAGAACGGTGTTTCCTACACATACGGACCATATCTAGTCCAACTCTGCTTCTGAAACTGATACAAAGCACTGGTCCTCTAACATCCAATGCTTGTCAGTTAAGATGAGAAACGTGTGAGCTCCGTGAACGATGTAGTTCCTTTGAACTGAAAAGTGACTGCCCTTACCTGAAACGAAGTCTTGCTTGTAGGAAGACACAGAGCCTGGGATTTAACTCCATTTCTGAAGGCAAACACACAGCATAGTTCTCATCCATGGATCACACTCTGCTTTAGAGCAAAAAGCACGCACTTGCTTTCTAGAGTCTCTAAGACAGTAAGAAATGTGAGTGTGCTGAGAACAAAAGAACGGAGTTTCCTACACATACGTACCATATCTAGTCCAACTCTGATTTTTAACTGATACAAAGCATTGGCCCTCTAACATACAATGCATGTCTGTTGAGATGAGAAACGTGTGAGCCTCGTGAACGATGTAGTTCTTCTGAGCTGACAAGTGACTGCCCTTACCTGAAACGAAGTCTTGCTTGTAGGAAGACACAGAGCAAGGGATTTAACTCCATTTCTGAAGGGAAACACACAGCATAGTTCTCATCCATGGATCACACTCTGCTTTAGAGCGAGAAGCACGCTATTGCTTTCTACAGTCTCTAATACAGCAGGTAATCTGAGTGTGCCCAGAACAAAAGAACGGTGTTTCCTACACATATGGACCATATGTAGTCCAAATCTGCTTCTGAAACTGACACAAAGCACTGACCCTCTAACATCCAATGCTTGTCAGTTAAGATGAGAAACGTGTGAGCTTTGTGAACGATATAGTTCGTTTGAGCAGAAAAGTACTGCCCTTACCTGAAACGAAGACTTGCTTGTGGGAAGACTCAGAGCCTGGGATTTAACTCCATTTCTGAAGTGAAACACACAGCAGTGTTCTCATGCATTGATCACACTCTGCTTTAGAACAAGAAGCACGCTCTTGCTTTCTAGAGTCTCTAAAACAGCAGGAAACGTGAGTGTGCTGAGAACAAAAGAACGGTGTTACCTACACATACGGACCATATCTAGTCCAACTCTGCTTCTGTAACTGGTACAAAGCACTGGTCCTCTAACATCCAATGCTTGCCTCTTAAGTTGAGAAACGTGTGAGCTCTGTGAACGATGTAGTTCGTTTGAGCTGAAAAGTGACTGCCCTTACCTGAAACGAAGTCTTGCTTGTAGGAAGACACAGAGCCAGGGATTTAACTCCAATTCTGAAGGGAAACACACAGCATAGTTCTCATCCATGGATCACACTCTGGTTTAGAGCGAGAAGCACGCTCTTGCTTTCTAAAGTCTCTAAGAGAGTAGGAAACGTGAGTGTGCTGAGAACAAAAGAACGGTGTTTCCTACACATAAGGACCATATCTAGTGCAACTCTGCTTCTGTAATTGATACAAAGAACTGGTCCTCTAACATCCTATGCTTCTCAGTTAAGATGAGAAACGTGTGAGCTTTGAGAATGATGTAGTTCCTTAGAACTGAAAATTGACTGCCATTACCTGAAATGAAGTCTTGCTTGTAGTAAGACACAGAACCTTGGATTTAACTCTATCTCTGAAGGGAAACACACAGCAGAGTTCTCATCCATGGATCACACTCTGCATTAGAGCGAGGATCAAGCTCTTGCTTTCTAGAGTATCTAATACAGCAGGTAATCTGAGTGTGCCCAGAACAAAAGAATGGTGTTTCCTACACATACAGACCATATGTAGTCCAAATCTGCTTCTGAAACTGATACAAAGCACTGGTCCTCTAACATCCAATGCTTGTCAGTTAAGATGAATAACGTGTGATCTTCGTGAACGATATAGTTCGTTTGAGCAGAAAAGTGACTGCCCTTACCCGAAAATAAGTCTTGCTTGTAGGAAGACTCAGAGCCTGGGATTTAACTCCATTTCTGAAGTGAAACACACAGCAGTGTTCTCATCCATTGATCACACTCTGCTTTAGAACAAGAAGCATGCTCTTGCTTTCTAGAGTCTCTAATACATCAGGGAATATGAGTGTGCCCAGACCAAAGAACGGTGTTTCCTACACATACAGACCATATGTAGTCCAAATCTGCTTCTGAAACTGACACAAAGCATTGAACCTCTAACATCCAATGCTTGTCAGTTAAGATGAGAAAAGTGTGAGCTTCGTGAACGATGTAGTTCGTTTGAGCAGAAAAGTGACTGCCCTTACTTGAATCGAAGTCTTGCTTGTAGGAAGACTCAGAGCCTGGGATTTAACTCCATTTCTGAAGTGAAACACACAGCATAGTTCTCATCCATTCATCACACTCTGCTTTAGAGCGAGAAGCACGCTCTTGCTTTCTAAAGTCTCTAAGACAGCAAGAAACGTGAGTGTGCTGAGAACAAAAGTACGGTGTTTCCTACACATACGGACCATATCTAGTCCAACTCTGCTTCTGAAACTGATACAAAGCACTGGTCCTCTAATATCCAATGCTTTTCAGTTAAGATGAGAACCGTGTGAGCTTTGTGAATGATGTAGTTCCTTAGAACTGAAAAGTGACTGCCCTTACCTGAAACGAAGTCTTGCTTGTCGGAAGACACAGAGCCTGGGATTTAACTCCATTTCTGAAGTGAAACACACAGCATAGTTCTCATCCATGGATCACACTCTGCTTTAGAGCGAGAAGCACACTCTTGCTTTTACAGTCTCTAATATAGCAGGTAATGTGAGTGTGCCCAGAACAAAAGAACGGTGTTTCCTACATATACAGACCATATGTAGTCCAAATCTGCTTCTGAAACTGATACAAAGCACTGACACTCTAACATCCAATGCTTGAAGTTAAGATGAGAAACGTGTGAGCTTTGTGAATGATGTAGATCGTTTGAACAGAAAAGTGACTGACCTTACCTGAATCGAAGTGTTCCTGGTAGGAAGACTCAGAGCCTGGGATTTAACTCCATTTCTTAAGTGAAGCACAACGCTGTGTAATCATGCATTGATCACACTCTGCTTTATAACAAGAAGCATGCTCTTGCTTTCTAGAGTCTCTAAGACAGCAGGAAACATGATTTTGCTGAGAACAAAAGAACGGTGTTTCCTACACATACAGACATTATATAGTCCAACTCTGCTTCTGAAACTGATACAAAGCACTGGTCCTCTAACATCCAATGCTTGTCAGTTAAGATGAGAAACGTGTGAGCTTCATGAAAAATGTAGTTCGTTTGAGCAGAAAAGTGCCTGCCCTTACCTGAAACGAAGTCTTGCATGTAGGAATACAGAGAGTCTGGGATTTAACTCCATTTCAGAAGGGAAACACACAGCATAGTTCTCATCCATGGAGCACACTCTGCTTTAGAGTGAGAAGGACGCTCTTGCTTTCTAAAGTCTCTAAGACAGCAAGAATTGTGAGTGTGCTGAGAACAAAAGAACGGTGTTTCCTACACATACAGACCATATCTAGTCCAACTCTGTTTCTGAAAATGACACAAAGCACTGGTCCTCTAACATCCAATGCTTGTCAGTTAAGATGAGAAACGTGTGAGCTTTGAGAATGATGTAGTTCCTTAGAACTGAAAATTGACTGCCATTACCTGAAATGAAGTCCTGCTTGTAGTAATACACAGAACCTTGGATTTAACTCCATCTCTGAAGGGAAACACACAGCAGAGTTCTCATCCATCGATCACACTCTACATTAGAGCGAGAAGCAAGCTCTTGCTTTCTAGAGTATCTAATACAGCAGGTAATCTGAGAGTGCCCAGAACAAAAGAACGGTGTTTCCTACACATACAGACCATATGTAGTCCAAATCTGCTTCTGACACTCATACAAAGCACTGACTCTCGAACATCCAATGCTTGTCAGTTAAGATGAGAAACCTGTGAGCTTCGTGAACGATGTAGTTTGTTTGAGCAGAAAAGTGACTGCCCTTACCTGAAATGAAGTCTTGCTTGTAGGAAGACGCAGAGACTGGGATTTAACTCCATTTCTGAAGAGAAACACACAGCATAGTTCTCATCCATGGATCACACTCTGCTTTAGAGCGAGAAGCACGCTCTTGCTTTCTAGAGTCTCGGATACAGCAGGAAATCTGTGTGTGCCCTGAACAAAAGAACGGTGTTTCCTACACATACGGACCATATGTAGTACAACTATTCTTCTGAAACTGATACAAAGCACTGGTCCTCTAACATCCAATGCTTGTCAGTTAAGATGAGTAACGTGTGATCTTCGTGAACGATATAGTTCGTTTGAGCAGAAAAGTGACTGCCCTTACCTGAAAAGAAGTCTTGCTTGTAGGAAGACTCAGAGCATGGGATTTAACTCCATTTCGGAAGTGAAACACACAGCAGTGTTGTCATCCATTGATCACACTCTGCTTTAGAACAAGAAGCACGCTCTTGCTTTCTAGATTCTCTAAGACAGCAAGAAATGTGAGTGTGCTGAGAACAAAAGAACGGAGTTTCCTACACATACGGACCAAATCTAGTCCAACTCTGATTTTTAACTGATACAAAGCATTGGCCCTCTAACATACAATGCGTGTCTGTTGAGATGAGAAACGTGTGAGCCTCGTGAACGATGTAGTTCTTCTGAGCTGACAAGTGACTGCCCTTACCTGAAACGAAGTCTTGCTTGTAGGAAGACACAGAGCAAGGGATTTAACTCCATTTCTGAAGGGAAACACACAGCATAGTTCTCATCCATGGATCACACTCTGCTTTAGAGCGAGAAGCACGCTCTTGCTTTCTACAGTCTCTAATACATCAGGTAATCTGAGTGTGCCCAGAACAAAAGAACGGTGTTTCCTACACATACGGACCATATGTAGTGCAAATCTGCTTCTGAAACTGACACAAAGCACTGACCCTCTAACATCCAATGCTTGTCAGTTAAGATGAGAAACGTGTGAGCTTTGTGAATGATGTAGTTCCTTAGAACTGAAAAGTGACTGCCCTTACCTGAAACGAAGTCTTGCTTGTCGGAAGACACAGAGCCTGGGATTTAACACCATTTCTGAAGTGAAACACACAGCATAGTTCTCATCCATGGATCACACTCTGCTTTAGAGCGAGAAGCACACTCTTGCTTTTACAGTCTCTAATATAGCAGGTAATGTGAGTGTGCCCAGAACAAAAGAACGGTGTTTCCTACATATACAGACCATATGTAGTCCAAATCTGCTTCTGAAACTGATACAAAGCACTGACACTCTAACATCCAATGCTTGAAGTTAAGATGAGAAACGTGTGAGCTTTGTGAATGATGTAGATCTTTTGAGCAGAAAAGTGACTGCCCTTACCTGAATCGAAGTCTTCCTTGTAGGAAGACTCAGAGCCTGGGATTTAACTCCATTTCTTAAGTGAAACACAACGCTGTGTAATCATGCATTGATCCCACTCTGCTTTATAACAAGAAGCATGCTCTTGCTTTCTAGAGTCTCTAAGACAGCAGGAAACATGTATGTGCTGAGAACAAAAGAACCGTGTTTCCTACACATATGGACAATTTCTAGTTCAACTCTGCTTCTGAAACTGATACAAAGCACTGGTCCTCTAAAATCGAATGCTTGTCTGTTGAGATGTGAAACGTGTGATCTCCGTGAACGATGTAGTTCCTTTGAGCTGAAAAGTGACTACCCTTTTCTGAAACGAAGTCTTGCTTGTAGGAAGACATAGAGCCTGGGATTTAACACCATTTCTGTAGGGAAACACACAGCATAGTTCTCATCCATGGATGACACTCTGCTTTAGAGTGAGAAAAACGCTCTTTCTTTCTAGAGTCTCTAAGACAGCAGGAAACGTGAGTGTGCTGAGAACAAATGTAAGGTGTTTTCTACACATACAGACCATATCTAGTCCAACTCTGCTTCTTAAACTGATACAAAGCACTGATCCTATAACATCCAATGCTTGTCTGTTAAGATAAGAAATGTGCGAGCTCCGTGAACGATGTAGTTCCTTTGACCTGAAAAGTGACTGCCCTTACCTGAATTGAAGTCTTGCTTGTAGGAAGACTCAGAGCCAGGGATTTAACTCCATTTCTGAAGTAAAACACACACCAGTGTAATCATCCATTGATCATAGTCTGATTTAGAACAAGAAGCACGCTCTTGCTTTCTAGAGTCTCTAAGACAGCAGGAAACATGATTTTGCTGAGAACAAAAGAACGGTGTTTCCTACACATACAGACATTATATAGTCCAACTCTGCTTCTGAAACTGATACAAAGCACTGGTCCTCTAACATCCAATGCTTGTCAGTTAAGATGAGAAACGTGTGAGCTTCATGAACAATGTAGTTCGTTTGAGCAGAAAAGAGCCTGCCCTTACCTGAAACGAAGTCTTGCTTGTAGGAATACAGAGAGTCTGGGATTTAACTCCATTTCAGAAGGGAAACACACAGCATAGTTCTCATCCATGGAGCACACTCTGCTTTAGAGTGAGAAGGACGCTCTTGCTTTCTAAAGTCTCTAAGACAGCAAGAATTGTGAGTGTGCTGAGAACAAAAGAACGGTGTTTCCTACACATACAGACCATATCTAGTCCAACTCTGTTTCTGAAAATGACACAAAGCACTGGTCCTCTAACATCCAATGCTTGTCAGTTAAGATGAGAAACGTGTGAGCTTTGAGAATGATGTAGTTCCTTAGAACTGAAAATTGACTGCCATTACCTGAAATGAAGTCTTGCTTGTAGTAAGACACAGAACCTTGGATTTAACTCCATCTCTGAAGGGAAACACACAGCAGAGTTCTCATCCATCGATCACACTCTACATTAGAGCGAGAAGCAAGCTCTTGCTTTCTAGAGTATCTAATACAGCAGGTAATCTGAGAGTGCCCAGAACAAAAGAACGGTGTTTCCTACACATACAGACCATATGTAGTCCAAATCTGCTTCTGACACTCATACAAAGCACTGACTCTCGAACATCCAATGCTTGTCAGTTAAGATGAGAAACCTGTGAGCTTCGTGAACGATGTAGTTTGTTTGAGCAGAAAAGTGACTGCCCTTACCTGAAACAAAGTCTTCCTTGTAGGAAGACTCAGAGCCTGGGATTTAACTCCATTACTGAAGTGAAAAACACAGCATAGTTCTCATCCATGGATCACAATCTGCTTTACTGCAAGAAGCACACTCTTGCTTTCTAGAGTTTCTAAGACAGCAGGAAATCTGAGTGTGCCCAGAACAAAAGAACGGTGTTTCCTACACATACGGACCATATCTAGTCCAACTCTGCTTCTTAAACTGATACAAAGCACTGGTCCTCTAACATCCATTGCTTGTCTGTTAAGATGAGAAACGTGTGAGCTTTGTGAACGATGTAGTTCCTTTGAACTGAAAAGTGACTGCCCTTACCTGAAACGAAGTCTTGCCTGTAGGAAGACACAGAGCAAGGGATTTAACTCCATTTCTGAAGGGAAAAAAACAGCATAGTTCTCATCCATGGATCACACTCTGCTTTAGAGCGAGAAGCACGCTCTTGCTTTCTAAAGTCTCTAAGACAGGAGGAAACGTGAGTGTGCTGAGAACAAAAGAATGCTGTTTCCTACAAATACAGACATTATATCGTCCAACTCTGCTTCTGAAACTGATACAAAGCACTGGTCCTCTAACATCCAATGCTTGTGTGTTAAGATTAGAAACGTGTGAGCTCCGTGAACGATGTTGTTCCTTTGAGCTGAAAAGTGACTGCCCTTACCTGAAAAGAAGTCTTGCTTGTAGGAAGACACAGAGCCTGGGATTGAACTCAATTTCTGAAGGGAAACACACAGCATAGTTCTCACCCATGGATCACACTCTGCTTTACAGCAAGAAGCACGCTCTTGCTTTCTAGAGTCTCTAATACAGCAGGAAATCTGAGTGTGCCCAGAACAAAAGAACGGAGTTTCCTACACATACGGACCATATGTAGTCCAACTCTTCTTCTGAAATTGATACAAAGCACTGGTCCTCTAACATGTAATGCTTGTCAGTTAAGATGAGAAACGTGTGATCTTCGTGAACGATATAGTTCCTTTGAGGAGAAAAGTGACTGCCCTTACCTGAAACGAAGTCTTGCTTGTAGGAAGACTCAGAGCCTGGGATTTAACTCCATTTCTGAAGTGAAACACACAGCAGTGTTCTCATCCATTGATCACACTCTGCTTTAGAACAAGAAGCACGCTCTTGCTTTCTAGAGTCTCTAAGACAGCAGGAAACGTGAGTGTGCTGAGAACAAAAGAACGGTGTTACCTACACATACGGACCATATCTAGTCCAACTCTGCTTCTGAAACTGATACAAAGCACAGGTCCTCTAATATCCAATGATTGTCTCTTAAGATGAGAAATGTGTGAGCTCCGTGAACGATGTAGTTTGTTTGAGCTGAAAAGTGACTGCCCTTACCTGAAACGAAGTCTTGCTTGTACGAAGACACAGAGCCAGGGAATTAACTCCATTTCTGAAGGGAAACACACAGCATAGTTCTCATCCATGGATCACACTCTGCTTTAGAGCGAGAAGCACGCTCTTGCTTTCTAAAGTCTCTAAGAGAGTAGGAAACGTGAGTGTGCTGAGAACAAAAGAACGGTGTTTCCTACACATACGGACCATATCTAGTGCAATTCTGCTACTGAAATTGATACAAAGCACTGGTCCTCTAACATCCTATGCTTGTCAGTTAAGATGAGAAACGTGTGAGCTTTGTGAATGATGTAGTTCCTTTGAACTGAAAAGTGACTGCCCTTACCTGACACGAAGTCTTGCTTGCAGTAAGACACAGAGCCTGGGATTTAAGTCCATTTCTGTAGGGAAACACACAGCATGGTTCTCATCCATGGATCACACTCTGCTTTAGAGTGAGAAGCACGCTCTTGCTTTCTAAAGTCTCGAAGACAGCAAGAATTGTGAGTGTGCTGAGAACAAAAGAACGGTGTTTCCTACACATACAGACCATATCTAGTCCAACTCTGTTTCTGAAACTGACACAAAGCACTGGTCCTCTAACATCCAATGCTTGTCAGTTAAGATGAGAAACTTGTGAGCTTTGAGAATGATGTAGATCCTTAGAACTGAAAATTGACTGCCATTACCTGAAATGTAGTCTTGCTTGTAGTAAGACACAGAACCTTGGATTTAACTCCATCTCTGAAGGGAAACACACAGCAGAGTTCTCATCCATGGATCACACTCTGCTTTAGAGTGAGAAGCACGCTCTTGCTTTCTAAAGTCTCAAAGACAGCAAGAATTGTGAGTGTGCTGAGAACAAAAGAACGGTGTTTCCTACACATACAGACCATATCTAGTCCAACTCTGTTTCTGAAACTGACACAAAGCACTGGTCCTCTAACATCCAATGCTTGTCAGTTAAGATGAGAAACGTGTGAGCGTTGAGAATGATGTAGTTCCTTAGAACTGAAAATTGACTGCCATTACCTGAAATGAAGTCTTGCTTGTAGTAAGACACAGAACCTTGGATTTAACTCCATCTCTGAAGGGAAACACACACCAGAGTTCTCATCCATGGATCACACTCTGCATTAGAGCGAGGATCAAGCTCTTGCTTTCTAGAGTATCTAATACAGCAGGTAATCTGAGTGTGCCCAGAACAAAAGAACGGTGTTTCCTACACATACAGACCATATGTAGTCCAAATCTGCTTCTGAAATTGATACAATGCACTGGTCCTCTAACATCCAATGCTTGTCTGTTAAGATGAGAAACGTGTGAGCTTTGTGAACGATGTAGTTCCTTTGAACTGAAAAGTGACTGCCCTTACCTGAAACGAAGTCTTGCCTGTAGGAAGACACAGAGCAAGGGATTTAACTCCATTTCTGAAGGGAAACAAACAGCATAGTTCTCATCCATGGATCACACTCTGCTTTAGAGCAAGAAGCACGCTCTTGCTTTCTAAATTCTGTAAGACAGGAGGAAACGTGAGTGTGCTGAGAACAAAAGAACGGTGTTTCCTACACATACGGACCATATCTAGTCCAACTCTGCTTCTGAAACTGATACAAAGCTTTGGTCCTCTAACATCCAATGCTTGTCAGTTAAGATGAGAAACGTGTGAGCTCCGTGAACGATGTAGTTCCTTTGAACTGAAAAGTGACTGCCCTTACCTGAAACGAAGTCTTGCCTGTAGGAAGACTCAGAGCCTGGGATTTAACTCCATTTCTGAAGGGAAACACACAGCAGTGTTCTCATCCATTGATCACACTCTGCTTTAGAGCAAGAAGCACGCTCTTGCTTTCTAGAATCTCTAAGACAGCAAGAAATGTGAGTGTGCTGAGAACAAAAGAACGGAGTTTCCTCCACATACGGAGCATATGTAGTCCAAATCTGCTTCTGAAACTGACACAAAGCACTGACGCTCTAACATCCAATGCTTGTCAGTTAAGATGAGAAACGTGTGAGCTTTGTGAATGATGTAGGTCGTTTGAGCAGAAAAGTGACTGCCCTTACCTGAATCGAAGTCTTGCTTGTAGGAAGACTCAGAGCCTGGGATTTAAGTCCATTTCTGAAGTGAAACACACAGCAGTGTTCTCATCCATTGATCACACTCTGCTTTAGAACAAGAAGCACGCTCTTGCTTTCTAGAGTCTCTAAGACAGCAGGAAACGTGAGTGTGCTGAGAACAAAAGAACGGTGTTTCCTACACATAGGGACCATATCTAGTACAACTCTCCTTCTTAAACTGATACAAAGCACTGGTCCTCTAACATCCAATTCTTGTCTGTTAAGATGATAATTGTGTGAGCTCTGTGAATGATGTAGTTCGTTTGAGCTGAAAAGTGACTGCCTTACCTGAAACGAAGCCTTGCTTATAGGAAGACACAGAGATTGGGATTTAACTCCATTTCTGAAGGGAAACACACAGCATAGTTCTCATCCATGGATCACACTCTGCTTTAGAGCGAGAAGCACGCTCTTGCTTTGTGGAGTCTCTATCACAGCAGGAAACGTGAGTGTGCTGAGAACAAAAGAATGGTGTTTCCTACACATAGGGACCATATCTAGTCCAACTCTCCTTCTGAAACTGATACAAAGCACTGGTCCTCTAACATCCAATGATTGTCAGTTAAGATGGGAAACGTGTGAGCTTCATGAATGATGTAGTTCGTTTGAGCAGAATATTGACTGCCCTTACCTTAATCGAAATCTTGCTTGTAGGAAGACTCAGAGCCTGGGATTTAACTCCATTTCTGAAGTGAAACACACAGCGGTGTTCTCATCCATTGATTATACTCTGCTTTAGAACAAGAAGCACGATCTTGCTTTCTAGAGTCTCTAAGACGGTAGGAAACCTGATTTTGCTGAGAACAAAAGAACGGTGTTACATACACATACGGACCATATCTAGTCCAACTCTGCTTCTGAAACTGATACAAAGCACTGGTCCTCTAATATCCAATGCTTGTCTCTTAAGATGAGAAACGTGTGAGCTCCGTGAACGATGTAGTTCCTTTGAGCTGAAAAGTGACTGCCCTTACCTGAAACGAAGTCTTGCTTATAGGAAGACACAGAGCCAGGGATTTAACTCCATTTCTGAAGGGAAACACACAGCATAGTTCTCATCCATGGATCACACTCTGCTTTAGAGCGAGAAGCACGCTCTTGCTTTCTAAAGTCTCTAAGAGAGTAGGAAACGTGAGTGTGCTGAGAACAAAAGAACGTTGTTTCCTACACATAGGGACCATATCTAGTGCAACTCTGCTTCTGAAATTGATACAAAGCACTGGTCCTCTAACATCCAATGCTTGTCAGTTAAGATGAGAAACGTGTGAGCTTTGTGAATGATGTAGTTCCTTTGAACTGAAAAGTGACTGCCCTTACCTGAAACGAAGTCTTGCTTGTAGTAAGACACAGAGCCTGGGATTTAACTCCATTTCTGAAGGGAATGACACAGGATTTTTCTCATCCATGGATCACACTCTGCTTTAGAGCGAGAAGCACGTTCTTGCTTTATAGACTCTAATAGAGCTGGTAATCTGAGTGTGCCCAGAACAAAAGAACGGTGTTTCCTACACATACAGACCATATGTAGTCCAAATCTGCTTCTGAAACTGATACAAAGCACTGACCCTCTAACATCCAATGCTTGTCAGTTAAGATGAGAAACGTGTGTGCTTTGTGAATGATGTAGTTCGTTTGAGCTGAAAAGTGACTGCCCTTACCTGAATCGAAGTCTTGCTTGTAGGAAGACTGAGAGCCTGGGATTTAACTCCATTTCTGAAGTGAAACACACAGCAGTGTAATCATCCATTGATCACACTCTGCTTTAGAACAAGAAGCATGCTCTTGCTTTCTAGAGTCTCTAAGACAGCAGGAAACGTGTGTGTGCTGAGAACAAAAGAACGGTGTTTCCTACACATACGGACCATATCTAGTTCAACTCTGCTTCTGAAACTGATACAAGGCACTAGTTCTCTAACATCGAATGTTTGTCTGTTAAGATGAGAAACGTGTGAGATTTGTGAACGATGTAGTTCCTTTGAACTGAAAAGTGACTGCCCTTACCTTAAACGAAGTCTTGCTTGTAGGAAGACTCAGAGCGTGGGATTTAACTCTATTTCTGAAGTGAAACACTCAGCAGTGTAATCATCCATTGATCACACTCTGCTTTAGAACAAGAAGCACGCACTTGCTTTCTAGAGTCTCTAAGACAGCAGGAAACGTGTGTGTGCTGAGAAGAAAAGAACGTTGTTTCCTACACATATGGACCATATGTAGTCCAAATCTGCTTCTGAAACTGATACAAAGCACTGGTCCTCGAACATCCAATGCTTGTCTGTTAAGATGAGAAACGTGTGAGATTCGTGAATGATGTAGTTCGTTTGAGCTGAAAAGTGACTGCCCTTACCTGAAACGAAGTCTTGCTTGTAGGAAGACACAGAGAACGGGTTTTAACTCCATTTCTGAAGGGAAACACACTGCATAGTTCTCATCCATGGATCACACTCTGCTTTACAGCCAGAAGCACGCTCTTGCTTTCTAGAGTCTCTAATACAGCAGGAAATCTGAGTGTCCAGAACAAAAGAATGGAGTTTCCTACACATACGGACCATATGTATTCCAACTCTTCTTCTGAAACTGATACAAAGCACTGGTACTCTAACATCCAATGCTTGTCAGTTAAGATGAGAAACGTGTGATCTTCGTGAACGATATAGTTCGTTTGAGCAGAAAAGTGACTGCCCTTACCTTAATCGAAGTCTTGCTTGTAGGAAGACTCAGAGCCTGGGATTTAACGCCATTTCTGAAGTGAAACACACAGCAGTGTTCTCATCCATTGATCATAGTCTGATTTAGAACCAGAAGCACGCTCTTGCTTTCTAGAGTCTCTAAGACAGCAGGAAACGTGATTTTGCTGAGAACAAAAGAACGGTGTTACCTACACATACGGACCATATCTAGTCCAACTCTGCTTCTGAAACTGATACAAAGCACTGGTCCTCTAACATCCAATGCTTGTCAGTTAAGATGAGAAACGTGTGAGCTCCGTGAACGATGTAGTTCCTTTGAACTGAAAAGTGACTGCCCTTACCTGAAACGAAGTCTTGCTTGTAGGAAGACTCAGAGCCTGGGATTTAACTCCATTTCTGAAGGGAAACACACAGCAGTGTTCTCATCCATTGATCACACTCTGCTTTAGAGCAAGAAGCACGCTCTTGCTTTCTAGAATCTCTAAGACAGCAAGAAATGTGAGTGTACTGAGAACAAAAGAACGGAGTTTCCTCCACATACGGAGCATATGTAGTCCAAATCTGCTTCTGAAACTGACACAAAGCACTGACCCTCTAACATCCAATGCTTGTCAGTTAAGATGAGAAACGTGTGAGCTTTGTGAATGATGTAGGTCGTTTGAGCAGAAAAGTGACTGCCCTTACCTGAATCGAAGTCTTGCTTGTAGGAAGACTCAGAGCCTGGGATTTAACTCCATTTCTGAAGTGAAACACACAGCAGTGTTCTCATCCATTGATCACACTCTGCTTTAGAACAAGAAGCACGCTCTTGCTTTCTAGAGTCTCTAAGACAGCACGAAACGTGAGTGTGCTGAGAACAAAAGAACGGTGTTTCCTACACATAGGGACCATATCTAGTCCAACTCTCCTTCTTAAACTGATACAAAGCACTGGTCCTCTAACATCCAATTCTTGTCTGTTAAGATGATAATTGTGTGAGCTCTGTGAATGATGTAGTTCGTTTGAGCTGAAAAGTGACTGCCTTACCTGAAACGAAGCCTTGCTTATAGGAAGACACAGAGATTGGGATTTAACTCCATTTCTGAAGGGAAACACACAGCATAGTTCTCATCCATGGATCACACTCTGCTTTAGAGCGAGAAGCACGCTCTTGCTTTGTGGAGTCTCTATCACAGCAGGAAACGTGAGTGTGCTGAGAACAAAAGAACGGTGTTTCCTACACATAGGGACCATATCTAGTCCAACTCTCCTTCTTAAACTGATACAAAGCACTGGTCCTCTAACATCCAATGCTTGTCAGTTAAGATGAGAAACGTGTGAGCTCCGTGAACGATGTAGTTCCTTTGAACTGAAAAGTGACTGCCCTTACCTGAAACGAAGTCTTGCTTGTAGGAAGACTCAGAGCCTGGGATTTAACTCCATTTCTGAAGGGAAACACACAGCAGTGTTCTCATCCATTGATCACACTCTGCTTTAGAGCAAGAAGCACGCTCTTGCTTTCTAGAATCTCTAAGACAGCAAGAAATGTGAGTGTACTGAGAACAAAAGAACGGAGTTTCCTCCACATACGGAGCATATGTAGTCCAAATCTGCTTCTGAAACTGACACAAAGCACTGACCCTCTAACATCCAATGCTTGTCAGTTAAGATGAGAAACGTGTGAGCTTTGTGAATGATGTAGGTAGTTTGAGCAGAAAAGTGACTGCCCTTACCTTAATCGAAGTCTTGCTTGTAGGAAGACTCAGAGCCTGGGATTTAACGCCATTTCTGAAGTGAAACACACAGCAGTGTTCTCATCCATTGATCATAGTCTGATTTAGAACCAGAAGCACGCTCTTGCTTTCTAGAGTCTCTAAGACAGCAGGAAACGTGATTTTGCTGAGAACAAAAGAACGGTGTTACCTACACATACGGACCATATCTAGTCCAACTCTGCTTCTGAAACTGATACAAAGCACTGGTCCTCTAACATCCAATGCTTGTCAGTTAAGATGAGAAACGTGTGAGCTCCGTGAACGATGTAGTTCCTTTGAACTGAAAAGTGACTGCCCTTACCTGAAACGAAGTCTTGCTTGTAGGAAGACTCAGAGCCTGGGATTTAACTCCATTTCTGAAGGGAAACACACAGCAGTGTTCTCATCCATTGATCACACTCTGCTTTAGAGCAAGAAGCACGCTCTTGCTTTCTAGAATCTCTAAGACAGCAAGAAATGTGAGTGTACTGAGAACAAAAGAACGGAGTTTCCTCCACATACGGAGCATATGTAGTCCAAATCTGCTTCTGAAACTGACACAAAGCACTGACCCTCTAACATCCAATGCTTGTCAGTTAAGATGAGAAACGTGTGAGCTTTGTGAATGATGTAGGTCGTTTGAGCAGAAAAGTGACTGCCCTTACCTGAATCGAAGTCTTGCTTGTAGGAAGACTCAGAGCCTGGGATTTAACTCCATTTCTGAAGTGAAACACACAGCAGTGTTCTCATCCATTGATCACACTCTGCTTTAGAACAAGAAGCACGCTCTTGCTTTCTAGAGTCTCTAAGACAGCACGAAACGTGAGTGTGCTGAGAACAAAAGAACGGTGTTTCCTACACATAGGGACCATATCTAGTCCAACTCTCCTTCTTAAACTGATACAAAGCACTGGTCCTCTAACATCCAATTCTTGTCTGTTAAGATGATAATTGTGTGAGCTCTGTGAATGATGTAGTTCGTTTGAGCTGAAAAGTGACTGCCTTACCTGAAACGAAGCCTTGCTTATAGGAAGACACAGAGATTGGGATTTAACTCCATTTCTGAAGGGAAACACACAGCATAGTTCTCATCCATGGATCACACTCTGCTTTAGAGCGAGAAGCACGCTCTTGCTTTGTGGAGTCTCTATCACAGCAGGAAACGTGAGTGTGCTGAGAACAAAAGAACGGTGTTTCCTACACATAGGGACCATATCTAGTCCAACTCTCCTTCTTAAACTGATACAAAGCACTGGTCCTCTAACATCCAATGCTTGTCAGTTAAGATGAGAAACGTGTGAGCTCCGTGAACGATGTAGTTCCTTTGAACTGAAAAGTGACTGCCCTTACCTGAAACGAAGTCTTGCTTGTAGGAAGACTCAGAGCCTGGGATTTAACTCCATTTCTGAAGGGAAACACACAGCAGTGTTCTCATCCATTGATCACACTCTGCTTTAGAGCAAGAAGCACGCTCTTGCTTTCTAGAATCTCTAAGACAGCAAGAAATGTGAGTGTACTGAGAACAAAAGAACGGAGTTTCCTCCACATACGGAGCATACGTAGTCCAAATCTGCTTCTGAAACTGACACAAAGCACTGACCCTCTAACATCCAATGCTTGTCAGTTAAGATGAGAAACGTGTGAGCTTTGTGAATGATGTAGGTAGTTTGAGCAGAAAAGTGACTGCCCTTACCTGAATCGAAGTCTTGCTTGTAGGAAGACTCAGAGCCTGGGATTTAACTCCATTTCTGAAGTGAAACACACAGCAGTGTTCTCATCCATTGATCACACTCTGCTTTAGAACAAGAAGCACGCTCTTGCTTTCTAGAGTCTCTAAGACGGTAGGAAACCTGATTTTGCTGAGAACAAAAGAACGGTGTTACATACACATACGGACCATATCTAGTCCAACTCTGCTTCTGAAACTGATACAAAGCACTGGTCCTCTAATATGCAATGCTTGTCTCTTAAGATGAGAAACGTGTGAGCTCCGTGAACGATGTAGTTCGTTTGAGCTGAAAAGTGACTGCCCTTACCTGAAACGAAGTCTTGCTTGTAGGAAGACACAGAGCCAGGGATTTAACTCCATTTCTGAAGGGAAACACACAGCATAGTTCTCACCCATGGAACACACTCTGCTTTAGAGCGAGAAGCATGCTCTTGCTTTCTAGAGTTTCTAAGACAGCAGGAAACGTGAGTGTGGTGAGAACAAAACAACGGTGTTTCCTACACATATGGACCATATCTAGTCCAAATCTGCTCCTCAAACTGATACAAAGCACCGGTCCTCTAACATCCAATGCTTGTCTGGTAAGATTAGAAACGTGTGAGCTCCGTGAAAGATGTAGTTCCTTTGAGCTGAAAAGTGAATGACCTTACCTGAAAAGAATCTTGCTTGTAGGAAGACACAGAGCCTGGGATTTAACTCAATTTCTGAAGGGAAAAACACAGCATAGTTCTCACCCATGGATCACACTCTGCTTTACAGCAAGAAGCATGCTCTTGCTTTCTAGAGTCTCTAATACAGCACGAAATCTGAGTGTGCCCAGAACAAAAGAACGGAGTTTCCTACACATACGGACCATATGTAGTCCAACTCTTCTTCTGAAACTGATACAAAGCACTGGTCCTCTAACATCCAATGCTTTTCAGTTAAGATGGGAAACTCGTGAGCTTCATGAACGATGTAGTTCGTTTGAGGAGAAAAGTGACTGCCCTTACCTTAAACGAAGTCTTGCTTGTAGGAAGACTCAGAGCGTGGGATTTAACTCTATTTCTGAAGTGAAACACTCAGCAGTGTAATCATCCATTGATCACACTCTGCTTTAGAACTAGAAGCACGCACTTGCTTTCTAGAGTCTCTAAGACAGCAGGAAACGTGTGTGTGCTGAGAAGAAAAGAACGTTGTTTCCTACATATATGGACCATATGTAGTCCAAATCTGCTTCTGAAACTGATACAAAGCACTGGTCCTCGAACATCCAATGCTTGTCTGTTAAGATGAGAAACGTGTGAGATTCGTGAATGATGTAGTTCGTTTGAGCTGAAAAGTGACTGCCCTTACCTGAAACGAAGTCTTGCTTGTAGGAAGACACAGAGAACGGGTTTTAACTCCATTTCTGAAGGGAAACACACAGCATAGTTCTCATCCATGGATCACACTCTGCTTTACAGCCAGAAGCACGCTCTTGCTTTCTAGAGTCTCTAATACAGCAGGAAATATGAGTGTCCAGAACAAAAGAACGGAGTTTCCTACACATACGGACCATATGTAGTCCAAATCTGCTTCTGAAACTGATACAAAGCACTGGTCCTCGAACATCCAATGCTTGTCTGTTAAGATGAGAAACGTGTGAGATTCGTGAATGATGTAGTTCGTTTGAGCTGAAAAGTGACTGCCCTTACCTGAAACGAAGTCTTGCTTGTAGGAAGACACAGAGAACGGGTTTTAACTCCATTTCTGAAGGGAAACACACAGCATAGTTCTCATCCATGGATCACACTCTGCTTTACAGCCAGAAGCACGCTCTTGCTTTCTAGAGTCTCTAATACAGCAGGAAATCTGAGTGTCCAGAACAAAAGAACGGAGTTTCCTACACATACGGACCATATGTATTCCAACTCTTCTTCTGAAACTGATACAAAGCACTGGTACTCTAACATCCAATGCTTGTCAGTTAAGATGAGAAACGTGTGATCTTCGTGAACGATATAGTTCGTTTGAGCAGAAAAGTGACTGCCCTTACCTTAATCGAAGTCTTGCTTGTAGGAAGACTCAGAGCCTGGGATTTAACTCCATTTCTGAAGTGAAACACACAGCAGTGTTCTCATCCATTGATCATAGTCTGATTTAGAACCAGAAGCACGCACTTGCTTTCTAGAGTCTCTAAGACAGCAGGAAACGTGATTTTGCTGAGAACAAAAGAACGGTGTTACCTACACATACGGACCATATCTAGTCCAACTCTGCTTCTGAAACTGATACAAAGCACTGGTCCTCTAACATCCAATGCTTGTCTGTTAAGATGATAATTGTGTGAGCTCTGTGAATGATGTACTTCGTTTGAGCTGAAAAGTGACTGCCTTACCTGAAACGAAGCCTTGCTTATAGGAAGACACAGAGATTGGGATTTAACTCCATTTCTGAAGGGAAACACACAGCATAGTTCTCATCCATGGATCACACTCTGCTTTAGAGCGAGAAGCACGCTCTTGCTTTGTGGAGTCTCTATCACAGCAGGAAACGTGAGTGTGCTGAGAACAAAAGAATGGTGTTTCCTACACATAGGGACCATATCTAGTCCAACTCTTCTTCTGAAACTGATACAAAGCACTGGTCCTCTAACATCCAATGATTGTCAGTTAAGATGGGAAACGTGTGAGCTTCATGAATGATGTAGTTCGTTTGAGCACAATATTGACTGCCCTTACCTTAATCGAAATCTTCCTTGTAGGAAGATTCAGAGCCTGGGATTTAACTCCATTTCTGAAGTGAAACACACAGCGGTGTTCTCATCCATTGATTATACTCTGCTTTAGAACAAGAAGCACGATCTTGCTTTCTAGAGTCTCTAAGACGGTAGGAAACCTGATTTTGCTGAGAACAAAAGAACGGTGTTACATACACATACGGACCATATCTAGTCCAACTCTGCTTCTGAAACTGATACAAAGCACTGGTCCTCTAATATCCAATGCTTGTCTCTTAAGATGAGAAACGTGTGAGCTCCGTGAACGATGTAGTTCCTTTGAGCTGAAAAGTGACTGCCCTTACCTGAAACGAAGTCTTGGTTGTAGGAAGACACAGAGCCAGGGATTTAACTCCATTTCTGAAGGGAAACACACAGCATAGTTCTCATCCATGGATAACACTCTGCTTTAGAGCGAGAAGCACGCTCTTGCTTTCTAAAGTCTCTAAGAGAGTAGGAAACGTGAGTGTGCTGAGAACAAAAGAACGTTGTTTCCTACACATAGGGACCATATCTAGTGCAACTCTGCTTCTGAAATTGATACAAAGCACTGGTCCTCTAACATCCAATGCTTGTCAGTTAAGATGAGAAACGTGTGAGCTTTGTGAATGATGTAGTTCCTTTGAACTGAAAAGTGACTGCCCTTACCTGAAACGAAGTCTTGCTTGTAGTAAGACACAGAGCCTGGGATTTAACTCCATTTCTGAAGGGAATGACACAGGATTTTTCTCATCCATGGATCACACTCTGCTTTAGAGCGAGAAGCACGTTCTTGCTTTATAGACTCTAATAGAGCTGGTAATCTGAGTGTGCCCAGAACAAAAGAACGGTGTTTCCTACACATACAGACCATATGTAGTCCAAATCTGCTTCTGAAACTGATACAAAGCACTGACCCTCTAACATCCAATGCTTGTCAGTTAAGATGAGAAACGTGTGTGCTTTGTGAATGATGTAGTTCGTTTGAGCTGAAAAGTGACTGCCCTTACCTGAATCGAAGTCTTGCTTGTAGGAAGACTGAGAGCCTGGGATTTAACTCCATTTCTGAAGTGAAACACACAGCAGTGTAATCATCCATTGATCACACTCTGCTTTAGAACAAGAAGCATGCTCTTGCTTTCTAGAGTCTCTAAGACAGCAGGAAACGTATGTGTGCTGAGAACAAAAGAACGGTGTTTCCTACACATACGGACCATATCTAGTTCAACTCTGCTTCTGAAACTGATACAAGGCACTAGTTCTCTAACATCGAATGTTTGTCTGTTAAGATGAGAAACGTGTGAGATTTGTGAACGATGTAGTTCCTTTGAACTGAAAAGTGACTGCCCTTACCTGAAACGAAGTCTTGCCTGTAGGAAGACACAGAGCAAGGGATTTAACTCCATTTCTGAAGGGAAACAAACAGCATAGTTCTCATCCATGGATCACACTCTACTTTAGAGCAAGAAGCACGCTCTTGCTTTCTAAATTCTGTAAGACAGGAGGAAACGTGAGTGTGCTGAGAACAAAAGAACGGTGTTTCCTACACATACGGACCATATCTAGTCCAACTCTGCTTCTGAAACTGATACAAAGCATTGGTCCTCTAACATCCAATGCTTGTCAGTTAAGATGAGAAACGTGTGAGCTCCGTGAACGATGTAGTTCCTTTGAGCTGAAAAGTGAATGACCTTACCTGAAAAGAATCTGGCTTGTAGGAAGACACAGAGCCTGGGATTTAACTCCATTTCTGAAGGGAAAAACACAGCATAGTTCTCACCCATGGATCACACTCTGCTTTACAGCAAGAAGCATGCTCTTGCTTTCTAGAGTCTCTAATACAGCACGAAATCTGAGTGTGCCCAGAACAAAAGAACGGAGTATCCTACACATACGGACCATATGTAGTCCAACTCTTCTTCTGAAACTGATACAAAGCACTGGTCCTCTAACAAACAATGCTTTTCAGTTAAGATGGGAAACTCGTGAGCTTCATGAACGATGTAGTTCGTTTGAGGAGAAAAGTGACTGCCCTTACCTTAAACGAAGTCTTGCTTGTAGGAAGACTCAGAGCGTGGGATTTAACTCTATTTCTGAAGTGAAACACTCAGCAGTGTAATCATCCATTGATCACACTCTGCTTTAGAACAAGAAGCACGCACTTGCTTTCTAGAGTCTCTAAGACAGCAGGAAACGTGTGTGTGCTGAGAAGAAAAGAACGTTGTTTCCTACACATATGGACCATATGTAGTCCAAATCTGCTTCTGAAACTGATACAAAGCACTGGTCCTCGAACATCCAATGCTTGTCTGTTAAGATGAGAAACGTGTGAGATTCGTGAATGATGTAGTTCGTTTGAGCTGAAAAGTGACTGCCCTTACCTGAAACGAAGTCTTGCTTGTAGGAAGACACAGAGAACGGGTTTTAACTCCATTTCTGAAGGGAAACACACAGCATAGTTCTCATCCATGGATCACACTCTGCTTTACAGCCAGAAGCACGCTCTTGCTTTCTAGAGTCTCTAATACAGCAGGAAATCTGAGTGTCCAGAACAAAAGAATGGAGTTTCCTACACATACGGACCATATGTATTCCAACTCTTCTTCTGAAACTGATACAAAGCACTGGTACTCTAACATCCAATGCTTGTCAGTTAAGATGAGAAACGTGTGATCTTCGTGAACGATATAGTTCGTTTGAGCAGAAAAGTGACTGCCCTTACCTTAATCGAAGTCTTGCTTGTAGGAAGACTCAGAGCCTGGGATTTAACGCCATTTCTGAAGTGAAACACACAGCAGTGTTCTCATCCATTGATCACACTCTGCTTTAGAACAAGAAGCAAGCTCTTGCTTTCTAGAGTCTCTAAGACAGCACGAAACGTGAGTGTGCTGAGAACAAAAGAACGGTGTTTCCTACACATAGGGACCATATCTAGTCCAACTCTCCTTCTTAAACTGATACAAAGCACTGGTCCTCTAACATCCAATTCTTGTCTGTTAAGATGATAATTGTGTGAGCTCTGTGAATGATGTAGTTCGTTTGAGCTGAAAAGTGACTGCCTTACCTGAAACGAAGCCTTGCTTATAGGAAGACACAGAGATTGGGATTTAACTCCATTTCTGAAGGGAAACACACAGCATAGTTCTCATCCATGGATCACACTCTGCTTTAGAGCGAGAAGCACGTTCTTGCTTTGTGGAGTCTCTATCACAGCAGGAAACGTGAGTGTGCTGAGAACAAAAGAATGGTGTTTCCTACACATAGGGACCATATCTAGTCCAACTCTTCTTCTGAAACTGATACAAAGCACTGGTCCTCTAACATCCAATGATTGTCAGTTAAGATGGGAAACGTGTGAGCTTCATGAATGATGTAGTTCGTTTGAGCAGAATATTGACTGCCCTTACCTTAATCGAAATCTTGCTTGTAGGAAGACTCAGAGCCTGGGATTTAACTCCATTTCTGAAGTGAAACACACAGCGGTGTTCTCATCCATTGATTATACTCTGCTTTAGAACAAGAAGCACGATCTTGCTTTCTAGAGTCTCTAAGACGGTAGGAAACCTGATTTTGCTGAGAACAAAAGAACGGTGTTACATACACATACGGACCATATCTAGTCCAACTCTGCTTCTGAAACTGATACAAAGCACTGGTCCTCTAATATGCAATGCTTGTCTCTTAAGATGAGAAACGTGTGAGCTCCGTGAACGATGTAGTTCGTTTGAGCTGAAAAGTGACTGCCCTTACCTGAAACGAAGTCTTGCTTGTAGGAAGACACAGAGCCAGGGATTTAACTCCATTTCTGAAGGGAAACACACAGCATAGTTCTCACCCATGGAACACACTCTGCTTTAGAGCGAGAAGCATGCTCTTGCTTTCTAGAGTTTCTAAGACAGCAGGAAACGTGAGTGTGGTGAGCACAAAACAACGGTGTTTCCTACACATATGGACCATATCTAGTCCAAATCTGCTCCTCAAACTGATACAAAGCACCGGTCCTCTAACATCCAATGCTTGTCTGGTAAGATTAGAAACGTGTGAGCTCCGTGAAAGATGTAGTTCCTTTGAGCTGAAAAGTGAATGACCTTACCTGAAAAGAATCTTGCTTGTAGGAAGACACAGAGCCTGGGATTTAACTCAATTTCTGAAGGGAAAAACACAGCATAGTTCTCACCCATGGATCACACTCTGCTTTACAGCAAGAAGCATGCTCTTGCTTTCTAGAGTCTCTAATACAGCACGAAATCTGAGTGTGCCCAGAACAAAAGAACGGAGTTTCCTACACATACGGACTATATGTAGTCCAACTCTTCTTCTGAAACTGATACAAAGCACTGGTTCTCTAACATCCAATGCTTTTCAGTTAAGATGGGAAACTCGTGAGCTTCATGAACGATGTAGTTCGTTTGAGGAGAAAAGTGACTGCCCTTACCTTAAACGAAGTCTTGCTTGTAGGAAGACTCAGAGCGTGGGATTTAACTCGATTTCTGAAGTGAAACACTCAGCAGTGTAATCATCCATTGATCACACTCTGCTTTAGAACTAGAAGCACGCACTTGCTTTCTAGAGTCTCTAAGACAGCAGGAAACGTGTGTGTGCTGAGAAGAAAAGAACGTTGTTTCCTACACATATGGACCATATGTAGTCCAAATCTGCTTCTGAAACTGATACAAAGCACTGGTCCTCGAACATCCAATGCTTGTCTGTTAAGATGAGAAACGTGTGAGATTCGTGAATGATGTAGTTCGTTTGAGCTGAAAAGTGACTGCCCTTACCTGAAACGAAGTCTTGCTTGTAGGAAGACACAGAGAACGGGTTTTAACTCCATTTCTGAAGGGAAACACACAGCATAGTTCTCATCCATGGATCACACTCTGCTTTACAGCCAGAAGCACGCTCTTGCTTTCTAGAGTCTCTAATACAGCAGGAAATATGAGTGTCCAGAACAAAAGAACGGAGTTTCCTACACATACGGACCATATGTAGTCCAAATCTGCTTCTGAAACTGATACAAAGCACTGGTCCTCGAACATCCAATGCTTGTCTGTTAAGATGAGAAACGTGTGAGATTCGTGAATGATGTAGTTCGTTTGAGCTGAAAAGTGACTGCCCTTACCTGAAACGAAGTCTTGCTTGTAGGAAGACACAGAGAATGGGTTTTAACTCCATTTCTGAAGGGAAACACACAGCATAGTTCTCATCCATGGATCACACTCTGCTTTACAGCCAGAAGCACGCTCTTGCTTTCTAGAGTCTCTAATACAGCAGGAAATCTGAGTGTCCAGAACAAAAGAACGGAGTTTCCTACACATACGGACCATATGTATTCCAACTCTTCTTCTGAAACTGATACAAAGCACTGGTACTCTAACATCCAATGCTTGTCAGTTAAGATGAGAAACGTGTGATCTTCGTGAACGATATAGTTCGTTTGAGCAGAAAAGTGACTGCCCTTACCTTAATCGAAGTCTTGCTTGTAGGAAGACTCAGAGCCTGGGATTTAACTCCATTTCTGAAGTGAAACACACAGCAGTGTTCTCATCCATTGATCATAGTCTGATTTAGAACCAGAAGCACGCTCTTGCTTTCTAGAGTCTCTAAGACAGCAGGAAACGTGATTTTGCTGAGAACAAAAGAACGGTGTTACCTACACATACGGACCATATCTAGTCCAACTCTGCTTCTGAAACTGATACAAAGCACTGGTCCTCTAACATCCAATGCTTGTCAGTTAAGATGAGAAACGTGTGAGCTCCGTGAACGATGTAGTTCCTTTGAACTGAAAAGTGATTGCCCTTACCTGAAACGAAGTCTTGCTTGTAGGAAGACTCAGAGCCTGGGATTTAACTCCATTTCTGAAGGGAAACACACAGCAGTGTTCTCATCCATTGATCACACTCTGCTTTAGAGCAAGAAGCACGCTCTTGCTTTCTAGAATCTCTAAGACAGCAAGAAATGTGAGTGTACTGAGAACAAAAGAACGGAGTTTCCTCCACATACGGAGCATATGTAGTCCAAATCTGCTTCTGAAACTGACACAAAGCACTGACCCTCTAACATCCAATGCTTGTCAGTTAAGATGAGAAACGTGTGAGCTTTGTGAATGATGTAGGTCATTTGAGCAGAAAAGTGACTGCCCTTACCTGAATCGAAGTCTTGCTTGTAGGAAGACACAGAGATTGGGATTTAACTCCATTTCTGAAGGGAAACACACAGCATAGTTCTCATCCATGGATCACACTCTGCTTTAGAGCGAGAAGCACGCTCTTGCTTTGTGGAGTCTCTATCACAGCAGGAAACGTGAGTGTGCTGAGAACAAAAGAATGGTGTTTCCTACACATAGGGACCATATCTAGTCCAACTCTTCTTCTGAAACTGATACAAAGCACTGGTCCTCTAACATCCAATGATTGTCAGTTAAGATGGGAAACGTGTGAGCTTCATGAATGATGTAGTTCGTTTGAGCAGAATATTGACTGCCCTTACCTTAATCGAAATCTTCCTTGTAGGAAGACTCAGAGCCTGGGATTTAACTCCATTTCTGAAGTGAAACACACAGCGGTGTTCTCATCCATTGATTATACTCTGCTTTAGAACAAGAAGCACGATCTTGCTTTCTAGAGTCTCTAAGACGGTAGGAAACCTGATTTTGCTGAGAACAAAAGAACGGTGTTACATACACATACGGACCATATCTAGTCCAACTCTGCTTCTGAAACTGATACAAAGCACTGGTCCTCTAATATCCAATGCTTGTCTCTTAAGATGAGAAACGTGTGAGCTCCGTGAACGATGTAGTTCCTTTGAGCTGAAAAGTGACTGCCCTTACCTGAAACGAAGTCTTGCTTGTAGGAAGACACAGAGCCAGGGATTTAACTCCATTTCTGAAGGGAAACACACAGCATAGTTCTCATCCATGGATAACACTCTGCTTTAGAGCGAGAAGCACGCTCTTGCTTTCTAAAGTCTCTAAGAGAGTAGGAAACGTGAGTGTGCTGAGAACAAAAGAACGTTGTTTCCTACACATAGGGACCATATCTAGTGCAACTCTGTTTCTGAAATTGATACAAAGCACTGGTCCTCTAACATCCAATGCTTGTCAGTTAAGATGAGAAACGTGTGAGCTTTGTGAATGATGTAGTTCCTTTGAACTGAAAAGTGACTGCCCTTACCTGAAACGAAGTCTTGCTTGTAGTAAGACACAGAGCCTGGGATTTAACTCCATTTCTGAAGGGAATGACACAGGATTTTTCTCATCCATGGATCACACTCTGCTTTAGAGCGAGAAGCACGTTCTTGCTTTATAGACTCTAATACAGCTGGTAATCTGAGTGTGCCCAGAACAAAAGAACGGTGTTTCTTACACATACAGACCATATGTAGTCCAAATCTGCTTCTGAAACTGATACAAAGCACTGACCCTCTAACATCCAATGCTTGTCAGTTAAGATGAGAAACGTGTGTGCTTTGTGAATGATGTAGTTCGTTTGAGCTGAAAAGTGACTGCCCTTACCTGAATCGAAGTCTTGCTTGTAGGAAGACTGAGAGCCTGGGATTTAACTCCATTTCTGAAGTGAAACACACAGCAGTGTAATCATCCATTGATCACACTCTGCTTTAGAACAAGAAGCATGCTCTTGCTTTCTAGAGTCTCTAAGACAGCATGAAACGTGTGTGTGCTGAGAACAAAAGAACGGTGTTTCCTACACATACGATCCATATCTAGTTCAACTCTGCTTCTGAAACTGATACAAGGCACTAGTTCTCTAACATCGAATGTTTGTCTGTTAAGATGAGAAACGTGTGAGCTTCGTGAAAGATGTAGTTCGTTTGAGCTGAAAAGTGACTGCCCTTACCTGAAACGAAGTCTTGCTTGTAGGAAGACACAGAGCCTGGGATTTAACTCCATTTCTGAATGGAAACACACAGCATGGTTCTCATCCATGGATCACACTCTGCTTTAGAGCAAGAAGCATGCTCTTGCTTTCTAGAGTCTCTAATGCAGCAGGAAATCTGAGTGTGCCCAGAACAAAAGAACGGAGTTTCCTACACATAAGGACCATATGTATTCCAACTCTTCTTCTGAAACGGATACAAAGCACTGGACCTCTAACATCCAATGCTTGTCAGGAAGATGGGAAACGTGTGAGCTTCATGAATGATGTAGTTCGTTTGAGCAGAAAAGTGACTGCCCTTACCTGAATCGAAGTCTTGCTTGTAGGAAGACTCAGAGCCTGGGATTTAACTCTATTTCTGAAGTGAAAAATTCAGCAGTGTAATCATCCATTGATCACACTCTGCTTTAGAACTAGAAGCACGCACTTGCTTTCTAGAGTCTCTAAGACAGCTGGAAACGTGTGTGTGCTGAGAAGAAAAGAACGTTGTTTCCTACACATATGGACCATATGTAGTCCAAATCTGCTTCTGAAACTGATACAAAGCTCTGGTCCTCGAACATCCAATGCTTGTCTGTTAAGATGAGAAACGTGTGAGATTCGTGAATGATGTAGTTCGTTTGAGCTGAAAAGTGACTGCCCTTACCTGAAACGAAGTCTTGCTTGTAGGAAGACACAGAGAACGGGTTTTAACTCCATTTCTGAAGGGAAACACACAGCATAGTTCTCATCCATGGATCACACTCTGCTTTACAGCCAGAAGCACGCTCTTGCTTTCTAGAGTCTCTAATACAGCAGGAAATCTGAGTGTGCCCAGAACAAAAGAACGGAGTTTCCTACACATAGGGACCATATGTATTCCAACTCTTCTTCTGAAACTGATACAAAGCACTGGTCCTCTAACATCCAATGCTTGTCAGTTAAGATGAGAAACGTGTGATCTTCGTGAACGATATAGTTCGTTTGAGCAGAAAAGTGACTGCCCTTACCTTAATCGAAGTCTTGCTTGTAGGAAGACTCAGAGACTGGGATTTAACGCCATTTCTGAAGTGAAACACACAGCAGTGTTCTCATCCATTGATCATAGTCTGATTTAGAACCAGAAGCACGCTCTTGCTTTCTAGAGTCTCTAAGACAGCAGGAAACGTGATTTTGCTGAGAACAAAAGAACGGTGTTACCTACACATACGGACCATATCTAGTCCAACTCTGCTTCTGAAACTGATACAAAGCACTGGTCCTCTAACATCCAATGCTTGTCAGTTAAGATGAGAAACGTGTGAGCTCCGTGAACGATGTAGTTCCTTTGAACTGAAAAGTGACTGCCCTTACCTGAAACGAAGTCTTGCTTGTAGGAATACACAGAGCCTGGGATTTAACTCAATTTCTGAAGGGAAACACACAGCATAGTTCTCACCCATGGAACACACTCTGCTTTAGAGCGAGAAGCATGCTCTTGATTTCTAGAGTTTCTAAGACAGCAGGAAACGTGAGTGTGCTGAGAACAAAACAACGGTGTTTCCTACACATATGGACCATATCTAGTCCAAATCTGCTCCTCAAACTGATACAAAGCACCGGTCCTCTAACATCCAATGCTTGTCTGGTAAGATTAGAAACGTGTGAGCTCCGTGAAAGATGTAGTTCCTTTGAGCTGAAAAGTGAATGACCTTACCTGAAAAGAATCTTGATTGTAGGAAGACACAGAGCCTGGGATTTAACTCAATTTCTGAAGGGAAAAACACAGCATAGTTCTCACCCATGGATCACACTCTGCTTTACAGCAAGAAGCATGCTCTTGCTTTCTAGAGTCTCTAATAAAGCACGAAATCTGAGTGTGCCCAGAACAAAAGAACGGAGTTTCCTACACATACGAACCATATGTAGTCCAACTCTTCTTCTGAAACTGATACAAAGCACTGGTCCTCTAACATCCAATGCTTTTCAGTTTTGATGGGAAACTTGTGAGCTTCATGAACGATGTAGTTCGTTTGAGGAGAAAAGTGACTGCCCTTACCTTAAACGAAGTCTTGCTTGTAGGAAGACTCAGAGCGTGGGATTTAACTCTATTTCTGAAGTGAAACACTCAGCAGTGTAATCATCCATTGATCACACTCTGCTTTAGAACTAGAAGCACGCACTTGCTTTCTAGAGTCTCTAAGACAGCAGGAAACGTGTGTGTGCTGAGAAGAAAAGAACGTTGTTTCCTACACATATGGACCATATGTAGTCCAAATCTGCTTCTGAAACTGATACAAAGCACTGGTCCTCGAACATCCAATGCTTGTCTGTTAAGATGAGAAACGTGTGAGATTCGTGAATGATGTAGTTCGTTTGAGCTGAAAAGTGACTGCCCTTACCTGAAACGAAGTCTTGCTTGTAGGAAGACACAGAGAACGGGTTTTAACTCCATTTCTGAAGGGAAACACACAGCATAGTTCTCATCCATGGATCACACTCTGCTTTACAGCCAGAAGCACGCTCTTGCTTTCTAGAGTCTCTAATACAGCAGGAAATCTGAGTGTCCAGAACAAAAGAACGGAGTTTCCTACACATACGGACCATATGTATTCCAACTCTTCTTCTGAAACTGATACAAAGCACTGGTACTCTAACATCCAATGCTTGTCAGTTAAGATGAGAAACGTGTGATCTTCGTGAACGATATAGTTCGTTTGAGCAGAAAAGTGACTGCCCTTACCTTAATCGAAGTCTTGCTTGTAGGAAGACTCAGAGCCTGGGATTTAACGCCATTTCTGAAGTGAAACACACAGCAGTGTTCTCATCCATTGATCATAGTCTGATTTAGAACCAGAAGCACGCTCTTGCTTTCTAGAGTCTCTAAGACAGCAGGAAACGTGATTTTGCTGAGAACAAAAGAACGGTGTTACCTACACATACGGACCATATCTAGTCCAACTCTGCTTCTGAAACTGATACAAAGCACTGGTCCTCTAACATCCAATGCTTGTCAGTTAAGATGAGAAACGTGTGAGCTCCGTGAACGATGTAGTTCCTTTGAACTGAAAAGTGACTGCCCTTACCTGAAACGAAGTCTTGCTTGTAGGAAGACACAGAGCCTGGGATTTAACTCAATTTCTGAAGGGAAACACACAGCATAGTTCTCACCCATGGATCACACTCTGCTTTACAGCAAGAAGCATGCTCTTGCTTTCTAGAGTCTCTAATATAGCACGAAATCTGAGTGTGCCCAGAACAAAAGAACGGAGATTCCTACACATAAGGACCATATGTAGTCCAACTCTTCTTCTGAAACTGATACAAAGCACTGGTCCTCTAACATCCAATGCTTTTCAGTTAAGATGGGAAACGCGTGAGCTTCATGAACGATGTAGTTCGTTTGAGGAGAAAAGTGACTGCCCTTACCTTAAACGAAGTCTTGCTTGTAGGAAGACTCAGAGCCTGGGATTTAACTCTATTTCTGAAGTGAAACACACAGAAGTGTAATCATCCATTGATCACACTCTGCTTTAGAACAAGAAGCACGCACTTGCTTTCTAGAGTCTCTAAGACATCAGGAAACGTGTGTGTGCTGAGAAGAAAAGAACGGTGTTTCCTACACATATGGACCATATGTAGTCCAAATCTGCTTCTGAAACTGATACAAAGCACTGGTCCTCTAACATCCAATGCTTGTTTGTTAAGATGAGAAACGTGTGAGATTCGTGAATGATGTAGTTCTTTTGAGCTGAAAAGTGACTGCCCTTACCTGAAACGAAGTCTTGCTTGTAGGAAGACACAGAGAACGGGATTTAACTCCATTTCTGAAGGGAAACACACAGCATAGTTGTCATCGATGGATCACACTCTGCTTTAGTGCAAGAAGCATGCTCTTGCTTTCTAGATTCTCTAAGACAGCAGGAAACGTGAGTGTGCTGAGAAGAAAAGAACGGTGTTTCCTACACATACAGACCATCTCTATTCAAACTCCGCTTCTTAAACTGATACGAAGCACTGGTCCTCTAACATCCAATGCTTTTCTGTTAAGATGAGAAACATGTGAGCTCCGTAACGATATAGATCCTTTGAGCTGAAAAGTGACTGCCCTTAACTGAAAGGAAGTCTTGCCTGTAGGAAGACACAGAGATTGGGATTTAACTCCATTTCTGAAGGGAAACACACAGCATAGTTCTCATCCATGGATCACACTCTGCTTTAGAGCGAGAAGCACGCTCTTGCTTTGTGGAGTCTCTATCACAGCAGGAAATGTGAGTGTGCTGAGAACAAAAGAATGGTGTTTCCTACACATAGGGACCATATCTAGTCCAACTCTTCTTCTGAAACTGATACAAAGCACTGGTCCTCTAACATCCAATGATTGTCAGTTAAGATGGGAAACGTGTGAGCTTCATGAATGATGTAGTTCGTTTGAGCAGAATATTGACTGCCCTTACCTTAATCGAAATCTTGCTTGTAGGAAGACTCAGAGCCTGGGATTTAACTCCATCTCTGAAGGGAAACACACAGCAGAGTTCTCATCCATGGATCACACTCTGCTTTAGAGTGAGAAGCACGCTCTTGCTTTCTAAAGTCTCAAAGACAGCAAGAATTGTGAGTGTGCTGAGAGCAAAGGAACGGTGTTTCCTACACATACAGACCATATCTAGTCCAACTCTGTTTCTGAAACTGACACAAAGCACTGGTCCTCTAACATCCAATGCTTGTCAGTTAAGATGAGAAACGTGTGAGCTTTGAGAATGATGTAGTTCCTTAGAACTGAAAATTGACTGCCATTACCTGAAATGAAGTCTTGCTTGTAGTAAGACACAGAACCTTGGATTTAACTCCATCTCTGAAGGGAAACACACACCAGAGTTCTCATCTATGGATCACACTCTGCATTAGAGCGAGGATCAAGCTCTTGCTTTCTAGAGTATCTAATACAGCAGGTAATCTGAGTGTGCCCAGAACAAAAGAACGGTGTTTCCTACACATACAGACCATATGTAGTCCAAATCTGCTTCTGAAATTGATACAATGCACTGGTCCTCTAACATCCAATGCTTGTCTGTTAAGATGAGAAACGTGTGATCTTCGTGAACGATGTAGTTTGTTTGAGCAGAAAAGTGACTGCCCTTTCCTGAAACGAAGTCTTGCTTGCAGGAACACTCATAGCCTGGGATTTAACTCCATTTCTGAAGTGAAACAAACAGCAGTGTTCTCATCCATTGATCACACTCTGCTTTAGAACAAGAAGCACGCTCTTGCTTTCTAGAGTCTCTAAGACAGCAGGAAACGTGAGTTTGCTGAGAACAAAAGAACGGTGTTTCCTACACATACAGACATTATATAGTCCAACTCTGATTCAGAAACTGATACAAAGCACTGGTCCTAAAACATCCAATGCTTGTCAGTTAAGATGAGAAACGTGTGAGCTTCGTGAACGATGTAGTTTGCTTGAGCAGAAAAGTGACTGCCCTTACCTGAAAAAAAGTCTTGCTTGTAGGAAGACTCAGAGCCTGGGATTTAACTCCATTTCTGAAGTGAAAAACACAGCATAGTTCTCATCCATGGATCACAATCTGCTTTACAGCAAGAAGTACACTCTTGCTTTCTAGAGTCTCTAAGACAGCAGGAAATCTGAGTGTGCCCAGAACAAAAGAACGGTGTTTCCTACACATATGGACCATATTTAGTCCAACTCTGCTTCTTAAACTGATACAAAGCACTGGTCCTCTAACATCCATTGCTTGTCTGTTAAGATGAGAAATGTGTGAGCTTTGGGAACGATGTAGTTCCTTTGAACTGAAAAGTGACTGCCCTTACCTGAAACGAAGTCTTGCCTGTAGGAAGACACAGAGCAAGGGATTTAACTCCATTTCTGAAGGGAAACAATCAGCATAGTTCTCATCCATGTATCACACTCTGCTTTAGAGCGAGAAGCATGCTCTTGCTTTCTAAAGTCTGTAAGACAGGAGGAAACGTGAGTGTGCTGAGAACAAAAGAACGGTGTTTCCTACACATACAGACCATATCTAGTCCAACTCTGCTTCTGAAACTGATACAAAGCACTGGTCCTCTAACATCCAATGCTTGTCAGTTAAGATGAGAAACGTTTGAGCTCCGTGAACGATGTAGTTCCTTTGAACTGAAAAGTGACTGCCCTTACCTGAAACGAAGTCTTGCTTGTAGGAAGACTCAGAGCCTGGGATTTAACTCCATTTCAGAAGTGAAACACACAGCAGTCTTCTCATCCATTGATCACACTCTGCTTTAGAGCAAGAAGCACGCTCTTGCTTTCTAGAATCTCTAAGACAGCAAGAAATGTGAGTGTGCTGAGAACAAAAGAACGGGGTTTCCTACACATACGGACCATATGTAGTCCAAATCTGCTTCTGAAACTGACACAAAGCACTGACCCTCTAACATCCAATGCTTGTCAGTTAAGATGAGAAACGTGTGAGCTTTGTGAATGATGTAGGTCGTTTGAGCAGAAAAGTGACTGCCCTTACCTGAATCGAAGTCTTGCTTGTAGGAAGACTCAGAGCCTGGGATTTAACTCCATTTCTGAAGTGAAACACACAGCAGTGTTCTCATCCATTGATCACACTCTGCTTTAGAACAAGAAGCACGCTCTTGCTTTCTAGAGTCTCTAAGACAGCAGGAAACTTGAGTGTGCTGAGAACAAAAGAACGGTGTTTCCTACACATAGGGACCATATCTAGTCCAACTCTCCTTCTTAAACTGATACAAAGCACTGGTCCTCTAACATCCAATTCTTGTCTGTTAAGATGAGAATTGTGTGAGCTCAGAGAATGATGTAGTTCGTTTGAGCTGAAAAGTGACTGCCTTACCTGAAACGAAGTCTTGCTTATAGGAAGACACAGAGATTGGGATTTAACTCCATTTCTGAAGGGAAACACACAGCATAGTTCTCATCCATGGATCACACTCTGCTTTAGAACAAGAAGCACGATCTTGCTTTCTAGAGTCTCTAAGATGGTAGGAAACGTGATTTTGCTGAGAACAAAAGAACGGTGTAACATACACATACGGACCATATCTAGTCCAACTCTGCTTCTGAAACTGATACAAAGCACTGGTCCTCTAATATCCAATGCTTGTCTCTTAAGATGAGAAACGTGTGAGCTCCGTGAACGATGTAGTTCCTTTGAGCTGAAAAGTGTCTGCCCTTACCTGAAAGAAAGTCTTGCTTGTAGGAAGACACAGAGCCAGGGATTTAACTCCATTTCCGAAGGGAAACACACAGCATAGTTCTCATCCATGGATAACACTCTGCTTTAGAGCGAGAAGCACGCTCTTGCTTTCTAAAGTCTCTAAGAGATTAGGAAACGTGAGTGTGCTGAGAACAAAAGAACGTTGTTTCCTACACATAGGGACCATATCTAGTGCAACTCTGCTTCTGAAATTGATACAAAGCACTGGTCCTCTAACATCCAATGCTTGTCAGTTAAGATGAGAAACGTGTGAGCTTTGTGAATGATGTAGTTCCTTTGAACTGAAAAGTGACTGCCCTTACCTGAAACGAAGTCTTGCTTGTAGTAAGACACAGAGCCTGGGATTTAACTCCATTTCTGAAGGGAATGACACAGGATTTTTCTCATCCATGGATCACACTCTGCTTTAGAGCGAGAAGCACGTTCTTGCTTTATAGACTCTAATACAGCTGGTAATCTGAGTGTGCCCAGAACAAAAGAACGGTGTTTCCTACACATACGTTCCATATCTAGTCCAACTCTGCTTCTGAAACTGATACAAAGCACTGACCCTCTAACATCCAATGCTTGTCAGTTAAGATGAGAAACGTGTGTGCTTTGTGAATGATGTAGTTCGTTTGAGCTGAAAAGTGACTGCCCTTACCTGAATCGAAGTCTTGCTTGTAGGAAGACTGAGAGCCTGGGATTTAACTCCATTTCTGAAGTGAAACACACAGCAGTGTAATCATCCATTGATCACACTCTGCTTTAGAACAAGAAGCATGCTCTTGCTTTCTAGAGTCTCTAAGACAGCAGGAAACGTGTGTGTGCTGAGAACAAAAGAACGGTGTTTCCTACACATATGGACCATATCTAGTTCAACTCTGCTTCTGAAACTGATACAAGGCACTAGTTCTCTAACATCGAATGTTTGTCTGTTAAGATGAGAAACGTGTGAGCTTCGTGAAAGATGTAGTTCGTTTGAGCTGAAAAGTGACTGCCCTTACCTGAAACGAAGTCTTGCTTGTAGGAAGACACAGAGCCTGGGATTTAACTCCATTTCTGAATGGAAACACACAGCATGGTTCTCATCCATGGATCACACTCTGCTTTAGAGCAAGAAGCATGCTCTTGCTTTCTAGAGTCTCTAATGCAGCAGGAAATCTGAGTGTGCCCAGAACAAAAGAACGGAGTTTCCTACACATAAGGACCATATGTATTCCAACTCTTCTTCTGAAACGGATACAAAGCACTGGACCTCTAACATCCAATGCTTGTCAGGAAGATGGGAAACGTGTGAGCTTCATGAACGATGTAGTTCGTTTGAGCAGAAAAGTGACTGCCCTTACCTGAATCGAAGTCTTGCTTCTAGGAAGACACAGAGCCTGGGATTTAACTCCATTTTTGTAGGGAAACACACAGCATAGTTCTCATCCATGGATCACACTCTGCTTTAGAGCGAGAAGCACGCTCTTGCTTTCTAGAGTTTCTAAGACAGCAGGAAACGTGAGTGTGCTGAGAACAAAACAACGGTGTTTCCTACACATATGGATCATATCTAGTCCAACTCTGCTCCTCAAACTGATACAAAGCACCGGTCCTCTAACATCCAATGCTTGTCTGGTAAGATTAGAAACGTGTGAGCTCCGTGAAAGATGTAGTTCCTTTGAGCTGAAACGTGACTGACCTTACCTGAAAAGAATCTTGCTTGTAGGAAGACACAGAGCCTGGGATTTAACTCAATTTCTGAAGGGAAAAACACAGCATAGTTCTCACCCATGGATCACACTCTGCTTTACAGCAAGAAGCATGCTCTTGCTTTTTATTGTCTCTAATAGAGCACGAAATCTGAGTGTGCCCAGAACAAAAGAACGGAGTTTCCTACACATACGGACCATATGTAGTCCAACTCTTCTTCTGAAACTGATACAAAGCACTGGTCCTCTAACATCCATTGCTTTTCAGTTAAGATGGGAAACTCGTGAGCTTCATGAACGATGTAGTTCGTTTGAGGAGAAAAGTGACTGCCCTTACCTTAAACAAAGTCTTGCTTGTAGGAAGACTCAGAGCGTGGGATTTAACTCTATTTCTCAAGTGAAACACTCAGCAGTGTAATCATCCATTGATCACACTCTGCTTTAGAACTAGAAGCACGCACTTGCTTTCTAGAGTCTCTAAGACAGCAGGAAACGTGTGTGTGCTGAGAAGAAAAGAACGTTGTTTCCTACACATATGGACCATATGTAGTCCAAATCTGCTTCTGAAACTGATACAAAGCACTGGTCCTGGAACATCCAATGCTTGTCTGTTAAGATGAGAAACGTGTGAGATTCGTGAATGATGTAGTTCGTTTGAGCTAAAAAGTGACTGCCCTTACCTGAAACGAAGTCTTGCTTGTAGGAAGACACAGAGAACGGGTTTTAACTCCATTTCTGAAGGGAAACACACAGCATAGTTCTCATCCATGGATCACACTCTGCTTTACAGCCAGAAGCACGCTCTTGCTTTCTAGAGTCTCTAATACAGCAGGAAATCTGAGTGTGCCCAGAACAAAAGAACGGAGTTTCCTACACATACGGACCATATGTATTCCAACTCTTCTTCTGAAACTGATACAAAGCACTGGTACTCTAACATCCAATGCTTGTCAGTTAAGATGAGAAACGTGTGATCTTCGTGAACGATATAGTTCGTTTGAGCAGAAAAGTGACTGCCCTTACCTTAATCGAAGTCTTGCTTGTAGGAAGACTCAGAGCCTGGGATTTAACGCCATTTCTGAAGTGAAACACACAGCAGTGTTCTCATCCATTGATCATAGTCTGATTTAGATCCAGAAGCACGCTCTTGCTTTCTAGAATCTCTAAGACAGCAAGAAATGTGAGTGTGCTGAGAACAAAAGAACGGAGTTTCCTACACATACGGACCATATGTAGTCCAAATCTGCTTCTGAAACTGACACAAAGCACTGACCCTCTAACATCCAATGCTTGTCAGTTAAGATGAGAAACGTGTGAGCTTTGTGAATGATGTAGGTCATTTGAGCAGAAAAGTGACTGCACTTACCTGAAACGAAGCCTTGCTTATAGGAAGACACAGAGATTGGGATTTAACTCCATTTCTGAAGGGAAACACACAGCATAGTTCTCATCCATGGATCACACTCTGCTTTAGAGCGAGAAGCACGCTCTTGCTTTGTGGAGTCTCTATCACAGCAGGAAACGTGAGTGTGCTGAGAACAAAAGAATGGTGTTTCCTACACATAGGGACCATATCTAGTCCAACTCTTCTTCTGAAACTGATACAAAGCACTGGTCCTCTAACATCCAATGATTGTCAGTTAAGATGGGAAACGTGTGAGCTTCATGAATGATGTAGTTCGTTTGAGCAGAATATTGACTGCCCTTACCTTAATCGAAATCTTGCTTGTAGGAAGACTCAGAGCCTGGGATTTCACTCCATTTCTGAAGGGAAACACACAGCATAGTTCTCATCCATTGATCATACTCTGCTTTAGAACAAGAAGCACGATCTTGCTTTCTAGAGTCTCTAAGACGGTAGGAAACGTGATTTTGCTGAGAACAAAAGAACGGTGTTACATACACATACGGACCATATCTAGTCCAACTCTGCTTCTGAAACTGATACAAAGCACTGGTCCTCTAATATCCAATGCTTGTCTCTTAAGATGAGAAACGTGTGAGCTCCGTGAACAATGTAGTTCGTTTGAGCTGAAAAGTGACTGCCCATACCTGAAACAAAGTCTTGCTTGTAGGAAGACACAGAGCCAGGGATTTAACTCCATTTCTGAAGGGAAACACACAGCATAGTTCTCATCCATGGATCACACTCTGCTTTAGAGCGAGAAGCACGCTCTTGCTTTCTAAAGTCTCTAAGAGAGTAGGAAACGTGAGTGTGCTGAGAACAAAAGAACGTTGTTTCCTACACATAGGGACCATATCTAGTGAAACTCTGCTTCTGAAATTGATACAAAGCACTGGTCCTCTAACATCCAATGCTTGTCAGTTAAGATGAGAAACATGTGAGCTTTGTGAATGATGTAGTTCCTTTGAACTGAAAAGTGACTGCCCTTACCTGAAATGAAGTCTTGCTTGTAGTAAGACACAGAGCCTGGGATTTAACTCCATTTCTGAAGGGAATGACACAGGATTTTTCTCATCCATGGATCACACTCTGCTTTAGAGCGAGAAGCACGTTCTTGCTTTATAGACTCTAATACAGCTGGTAATCTGAGTGTGCCCAGAACAAAAGAACGGTGTTTCCTACACATGCGGACCATATCTAGTCCAACTCTGCTTCTGAAACTGATACAAAGCACTGGTCCTCTAACATCCAATGCTTTTCAGTTAAGATGGGAAACTTGTGAGCTTCATGAACGATGTAGTTCGTTTGAGGAGAAAAGTGACTGCCCTTACCTTAAACGAAGTCTTGCTTGTAGGAAGACTCAGAGCGTGGGATTTAACTCTATTTCTGAAGTGAAACACTCAGCAGTGTAATCATCCATTGATCACACTCTGCTTTAGAACTAGAAGCACGCACTTGCTTTCTAGAGTCTCTAAGACAGCAGGAAACGTGTGTGTGCTGAGAAGAAAAGAACGTTGTTTCCTACACATATGGACCATATGTAGTCCAAATCTGCTTCTGAAACTGATACAAAGTACTGGTCCTCGAACATCCAATGCTTGTCTGTTAAGATGAGAAACGTGTGAGATTCGTGAATGATGTAGTTCGTTTGAGCTGAAAAGTGACTGCCCTTACCTGAAACGAAGTCTTGCTTGTAGGAAGACACAGAGAACGGGTTTTAACTCCATTTCTGAAGGGAAACACACAGCATAGTTCTCATCCATGGATCACACTCTACTTTACAGCCAGAAGCACGCTCTTGCTTTCTAGAGTCTCTAATACAGCAGGAAATCTGAGTGTCCAGAACAAAAGAACGGAGTTTCCTACACATACGGACCATATGTATTCCAACTCTTCTTCTGAAACTGATACAAAGCACTGGTACTCTAACATCCAATGCTTGTCAGTTAAGATGAGAAACGTGTGATCTTCGTGAACGATATAGTTCGTTTGAGCAGAAAAGTGACTGCCCTTACCTTAATCGAAGTCTTGCTTGTAGGAAGACTCAGAGCCTGGGATTTAACTCCATTTCTGAAGTGAAACACACAGCAGTGTTCTCATCCATTGATCATAGTCTGATTTAGAACCAGAAGCACGCTCTTGCTTTCTAGAGTCTCTAAGACAGCAGGAAACGTGATTTTGCTGAGAACAAAAGAACGGTGTTACCTACACATACGGACCATATCTAGTCCAACTCTGCTTCTGAAACTGATACAAAGCACTGGTCCTCTAACATCCAATGCTTGTCAGTTAAGATGAGAAACGTGTGAGCTCCGTGAACGATGTAGTTCCTTTGAACTGAAAAGTGACTGCCCTTACCTGAAACGAAGTCTTGCTTGTAGGAAGACACAGAGCCTGGGATTTAACTCAATTTCTGAAGGGAAACACACAGCATAGTTCTCACCCATGGATCACACTCTGCTTTACAGCAAGAAGCATGCTCTTGCTTTCTAGAGTCTCTAATATAGCACGAAATCTGAGTGTGCCCAGAACAAAAGAACGGAGATTCCTACACATAAGGACCATATGTAGTCCAACTCTTCTTCTGAAACTGATACAAAGCACTGGTCCTCTAACATCCAATGCTTTTCAGTTAAGATGGGAAACGCGTGAGCTTCATGAACGATGTAGTTCGTTTGAGGAGAAAAGTGACTGCCCTTACCTTAAACGAAGTCTTGCTTGTAGGAAGACTCAGAGCCTGGGATTTAACTCTATTTCTGAAGTGAAACACACAGAAGTGTAATCATCCATTGATCACACTCTGCTTTAGAACAAGAAGCACGCACTTGCTTTCTAGAGTCTCTAAGACAGCAGGAAACGTGTGTGTGCAGAGAAGAAAAGAACGGTGTTTCCTACACATATGGACCATATGTAGTCCAAATCTGCTTCTGAAACTGATACAAAGCACTGGTCCTCTAACATCCAATGCTTGTTTGTTAAGATGAGAAACGTGTGAGATTCGTGAATGATGTAGTTCTTTTGAGCTGAAAAGTGACTGCCCTTACCTGAAACGAAGTCTTGCTTGTAGGAAGACACAGAGAACGGGATTTAACTCCATTTCTGAAGGGAAACACACAGCATAGTTGTCATCCATGGATCACACTCTGCTTTAGTGCAAGAAGCATGCTCTTGCTTTCTAGATTCTCTAAGACAGCAGGAAACGTGAGTGTGCTGAGAAGAAAAGAACGGTGTTTCCTACACATACGGACCATCTCTATTCCAACTCCGCTTCTTAAACTGATACGAAGCACTGGTCCTCTAACATCCAATGCTTTTCTGTTAAGATGAGAAACATGTGAGCTCCGTAACGATATAGATCCTTTGAGCTGAAAAGTGACTGCCCTTAACTGAAAGGAAGTCTTGCCTGTAGGAAGACACAGAGATTGGGATTTAACTCCATTTCTGAAGGGAAACACACAGCATAGTTCTCATCCATGGATCACACTCTGCTTTAGAGCGAGAAGCACGCTCTTGCTTTGTGGAGTCTCTATCACAGCAGGAAACGTGAGTGTGCTGAGAACAAAAGAATGGTGTTTCCTACACATAGGGACCATATCTAGTCCAACTCTTCTTCTGAAACTGATACAAAGCACTGGTCCTCTAACATCCAATGATTGTCAGTTAAGATGGGAAACGTGTGAGCTTCATGAATGATGTAGTTCGTTTGAGCAGAATATTGACTGCCCTTACCTTAATCGAAATCTTGCTTGTAGGAAGACTCAGAGCCTGGGATTTAACTCCATCTCTGAAGGGAAACACACAGCAGAGTTCTCATCCATGGATCACACTCTGCTTTAGAGTGAGAAGCACGCTCTTGCTTTCTAAAGTCTCAAAGACAGCAAGAATTGTGAGTGTGCTGAGAACAAAAGAACGGTGTTTCCTACACATACAGACCATATCTAGTCCAACTCTGTTTCTGAAACTGACACAAAGCACTGGTCCTCTAACATCCAATGCTTGTCAGTTAAGATGAGAAACGTGTGAGCTTTGAGAATGATGTAGTTCCTTAGAACTGAAAATTGACTGCCATTACCTGAAATGAAGTCTTGCTTGTAGTAAGACACAGAACCTTGGATTTAACTCCATCTCTGAAGGGAAACACACACCAGAGTTCTCATCTATGGATCACACTCTGCATTAGAGCGAGGATCAAGCTCTTGCTTTCTAGAGTATCTAATACAGCAGGTAATCTGAGTGTGCCCAGAACAAAAGAACGGTGTTTCCTACACATACAGACCATATGTAGTCCAAATCTGCTTCTGAAATTGATACAATGCACTGGTCCTCTAACATCCAATGCTTGTCTGTTAAGATGAGAAACGTGTGATCTTCGTGAACGATGTAGTTTGTTTGAGCAGAAAAGTGACTGCCCTTTCCTGAAACGAAGTCTTGCTTGCAGGAACACTCATAGCCTGGGATTTAACTCCATTTCTGAAGTGAAACAAACAGCAGTGTTCTCATCCATTGATCACACTCTGCTTTAGAACAAGAAGCACGCTCTTGCTTTCTAGAGTCTCTAAGACAGCAGGAAACGTGAGTTTGCTGAGAACAAAAGAACGGTGTTTCCTACACATACAGACATTATATAGTCCAACTCTGATTCAGAAACTGATACGAAGCACTGGTCCTAAAACATCCAATGCTTGTCAGTTAAGATGAGAAACGTTTGAGCTCCGTGAACGATGTAGTTCCTTTGAACTTAAAAGTGACTGCCCTTACCTGAAACGAAGTCTTGCTTGTAGGAAGACTCAGAGCCTGGGATTTAACTCCATTTCAGAAGTGAAACACACAGCAGTCTTCTCATCCATTGATCACACTCTGCTTTAGAGCAAGAAGCACGCTCTTGCTTTCTAGAATCTCTAAGACAGCAAGAAATGTGAGTGTGCTGAGAACAAAAGAACGGGGTTTCCTACACATAGGGACCATATCTAGTCCAACTCTCCTTCTTAAACTGATACAAAGCACTGGTCCTCTAACATCCAATTCTTGTCTGTTAAGATGAGAATTGTGTGAGCTCAGTGAATGATGTAGTTCGTTTGAGCTGAAAAGTGACTGCCTTACCTGAAACGAAGTCTTGCTTATAGGAAGACACAGAGATTGGGATTTAACTCCATTTCTGAAGGGAAACACACAGCATAGTTCTCATCCATGGATCACACTCTGCTTTAGAACAAGAAGCACGATCTTGCTTTCTAGAGTCTCTAAGACGGTAGGAAACGTGATTTTGCTGAGAACAAAAGAACGGTGTAACATACACATACGGACCATATCTAGTCCAACTCTGCTTCTGAAACTGATACAAAGCACTGGTCCTCTAATATCCAATGCTTGTCTCTTAAGATGAGAAACGTGTGAGCTCCGTGAACGATGTAGTTCGTTTGAGCAGAAAAGTGACTGCCCTTACCTGAATCGAAGTCTTGCTTCTAGGAAGACACAGAGCCTGGGATTTAACTCCATTTTTGTAGGGAAACACACAGCATAGTTCTCATCCATGGATCACACTCTGCTTTAGAGCGAGAAGCACGCTCTTGCTTTCTAGAGTTTCTAAGACAGCAGGAAACGTGAGTGTGCTGAGAACAAAACAACGGTGTTTCCTACACATATGGATCATATCTAGTCCAACTCTGCTCCTCAAACTGATACAAAGCACCGGTCCTCTAACATCCAATGCTTGTCTGGTAAGATTAGAAACGTGTGAGCTCCGTGAAAGATGTAGTTCCTTTGAGCTGAAAAGTGACTGACCTTACCTGAAAAGAATCTTGCTTGTAGGAAGACACAGAGCCTGGGATTTAACTCAATTTCTGAAGGGAAAAACACAGCATAGTTCTCACCCATGGATCACACTCTGATTTACAGCAAGAAGCATGCTCTTGCTTTTTATTGTCTCTAATAGAGCACGAAATCTGAGTGTGCCCAGAACAAAAGAACGGAGTTTCCTACACATACGGACCATATGTAGTCCAACTCTTCTTCTGAAACTGATACAAAGCACTGGTCCTCTAACATCCATTGCTTTTCAGTTAAGATGGGAAACTCGTGAGCTTCATGAACGATGTAGTTCGTTTGAGGAGAAAAGTGACTGCCCTTACCTTAAACGAAGTCTTGCTTGTAGGAAGACTCAGAGCGTGGGATTTAACTCTATTTCTGAAGTGAAACACTCAGCAGTGTAATCATCCATTGATCACACTCTGCTTTAGAACTAGAAGCACGCACTTGCTTTCTAGAGTCTCTAAGACAGCAGGAAACGTGTGTGTGCTGAGAAGAAAAGAACGTTGTTTCCTACACATATGGACCATATGTAGTCCAAATCTGCTTCTGAAACTGATACAAAGCACTGGTCCTGGAACATCCAATGCTTGTCTGTTAAGATGAGAAACGTGTGAGATTCGTGAATGATGTAGTTCGTTTGAGCTGAAAAGTGACTGCCCTTACCTGAAACGAAGTCTTGCTTGTAGGAAGACACAGAGAACGGGTTTTAACTCCATTTCTGAAGGGAAACACACAGCATAGTTCTCATCCATGGATCACACTCTGCTTTACAGCCAGAAGCACGCTCTTGCTTTCTAGAGTCTCTAATACAGCAGGAAATCTGAGTGTGCCCATAACAAAAGAACGGAGTTTCCTACACATACGGACCATATGTATTCCAACTCTTCTTCTGAAACTGATACAAAGCACTGTTCCTTTAACATCCAATGCTTGTCAGTTAAGATGAGAAACGTGTGATCTTCGTGAACGATATAGTTCGTTTGAGCAGAAAAGTGACTGCCCTTACCTTAATCGAAGTCTTGCTTGTAGGAAGACTCAGAGCCTGGGATTTAACGCCATTTCTGAAGTGAAACACACAGCAGTGTTCTCATCCATTGATCATAGTCTGATTTAGATCCAGAAGCACGCTCTTGCTTTCTAGAATCTCTAAGACAGCAAGAAATGTGAGTGTGCTGAGAACAAAAGAACGGAGTTTCCTACACATACGGACCATATGTAGTCCAAATCTGCTTCTGAAACTGACACAAAGCACTGACCCTCTAACATCCAATGCTTGTCAGTTAAGATGAGAAACGTGTGAGCTTTGTGAATGATGTAGATCGTTTGAGCAGAAAAGTGACTGCACTTACCTGAATCGAAGTCTTGCTTGTAGGAAGACTCAGAGCCTGGGATTTAACTCCATTTCTGAAGTGAAACACACAGCAGTGTTCTCATCCATTGATCACCCTCTGTTTTAGAACAAGAAGCACGCTCTTGCTTTCTAGAGTCTCTAAGACAGCAGGAAACGTGAGTGTGCTGAGAACAAAAGAACGGTGTTTCCTACACATAGGGACCATATCTAGTCCAACTCTCATTCTTAAACTGATACAAAGCACTGGTCCTCTAACATCCAATTCTTGTCTGTTAAGATGAGAATTGTGTGAGCTCAGTGAATGATGTAGTTCGTTTGAGCTGAAAAGTGACTGCCTTACCTGAAACGAAGCCTTGCTTATAGGAAGACACAGAGATTGGGATTTAACTCCATTTCTGAAGGGAAACACACAGCATAGTTCTCATCCATGGATCACACTCTGCTTTAGAGCGAGAAGCACGCTCTTGCTTTGTGGAGTCTCTATCACAGCAGGAAACGTGAGTGTGCTGAGAACAAAAGAATGGTGTTTCCTACACATAGGGACCATATCTAGTCCAACTCTTCTTCTGAAACTGATACAAAGCACTGGTCCTCTAACATCCAATGATTGTCAGTTAAGATGGGAAACGTGTGAGCTTCATGAATGATGTAGTTCGTTTGAGCAGAATATTGACTGCCCTTACCTTAATCGAAATCTTGCTTGTAGGAAGACTCAGAGCCTGGGATTTCACTCCATTTCTGAAGGGAAACACACAGCATAGTTCTCATCCATAGATCATACTCTGCTTTAGAACAAGAAGCACGATCTTGCTTTCTAGAGTCTCTAAGACGGTAGGAAACGTGATTTTGCTGAGAACAAAAGAACGGTGTTACATACACATACGGACCATATCTAGTCCAACTCTGCTTCTGAAACTGATACAAAGCACTGGTCCTCTAATATCCAATGCTTGTCTCTTAAGATGAGAAACGTGTGAGCTCCGTGAACAATGTAGTTCGTTTGAGCTGAAAAGTGACTGCCCTTACCTGAAACAAAGTCTTGCTTGTAGGAAGACACAGAGCCAGGGATTTAACTCCATTTCTGAAGGGAAACACACAGCATAGTTCTCATCCATGGATCACACTCTGCTTTAGAGCGAGAAGCACGCTCTTGCTTTCTAAAGTCTCTAAGAGAGTAGGAAACGTGAGTGTGCTGAGAACAAAAGAACGTTGTTTCCTACACATAGGGACCATATCTAGTGCAACTCTGCTTCTGAAATTGATACAAAGCACTGGTCCTCTAACATCCAATGCTTGTCAGTTAAGATGAGAAACATGTGAGCTTTGTGAATGATGTAGTTCCTTTGAACTGAAAAGTGACTGCCCTTACCTGAAATGAAGTCTTGCTTGTAGTAAGACACAGAGCCTGGGATTTAACTCCATTTCTGAAGGGAATGACACAGGATTTTTCTCATCCATGGATCACACTCTGCTTTAGAGCGAGAAGCACGTTCTTGCTTTATAGACTCTATTACAGCTGGTAATCTGAGTGTGCCCAGAACAAAAGAACGGTGTTTCCTACACATACGGACCATATCTAGTCCAACTCTGCTTCTGAAACTGATACAAAGCACTGACCCTCTAACATCCAATGCTTGTCGGTTAAGATGAGAAACGTGTGTGCTTTGTGAATAATGTAGTTCGTTTGAGCTGAAAAGTGACTGCCCTTACCTGAATCGAAGTCTTGCTTGTAGGAAGACTGAGAGCCTGGGATTTAACTCCATTTCTGAAGTGAAACACACAGCAGTGTAATCATCCATTGATCACACTCTGCTTTAGAACAAGAAGCATGCTCTTGCTTTCTAGAGTCTCTAAGACAGCAGGAAACGTGTGTGTGCTGAGAAGAAAAGAACGGTGTTTCCTACACATACGGACCATATCTAGTTCAACTCTGCTTCTGAAACTGATACAAGGCACTAGTTCTCTAACATCGAATGTTTGTCTGTTAAGATGAGAAACGTGTGAGCTTCGTGAAAGATGTAGTTCGTTTGAGCTGAAAAGTGACTGCCCTTACCTGAAACGAAGTCTTGCTTGTAGGAAGACACAGAGCCTGGGATTTAACTCCATTTCTGAATGGAAACACACAGCATGGTTCTCATCCATGGATCACACTCTGCTTTAGAGCAAGAAGCATGCTCTTGCTTTCTAGAGTCTCTAATGCAGCAGGAAATCTGAGTGTGCCCAGAACAAAAGAATGGAGTTTCCTACACATAAGGACCATATGTATTCCAACTCTTCTTCTGAAACAGATACAAAGCACTGGACCTCTAACATCCAATGCTTGTCAGGAAGATGGGAAACGTGTGAGCTTCATGAACGATGTAGTTCGTTTGAGCAGAAAAGTGACTGCCCTTACCTGAATCGAAGTCTTGCTTGTAGGAAGACACAGAGCCTGGGATTTAACTCAATTTCTGAAGGGAAAAACACAGCATAGTTCTCACCCATGGATCACACTCTGCTTTACAGCGAGAAGCATGCTCTTGCTTTCTATTGTCTCTAATACAGCACGAAATCTGAGTGTGCCCAGAACAAAAGAACGGAGTTTCCTACACATACGGACCATATGTAGTCCAACTCTTCTTCTGAAACTGATACAAAGCACTGGTCCTCTAACATCCAATGCTTTTCAGTTAAGATGGGAAACTCGTGAGCTTCATGAACGATGTAGTTCGTTTGAGGAGAAAAGTGACTGCCCTTACCTTAAACGAAGTCTTGCTTGTAGGAAGACTCAGAGCGTGGGATTTAACTCTATTTCTGAAGTGAAACACTCAGCAGTGTAATCATCCATTGATCACACTCTGCTTTAGAACTAGAAGCACGCACTTGCTTTCTAGAGTCTCTAAGACAGCAGGAAACGTGTGTGTGCTGAGAAGAAAAGAACGGTGTTTCCTACACATATGGACCATATGTAGTCCAAATCTGCTTCTGAAACTGATACAAAGCACTGGTCCTCGAACATCCAATGCTTGTCTGTTAAGATGAGAAACGTGTGAGATTCGTGAATGATGTAGTTCGTTTGAGCTGAAAAGTGACTGCCCTTACCTGAAACGAAGTCTTGCTTGTAGGAAGACACAGAGAACGGGTTTTAACTCCATTTCTGAAGGGAAACACACAGCATAGTTCTCATCCATGGATCACACTCTGCTTTACAGCCAGAAGCACGCTCTTGCTTTCTAGAGTCTCTAATACAGCAGGAAATCTGAGTGTGCCCAGAACAAAAGAACGGAGTTTCCTACACATACGGACCATATGTATTCCAACTCTTCTTCTGAAACTGATACAAAGCACTGGTCCTCTAACATCTAATGCTTGTCAGTTAAGATGAGAAACGTGTGATCTTCGTGAACGATATAGTTCGTTTGAGCAGAAAAGTGTCTGCCCTTACCTTAATCGAAGTCTTGCTTGTAGGAAGACTCAGAGCCTGGGATTTAACGCCATTTCTGAAGTGAAACACACAGCAGTGTTCTCATCCATTGATCATAGTCTGATTTAGAACCAGAAGCACACTCTTGCTTTCTAGAGTCTCTAAGACAGCAGGATACGTGATTTTGCTGAGAACAAAAGAACGGTGTTACCTACACATACGGACCATATCTAGTCCAACTCTGCTTCTGAAACTGATACAAAGCACTGGTCCTCTAACATCCAATGCTTGTCAGTTAAGATGAGAAACGTGTGAGCTCCGTGAACGATGTAGTTCCTTTGAACTGAAAAGTGACTGCCCTTACCTGAAACGAAGTCTTGCTTGTAGGAAGACACAGAGCCTGGGATTTAACTCAATTTCTGAAGGGAAACACACAGCATAGTTCTCACCCATGGATCACACTCTGCTTTACTGCAAGAAGCATGCTCTTGCTTTCTAGGGTCTCTAATACAGCACGAAATCTGAGTGTGCCCAGAACAAAAGAACGGAGTTTCCTACACATACGGACCATATGTAGTCCAACTCTTCTTCTGAAACTGATACAAAGCACTGGTCCTCTAACATCCAATGCTTTTCAGTTAAGATGGGAAACGCGTGAGCTTCATGAACGATGTAGTTCGTTTGAGGAGAAAAGTTACTGCCCTTACCTTAAACGAAGTCTTGCTTGTAGGAAGACTCAGAGCCTGGGATTTAACTCCATTTCTGAAGGGAAACACACAGCAGTGTAATCATCCATTGATCACACTCTGCTTTAGAACAAGAAGCACGCACTTGCTTTCTAGAGTCTCTAAGACAGCAGGAAACGTGTGTGTGCTGAGAAGAAAAGAACGGTGTTTCCTACACATATGGACCATATGTAGTCCAAATCTGCTTCTGAAACTGATACAAAGCACTGGTCCTCTAACATCCAATGCTTGTCTGTTAAGATGAGAAAAGTGTGAGATTCGTGAATGATGTAGTTCTTTTGAGCTGAAAAGTGACTGCCCTTACCTGAAACGAACTCTTGCTTGTAGGAAGACACAGAGAACGGGATTTAACTCCATTTCTGAAGGGAAACACACAGCATAGTTGTCATCCATGGATCACACTCTGCTTTAGTGCAAGAAGCATGCTCTTGCTTTCTAGATTCTCTAAGACAGCAGGAAACGTGAGTGTGCTGAGAAGAAAAGAACGGTGTTTCCTACACATACGGACCATCTCTATTCCAACTCCGCTTCTTAAACTGATACGAAGCACTGGTCCTCTAACATCCAATGCTTTTCTGTTAAGATGAGAAACATGTGAGCTCCGTAACGATATAGTTCCTTTGAGCTGAAAAGTGACTGCCCTTAACTGAAAGGAAGTCTTGCCTGTAGGAAGACACAGAACCTGGGATTTAACACCATTTCTGAAGGGAAACAGACAGCATAGCTCTCATCCATGGATCACACTCTGCTTTAGAGCGAGAAGCACGCTCTTGCTTTCTAGAATCTCTAATATAGCAGCTAATCTGAGTGTGCCCAGAACAAAAGAATGGTGTTTCCTACACATACGGACCATATGTAGTGCAAATCTGCTTCTGAAACTGATACAATGCACTGGTACTCTAACATCCAATGCTTGTCAGTTAAGATGAGAAACGTGTGATCTTCGTGAACGATGTAGTTCGTTTGAGCAGAAAAGTCACTGCCCTTACCTGAAACGAAGTCTTGCTTGTAGGAAGACTCAGACCCTGGGATTTAACTCCATTTCTTAAGTGAAACACACAGCAGTGTTCTCATCCATGGATAACACTCTGCTTTAGAGCGAGAAGCACGCTCTTGCTTTCTAGAGTCTCTAAGACAGCAGGAAACGTGAGTGTGCTGAGAACAAAAGAACAGTGTTTCCTACAAATACGGACATTATAAAGTCCAACTCTGCCTCTGAAACTGATACAAAGCACTGGTCACCTAATATCCAATGCTAGTCATTTAAGATGAGAAACGTGTGTGCTTTGTGAATGATGTAGTTCGTTTGAGCTGAAAAGTGACTGCCCTTACCTGAATCGAGGTCTTGCTTGTAGGAAGACTCAGAGCCTGGGATTTAACTCCATTTCTGAAGTGAAACACACAGCAGTGTAATCATCCATTGATCACACTCTGCTTTAGAACAAGAAGCAAACTCTTGCTTTCTAGAGTCTCTAACACAGCATGAAACGTGTGTGTGCTAAGAACTAAAGAACGGTGTTTCCTACACATACGGACCATATCTAGTTCAACTCTGCTTCTGAAACTGATACAAAGCACTGGTCGTCTAACATCCAATGTTTGTCTGTTAAGATGAGAAACGTGTGAGCTTCGTGAATGATGTAGTTCGTTTGAGCTGAAAAGTGACTGCCCATACCTGAAACGAAGTCTTGCTTGTAGGAAGACACAGAGCCTGGGATTTAACTCCATTTCTGAATGGAAACACACAGCATAGTTCTCATCCATGGATCACACTCTGCTTTAGAGCAAGAAGCATGCTCTTGCTTTCTAGAGTCTCTAATACAGCAGGAAATCTGAGTGTGCCCAGAACAAAAGAACGGAGTTTCCTACACATACGGACCATATGTATTCCAACTCTTCTTCTGAAATGGATAAAAAGCACTGGACCTCTAACATCCAATGCTTGTCAGGAAGATGGGAAACGTGTGAGCTTCATGAACGATGTAGTTCGTTTGAGCAGAAAAGTGTCTGCCCTTACCTTAAACGAAGTCTTGCTTGTAGGAAGACTCAGAGCCTGGGATTTAACTCCATTTCTGAAGGGAAACACACAGCAGTGTAATCATCCATTGATCACACTCTGCTTTAGAACAAGAAGCACGCACTTGCTTTCTAGAGTCTCTAAGACAGCAGGAAACGTGTGTGTACTGAGAAGAAAAGAACGGTGATTCCTACACATATGGACCATATGTAGTCCAAATCTGCTTCTGTACCTGATACAAAGCACTGGTCCTCTAACATCCAATGCTTGTCTGTTAAGATGAGAAACGTGTGAGATTCGTGAATGATGTAGTTCGTTTGAGCTGAAAAGTGACTGCCCTTACCTGAAACGAAGTCTTGCTTGTAGGAAGACACAGAGAACGGGATTTAACTCCATTTCTGAAGGGAAACACACAGCATAGTTCTCATCCATGGATCACACTCTGCTTTAGAGCGAGAAGCACGCTCTTGCTTTCTAAAGCCTCTAAGACAGCAGGAAACGTGAGTGTGCTGAGAACAAATGAACGATGTTTCCTACACATACGGACCATATCTAGACCAACTCTGCTTCTTAAACTGATACAAAGCACCGGTCCTCTAACATCCAATGCTTGTCTGGTAAGATTAGAAACGTGTGAGCTCCGTGAACGATGTAGTTCCTTTGAGCTGAAAGGTGACTGCCCATACCTGAAAAGAAGTCTTGCTTGTCGGAAGACACAGAGCCTGGGATTTAACTCAATTTCTGAAGGGTAACACACAGCATAGTTCTCACAAATGGATCACACTATGCTTTACAGCAAGAAGCATGCTCTTGCTTTCTAGAATCTCTAATACAGCAGGAAATCTGAGTGTGCCCAGAACAAAAGAACGGAGTTTCCTACACATACAGACCATATGTAGTCCAACTCTTCGTCTGAAACTGATACAAAGCACTGGTCCTCTAACATCCAATGCTTGTCAGTTAAGATGAGAAACGTGTGATCTTGGTGAACGATGTAGTTCTTTTGTGCTGAAAAGTGACTGCCCTTACCTGAAACGAAGTCTTGTTTGTAGGAAAACACAGATAACGGGATTTAACTCCATTTCTGAAGGGAAACACACAGCATAGTTCTCATCCATGGATCACACTCTGCTTTAGTGCAAGAAGCATGGTCTTGCTTTCTAGAGTCTATAAGACAGCAGGAAACGTGAGTGTGCTGAGAACAAAAGAACGGTGTTTCCTACACATACAGACCATATCTAGTCCAACTCTGCTTCTTAAACTGATACAAAGCACCAGTCCTCTAACATCCAATGCTTTTCTGGTAAGATTAGAAACGGGTGAGCTCCGTGAATGATGTAGTTTCTTTGAGCTGAAAGGTGACTTCCCTTACCTGAAAAGAAGTCTTGCTTGTAGGAAGACACAGAGCCTGGGATTTAACTCAATTTCTGAAGGGAAACACACAGCATAGTTCTCATCCATGGATCACACTCTGCTTTAGTGCAAGAAGCATGCTCTTGCTTTCTAGAGTCTCTAAGTCAGCAGGAAACGTGAGTGTGCTGAGAACAAAAGAACGGTGTTTTCTACACATACGGACCATATCTATTCCAACTCCGCTTCTTAAACTGATACAAAGCACTGGTCCTCTAACATCTAATGCTTGTCTGTGGAGATGAGAAACGTGTGAGCTCCGTGAACGATGTAGTTCGTTTGAGCTGAAAAGTGACTGCCCTTACCTGAAACGAAGTCTTGCTTGTAGGAAGACACAGAGCCTGGGATTTAACTCCATTTCTGAAGGGAAACACACAGCAGTGTTCTCATCCATGGATAACACTCTGCTTTAGAGCAAGAAGCATGCTCTTGCTTTCTAGAGTCTCTAAGACAGCAGGAAAAGTGAGTGTGCTGAGAACAAAAGAACAGTGTTTCCTACAAATACGGACATTATATAGTCCAACTCTGCCTCTGAAACTGATACAAAGCACTGGTCCCCTAACATCCAATGCTAGTCATTTAAGATGAGAAACATGTGTGCTTTGTGAATGATGTAGTTCGTTTGAGCTGAAAAGTGACTGCCCTTACCTGAATCGAGGTTTTGCTTGTAGGAAGACTCAGAGCCTGGGATTTAACTCCATTTCTGAAGTGAAACACACAGCAGTGTAATAATCCATTGATCATACTCTGCTTTAGAACAAGAAGCAAACTCTTGCTTTCTAGAGTCTCTAAGACAGCAAGAAACGTGTGTGTGCTGAGAACTAAAGAACGGTGTTTCCTACACATACGGACCATATCTAGTTCAACTCTGCTTCTGAAACTGATACAAAGCACTGGTCGTCTAACATCCAATGTTTGTCTGTTAAGATGAGAAACGTGTGAGCTTCGTGAATGATGTAGTTCGTTTGAGCTGAAAAGTGACTGCCCATACCTGAAACGAAGTCTTGCTTGTAGGAAGACACAGAGCCTGGGATTTAACTCCATTTCTGAATGGAAACACACAGCATAGTTCTCATCCATGGATCACACTCTGCTTTAGAGCAAGAAGCATGCTCTTGCTTTCTAGAGTCTCTAATACAGCAGGAAATCTGAGTGTGCCCAGAACAAAAGAACGGAGTTTCCTACACATACGGACCATATGTATTCCAACTCTTCTTCTGAAACGGATAAAAAGCACTGGACCTCTAACATCCAATGCTTGTCAGGAAGATGGGAAACGTGTGAGCTTCATGAACGATGTAGTTCGTTTGATCAGAAAAGTGTCTGCCCTTACCTTAAACGAAGTCTTGCTTGTAGGAAGACTCAGAGCCTGGGATTTAACTCCATTTCTGAAGGGAAACACACAGCAGTGTAATCATCCATTGATCACACTCTGCTTTAGAACAAGAAGCACGCACTTGCTTTCTAGAGTCTCTAAGACAGCAGGAAACGTGTGTGTACTGAGAAGAAAAGAACGGTGTTTCCTACACATATGGACCATATGTAGTCCAAATCTGCTTCTGTACCTGATACAAAGCACTGGTCCTCTAACATCCAATGCTTGTCTGTTAAGATGAGAAACGTGTGAGATTCGTGAATGATGTAGTTCGTTTGAGCTGAAAAGTGACTGCCCTTACCTGAAACGAAGTCTTGCTTGTAGGAAGACACAGAGAACGGGATTTAACTCCATTTCTGAAGGGAAACACACAGCATAGTTCTCATCCATGGATCACACTCTGCTTTAGAGCGAGAAGCACGCTCTTGCTTTCTAAAGCCTCTAAGACAGCAGGAAACGTGAGTGTGCTGAGAACAAATGAACGGTGTTTCCTACACATACGGACCATATCTAGACCAACTCTGCTTCTTAAACTGATACAAAGCACCGGTCCTCTAACATCCAATGCTTGTCTGGTAAGATTAGAAACGTGTGAGCTCCGTGAACGATGTAGTTCCTTTGAGCTGAAAGGTGACTGCCCATACCTGAAAAGAAGTCTTGCTTGTCGGAAGACACAGAGCCTGGGATTTAACTCAATTTCTGAAGGGTAACACACAGCATAGTTCTCACAAATGGATCACACTATGCTTTACAGCAAGAAGCATGCTCTTGCTTTCTAGAATCTCTAATACAGCAGGAAATCTGAGTGTGCCCAGAACAAAAGAACGGAGTTTCCTACACATACAGACCATATGTAGTCCAACTCTTCGTCTGAAACTGATACAAAGCACTGGTCCTCTAACATCCAATGCTTGTCAGTTAAGATGAGAAACGTGTGATCTTGGTGAACGATGTAGTTCTTTTGTGCTGAAAAGTGACTGCCCTTACCTGAAACGAAGTCTTGCTTGTAGGAAAACACAGATAACGGGATTTAACTCCATTTCTGAAGGGAAACACACAGCATAGTTCTCATCCATGGATCACACTCTGCTTTAGTGCAAGAAGCATGGTCTTGCTTTCTAGAGTCTATAAGACAGCAGGAAACGTGAGTGTGCTGAGAACAAAAGAACGGTGTTTCCTACACATACAGACCATATCTAGTCCAACTCTGCTTCTTAAACTGATACAAAGCACCAGTCCTCTAACATCCAATGCTTTTCTGGTAAGATTAGAAACGGGTGAGCTCCGTGAATGATGTAGTTTCTTTGAGCTGAAAGGTGACTTCCCTTACCTGAAAAGAAGTCTTGCTTGTAGGAAGACACAGAGCCTGGGATTTAACTCAATTTCTGAAGGGAAACACACAGCATAGTTCTCACCCATGGATCACACTATGCTTTACAGCAAGAAGCATGCTCTTGCTTTCTAGAGTCTCTAATACAGCAGGAAATCGGAGTGTGCCCAGAACAAAAGAACGGAGTTTCCTACACATACGGACCATATGTAGTCCAACTCTTCTTCTTAAACTGATACAAAGCACTGGTCCTCTAACATCCAATGCTTGTCATTTAAGATGAGAAACGTGTGATCTTCGTGAACGATGTAGTTCATTTGAGCTGAAAAGTGACTGCCCTTACCTGAAAAGAAGTCTTGCTTGTAGGAAGACACAGAGAACGGGATTTAACTCCATTTCTGAAGGGAAACACACAGCATAGTTCTCATCCATGGATCACACTCTGCTTTAGTGCAAGAAGCATGCTCTTGCTTTCTAGAGTCTCTAAGTCAGCAGGAAACGTGAGTGTGCTGAGAACAAAAGAACGGTGTTTTCTACACATACGGACCATATCTATTCCAACTCCGCTTCTTAAACTGATACAAAGCACTGGTCCTCTAACATCTAATGCTTGTCTGTGGAGATGAGAAACGTGTGAGCTCCGTGAACGATGTAGTTCGTTTGAGCTGAAAAGTGACTGCCCTTACCTGAAACGAAGTCTTGCTTGTAGGAAGACACAGAGCCTGGGATTTAACTCCATTTCTGAAGGGAAACACACAGCAGTGTTCTCATCCATGGATAACACTCTGCTTTAGAGCAAGAAGCATGCTCTTGCTTTCTAGAGTCTCTAAGACAGCAGGAAAAGTGAGTGTGCTGAGAACAAAAGAACAGTGTTTCCTACAAATACGGACATTATATAGTCCAACTCTGCCTCTGAAACTGATACAAAGCACTGGTCCCCTAACATCCAATGCTAGTCATTTAAGATGAGAAACATGTGTGCTTTGTGAATGATGTAGTTCGTTTGAGCTGAAAAGTGACTGCCCTTACCTGAATCGAGGTTTTGCTTGTAGGAAGACTCAGAGCCTGGGATTTAACTCCATTTCTGAAGTGAAACACACAGCAGTGTAATAATCCATTGATCATACTCTGCTTTAGAACAAGAAGCAAACTCTTGCTTTCTAGAGTCTCTAAGACAGCAAGAAACGTGTGTGTGCTGAGAACTAAAGAACGGTGTTTCCTACACATACGGACCATATCTAGTTCAACTCTGCTTCTGAAACTGATACAAAGCACTGGTCGTCTAACATCCAATGTTTGTCTGTTAAGATGAGAAACGTGTGAGCTTCGTGAATGATGTAGTTCGTTTGAGCTGAAAAGTGACTGCCCATACCTGAAACGAAGTCTTGCTTGTAGGAAGACACCGAGCCTGGGATTTAACTCCATTTCTGAATGGAAACACACAGCATAGTTCTCATCCATGGATCACACTCTGCTTTAGAGCAAGAAGCATGCTCTTGCTTTCTAGAGTCTCTAATACAGCAGGAAATCTGAGTGTGCCCAGAACAAAAGAACGGAGTTTCCTACACATACGGACCATATGTATTCCAACTCTTCTTCTGAAACGGATAAAAAGCACTGGACCTCTAACATCCAATGCTTGTCAGGAAGATGGGAAACGTGTGAGCTTCATGAACGATGTAGTTCGTTTGAGCAGAAAAGTGTCTGCCCTTACCTTAAACGAAGTCTTGCTTGTAGGAAGACTCAGAGCCTGGGATTTAACTCCATTTCTGAAGGGAAACACACAGCAGTGTAATCATCCATTGATCACACTCTGCTTTAGAACAAGAAGCACGCACTTGCTTTCTAGAGTCTCTAAGACAGCAGGAAACGTGTGTGTACTGAGAAGAAAAGAACGGTGTTTCCTACACATATGGACCATATGTAGTCCAAATCTGCTTCTGTACCTGATACAAAGCACTGGTCCTCTAACATCCAATGCTTGTCTGTTAAGATGAGAAACGTGTGAGATTCGTGAATGATGTAGTTCGTTTGAGCTGAAAAGTGACTGCCCTTACCTGAAACGAAGTCTTACTTGTAGGAAGACACAGAGAACGGGTTTAACTCCATTTCTGAAGGGAAACACACAGCATAGTTCTCATCCATGGATCACACTCTGCTTTAGAGCGAGAAGCACGCTCTTGCTTTCTAAAGCCTCTAAGACAGCAGGAAACGTGAGTGTGCTGAGAACAAATGAACGGTGTTTCCTACACATACGGACCATATCTAGACCAACTCTGCTTCTTAAACTGATACAAAGCACCGGTCCTCTAACATCCAATGCTTGTCTGGTAAGATTAGAAACGTGTGAGCTCCGTGAACGATGTAGTTCCTTTGAGCCGAAAGGTGACTGCCCATACCTGAAAAGAAGTCTTGCTTGTCGGAAGACACAGAGCCTGGGATTTAACTCAATTTCTGAAGGGTAACACACAGCATAGTTCTCACAAATGGATCACACTATGCTTTACAGCAAGAAGCATGCTCTTGCTTTCTAGAATCTCTAATACAGCAGGAAATCTGAGTGTGCCCAGAACAAAAGAACGGAGTTTCCTACACATACAGACCATATGTAGTCCAACTCTTCGTCTGAAACTGATACAAAGCACTGGTCCTCTAACATCCAATGCTTGTCAGTTAAGATGAGAAACGTGTGATCTTGGTGAACGATGTAGTTCTTTTGTGCTGAAAAGTGACTGCCCTTACCTGAAACGAAGTCTTGCTTGTAGGAAAACACAGATAACGGGATTTAACTCCATTTCTGAAGGGAAACACACAGCATAGTTCTCATCCATGGATCACACTCTGCTTTAGTGCAAGAAGCATGGTCTTGCTTTCTAGAGTCTATAAGACAGCAGGAAACGTGAGTGTGCTGAGAACAAAAGAACGGTGTTTCCTACACATACAGACCATATCTAGTCCAACTCTGCTTCTTAAACTGATACAAAGCACCAGTCCTCTAACATCCAATGCTTTTCTGGTAAGATTAGAAACGGGTGAGCTCCGTGAATGATGTAGTTTCTTTGAGCTGAAAGGTGACTTCCCTTACCTGAAAAGAAGTCTTGCTTGTAGGAAGACACAGAGCCTGGGATTTAACTCAATTTCTGAAGGGAAACACACAGCATAGTTCTCACCCATGGATCACACTATGCTTTACAGCAAGAAGCATGCTCTTGCTTTCTAGAGTCTCTAATACAGCAGGAAATCGGAGTGTGCCCAGAACAAAAGAACGGAGTTTCCTACACATACGGACCATATGTAGTCCAACTCTTCTTCTTAAACTGATACAAAGCACTGGTCCTCTAACATCCAATGCTTGTCATTTAAGATGAGAAACGTGTGATCTTCGTGAACGATGTAGTTCATTTGAGCTGAAAAGTGACTGCCCTTACCTGAAAAGAAGTCTTGCTTGTAGGAAGACACAGAGAACGGGATTTAACTCCATTTCTGAAGGGAAACACACAGCATAGTTCTCATCCATGGATCACACTCTGCTTTAGTGCAAGAAGCATGCTCTTGCTTTCTAGAGTCTCTAAGTCAGCAGGAAACGTGAGTGTGCTGAGAACAAAAGAACGGTGTTTTCTACACATACGGACCATATCTATTCCAACTCCGCTTCTTAAACTGATACAAAGCACTGGTCCTCTAACATCTAATGCTTGTCTGTGGAGATGAGAAACGTGTGAGCTCCGTGAACGATGTAGTTCGTTTGAGCTGAAAAGTGACTGCCCTTACCTGAAACGAAGTCTTGCTTGTAGGAAGACACAGAGCCTGGGATTTAACTCCATTTCTGAAGGGAAACACACAGCAGTGTTCTCATCCATGGATAACACTCTGCTTTAGAGCAAGAAGCATGCTCTTGCTTTCTAGAGTCTCTAAGACAGCAGGAAAAGTGAGTGTGCTGAGAACAAAAGAACAGTGTTTCCTACAAATACGGACATTATATAGTCCAACTCTGCCTCTGAAACTAATACAAAGCACTGGTCCCCTAACATCCAATGCTAGTCATTTAAGATGAGAAACATGTGTGCTTTGTGAATGATGTAGTTCGTTTGAGCTGAAAAGTGACTGCCCTTACCTGAATCGAGGTTTTGCTTGTAGGAAGACTCAGAGCCTGGGATTTAACTCCATTTCTGAAGTGAAACACACAGCAGTGTAATAATCCATTGATCATACTCTGCTTTAGAACAAGAAGCAAACTCTTGCTTTCTAGAGTCTCTAAGACAGCAAGAAACGTGTGTGTGCTGAGAACTAAAGAACGGTGTTTCCTACACATACGGACCATATCTAGTTCAACTCTGCTTCTGAAACTGATACAAAGCACTGGTCGTCTAACATCCAATGTTTGTCTGTTAAGATGAGAAACGTGTGAGCTTCGTGAATGATGTAGTTCGTTTGAGCTGAAAAGTGACTGCCCATACCTGAAACGAAGTCTTGCTTGTAGGAAGACACCGAGCCTGGGATTTAACTCCATTTCTGAATGGAAACACACAGCATAGTTCTCATCCATGGATCACACTCTGCTTTAGAGCAAGAAGCATGCTCTTGCTTTCTAGAGTCTCTAATACAGCAGGAAATCTGAGTGTGCCCAGAACAAAAGAACGGAGTTTCCTACACATACGGACCATATGTATTCCAACTCTTCTTCTGAAACGGATAAAAAGCACTGGACCTCTAACATCCAATGCTTGTCAGGAAGATGGGAAACGTGTGAGCTTCATGAACGATGTAGTTCGTTTGAGCAGAAAAGTGTCTGCCCTTACCTTAAACGAAGTCTTGCTTGTAGGAAGACTCAGAGCCTGGGATTTAACTCCATTTCTGAAGGGAAACACACAGCAGTGTAATCATCCATTGATCACACTCTGCTTTAGAACAAGAAGCACGCACTTGCTTTCTAGAGTCTCTAAGACAGCAGGAAACGTGTGTGTACTGAGAAGAAAAGAACGGTGTTTCCTACACATATGGACCATATGTAGTCCAAATCTGCTTCTGTACCTGATACAAAGCACTGGTCCTCTAACATCCAATGCTTGTCTGTTAAGATGAGAAACGTGTGAGATTCGTGAATGATGTAGTTCGTTTGAGCTGAAAAGTGACTGCCCTTACCTGAAACGAAGTCTTACTTGTAGGAAGACACAGAGAACGGGTTTAACTCCATTTCTGAAGGGAAACACACAGCATAGTTCTCATCCATGGATCACACTCTGCTTTAGAGCGAGAAGCACGCTCTTGCTTTCTAAAGCCTCTAAGACAGCAGGAAACGTGAGTGTGCTGAGAACAAATGAACGGTGTTTCCTACACATACGGACCATATCTAGACCAACTCTGCTTCTTAAACTGATACAAAGCACCGGTCCTCTAACATCCAATGCTTGTCTGGTAAGATTAGAAACGTGTGAGCTCCGTGAACGATGTAGTTCCTTTGAGCCGAAAGGTGACTGCCCATACCTGAAAAGAAGTCTTGCTTGTCGGAAGACACAGAGCCTGGGATTTAACTCAATTTCTGAAGGGTAACACACAGCATAGTTCTCACAAATGGATCACACTATGCTTTACAGCAAGAAGCATGCTCTTGCTTTCTAGAATCTCTAATACAGCAGGAAATCTGAGTGTGCCCAGAACAAAAGAACGGAGTTTCCTACACATACAGACCATATGTAGTCCAACTCTTCGTCTGAAACTGATACAAAGCACTGGTCCTCTAACATCCAATGCTTGTCAGTTAAGATGAGAAACGTGTGATCTTGGTGAACGATGTAGTTCTTTTGTGCTGAAAAGTGACTGCCCTTACCTGAAACGAAGTCTTGCTTGTAGGAAAACACAGATAACGGGATTTAACTCCATTTCTGAAGGGAAACACACAGCATAGTTCTCATCCATGGATCACACTCTGCTTTAGTGCAAGAAGCATGGTCTTGCTTTCTAGAGTCTATAAGACAGCAGGAAACGTGAGTGTGCTGAGAACAAAAGAACGGTGTTTCCTACACATACAGACCATATCTAGTCCAACTCTGCTTCTTAAACTGATACAAAGCACCAGTCCTCTAACATCCAATGCTTTTCTGGTAAGATTAGAAACGGGTGAGCTCCGTGAATGATGTAGTTTCTTTGAGCTGAAAGGTGACTTCCCTTACCTGAAAAGAAGTCTTGCTTGTAGGAAGACACAGAGCCTGGGATTTAACTCAATTTCTGAAGGGAAACACACAGCATAGTTCTCACCCATGGATCACACTATGCTTTACAGCAAGAAGCATGCTCTTGCTTTCTAGAGTCTCTAATACAGCAGGAAATCGGAGTGTGCCCAGAACAAAAGAACGGAGTTTCCTACACATACGGACCATATGTAGTCCAACTCTTCTTCTTAAACTGATACAAAGCACTGGTCCTCTAACATCCAATGCTTGTCATTTAAGATGAGAAACGTGTGATCTTCGTGAACGATGTAGTTCATTTGAGCTGAAAAGTGACTGCCCTTACCTGAAAAGAAGTCTTGCTTGTAGGAAGACACAGAGAACGGGATTTAACTCCATTTCTGAAGGGAAACACACAGCATAGTTCTCATCCATGGATCACACTCTGCTTTAGTGCAAGAAGCATGCTCTTGCTTTCTAGAGTCTCTAAGTCAGCAGGAAACGTGAGTGTGCTGAGAACAAAAGAACGGTGTTTTCTACACATACGGACCATATCTATTCCAACTCCGCTTCTTAAACTGATACAAAGCACTGGTCCTCTAACATCTAATGCTTGTCTGTGGAGATGAGAAACGTGTGAGCTCCGTGAACGATGTAGTTCGTTTGAGCTGAAAAGTGACTGCCCTTACCTGAAACGAAGTCTTGCTTGTAGGAAGACACAGAGCCTGGGATTTAACTCCATTTCTGAAGGGAAACACACAGCAGTGTTCTCATCCATGGATAACACTCTGCTTTAGAGCAAGAAGCATGCTCTTGCTTTCTAGAGTCTCTAAGACAGCAGGAAAAGTGAGTGTGCTGAGAACAAAAGAACAGTGTTTCCTACAAATACGGACATTATATAGTCCAACTCTGCCTCTGAAACTGATACAAAGCACTGGTCCCCTAACATCCAATGCTAGTCATTTAAGATGAGAAACATGTGTGCTTTGTGAATGATGTAGTTCGTTTGAGCTGAAAAGTGACTGCCCTTACCTGAATCGAGGTTTTGCTTGTAGGAAGACTCAGAGCCTGGGATTTAACTCCATTTCTGAAGTGAAACACACAGCAGTGTAATAATCCATTGATCATACTCTGCTTTAGAACAAGAAGCAAACTCTTGCTTTCTAGAGTCTCTAAGACAGCAAGAAACGTGTGTGTGCTGAGAACTAAAGAACGGTGTTTCCTACACATACGGACCATATCTAGTTCAACTCTGCTTCTGAAACTGATACAAAGCACTGGTCGTCTAACATCCAATGTTTGTCTGTTAAGATGAGAAACGTGTGAGCTTCGTGAATGATGTAGTTCGTTTGAGCTGAAAAGTGACTGCCCATACCTGAAACGAAGTCTTGCTTGTAGGAAGACACCGAGCCTGGGATTTAACTCCATTTCTGAATGGAAACACACAGCATAGTTCTCATCCATGGATCACACTCTGCTTTAGAGCAAGAAGCATGCTCTTGCTTTCTAGAGTCTCTAATACAGCAGGAAATCTGAGTGTGCCCAGAACAAAAGAACGGAGTTTCCTACACATACGGACCATATGTATTCCAACTCTTCTTCTGAAACGGATAAAAAGCACTGGACCTCTAACATCCAATGCTTGTCAGGAAGATGGGAAACGTGTGAGCTTCATGAACGATGTAGTTCGTTTGAGCAGAAAAGTGTCTGCCCTTACCTTAAACGAAGTCTTGCTTGTAGGAAGACTCAGAGCCTGGGATTTAACTCCATTTCTGAAGGGAAACACACAGCAGTGTAATCATCCATTGATCACACTCTGCTTTAGAACAAGAAGCACGCACTTGCTTTCTAGAGTCTCTAAGACAGCAGGAAACGTGTGTGTACTGAGAAGAAAAGAACGGTGTTTCCTACACATATGGACCATATGTAGTCCAAATCTGCTTCTGTACCTGATACAAAGCACTGGTCCTCTAACATCCAATGCTTGTCTGTTAAGATGAGAAACGTGTGAGATTCGTGAATGATGTAGTTCGTTTGAGCTGAAAAGTGACTGCCCTTACCTGAAACGAAGTCTTACTTGTAGGAAGACACAGAGAACGGGTTTAACTCCATTTCTGAAGGGAAACACACAGCATAGTTCTCATCCATGGATCACACTCTGCTTTAGAGCGAGAAGCACGCTCTTGCTTTCTAAAGCCTCTAAGACAGCAGGAAACGTGAGTGTGCTGAGAACAAATGAACGGTGTTTCCTACACATACGGACCATATCTAGACCAACTCTGCTTCTTAAACTGATACAAAGCACCGGTCCTCTAACATCCAATGCTTGTCTGGTAAGATTAGAAACGTGTGAGCTCCGTGAACGATGTAGTTCCTTTGAGCCGAAAGGTGACTGCCCATACCTGAAAAGAAGTCTTGCTTGTCGGAAGACACAGAGCCTGGGATTTAACTCAATTTCTGAAGGGTAACACACAGCATAGTTCTCACAAATGGATCACACTATGCTTTACAGCAAGAAGCATGCTCTTGCTTTCTAGAATCTCTAATACAGCAGGAAATCTGAGTGTGCCCAGAACAAAAGAACGGAGTTTCCTACACATACAGACCATATGTAGTCCAACTCTTCGTCTGAAACTGATACAAAGCACTGGTCCTCTAACATCCAATGCTTGTCAGTTAAGATGAGAAACGTGTGATCTTGGTGAACGATGTAGTTCTTTTGTGCTGAAAAGTGACTGCCCTTACCTGAAACGAAGTCTTGCTTGTAGGAAAACACAGATAACGGGATTTAACTCCATTTCTGAAGGGAAACACACAGCATAGTTCTCATCCATGGATCACACTCTGCTTTAGTGCAAGAAGCATGGTCTTGCTTTCTAGAGTCTATAAGACAGCAGGAAACGTGAGTGTGCTGAGAACAAAAGAACGGTGTTTCCTACACATACAGACCATATCTAGTCCAACTCTGCTTCTTAAACTGATACAAAGCACCAGTCCTCTAACATCCAATGCTTTTCTGGTAAGATTAGAAACGGGTGAGCTCCGTGAATGATGTAGTTTCTTTGAGCTGAAAGGTGACTTCCCTTACCTGAAAAGAAGTCTTGCTTGTAGGAAGACACAGAGCCTGGGATTTAACTCAATTTCTGAAGGGAAACACACAGCATAGTTCTCACCCATGGATCACACTATGCTTTACAGCAAGAAGCATGCTCTTGCTTTCTAGAGTCTCTAATACAGCAGGAAATCGGAGTGTGCCCAGAACAAAAGAACGGAGTTTCCTACACATACGGACCATATGTAGTCCAACTCTTCTTCTTAAACTGATACAAAGCACTGGTCCTCTAACATCCAATGCTTGTCATTTAAGATGAGAAACGTGTGATCTTCGTGAACGATGTAGTTCATTTGAGCTGAAAAGTGACTGCCCTTACCTGAAAAGAAGTCTTGCTTGTAGGAAGACACAGAGAACGGGATTTAACTCCATTTCTGAAGGGAAACACACAGCATAGTTCTCATCCATGGATCACACTCTGCTTTAGTGCAAGAAGCATGCTCTTGCTTTCTAGAGTCTCTAAGTCAGCAGGAAACGTGAGTGTGCTGAGAACAAAAGAACGGTGTTTTCTACACATACGGACCATATCTATTCCAACTCCGCTTCTTAAACTGATACAAAGCACTGGTCCTCTAACATCTAATGCTTGTCTGTGGAGATGAGAAACGTGTGAGCTCCGTGAACGATGTAGTTCGTTTGAGCTGAAAAGTGACTGCCCTTACCTGAAACGAAGTCTTGCTTGTAGGAAGACACAGAGCCTGGGATTTAACTCCATTTCTGAAGGGAAACACACAGCAGTGTTCTCATCCATGGATAACACTCTGCTTTAGAGCAAGAAGCATGCTCTTGCTTTCTAGAGTCTCTAAGACAGCAGGAAAAGTGAGTGTGCTGAGAACAAAAGAACAGTGTTTCCTACAAATACGGACATTATATAGTCCAACTCTGCCTCTGAAACTGATACAAAGCACTGGTCCCCTAACATCCAATGCTAGTCATTTAAGATGAGAAACATGTGTGCTTTGTGAATGATGTAGTTCGTTTGAGCTGAAAAGTGACTGCCCTTACCTGAATCGAGGTTTTGCTTGTAGGAAGACTCAGAGCCTGGGATTTAACTCCATTTCTGAAGTGAAACACACAGCAGTGTAATAATCCATTGATCATACTCTGCTTTAGAACAAGAAGCAAACTCTTGCTTTCTAGAGTCTCTAAGACAGCAAGAAACGTGTGTGTGCTGAGAACTAAAGAACGGTGTTTCCTACACATACGGACCATATCTAGTTCAACTCTGCTTCTGAAACTGATACAAAGCACTGGTCGTCTAACATCCAATGTTTGTCTTTTAAGATGAGAAACGTGTGAGCTTCGTGAATGATGTAGTTCGTTTGAGCTGAAAAGTGACTGCCCTTACCTGAAACGAAGTCTTGCTTGTAGGAAGACACAGAGAACGGGATTTAACTCCATTTCTGAAGGGAAACACACAGCATAGTTCTCATCCATGGATCACACTCTGCTTTAGAGCGAGAAGCACGCTCTTGCTTTCTAAAGCCTCTAAGACAGCAGGAAACGTGAGTGTGCTGAGAACAAATGAACGATGTTTCCTACACATACGGACCATATCTAGACCAACTCTGCTTCTTAAACTGATACAAAGCACCGGTCCTCTAACATCCAATGCTTGTCTGGTAAGATTAGAAACGTGTGAGCTCCGTGAACGATGTAGTTCCTTTGAGCTGAAAGGTGACTGCCCATACCTGAAAAGAAGTCTTGCTTGTCGGAAGACACAGAGCCTGGGATTTAACTCAATTTCTGAAGGGTAACACACAGCATAGTTCTCACAAATGGATCACACTATGCTTTACAGCAAGAAGCATGCTCTTGCTTTCTAGAATCTCTAATACAGCAGGAAATCTGAGTGTGCCCAGAACAAAAGAACGGAGTTTCCTACACATACAGACCATATGTAGTCCAACTCTTCGTCTGAAACTGATACAAAGCACTGGTCCTCTAACATCCAATGCTTGTCAGTTAAGATGAGAAACGTGTGATCTTGGTGAACGATGTAGTTCTTTTGTGCTGAAAAGTGACTGCCCTTACCTGAAACGAAGTCTTGCTTGTAGGAAAACACAGATAACGGGATTTAACTCCATTTCTGAAGGGAAACACACAGCATAGTTCTCATCCATGGATCACACTCTGCTTTAGTGCAAGAAGCATGGTCTTGCTTTCTAGAGTCTATAAGACAGCAGGAAACGTGAGTGTGCTGAGAACAAAAGAACGGTGTTTCCTACACATACAGACCATATCTAGTCCAACTCTGCTTCTTAAACTGATACAAAGCACCAGTCCTCTAACATCCAATGCTTTTCTGGTAAGATTAGAAACGGGTGAGCTCCGTGAATGATGTAGTTTCTTTGAGCTGAAAGGTGACTTCCCTTACCTGAAAAGAAGTCTTGCTTGTAGGAAGACACAGAGCCTGGGATTTAACTCAATTTCTGAAGGGAAACACACAGCATAGTTCTCATCCATGGATCACACTCTGCTTTAGTGCAAGAAGCATGCTCTTGCTTTCTAGAGTCTCTAAGTCAGCAGGAAACGTGAGTGTGCTGAGAACAAAAGAACGGTGTTTTCTACACATACGGACCATATCTATTCCAACTCCGCTTCTTAAACTGATACAAAGCACTGGTCCTCTAACATCTAATGCTTGTCTGTGGAGATGAGAAACGTGTGAGCTCCGTGAACGATGTAGTTCGTTTGAGCTGAAAAGTGACTGCCCTTACCTGAAACGAAGTCTTGCTTGTAGGAAGACACAGAGCCTGGGATTTAACTCCATTTCTGAAGGGAAACACACAGCAGTGTTCTCATCCATGGATAACACTCTGCTTTAGAGCAAGAAGCATGCTCTTGCTTTCTAGAGTCTCTAAGACAGCAGGAAAAGTGAGTGTGCTGAGAACAAAAGAACAGTGTTTCCTACAAATACGGACATTATATAGTCCAACTCTGCCTCTGAAACTGATACAAAGCACTGGTCCCCTAACATCCAATGCTAGTCATTTAAGATGAGAAACATGTGTGCTTTGTGAATGATGTAGTTCGTTTGAGCTGAAAAGTGACTGCCCTTACCTGAATCGAGGTTTTGCTTGTAGGAAGACTCAGAGCCTGGGATTTAACTCCATTTCTGAAGTGAAACACACAGCAGTGTAATAATCCATTGATCATACTCTGCTTTAGAACAAGAAGCAAACTCTTTCTTTCTAGAGTCTCTAAGACAGCAAGAAACGTGTGTGTGCTGAGAACTAAAGAACGGTGTTTCCTACACATACGGACCATATCTAGTTCAACTCTGCTTCTGAAACTGATACAAAGCACTGGTCGTCTAACATCCAATGTTTGTCTGTTAAGATGAGAAACGTGTGAGCTTCGTGAATGATGTAGTTCGTTTGAGCTGAAAAGTGACTGCCCATACCTGAAACGAAGTCTTGCTTGTAGGAAGACACAGAGCCTGGGATTTAACTCCATTTCTGAATGGAAACACACAGCATAGTTCTCATCCATGGATCACACTCTGCTTTAGAGCAAGAAGCATGCTCTTGCTTTCTAGAGTCTCTAATACAGCAGGAAATCTGAGTGTGCCCAGAACAAAAGAACGGAGTTTCCTACACATACGGACCATATGTATTCCAACTCTTCTTCTGAAATGGATAAAAAGCACTGGACCTCTAACATCCAATGCTTGTCAGGAAGATGGGAAACGTGTGAGCTTCATGAACGATGTAGTTCGTTTGATCAGAAAAGTGTCTGCCCTTACCTTAAACGAAGTCTTGCTTGTAGGAAGACTCAGAGCCTGGGATTTAACTCCATTTCTGAAGGGAAACACACAGCAGTGTAATCATCCATTGATCACACTCTGCTTTAGAACAAGAAGCACGCACTTGCTTTCTAGAGTCTCTAAGACAGCAGGAAACGTGTGTGTACTGAGAAGAAAAGAACGGTGTTTCCTACACATATGGACCATATGTAGTCCAAATCTGCTTCTGTACCTGATACAAAGCACTGGTCCTCTAACATCCAATGCTTGTCTGTTAAGATGAGAAACGTGTGAGATTCGTGAATGATGTAGTTCGTTTGAGCTGAAAAGTGACTGCCCTTACCTGAAACGAAGTCTTGCTTGTAGGAAGACACAGAGAACGGGATTTAACTCCATTTCTGAAGGGAAACACACAGCATAGTTCTCATCCATGGATCACACTCTGCTTTAGAGCGAGAAGCACGCTCTTGCTTTCTAAAGCCTCTAAGACAGCAGGAAACGTGAGTGTGCTGAGAACAAATGAACGGTGTTTCCTACACATACGGACCATATCTAGACCAACTCTGCTTCTTAAACTGATACAAAGCACCGGTCCTCTAACATCCAATGCTTGTCTGGTAAGATTAGAAACGTGTGAGCTCCGTGAACGATGTAGTTCCTTTGAGCTGAAAGGTGACTGCCCATACCTGAAAAGAAGTCTTGCTTGTCGGAAGACACAGAGCCTGGGATTTAACTCAATTTCTGAAGGGTAACACACAGCATAGTTCTCACAAATGGATCACACTATGCTTTACAGCAAGAAGCATGCTCTTGCTTTCTAGAATCTCTAATACAGCAGGAAATCTGAGTGTGCCCAGAACAAAAGAACGGAGTTTCCTACACATACAGACCATATGTAGTCCAACTCTTCGTCTGAAACTGATACAAAGCACTGGTCCTCTAACATCCAATGCTTGTCAGTTAAGATGAGAAACGTGTGATCTTGGTGAACGATGTAGTTCTTTTGTGCTGAAAAGTGACTGCCCTTACCTGAAACGAAGTCTTGCTTGTAGGAAAACACAGATAACGGGATTTAACTCCATTTCTGAAGGGAAACACACAGCATAGTTCTCATCCATGGATCACACTCTGCTTTAGTGCAAGAAGCATGGTCTTGCTTTCTAGAGTCTATAAGACAGCAGGAAACGTGAGTGTGCTGAGAACAAAAGAACGGTGTTTCCTACACATACAGACCATATCTAGTCCAACTCTGCTTCTTAAACTGATACAAAGCACCAGTCCTCTAACATCCAATGCTTTTCTGGTAAGATTAGAAACGGGTGAGCTCCGTGAATGATGTAGTTTCTTTGAGCTGAAAGGTGACTTCCCTTACCTGAAAAGAAGTCTTGCTTGTAGGAAGACACAGAGCCTGGGATTTAACTCAATTTCTGAAGGGAAACACACAGCATAGTTCTCACCCATGGATCACACTATGCTTTACAGCAAGAAGCATGCTCTTGCTTTCTAGAGTCTCTAATACAGCAGGAAATCGGAGTGTGCCCAGAACAAAAGAACGGAGTTTCCTACACATACGGACCATATGTAGTCCAACTCTTCTTCTTAAACTGATACAAAGCACTGGTCCTCTAACATCCAATGCTTGTCATTTAAGATGAGAAACGTGTGATCTTCGTGAACGATGTAGTTCATTTGAGCTGAAAAGTGACTGCCCTTACCTGAAAAGAAGTCTTGCTTGTAGGAAGACACAGAGAACGGGATTTAACTCCATTTCTGAAGGGAAACACACAGCATAGTTCTCATCCATGGATCACACTCTGCTTTAGTGCAAGAAGCATGCTCTTGCTTTCTAGAGTCTCTAAGTCAGCAGGAAACGTGAGTGTGCTGAGAACAAAAGAACGGTGTTTTCTACACATACGGACCATATCTATTCCAACTCCGCTTCTTAAACTGATACAAAGCACTGGTCCTCTAACATCTAATGCTTGTCTGTGGAGATGAGAAACGTGTGAGCTCCGTGAACGATGTAGTTCGTTTGAGCTGAAAAGTGACTGCCCTTACCTGAAACGAAGTCTTGCTTGTAGGAAGACACAGAGCCTGGGATTTAACTCCATTTCTGAAGGGAAACACACAGCAGTGTTCTCATCCATGGATAACACTCTGCTTTAGAGCAAGAAGCATGCTCTTGCTTTCTAGAGTCTCTAAGACAGCAGGAAAAGTGAGTGTGCTGAGAACAAAAGAACAGTGTTTCCTACAAATACGGACATTATATAGTCCAACTCTGCCTCTGAAAATGATACAAAGCACTGGTCCCCTAACATCCAATGCTAGTCATTTAAGATGAGAAACATGTGTGCTTTGTGAATGATGTAGTTCGTTTGAGCTGAAAAGTGACTGCCCTTACCTGAATCGAGGTTTTGCTTGTAGGAAGACTCAGAGCCTGGGATTTAACTCCATTTCTGAAGTGAAACACACAGCAGTGTAATAAGCCATTGATCATACTCTGCTTTAGAACAAGAAGCAAACTCTTGCTTTCTAGAGTCTCTAAGACAGCAAGAAACGTGTGTGTGCTGAGAACTAAAGAACGGTGTTTCCTACACATACGGACCATATCTAGTTCAACTCTGCTTCTGAAACTGATACAAAGCACTGGTCGTCTAACATCCAATGTTTGTCTGTTAAGATGAGAAACGTGTGAGCTTCGTGAATGATGTAGTTCGTTTGAGCTGAAAAGTGACTGCCCATACCTGAAACGAAGTCTTGCTTGTAGGAAGACACCGAGCCTGGGATTTAACTCCATTTCTGAATGGAAACACACAGCATAGTTCTCATCCATGGATCACACTCTGCTTTAGAGCAAGAAGCATGCTCTTGCTTTCTAGAGTCTCTAATACAGCAGGAAATCTGAGTGTGCCCAGAACAAAAGAACGGAGTTTCCTACACATACGGACCATATGTATTCCAACTCTTCTTCTGAAACGGATAAAAAGCACTGGACCTCTAACATCCAATGCTTGTCAGGAAGATGGGAAACGTGTGAGCTTCATGAACGATGTAGTTCGTTTGAGCAGAAAAGTGTCTGCCCTTACCTTAAACGAAGTCTTGCTTGTAGGAAGACTCAGAGCCTGGGATTTAACTCCATTTCTGAAGGGAAACACACAGCAGTGTAATCATCCATTGATCACACTCTGCTTTAGAACAAGAAGCACGCACTTGCTTTCTAGAGTCTCTAAGACAGCAGGAAACGTGTGTGTACTGAGAAGAAAAGAACGGTGTTTCCTACACATATGGACCATATGTAGTCCAAATCTGCTTCTGTACCTGATACAAAGCACTGGTCCTCTAACATCCAATGCTTGTCTGTTAAGATGAGAAACGTGTGAGATTCGTGAATGATGTAGTTCGTTTGAGCTGAAAAGTGACTGCCCTTACCTGAAACGAAGTCTTACTTGTAGGAAGACACAGAGAACGGGTTTAACTCCATTTCTGAAGGGAAACACACAGCATAGTTCTCATCCATGGATCACACTCTGCTTTAGAGCGAGAAGCACGCTCTTGCTTTCTAAAGCCTCTAAGACAGCAGGAAACGTGAGTGTGCTGAGAACAAATGAACGGTGTTTCCTACACATACGGACCATATCTAGACCAACTCTGCTTCTTAAACTGATACAAAGCACCGGTCCTCTAACATCCAATGCTTGTCTGGTAAGATTAGAAACGTGTGAGCTCCGTGAACGATGTAGTTCCTTTGAGCCGAAAGGTGACTGCCCATACCTGAAAAGAAGTCTTGCTTGTCGGAAGACACAGAGCCTGGGATTTAACTCAATTTCTGAAGGGTAACACACAGCATAGTTCTCACAAATGGATCACACTATGCTTTACAGCAAGAAGCATGCTCTTGCTTTCTAGAATCTCTAATACAGCAGGAAATCTGAGTGTGCCCAGAACAAAAGAACGGAGTTTCCTACACATACAGACCATATGTAGTCCAACTCTTCGTCTGAAACTGATACAAAGCACTGGTCCTCTAACATCCAATGCTTGTCAGTTAAGATGAGAAACGTGTGATCTTGGTGAACGATGTAGTTCTTTTGTGCTGAAAAGTGACTGCCCTTACCTGAAACGAAGTCTTGCTTGTAGGAAAACACAGATAACGGGATTTAACTCCATTTCTGAAGGGAAACACACAGCATAGTTCTCATCCATGGATCACACTCTGCTTTAGTGCAAGAAGCATGGTCTTGCTTTCTAGAGTCTATAAGACAGCAGGAAACGTGAGTGTGCTGAGAACAAAAGAACGGTGTTTCCTACACATACAGACCATATCTAGTCCAACTCTGCTTCTTAAACTGATACAAAGCACCAGTCCTCTAACATCCAATGCTTTTCTGGTAAGATTAGAAACGGGTGAGCTCCGTGAATGATGTAGTTTCTTTGAGCTGAAAGGTGACTTCCCTTACCTGAAAAGAAGTCTTGCTTGTAGGAAGACACAGAGCCTGGGATTTAACTCAATTTCTGAAGGGAAACACACAGCATAGTTCTCACCCATGGATCACACTATGCTTTACAGCAAGAAGCATGCTCTTGCTTTCTAGAGTCTCTAATACAGCAGGAAATCGGAGTGTGCCCAGAACAAAAGAACGGAGTTTCCTACACATACGGACCATATGTAGTCCAACTCTTCTTCTTAAACTGATACAAAGCACTGGTCCTCTAACATCCAATGCTTGTCATTTAAGATGAGAAACGTGTGATCTTCGTGAACGATGTAGTTCATTTGAGCTGAAAAGTGACTGCCCTTACCTGAAAAGAAGTCTTGCTTGTAGGAAGACACAGAGAACGGGATTTAACTCCATTTCTGAAGGGAAACACACAGCATAGTTCTCATCCATGGATCACACTCTGCTTTAGTGCAAGAAGCATGCTCTTGCTTTCTAGAGTCTCTAAGTCAGCAGGAAACGTGAGTGTGCTGAGAACAAAAGAACGGTGTTTTCTACACATACGGACCATATCTATTCCAACTCCGCTTCTTAAACTGATACAAAGCACTGGTCCTCTAACATCTAATGCTTGTCTGTGGAGATGAGAAACGTGTGAGCTCCGTGAACGATGTAGTTCGTTTGAGCTGAAAAGTGACTGCCCTTACCTGAAACGAAGTCTTGCTTGTAGGAAGACACAGAGCCTGGGATTTAACTCCATTTCTGAAGGGAAACACACAGCAGTGTTCTCATCCATGGATAACACTCTGCTTTAGAGCAAGAAGCATGCTCTTGCTTTCTAGAGTCTCTAAGACAGCAGGAAAAGTGAGTGTGCTGAGAACAAAAGAACAGTGTTTCCTACAAATACGGACATTATATAGTCCAACTCTGCCTCTGAAACTGATACAAAGCACTGGTCCCCTAACATCCAATGCTAGTCATTTAAGATGAGAAACATGTGTGCTTTGTGAATGATGTAGTTCGTTTGAGCTGAAAAGTGACTGCCCTTACCTGAATCGAGGTTTTGCTTGTAGGAAGACTCAGAGCCTGGGATTTAACTCCATTTCTGAAGTGAAACACACAGCAGTGTAATAATCCATTGATCATAATCTGCTTTAGAACAAGAAGCAAACTCTTGCTTTCTAGAGTCTCTAAGACAGCAAGAAACGTGTGTGTGCTGAGAACTAAAGAACGGTGTTTCCTACACATACGGACCATATCTAGTTCAACTCTGCTTCTGAAACTGATACAAAGCACTGGTCGTCTAACATCCAATGTTTGTCTTTTAAGATGAGAAACGTGTGAGCTTCGTGAATGATGTAGTTCGTTTGAGCTGAAAAGTGACTGCCCTTACCTGAAACGAATTCTTGCTTGTAGGAAGACACAGAGCCTGGGATTTAACTCCATTTCTGAATGGAAACACACAGCATAGTTCTCATCCATGGATCACACTCTGCTTTAGAGCAAGAAGCATGCTCTTGCTTTCTAGAGTCTCTAATACAGCAGGAAATCTGAGTGTGCCCAGAACAAAAGAACGGAGTTTCCTACACATACGGACCATATGTATTCCAACTCTTCTTCTGAAACGGATACAAAGCACTGGACCTCTAACATCCAATGCTTGTCAGGAAGATGGGAAACGTGTGAGCTTCATGAACGATGTAGTTTGTTTGAGCAGAAAAGTGACTGCCCTTACCTTAAACGAAGTCTTGCTTGTAGGAAGACTCAGAGCCTGGGATTTAACTCCATTTCTGAAGGGAAACACACAGCAGTGTAATCATCCATTGATCACACTCTGCTTTGGAACAAGAAGCACGCACTTGCTTTCTAGAGTCTCTAAGACAGCAGGAAACGTGTGTGTACTGAGAAGAAAAGAACGGTGTTTCCTACACATATGGACCATATGTAGTCCAAATCTGCTTCTGAAACTGATACAAAGCACTGGTCCTCTAACATCCAATGCTTGTCTGTTAAGATGAGAAACGTGTGAGATTCGTGAATGATGTAGTTCCTTTGAGCTGAAAAGTGACTGCCCTTACCTGAAACTAAGTCTTGATTGTAGGAAGACACAGAGAACGGGATTTAACTCCATTTCTGAAGGGAAACACACAGCATAGTTCTCATCCATGGATCACACTCTGCTTTAGAGCGAGAAGCACGCTCTTGCTTTCTAAAGTCTCTAAGACAGCAGGAAACGTGAGTGTGCTGAGAACAAATGAACGGTGTTTCCTACACATACGGACCATATCTAGTCCAACTCTGCTTCTTAAACTGATACAAAGCACCGGTCCTCTAACATCCAATGCTTGTCTGGTAAGATTAGAAACGTGTGAGCTCCGTGAACGATGTAGTTCCTTTGAGCTGAAAGGTGACTGCCCTTACCTGAAAAGAAGTCTTGCTTGTCGGAAGACACAGAGCCTGGGATTTAACTCAATTTCTGAAGGGTAACACACAGCCTAGTTCTCACAAATGGATCACACTATGCTTTACAGCAAGAAGCATGCTCTTGCTTTCTAGAATCTCTAATACAGCAGGAAATCTGAGTGTGCCCAGAACAAAAGAACGGAGTTTCCTACACATACGGACCATATGTAGTCCAACTCTTCGTCTGAAACTGATACAAAGCACTGGTCCTCTCACATCCAATGCTTGTCAGTTAAGATGAGAAACGTGTGATCTTGGTGAACGATGTAGTTCGTTTGTGCTGAAAAGTGACTGCACTTACCTGAAACGAAGTCTTGCTTGTAGGAAAACACAGAAAACGGGATTTAACTCCATTTCTGAAGGGAAACACACAGCATAGTTCTCATCCATGGATCACACTCTGCTTTAGTGCAAGAAGCATGGTCTTGCTTTCTAGAATCTATAAGACAGCAGGAAACATGAGTGTGCTGAGAACAAAACAACGGTGTTTCCTACACATATGGACCATATCTAGTCCAACTCTGCTTCTTAAACTGATACAAAGCACCGGTCCTCTAACATCCAATGCTTGTCTGGTAAGATTAGAAACGTGTGAGCTCCGTGAACGATGTAGTTCCTTTGAGCTGAAACGTGACTGCCCTTACCTGAAAAGAAGTCTTGCTTGTAGGAAGATACAGAGCCTGGGATTTAACTCAATTTCTGAAGGGAAACACACAGCATAGTTCTCACCCATGGATCACACTCTGCTTTACAGCAAGAAGCATGCTCTTGCTTTCTAGAGTCTCTAATACAGCAGGAAATCTGAGTGTGCCCAGAACAAAAGAACAGAGTTTCCTACACATACGGACCATATGTAGTCCAACTCTTCTTCTGAAACGGATTCAAAGCACTGGTCCTCTAACATCCAATGCTTGTCAGTTAAGATGGGAAACGCGTGAGCTTCATGAACGATGTAGTTTGTTTGAGCAGAAAAGTGACTGCCCTTACCTTAAACAAAGTCTTGCTTGTAGGAAAACTCAGAGCCATGGATTTAACTCCATTTCTGAAGTGAAACACCCAGCAGTGTTCTCATCCATTGATCACACTCTGCTTTAGAACAAGAAGCATGCTCTTCCTTTCTAGAGTCCCTAAGACAGCAGGAAACGTAAGTGCGCTGAGAACAAAAGAACGGTGTTTCCTACACATACGGACCATATCTAGTCCAACTCTGCTTCTTAAACTGATAGGAAGCACTGGTCCTCTAACATCCAATGCTTTTCTGTTAAGATGAGAAACGTGTGAGCTCCGTGAACGATGTAGTTCGTTTGAGCTGAAAAGTGACTGCCCTTACCTGAAAGGAAGTCTTGCCTGTAGGAAGACACAGAGCCTGGGATTTAACTCCATTTCTGAAGTGAAACACACAGCATAGTTCTCATCCATGGATCACACTCTGCTTTACAGCAAGAAGCACGCTCTTGCTTTCTAGAATCTCTAATACAGGAGCTAATCTGAGTGTGCCCAGAACAAAAGAATGGTGTTTCCTACACATATGGACCATATGTAGTCCAACTCTTCGTCTGAAACTGATACAAAGCACTGGTCCTCTAACATCCAATGCTTTTCAGTTAAGATGGGAAACGCGTGAGCTTCATGAACGATGTAGTTTGTTTGAGGAGAAAAGTGACTGCCCTTACCTTAAACGAAGTCTTGCTTGTAGGAAGACTCAGAGCCTGGGATTTAACGCCATTTCTGAAGTGAAACACATAGCAGTGTTCTCATCCATTGATCATAGTCTGATTTAGAACCAGAAGCAAGCTCTTGCTTTCTAGAGTCTCTAAGACAGCAGGAAACGTGATTTTGCTGAGAACAAAAGAACGGTGTTACCTACACATACGGACCATATCAGGTCCAACTCTGCTTCTGAAACTGATACAAAGCACTGGTCCTCTAACATCCAATGCTTGTCAGTTAAGATGAGAAACGTGTGAGCTCCGTGAACGATGTAGTTCCTTTGAACTGAAAAGTGACTGCCCTTACCTGAAAAGAAGTCTTGCTTGTAGGAAGACACAGAGCTTGGGATTTAACTCAATTTCTGAAGGGAAACACACAGCATAGTTCTCACACATGGATCACACTCTGCTTTACAGCAAGAAGCATGCTCTTGCTTTCTAGAGTCTCTAATACAGCACGAAATCTGAGTGTGCCCAGAACAAAAGAAAGGAGTTTCCTACACATACGGACCATATGTAGTCCAACTCATCTTCTGAAACTGATACAAAGCACTGGTCCTCTAACATCCAATGCTTTTCAGTTAAGATGGGAAACGCGTGAACTTCATGAACGATGTAGTTTGTTTGAGGAGAAAAGTGACTGCCCTTACCTTAAACGAAGTCTTGCTTGTAGGAAGACTCAGAGCCTGGGATTTAACTCCATTTCTGAAGTGAAACACACAGCAGTGTAATCATCCATTGATCACACTCTGCTTTAGAACAAGAAGCACGCACTTGCTTTCTAGAGTCTCTAAGACAGCAGGAAACGTGTGTGTGCTGAGAAGAATAGAACGGTGTTTCCTACACATATGGACCATATGTAGTCCAAAACTGCTTCTGAAACTGATACAAAGCACTTGTCCTCTAACATCCAATGCTTGTCTGTTAAGATGAGAAACGTGTGAGATTCGTGAATGATGTAGTTCTTTTGAACTGAAAAGTGACTGCCCTTACCTGAAACGAACTCTTGCTTGTAGGAAGACACAGAGAACGGGATTTAACTCCATTTCTGAAGGGAAACACACAGCATAGTTGTCATCCATGGATCACACTCTGCTTTAGTGCAAGAAGCATGCTCTTGCTTTCTAGAGTCTCTAATACAGCAGGAAATCTGAGTGTGCCCAGAACAAAAGAACGGAGTTTCCTACACATACGGACCATATGTATTCCAACTCTTCTTCTGAAACGGATAAAAAGCACTGGACCTCTAACATCCAATGCTTGTCAGGAAGATGGGAAACGTGTGAGCTTCATGAACGATGTAGTTCGTTTGAGCAGAAAAGTGACTGCCCTTACCTTAAACGAAGTCTTGCTTGTAGGAAGACTCAGAGCCTGGGATTTAACTCCATTTCTGAAGGGAAACACACAGCAGTGTAATCATCCATTGATCACACTCTGCTTTAGAACAAGAAGCACGCACTTGCTTTCTAGAGTCTCTAAGACAGCAGGAAACGTGTGTGTACTGAGAAGAAAAGAACGGTGTTTCCTACACATATGGACCATATGTAGTCCAAATCTGCTTCTGAAACTGATACAAAGCACTGGTCCTCTAACATCCAATGCTTGTCTGTTAAGATGAGAAACGTGTGAGATTCGTGAATGATGTAGTTCGTTTGAGCTGAAAAGTGACTGCCCTTACCTGAAACTAAGTCTTGATTGTAGGAAGACACAGAGAACGGGATTTAACTCCATTTCTGAAGGGAAACACACAGCATAGTTCTCATCCATGGATCACACTCTGCTTTAGAGCGAGAAGCACGCTCTTGCTTTCTAAAGTCTCTACGACAGCAGGAAACGTGAGTGTGCTGAGAACAAATGAACGGTGTTTCCTACACATACGGACCATATCTAGTCCAACTCTGCTTCTTAAACTGATACAAAGCACCGGTCCTCTAACATCCAATGCTTGTCTGGTAAGATTAGAAACGTGTGAGCTCCGTGAACGATGTAGTTCCTTTGAGCTGAAAGGTGACTGCCCAAACCTGAAAAGAAGTCTTGCTTGTCGGAAGACACAGAGCCTGGGATTTAACTCAATTTCTGAAGGGAAACACACAGCATAGTTCTCACAAATGGATCACACTATGCTTTACAGCAAGAAGCATGCTCTTGATTTCTAGAATCTCTAATACAGCAGGAAATCTGAGTGTGCCCAGAACAAAAGAACGGAGTTTCCTACACATACGGACAATATGTAGTCCAACTCTTCGTCTGAAACTGATACAAAGCACTGGTCCTCTAACATCCAATGCTTGTCAGTTAAGATGAGAAACGTGTGATCTTGGTGAACGATGTAGTTCGTTTGTGCTGAAAAGTGACTGCCCTTACCTGAAACGAAGTCTTGCTTGTAGGAAGACTCAGAGCCTGGGATTTAACTCCATTTCTGAAGGGAAACACACAGCATAGTTCTCATCCATGGATCACACTCTGCTTTAGTGCAAGAAGCATGGTCTTGATTTCTAGTGTCTATAAGACAGCAGGAAACATGAGTGTGCTGAGAACAAAACAACGGTGTTTCCTACACATATGGACCATATCTAGTCCAACTCTGCTTCTTAAACTGATACAAAGCACCGGTCCTCTAACATCCAATGCTTGTCTGGTAAGATTAGAAACGTGTGAGCTCCGTGAACGATGTAGTTCCTTTGAGCTCAAAAGTGACTGCCCTTACCTGAAAAGAAGTCTTGCTTGTAGGAAGATACAGAGCCTGCGATTTAACTCAATTTCTGAAGGGAAACACACAGCATAGTTCTCACCCATGGATCACACTCTGCTTTACAGCAAGAAGCATGCTCTTGCTTTAAGAGTCTCTAATACAGCAGGAAATCTGAGTGTGCCCAGAACAAAAGAACAGAGTTTCCTACACATACGGACCATATGTAGTCCAACTCTTCTTCTGAAACGGATTCAAAGCACTGGTCCTCTAACATCCAATGCTTGTCAGTTAAGATGGGAAACGCGTGAGCTTCATGAACGATGTAGTTTGTTTGAGCAGAAAAGTGACTGCCCTTACCTTAAACAAAGTCTTGCTTGTAGGAAAACTCAGAGCCATGGATTTAACTCCATTTCTGAAGTGAAACACCCAGCAGTGTTCTCATCCATTGATCACACTCTGCTTTAGAACAAGAAGCATGCTCTTCCTTTCTAGAGTCCCTAAGACAGCAGGAAACGTAAGTGCGCTGAGAACAAAAGAACGGTGTTTCCTACACATACGGACCATATCTAGTCCAACTCTGCTTCTTAAACTGATAGGAAGCACTGGTCCTCTAACATCCAATGCTTTTCTGTTAAGATGAGAAACGTGTGAGCTCCGTGAACGATGTAGTTCGTTTGAGCTGAAAAGTGACTGCCTTTACCTGAAAGGAAGTCTTGCCTGTAGGAAGACACAGAGCCTGGGATTTAACTCCATTTCTGAAGTGAAACACACAGCATAGTTCTCATCCATGGATCACACTCTGCTTTACAGGAAGAAGCACGCTCTTGCTTTCTAGAATCTCTAATACAGGAGCTAATCTGAGTGTGCCCAGAACAAAAGAATGGTGTTTCCTACACATACGGACCATATGTAGTCCAACTCTTCGTCTGAAACTGATACAAAGCACTGGTCCTCTAACATCCAATGCTTTTCAGTTAAGATGGGAAACGCGTGAGCTTCATGAACGATGTAGTTCGTTTGAGGAGAAAAGTGACTGCCCTTACCTTAAACGAAGTCTTGCTTGTAGGAAGACTCAGAGCCTGGGATTTAACGCCATTTCTGAAGTGAAACACACAGCAGTGTTCTCATCCATTGATCATAGTCTGATTTAGAACCAGAAAGACCGCTCTTGCTTTCTAGAGTCTCTAAGACAGCAGGAAACGTGATTTTGCTGAGAACAAAAGAACGGTGTTACCTACACATACGGACCATATCTAGTCCAACTCTGCTTCTGAAACTGATACAAAGCACTGGTCCTCTAACATCCAATGCTTGTCAGTTAAGATGAGAAACGTGTGAGCTCCGTGAACGATGTAGTTCCTTTGAACTGAAAAGTGACTGCCCTTACCTGAAAAGAAGTCTTGCTTGTAGGAAGACACAGAGCCTGGGATTTAACTCAATTTCTGAAGGGAAACACACAGCATAGTTCTCACCCATGGATCACACTCTGCTTTACAGCAAGAAGCAGGCTCTTGCTTTCTAGAGTCTCTAATACAGCACGAAATCTGAGTGTGCCCAGAACAAAAGAACGGAGTTTCCTACACATACGGACCATATGTAGTCCAACTCATCTTCTGAAACTGATACAAAGCACTGGTCCTCTAACATCCAATGCTTTTCAGTTAAGATGGGAAACGCGTGAACTTCATGAACGATGTAGTTCGTTTGAGCAGAAAAGTGACTGCCCTTACCTTAAACGAAGTCTTGCTTGTAGGAAGACTCAGAGCCTGGGATTTAACTCCATTTCTGAAGGGAAACACACAGCAGTGTAATCATCCATTGATCACACTCTGCTTTGGAACAAGAAGCACGCACTTGCTTTCTAGAGTCTCTAAGACAGCAGGAAACGTGTGTGTACTGAGAAGAAAAGAACGGTGTTTCCTACACATATGGACCATATGTAGTCCAAATCTGCTTCTGAAACTGATACAAAGCACTGGTCCTCTAACATCCAATGCTTGTCTGTTAAGATGAGAACAGTGTGAGATTCGTGAATGATGTAGTTCCTTTGAGCTGAAAAGTGACTGCCCTTACCTGAAACTAAGTCTTGATTGTAGGAAGACACAGAGAACGGGATTTAACTCCATTTCTGAAGGGAAACACACAGCATAGTTCTCATCCATGGATCACACTCTGCTTTAGAGCGAGAAGCACGCTCTTGCTTTCTAAAGTCTCTAAGACAGCAGGAAACGTGAGTGTGCTGAGAACAAATGAACGGTGTTTCCTACACATACGGACCATATCTAGTCCAACTCTGCTTCTTAAACTGATACAAAGCACCGGTCCTCTAACATCCAATGCTTGTCTGGTAAGATTAGAAACGTGTGAGCTCCGTGAACGATGTAGTTCCTTTGAGCTGAAAGGTGACTGCCCTTACCTGAAAAGAAGTCTTGCTTGTCGGAAGACACAGAGCCTGGGATTTAACTCAATTTCTGAAGGGTAACACACAGCCTAGTTCTCACAAATGGATCACACTATGCTTTACAGCAAGAAGCATGCTCTTGCTTTCTAGAATCTCTAATACAGCAGGAAATCTGAGTGTGCCCAGAACAAAAGAACGGAGTTTCCTACACATACGGACCATATGTAGTCCAACTCTTCGTCTGAAACTGATACAAAGCACTGGTCCTCTCACATCCAATGCTTGTCAGTTAAGATGAGAAACGTGTGATCTTGGTGAACGATGTAGTTCGTTTGTGCTGAAAAGTGACTGCACTTACCTGAAACGAAGTCTTGCTTGTAGGAAAACACAGAAAACGGGATTTAACTCCATTTCTGAAGGGAAACACACAGCATAGTTGTCATCCATGGATCACACTCTGCTTTAGTGCAAGAAGCATGCTCTTGCTTTCTAGAGTCTCTAATACAGCAGGAAATCTGAGTGTGCCCAGAACAAAAGAACGGAGTTTCCTACACATACGGACCATATGTATTCCAACTCTTCTTCTGAAACGGATACAAAGCACTGGACCTCTAACATCCAATGCTTGTCAGGAAGATGGGAAACGTGTGAGCTTCATGAACGATGTAGTTTGTTTGAGCAGAAAAGTGACTGCCCTTACCTTAAACGAAGTCTTGCTTGTAGGAAGACTCAGAGCCTGGGATTTAACTCCATTTCTGAAGGGAAACACACAGCAGTGTAATCATCCATTGATCACACTCTGCTTTAGAACAAGAAGCACGCACTTGCTTTCTAGAGTCTCTAAGACAGCAGGAAACGTGTGTGTACTGAGAAGAAAAGAACGGTGTTTCCTACACATATGGACCATATGTAGTCCAAATCTGCTTCTGAAACTGATACAAAGCACTGGTCCTCTAACATCCAATGCTTGTCTGTTAAGATGAGAAACGTGTGAGATTCGTGAATGATGTAGTTCGTTTGAGCTGAAAAGTGACTGCCCTTACCTGAAACTAAGTCTTGATTGTAGGAAGACACAGAGAACGGGATTTAACTCCATTTCTGAAGGGAAACACACAGCATAGTTCTCATCCATGGATCACACTCTGCTTTAGAGCGAGAAGCACGCTCTTGCTTTCTAAAGTCTCTACGACAGCAGGAAACGTGAGTGTGCTGAGAACAAATGAACGGTGTTTCCTACACATACGGACCATATCTAGTCCAACTCTGCTTCTTAAACTGATACAAAGCACCGGTCCTCTAACATCCAATGCTTGTCTGGTAAGATTAGAAACGTGTGAGCTCCGTGAACGATGTAGTTCCTTTGAGCTGAAAGGTGACTGCCCAAACCTGAAAAGAAGTCTTGCTTGTCGGAAGACACAGAGCCTGGGATTTAACTCAATTTCTGAAGGGAAACACACAGCATAGTTCTCACAAATGGATCACACTATGCTTTACAGCAAGAAGCATGCTCTTGCTTTCTAGAATCTCTAATACAGCAGGAAATCTGAGTGTGCCCAGAACAAAAGAACGGAGTTTCCTACACATACGGACAATATGTAGTCCAACTCTTCGTCTGAAACTGATACAAAGCACTGGTCCTCTAACATCCAATGCTTGTCAGTTAAGATGAGAAACGTGTGATCTTGGTGAACGATGTAGTTCGTTTGTGCTGAAAAGTGACTGCACTTACCTGAAACGAAGTCTTGCTTGTAGGAAGACTCAGAGCCTGGGATTTAACTCCATTTCTGAAGGGAAACACACAGCATAGTTCTCATCCATGGATCACACTCTGCTTTAGTGCAAGAAGCATGGTCTTGATTTCTAGAGTCTATAAGACAGCAGGAAACATGAGTGTGCTGAGAACAAAACAACGGTGTTTCCTACACATATGGACCATATCTAGTCCAACTCTGCTTCTTAAACTGATACAAAGCACCGGTCCTCTAACATCCAATGCTTGTCTGGTAAGATTAGAAACGTGTGAGCTCCGTGAACGATGTAGTTCCTTTGAGCTCAAAAGTGACTGCCCTTACCTGAAAAGAAGTCTTGCTTGTAGGAAGATACAGAGCCTGCGATTTAACTCAATTTCTGAAGGGAAACACACAGCATAGTTCTCACCCATGGATCACACTCTGCTTTACAGCAAGAAGCATGCTCTTGCTTTAAGAGTCTCTAATACAGCAGGAAATCTGAGTGTGCCCAGAACAAAAGAACAGAGTTTCCTACACATACGGACCATATGTAGTCCAACTCTTCTTCTGAAACGGATTCAAAGCACTGGTCCTCTAACATCCAATGCTTGTCAGTTAAGATGGGAAACGCGTGAGCTTCATGAACGATGTAGTTTGTTTGAGCAGAAAAGTGACTGCCCTTACCTTAAACAAAGTCTTGCTTGTAGGAAAACTCAGAGCCATGGATTTAACTCCATTTCTGAAGTGAAACACCCAGCAGTGTTCTCATCCATTGATCACACTCTGCTTTAGAACAAGAAGCATGCTCTTCCTTTCTAGAGTCCCTAAGACAGCAGGAAACGTGATTTTGCTGAGAACAAAAGAACGGTGTTACCTACACATACGGACCATATCTAGTCCAACTCTGCTTCTGAAACTGATACAAAGCACTGGTCCTCTAACATCCAATGCTTGTCAGTTAAGATGAGAAACGTGTGAGCTCCGTGAACGATGTAGTTCCTTTGAACTGAAAAGTGACTGCCCTTACCTGAAAAGAAGTCTTGCTTGTAGGAAGACACAGAGCCTGGGATTTAACTCAATTTCTGAAGGGAAACACACAGCATAGTTCTCACCCATGGATCACACTCTGCTTTACAGCAAGAAGCATGCTCTTGCTTTCTAGAGTCTCTAATACAGCACGAAATCTGAGTGTGCCCAGAACAAAAGAACGGAGTTTCCTACACATACGGACCATATGTAGTCCAACTCATCTTCTGAAACTGATACAAAGCACTGGTCCTCTAACATCCAATGCTTTTCAGTTAAGATGGGAAACGCGTGAACTTCATGAACGATGTAGTTCGTTTGAGGAGAAAAGTGACTGCCCTTACCTTAAACGAAGTCTTGCTTGTAGGAAGACTCAGAGCCTGGGATTTAACTCCATTTCTGAAGGGAAACACACAGCAGTGTAATCATCCATTGATCACACTCTGCTTTGGAACAAGAAGCACGCACTTGCTTTCTAGAGTCTCTAAGACAGCAGGAAACGTGTGTGTGCTGAGAAGAAAAGAACGGTGTTTCCTACACATATGGACCATATGTAGTCCAAATCTGCTTCTGAAACTGATACAAAGCACTGGTCCTCTAACATCCAATGCTTGTCTGTTAAGATGAGAAACGTGTGAGATTCGTGAATGATGTAGTTCTTTTGAGCTGAAAAGTGACTGCCCTTACCTGAAACGAACTATTGCTTGTAGGAAGACACAGAGAACGGGATTTAACTCCATTTCTGAAGGGAAACACACAGCATAGTTGTCATCCATGGATCACACTCTGCTTTAGTGCAAGAAGCATGCTCTTGCTTTCTAGATTCTCTAAGACAGCAGGAAACGTGAGTGTGCTGAGAAGAAAAGAACGGTGTTTCCTACACATACGGACCATCTCTATTCCAACTCCACTTCTTAAACTGATACGAAGCACTGGTCCTCTAACATCCAATGCTTTTCTGTTAAGATGAGAAACATGTGAGCTCCGTAACGATATAGTTCCTTTGAGCTGAAAAGTGACTGCCCTTAACTGAAAGGAAGTCTTGCCTGTAGGAAGACACAGAGCCTGGGATTTAACTCCATTTCTGAAGGGAAACACACAGCATAGTTCTCATCCATGGATCACACTCTGCTTTAGAGCAAGAAGCACGCTCTTGCTTTCTAGAATCTCTAATATAGCAGCTAATCTGAGTGTGCCCAGAACAAAAGAATGGTGTTTCCTACACATACGGACCATATGTAGTCCAAATCTGCTTCTGAAACTGATGCAATGCACTGGTCCTCTAACATCCAATGCTTGTCAGTTAAGATGAGAAACGTGTGAGATTCGTGAATGATGTAGTTCTTTTGAGCTGAAAAGTGACTGCCCTTACCTGAAACGAACTATTGCTTGTAGGAAGACACAGAGAACGGGATTTAACTCCATTTCTGAAGGGAAACACACAGCATAGTTCTCACAAATGGATCACACTCTGCTTTAGAGCGAGAAGCACGCTCTTGCTTTCTAAAGTCTCTAAGACAGCAGGAAACGTGAGTGTGCTGAGAACAAATGAAGGGTGTTTCCTACACATACGGACCATATCTAGTCCAACTCTGCTTCTTAAACTGATACAAAGCACCGGTCCTCTAACATCCAATGCTTGTCTGGTAAGATTAGAAACGTGTGAGCTCCGTGAACGATGTAGTTCCTTTGACCTGAAAGGTGACTGCCCTTAACTGAAAAGAAGTCTTGCTTGTCGGAAGACACAGAGCCTGGGATTTAACTCAATTTCTGAAGGGAAACACACAGCATAGTTCTCACAAATGGATCACACTATGCTTTACAGCAAGAAGCATGCTCTTGCTTTCTAGAATCTCTAATACAGCAGGAAATCTGAGTGTGCCCAGAACAAAAGAACGGAGTTTCCTACACATACGGACCATATGTAGTCCAACTCTTCGTCTGAAACTGATACAAAGCACTGGTCCTCTAACATCCAATGCTTGTCAGTTAAGATGAGAAACGTGTGATCTTCGTGAACGATGTAGTTCGTTTGAGCAGAAAAGTGACTGCCCTTACCTGAAACGAAGTCTTGCTTGTAGGAAGACTCAGACCCTGGGATTTAACTCCATTTCTGAAGTGAAACACACAGCAGTGTTCTCATCCATGGATCACACTCTGCTTTAGAGCGAGAAGCACGCTCTTGCTTTCTAGAGTCTCTAAGACAGCAGGAAACGTGAGTGTGCTGAGAACAAAAGAACAGTGTTTCCTACAAATACGGACATTATAAAGTCCAACTCTGCCTCTGAAACTGATACAAAGCACTGGTCCCCTAATATCCAATGCTAGTCATTTAAGATGAGAAACGTGTGTGCTTTTTGAATGATGTAGTTCGTTTGAGCTGAAAAGTGACTGCCCTTACCTGAATCGAGATCTTGCTTGTAGGAAGACTCAGAGCCTGGGATTTAACTCCATTTCTGAAGTGAAACACACAGCAGTGTAATCATCCATTGATCACACTCTGCTTTAGAACAAGAAGCAAACTCTTGCTTTCTAGAGTCTCTAACACAGCATGAAACATGTGTGTGCTGAGAACTAAAGAACGGTGTTTCCTACACATATGGACCATATCTAGTTCAACTCTGCTTCTGAAACTGATACAAAGCACTGGTCGTCTAACATCCAATGTTTGTCTGTTAAGATGAGAAACGTGTGAGCTTCGTGAATGATGTAGTTCGTTTGAGCTGAAAAGTGACTGCCCATACCTGAAACGAAGTCTTGCTTGTAGGAAGACACAGAGCCTGGGATTTAACTCCATTTCTGAATGGAAACACACAGCATAGTTCTCATCCATGGATCACACTCTGCTTTAGAGCAAGAAGCATGCTCTTGCTTTCTAGAGTCTCTAATACAGCAGGAAATCTGAGTGTGCCCAGAACAAAAGAACGGAGTTTCCTACACATACGGACCATATGTATTCCAACTCTTCTTCTGAAACGGATAAAAAGCACTGGACCTCTAACATCCAATGCTTGTCAGGAAGATGGGAAACGTGTGAGCTTCATGAACGATGTAGTTCGTTTGAGCAGAAAAGTGACTGCCCTTACCTTAAACGAAGTCTTGCTTGTAGGAAGACTCAGAGCCTGGGATTTAACTCCATTTCTGAAGGGAAACACACAGCAGTGTAATCATCCATTGATCACACTCTGCTTTAGAACAAGAAGCACGCACTTGCTTTCTAGAGTCTCTAAGACAGCAGGAAACGTGTGTGTACTGAGAAGAAAAGAACGGTGTTTCCTACACATATGGACCATATGTAGTCCAAATCTGCATCTGTACCTGATACAAAGCACTGGTCCTCTAACATCCAATGCTTGTCTGTTAAGATGAGAAACGTGTGAGATTCGTGAATGATGTAGTTCGTTTGAGCTGAAAAGTGACTGCGTTTACCTGAAACGAAATCTTGCTTGTCGGAAGACACAGAGCCTGGGATTTAACTCAATTTCTGAAGGGAAACACACAGCATAGTTCTCACAAATGGATCACACTCTGCTTTAGAGCGAGAAGCACGCTCTTGCTTTCTAAAGTCTCTAAGACAGCAGGAAACGTGAGTGTGCTGAGAACAAATGAAGGGTGTTTCCTACACATACGGACCATATCTAGTCCAACTCTGCTTCTTAAACTGATACAAAGCACCGGTCCTCTAACATCCAATGCTTGTCTGGTAAGATTAGAAACGTGTGAGCTCCGTGAACGATGTAGTTCCTTTGACCTGAAAGGTGACTGCCCTTAACTGAAAAGAAGTCTTGCTTGTCGGAAGACACAGAGCCTGGGATTTAACTCAATTTCTGAAGGGAAACACACAGCATAGTTCAAACAAATGGATCACACTATGCTTTACAGCAAGAAGCATGCTCTTGCTTTCTAGAATCTCTAATACAGCAGGAAATCTGAGTGTGCCCAGAACAAAAGAACGGAGTTTCCTACACATACGGACCATATGTAGTCCAACTCTTCGTCTGAAACTGATACAAAGCACTGGTCCTCTAACATCCAATGCTTGTCAGTTAAGATGAGAAACGTGTGATCTTCGTGAACGATGTAGTTCGTTTGAGCAGAAAAGTGACTGCCCTTACCTGAAACGAAGTCTTGCTTGTAGGAAGACTCAGACCCTGGGATTTAACTCCATTTCTGAAGTGAAACACACAGCAGTGTTCTCATCCATGGATCACACTCTGCTTTAGAGCGAGAAGCACGCTCTTGCTTTCTAGAGTCTCTAAGACAGCAGGAAACGTGAGTGTGCTGAGAACAAAAGAACAGTGTTTCCTACAAATACGGACATTATAAAGTCCAACTCTGCCTCTGAAACTGATACAAAGCACTGGTCCCCTAATATCCAATGCTAGTCATTTAAGATGAGAAACGTGTGTGCTTTTTGAATGATGTAGTTCGTTTGAGCTGAAAAGTGACTGCCCTTACCTGAATCGAGATCTTGCTTGTAGGAAGACTCAGAGCCTGGGATTTAACTCCATTTCTGAAGTGAAACACACAGCAGTGTAATCATCCATTGATCACACTCTGCTTTAGAACAAGAAGCAAACTCTTGCTTTCTAGAGTCTCTAACACAGCATGAAACATGTGTGTGCTGAGAACTAAAGAACGGTGTTTCCTACACATATGGACCATATCTAGTTCAACTCTGCTTCTGAAACTGATACAAAGCACTGGTCGTCTAACATCCAATGTTTGTCTGTTAAGATGAGAAACGTGTGAGCTTCGTGAATGATGTAGTTCGTTTGAGCTGAAAAGTGACTGCCCATACCTGAAACGAAGTCTTGCTTGTAGGAAGACACAGAGCCTGGGATTTAACTCCATTTCTGAATGGAAACACACAGCATAGTTCTCATCCATGGATCACACTCTGCTTTAGAGCAAGAAGCATGCTCTTGCTTTCTAGAGTCTCTAATACAGCAGGAAATCTGAGTGTGCCCAGAACAAAAGAACGGAGTTTCCTACACATACGGACCATATGTATTCCAACTCTTCTTCTGAAACGGATAAAAAGCACTGGACCTCTAACATCCAATGCTTGTCAGGAAGATGGGAAACGTGTGAGCTTCATGAACGATGTAGTTCGTTTGAGCAGAAAAGTGACTGCCCTTACCTTAAACGAAGTCTTGCTTGTAGGAAGACTCAGAGCCTGGGATTTAACTCCATTTCTGAAGGGAAACACACAGCAGTGTAATCATCCATTGATCACACTCTGCTTTAGAACAAGAAGCACGCTCTTGCTTTCTAGAGTCTCTAAGACAGCAGGAAACGTGTGTGTACTGAGAAGAAAAGAACGGTGTTTCCTACACATATGGACCATATGTAGTCCAAATCTGCATCTGTACCTGATACAAAGCACTGGTCCTCTAACATCCAATGCTTGTCTGTTAAGATGAGAAACGTGTGAGATTCGTGAATGATGTAGTTCGTTTGAGCTGAAAAGTGACTGCGTTTACCTGAAACGAAATCTTGCTTGTCGGAAGACACAGAGCCTGGGATTTAACTCAATTTCTGAAGGGAAACACACAGCATAGTTCTCACAAATGGATCACACTCTGCTTTAGAGCGAGAAGCACGCTCTTGCTTTCTAAAGTCTCTAAGACAGCAGGAAACGTGAGTGTGCTGAGAACAAATGAAGGGTGTTTCCTACACATACGGACCATATCTAGTCCAACTCTGCTTCTTAAACTGATACAAAGCACCGGTCCTCTAACATCCAATGCTTGTCTGGTAAGATTAGAAACGTGTGAGCTCCGTGAACGATGTAGTTCCTTTGACCTGAAAGGTGACTGCCCTTAACTGAAAAGAAGTCTTGCTTGTCGGAAGACACAGAGCCTGGGATTTAACTCAATTTCTGAAGGGAAACACACAGCATAGTTCTCACAAATGGATCACACTATGCTTTACAGCAAGAAGCATGCTCTTGCTTTCTAGAATCTCTAATACAGCAGGAAATCTGAGTGTGCCCAGAACAAAAGAACGGAGTTTCCTACACATACGGACCATATGTAGTCCAACTCTTCGTCTGAAACTGATACAAAGCACTGGTCCTCTAACATCCAATGCTTGTCAGTTAAGATGAGAAACGTGTGATCTTGGTGAACGATGTAGTTCTTTTGTGCTGAAAAGTGACTGCCCTTACCTGAAACGAAGTCTTGCTTGTAGGAAAACACAGATAACGGGATTTAACTCCATTTCTGAAGGGAAACACACAGCATAGTTCTCATCCATGGATCACACTCTGCTTTAGTGCAAGAAGCATGGTCTTCTTTCTAGAATCTATAAGACAGCAGGAAACGTGAGTGTGCTGAGAACAAAAGAACGGTGTTTCCTACACATACTGACCATATCTAGTCCAACTCTGCTTCTTAAACTGATACAAAGCACCAGTCCTCTAACATCCAATGCTTTTCTGGTAAGATTAGAAACGGGTGAGCTCCGTGAATGATGTAGTTTCTTTGAGCTGAAAGGTGACTTCCCTTACCTGAAAAGAAGTCTTGCTTGTAGGAAGACACAGAGCCTGGGATTTAACTCAATTTCTGAAGGGAAACACACAGCATAGTTCTCACCCATGGATCACACTGTGCTTTACAGCAAGAAGCATGCTCTTGCTTTCTAGAGTCTCTAATACAGCAGGAAATCGAAGTGTGCTCAGAACAAAAGAACGGAGTTTCCTACACATACGGACCATATGTAGTCCAACTCTTCTTCTTAAACTGATACAAAGCACTGGTCCTGTAACATCCAATGCTTGTCATTTAAGATGAGAAACGTGTGATCTTCGTGAACGATGTAGTTCATTTGAGCTGAAAAGTGACTGCCCTTACCAGAAAAGAAGTCTTGCTTGTAGGAAGACACAGAGAACGGGATTTAACTCCATTTCTGAAGGGAAACACACAGCATAGTTCTCATCCATGGATCACACTCTGCTTTAGTGCAAGAAGCATGCTCTTGCTTTCTAGAGTCTCTAAGTCAGCAGGAAACGTGAGTGTGCTGAGAACAAAAGAACGGTGTTTTCTACACATACGGACCATATCTATTCCAACTCCGCTTCTTAAACTGATACAAAGCACTGGTCCTCTAACATCCAATGCTTGTCTGTGGAGATGAGAAACGTGTGAGCTCCGTGAACGATGTAGTTCGTTTGAGCTGAAAAGTCACTGCCCTTACCTGAAACGAAGTCTTGCATGTAGGAAGACACAGAGCCTGGGATTTAACTCCATTTCTGAAGGGAAACACACAGCAGTGTTCTCATCCATGGATAACACTCTGCTTTAGAGCAAGAAGCATGCTCTTGCTTTCTAGAGTCTCTAAGACAGCAGGAAAAGTGAGTGTGCTGAGAACAAAAGAGCAGTGTTTCCTACAAATACAGACATTATATAGTCCAACTCTGCCTCTGAAACTGATACAAAGCACTGGTCCCCTAACATCCAATGCTAGTCATTTAAGATGAGAAACATGTGTGCTTTGTGAATGATGTAGTTCGTTTGAGCTGAAAAGTGACTGCCCTTACCTGAATCGAGGTCTTGCTTGTAGGAAGACTCAGAGCCTGGGATTTAACTCCATTTCTGAAGTGAAACACACAGCAGTGTAATAATCCATTGATCATACTCTGCTTTAGAACAAGAAGCAAACTCTTGCTTTCTAGAGTCTCTAAGACAGCAAGAAACGTGTGTGTGCTGAGAACTAAAGAACGGTGTTTCCTACACATACGGACCATATCTAGTTCAACTCTGCTTCTGAAACTGATACAAAGCACTGGTCGTCTAACATCCAATGCTTGTCTGTGGAGATGAGAAACGTGTGAGCTCCGTGAACGATGTAGTTCGTTTGAGCTGAAAAGTCACTGCCCTTACCTGAAACGAAGTCTTGCATGTAGGAAGACACAGAGCCTGGGATTTAACTCCATTTCTGAAGGGAAACACACAGCAGTGTTCTCATCCATGGATAACACTCTGCTTTAGAGCAAGAAGCATGCTCTTGCTTTCTAGAGTCTCTAAGACAGCAGGAAAAGTGAGTGTGCTGAGAACAAAAGAGCAGTGTTTCCTACAAATACAGACATTATATAGTCCAACTCTGCCTCTGAAACTGATACAAAGCACTGGTCCCCTAACATCCAATGCTAGTCATTTAAGATGAGAAACATGTGTGCTTTGTGAATGATGTAGTTCGTTTGAGCTGAAAAGTGACTGCCCTTACCTGAATCGAGGTCTTGCTTGTAGGAAGACTCAGAGCCTGGGATTTAACTCCATTTCTGAAGTGAAACACACAGCAGTGTAATAATCCATTGATCATACTCTGCTTTAGAACAAGAAGCAAACTCTTGCTTTCTAGAGTCTCTAAGACAGCAAGAAACGTGTGTGTGCTGAGAACTAAAGAACGGTGTTTCCTACACATACGGACCATATCTAGTTCAACTCTGCTTCTGAAACTGATACAAAGCACTGGTCGTCTAACATCCAATGTTTGTCTGTTAAGATGAGAAACGTGTGAGCTTCGTGAATGATGTAGTTCGTTTGAGCTGAAAAGTGACTGCCCTTACCTGAAACGAATTCTTGCTTGTAGGAAGACACAGAGCCTGGGATTTAACTGCATTTCTGAATGGAAACACACAGCATAGTTCTCATCCATGGATCACACTCTGCTTTAGAGCAAGAAGCATGCTCTTGCTTTCTAGAGTCTCTAATACAGCAGGAAATCTGAGTGTGCCCAGAACAAAAGAACGGAGTTTCCTACACATACGGACCATATGTATTCCAACTCTTCTTCTGAAACGGATACAAAGCACTGGACCTCTAACATCCAATGCTTGTCAGGAGGATGGGAAACGTGTGAGCTTCATGAACGATGTAGTTTGTTTGAGCAGAAAAGTGACTGCCCTTACCTTAAACGAAGTCTTGCTTGTAGGAAGACTCAGAGCCTGGGATTTAACTCCATTTCTGAAGGGAAACACACAGCAGTGTAATCATCCATTGATCACACTCTGCTTTGGAACAAGAAGCACGCACTTGCTTTCTAGAGTCTCTAAGACAGCAGGAAACGTGTGTGTACTGAGAAGAAAAGAACGGTGTTTCCTACACATATGGACCATATGTAGTCCAAATCTGCTTCTGAAACTGATACAAAGCACTGGTCCTCTAACATCCAATGCTTGTCTGTTAAGATGAGAAAGGTGTGAGATTCGTGAATGATGTAGTTCGTTTGAGCTGAAAAGTGACTGCCCTTACCTGAAACTAAGTCTTGATTGTAGGAAGACACAGAGAACGGGATTTAACTCCATTTCTGAAGGGAAACACACAGCATAGTTCTCATCCATGGATCACACTCTGCTTTAGAGCGAGAAGCACGCTCTTGCTTTCTAAAGTCTCTAAGACAGCAGGAAACGTGAGTGTGCTGAGAACAAATGAAGGGTGTTTCCTACACATACGGACCATATCTAGTCCAACTCTGCTTCTTAAACTGATACAAAGCACCGGTCCTCTAACATCCAATGCTTGTCTGGTAAGATTAGAAACGTGTGAGCTCCGTGAACGATGTAGTTCCTTTGAGCTGAAAGGTGACTGCCCTTACCTGAAAAGAAGTCTTGCTTGTCGGAAGACACAGAGCCTGGGATTTAACTCAATTTCTGAAGGGTAACACACAGCATAGTTCTCACAAATGGATCACACTATGCTTTACAGCAAGAAGCATGCTCTTGCTTTCTAGAATCTCTAATACAGCAGGAAATCTGAGTGTGCCCAGAACAAAAGAACGGAGTTTCCTACACATACGGACCATATGTAGTCCAACTCTTCGTCTGAAACTGATACAAAGCACTAGTCCTCTAACATCCAATGCTTGTCAGTTAAGATGAGAAACGTGTGATCTTGGTGAACGATGTAGTTCGTTTGTGCTGAAAAGTGACTGCCCTTACCTGAAACGAAGTCTTGCTTGTAGGAAAACACAGATAACGGGATTTAACTCCATTTCTGAAGGGAAACACACAGCATAGTTCTCATCCATGGATCACACTCTGCTTTAGTGCAAGAAGCATGGTCTTGCTTTCTAGAGACTATAAGACAGCAGGAAACATGAGTGTGCTGAGAACAAAATAACAGTGTTTCCTACACATACAGACCATATCTATTCCGACTCCGCTTCTTAAACTGATACAAAGCTTGGTCCTCTAACATCCAATGATTGTCTGTTGAGATTAGAAACGTGTGAGCTACGTGAACGATGTAGTTCCTTTGAGCTGAAAAGTGACTGCCCTTACCTGAAAAGAAGTCTTGCTTGTAGGAAGATACAGAGCCTGGGATTTAACTCAATTTCTGAAGGGAAACACACAGCATAGTTCTCACCCATGGATCACACTCTGCTTTACAGCAAGAAGCATGCTCTTGCTTTCTAGAGTCTCTAATACAGCAGGAAATCTGAGTGTGCCCAGAACAAAAGAACGGAGTTTCCTACACATACGGACCATATGTAGTCCAACTCTTCTTCTGAAACGGATTCAAAGGACTGGTCCTCTAACGTCCAATGCTTGTCAGTTAAGATGGGAAACGCGTGAGCTTCATGAACGATGTAGTTTGTTTGAGCAGAAAAGTGACTGCCCTTACCTTAAACGAAGTCTTGCTTGTAGGAAAACTCAGAGCCTGGGATTTAACTCCATTTCTGAAGTGAAACACACAGCAGTGTTCTCATCCATTGATCACACTCTGCTTTAGAACAAGAAGCATGCTCTTCCTTTCTAGAGTCTCTAAGACAGCAGGAAACGTAAGTGCGCTGAGAACAAAAGAACGGTGTTACCTACACATACGGACCATATCTAGTCCAACTCTGCTTCTTAAACTGATAGGAAGCACTGGTCCTCTAACATCCAATGCTTTTCTGTTAAGATGAGAAACGTGTGAGCTCCGTGAACGATGTAGTTCGTTTGAGCTGAAAAGTGACTGCCCTTACCTGAAAGGAAGTCTTGCCTGTAGGAAGACACAGAGCCTGGGATTTAACTCCATTTCTGAAGTGAAACACACAGCATAGTTCTCATCCATGGATCACACTCTGCTTTACAGCAAGAAGCACGCTCTTGCTTTCTAGAATCTCTAATACAGCAGCTAATCTGAGTGTGCCCAGAACAAAAGAATGGTGTTTCCTACACATACGGACCATATGTAGTCCAACTCTGCTTCTGAAACTGATACAAAGCACTGGTCCTCTAACATCCAATGCTTGTCAGTTAAGATGAGAAACGTGTGATCTTCGTGAAAGATGTAGTTCGTTTGAGCTGAAAAGTGACTACCCTTACCTGAAACGAAGTCTTGCTTGTGGGAAGACTCAGAGCCTGGGATTTAACTCCATTTCTGAAGTGAAACTCACAGCATAGATCTCACCCATGGATCACAGTCTGCTATAGAGCAAGAAGCACGCTCTTACTTTCTAGAGTCTCTAATAGAGCAGGAAATCTGAGTGTGCTCAGAACAAAAGCTCAGAGTTTCCTACACATACGGACCATATGTAGTCCAACTCTTCTTCGGAAACTGATACAAAGCACTGGTCCTCTAACATCCAATGCTTGTCAGTTAAGATGGGAAACGTGTGAGCTTCATGAACGATGTAGTTCGTTTGAGCTGAAAAGTGACTGCCCTTACCTGAAACGAAGTCTTGCTTGTAGGAAGACACAGACTCTGGGTTTAACTCCATTTCTGAAGGGAAACACACAGCATAGTTCTCATCCATGGATAACACTCTGCTTTAGAGCGAGAAGCACGCTCTTGCTTTCTAAAGTCTCTAAGACAGCAGGAAACGTGAGTGTGCTGAGAACAAAAGAACGGTGTTTCCTACACATACAGACCATATCTAGTCCAACTCTGCTTCTTAAACTGATACAAAGCTCTGGTCCTCTAACATCCATTGCTTCTCAGTTAAGATGAGAATCATGTGAGCTTCATGAACGATGTAGTTCGTTTGAGCAGAAAAGTGACTGCCCTTAACTGAAATGAAGTCTTCCTTGTAGGAAGACACAGAGCCTGGGATTTAACTCCATTTCAGAAGTAAACACACAGCATAGTTCTCATCCATTGATCACACTCTGCTTTAGATCAAGAAGCACGCTCTTGCTTTCTAGAGTCTCTAAGACAGCAAGAAACCTGAGTGTGCTGAGAACAAAAGAACGGTGTTTCCTACACATACGGACCATATCTAGTCCAACTCTGCTTCTGAAACTGAGACAAAGCACTCGTCCTCTAACATCCAATGCTTGTCAGTTAAGATGAGAAACGTGTGAGCTTCGTGAACGATGTAGTTAGTTTGAGCTTAAAAGTTACTGCCCTTACCTGAAACGAAGTCTTGCTTATAGGAAGACACAGAGCCTGGAATTTAACTTCATTTCTCAAGGGAAAAACACAGCATAGTTCTCATCCATGGATCACAATCGGCTTTAGAGCGAGAAGCACGCTCCTGCTTTCTAGAGTCTGTAATAAAACAGGAAATATGAGTGTGTTCAGAACAAAAGAATGGTGTTTCCTAAACATACGGACCATAACTAGTTCAACTCTGCTTCTGAAACTGAAACAAACCACAGGTCCTCTAAGATCCTATGCTTTGCAGTTAAGATGAGAAACGTGTGAGCTTCGTGAACGATGTAGTTCGTTTGAGCTGAAAAGTGACTGCCCTTACCTGAAAAGAAGTCTTGCTTGTAGGAAGACACAGAGCCTGGGATTTAACTCCATTTCTGTAGGAAAACACACAGCATATTTCTCATCCATGGATCACACTCTGCTTTAGAGCGAGAAGCACGCTCTTGCTTTCTAGAGTCTCTAAGATATCAGGAAACGTGAGTGTGCTGAGAACAAAAGAACGGTGTTTCCTACACATACGGACCATGTCTAGTCCACCTCTGCTTCTTAAACTGATAAAAAGCACCGGTCCTCTAACATCCAATGCTTGTCTGTTAAGATTAGAAACGTGTGAGCTCCGTGAATGATGTAGTTCCTTTGAGCTGAAAAGTGACTGCCCTTACCTGAAAAGAAGTCTTGCTTGTAGGAAGCCACAGAACCTGGGATTTAACTCAATTTCTGAAGGGAAACACACAGCATAGATCTCACCCATGGATCACACTCTGCTTTAGAGCAAGAAGCACGCTCTTACTTTCTAGATTCTCTAATAGAGCACGAAATCTGAGTGTGCCCAGAACAAAAGCTTGGAGTTTCCTACACATACGGACCATATGTAGTCCAACTCTTCTTCTGAAACTGATACAAAGCACTGGTCCTCTAACATCCGATGCTTGTCAGTAAAAATGGAAAACGTGTGAGCCTCGTGACCAATGTAGTTCGTTTGAGCATAAAAGTGACTGCCCTTACCTGAAACGAAGTCTTGCTTGTAGGAAGACTCAGAGCCTGGGATTTAACTCCATTTCTGAAGTGAAACACACAGCAGTGTTCTCATCCATTGATCACTCTCTGCTTTAGAACTAGAAGCACGCTCTTGCTTTCTAGAGTCTCTAAGACAGCAGGAAACGTGATTTTGCTGAGAACAAAAGAACGGTGTTGCCTCCACATATGGAACATATCTAGTCCCACTCTGCTTCTGAAACTGATACAAAGCACTGGTCCTCTAACATCCAATGATTGTCTGTTAAGATGAGAAACGTGTGAGCTCCGTGAACGATGTAGTTCGTTTGAGCTGAAAAGTGACTGCCCTTACCTGAAACGAAGTCTTGCTGGTAGGAAGACACAGACTATGGGATTTAACTACATCTCTGAAGGGAAACACACAGCATAGTTCTCATCCATGGATCACACTCTGCTTTAGAGCGAGAAGCACGCTCTTGCTTTCTAAAGTCTCTAAGACAGCAGGAAACGTGAGTGTGCTGAGAACAAAAGAACGGTGTTTCCTACACATACGGACCATATCTAGTCCAACTCTGTTTCTGAAACTGACACAAAGCACTGTTCCTCTAACATCCAATGCTTGTCAGTTAAGATGAGAAACATGTGAGCTTTGAGAATGATGTAATTCCTTTGAACTGAAAAGTGACTGCCCTTACCTGAAACGAAGTCTTGCTTGTAGGAAGACACAGAGCCTGTGATTTAACTCCATCTCTGAAGGGAAACACACAGCATAGTTCTCATCCATGGATCACAGTCTGCTTTAGAGCAAGAAGCACGCTCTTGCTCTCTAGAGTCTCTAAGACAGCATGAAACGTGAGTGTGCTGAGAACAAAAGAACGGTGTTTCCTACTCATACAGATCATATCTAACCAACTCTGCTTCTTAAACTGATACAAAGCTCTGGTACTCTAACATCCAATGCTTGTCAGTTGAGATGAGAATCATGTGATCTTCATGAACGATGTAGTTCGTTTGAGCAGAAAAGTGACTGCCCTTACCTGAAATGAAGTCTTCCTTGTAGGAAGACACAGAGCCTGGGATTTAACTCCATTTCTGAAGTAAACACACAGCATAGTTCTCATCCATTTATCACACTCTGCTTTAGAGCAAGAAGCACGCTCTAGCTTTCTAGATTCTCTAATACAGAGGGAAATTGAGGATGCTGAGAACAAAAGAACAGTGTTTCCTACACATACGGACCATATCTAGTCCAACTCTGCTTCTGTAACTGATGCAGAGCACTGGTCCTCTAACATCCAATGCTTGTCAGTTAATTTTAGAAAGGTGTGAGCTTCGTGAACAATGTAGTTCATTCAGCTGAAAAGTGACTGCACTTACCTGAAACGAATTCTTGCTTGTAGGAAGACTCAGAGCCTGGGATATAACTCCATTTGTGATGCGAAATACACAGCAGAGTTCTCATCCATTGATCACACTCTGCTTTAGAGCAAGAAGCACGCTCTTGTTTTCTAGAATCTCTATGAATAGGAAACATGTTTGTGCTCAGAACAAAAGAACAGTGTTTCCTACACATATGGACCACATCTATTCCAACTCTGCTAATGAAACTGAGACAAAGCACTCGTCCTCTAACATCCAATGTTTGTCAGTTAAGATGAGAAACGTGTGAGCTTCGTGAACAATGCAGTTGGTTTGAGCTTAAAAGTGACTGCCCTTACCTGAAACGAAGTCTTGCTTATAGGAAGACACAGAGCCTGGGATTTAACTCCATTTCTGAAGTAAACACACAGCATAGTTCTCATCCATGGATCACAATCGGCTTTAGAGCGAGAAGCACGCTCCTGCTTTCTAGAGTCTATAAGACAGCAGGAAACGTGAGTGTGCTGAGAACAAAAGAATGGTGTTTCCTACACATACGGACCATATCTAGTCCAACTCTTCTTCTGAAACTGATACAAAGCACTGGTCCTCTAACATCCAATGCTTGTCAGTTAAGATGAGAAACGTGTGAGCTTCGTGAACGATGTAGTTCGTTTGAGCAGAAAAGTGACTGCCATTACCTGAAACGAAGTCTTGCTTGGAGGAAGACTCAGAGCATGGGATTTAACTCCATTTCTGAAGTGAAACACACAGCGTAGTTCTCATCCATGGATCACACTCTGCTTTAGAGCAAGGAGCACACTCTTGCTTGATAGAGTCTCTAAGACAGCAGGAAATCTGAGTGTGCCCAGATCAAAAAAACAGTGTTTCCTACACATACGGACTATATGTAGCCCAAAACTTATTCTGAAACTGATTGAATGCACTGGTCCTCTAACATCCAATGCTTGTCAGTTAAGATGAGAAACGTGTGAGCTTCGTGAAAGATGTTGTTCGTTTGAGCAGAAAAGTGACTGCCCTTACCTGAAATGAAGTCTTGCTTGTAGGAAGACACAGAGCCTGGGATTTAACTCCATTTCTGAAGTAAAACACACAGCAGTGTAATCATCCATTGATCACACTCTGCTTTATAACAAGAAGCACGCTCTTGTTTTCTAGAGTCTCTAAGACATCAGGAAACGTGATTTTGCTGAGAACAAAAGAACGGTGTTTCCTACACATACGGACATTATATAGTCCAACTCTGCTTCTGAAACTGATACAAAGCACTGGTCCTCTAACATCCAATGCTTGTCAGTTAAGATGAGAAACGTGTGAGCTTTGTGAATGATGTAGTTCCTTTGAACTGAAAAGTGACTGCCCTTACCTGAAACGAAGTCTTGCTTGCAGTAAGACACAGAGCCTGGGATTTAACTCCATTTCTTAGGAGAAACACACAGCATAGTTCTCATCCATTGATCACACTCTGCTTTAGAGCGAGAAGCACGCTCTTGTTATTAGACTCTCTAACATAGCAGGAAATCTGAGTGTGCCCAGAACAAAAGAACGGTGTTTCCTACATATACGGACCATATGTAGTCCAAATCTGCTTCTGAAACTGATACAATGCACTGGTCCTCTAACATCCAATGCTTGTCAGTTAAGATGAGAATCGTGTGATCTTCGTTAACGATGTAGTTCGTTTGAGCCGAAAAGTGACTACCCTTACCTGAAATGAAGTCTTGCTTGTAGGAAGACTCAGAGCCTGGGATTTAACTCCATTTCTGAAGTAAAACAAACAGCAGTGTAATCATCCATTGTTCACACTCTGCTTTATAACAAGAAGCACGCTCTTGCTTTCTAGAGTCTCTAAGACAGCAGGAAACGTGAGTGTGCTGAGAACAAAAGAACGATGTTTCCTAAACATATAGACCATATCTAGTCCAACTTTGCTTCTGAAACTGATACAAAGCACTGGTCCTCTAACATCTAATGCTTGTCAGTTAAGATCGGAAACGTGTGAGCTTCATGAACGATGTAGTTCGTTTGAGCAGAAAAATGACTGCCCTTACCTGAATTGAAGTCTTACTTGTAGGAAAATTCAGAGCCTGGGATTTAACTCCATTTCTGAAGTGAAACACACAGCAGTGTAATCATCCATTGATCACACTCTGCTTTAGAACAAGAAGCACACTCTTGCTTTCTAGAGTCTCTAAGACAGCAGGAAACGTGATTTTGCTGAGAACAAAAGAACGGTGTTTCCTACACATACGGACCTTATATAGTCCAACTCTGCTTCTGAAACTGATACAAAGCACTGGTCCTCTAACATCCAATGCTTGTCTCTTAAGATGAGAAATGTGTTGAGCTCAGTGAGCGATGTAGTTCATTTGAGCTGAAAAGTGACTGCCCTTACCTGAAACGAAGTCTGCTTGTAGGAAGACACAGAGATTGGGATTTAACTCCATTTCGGAAGGGAAACACACAGCATAGTTCTCATCCATGGTTCACACTCTGCTTTAGAGCGAGAAGCACGCTCTTGCTTTCTAGTGTCTCTAAGACAGCAGGAAACGTGAGTGTGCTGAGAACAAAAGAACGGTGTTTCCTACACATATAGACCATATCTAGTCCAACTCTGCTTCTTAAACTGATACAAAGCACAGGTCCTCTAACATCCAATGCTTGTCAGTTAAGATGAGAATCGTGTGATCTTCCTTAATGATGTAGTTCGTTTGAGCAGAAAAGTGACTGTCCTTACCTGAAATGAAGTCTTGCTTGTAGAAAGACTCAGAGCCTGGGATTTAACTCCATTTCTGAAGTGAAACACACAGCAGAGTTCTCGTCCATTGAGGACACTCTGCTTTATAACAAGAAGCACGCTCTTGCTTTCTAGAGTCTCTAAGACAGCAGGAAACGTGAGTGTGCTGACAACAAAAGAACGGTGTTTCCTACACAGAAGGACCATATGTAGTCCAAATCTCCTTCTAAAACTGATACAAAGCACTGACCCTCTAACATCCAATGCTTGTCAGATAAGATGAGAAACGCATGAGATTCGTGAACGATGTAGTTCGTTTGAACTGAAAAGTGACTGCCCTTACCTGAAACGAACTCTTGCTTGTAGGAAGACTCAGAGCCTGGGATTTAACTCCATTTCAGAAGGCAAACACACAGCATAGTTCTCATCCATGTATCACACTCTGCTTTAGAGCGAGAAGCACGCTCTTGCTTTCTAGAGTCTATAAGACAGCAGGAAACGTGAGTGTGCTGAGAACAAAAGAACGGTGTTTCCTACACATACGGACCATATCTAGTCCAACTCTTCTTCTGAAACTGATACAAAGCACTGGTCCTCTAACATCCAATGCTTGTCAGTTAAGATGAGAAACGTGTGAGCTTCGTGAACGATGTAGTTCGTTTGAGCAGAAAAGTGACTGCCATTACCTGAAACGAAGTCTTTCTTGGAGGAAGACTCAGAGCATGGGATTTAACTCCATTTCTGAAGTGAAACACACAGCGTAGTTCTCATCCATGGATCACACTCTGCTTTAGAGCAAGGAGCACACTATTGCTTGATAGAGTCTCTAAGACAGCAGGAAATCTGAGTGTGCCCAGAACAAAAAAACGGTGTTTCCTACACATACGGACTATATGTAGCCCAAAACTTATTCTGAAACTGATTGAATGCACTGGTCCTCTAACATCCAATGCTTGTCAGTTAAGATGAGAAACGTGTGAGCTTCGTGAAAGATGTTGTTCGTTTGAGCAGAAAAGTGACTGCCCTTACCTGAAATGAAGTCTTGCTTGTAGGAAGACACAGAGCCTGGGATTTAACTCCATTTCTGAAGTAAAACACACAGCAGTGTAATCATCCATTGATCACACTCTGCTTTAGAACAAGAAGCACGCTCTTGTTTTCTAGAGTCTCTAAGACATCAGGAAACGTGATTTTGCTGAGAACAAAAGAACGGTGTTTCCTACACATACGGACATTATATAGTCCAACTCTGCTTCTGAAACTGATACAAAGCACTGGTCCTCTAACATCCAATGCTTGTCAGTTAAGATGAGAAACGTGTGAGCTTTGTGAATGACGTAGTTCCTTTGAACTGAAAAGTGACTGCCCTTACCTGAAACGAAGTCTTGCTTGCAGTAAGACACAGAGCCTGGGATTTAACTCCATTTCTTAGGAGAAACACACAGCATAGTTCTCATCCATGGATCACACTCTGCTTTAGAGCGAGAAGCACGCTCTTGTTATTAGACTCTCTAACATAGCAGGAAATCTGAGTGTGCCCAGAACAAAAGAACGGTGTTTCCTACATATACGGACCATATGTAGTCCAAATCTGCTTCTGAAACTGATACAATGCACTGGTCCGCTAACATCCAATGCTTGTCAGTTAAGATGAGAATCATGTGATCTTCATTAACGATGTAGTTCGTTTGAGCAGAAAATTGACTGCCCTTACCTGAAATGAAGTCTTGCTTGTAGGAAGACTCAGAGCCTGGGATTTAACTCCATTTCTGAAGTAAAACAAACAGCAGTGTAATCATCCATTGATCACACTCTGCTTTATAACAAGAAGCACTCTCTTGCTTTCTAGAGTCTCTAAGACAGCAGGAAACGTGAGTGTGCTGAGAACAAAAGAACGGTGTTTCCTACACATATAGACCATATCTAGTCCAACTCTGCTTCTTAAACTGATACAAAGCACTGGTCCTCTAACATCCAATGCTTGTCAGTTAAGATGAGAAACGCGTGAGCTCAGTGAATGATATAGTTCATTTGAGCTGAAAAGTGACTGCCCTTACCTGAATCGAAGTCTTGCTTGTAGGAAGACTCAGAGCCTGGGATTTAACTCCATTTCTGAAGGGAAACACACAGCATAGTTCTCATCCATGGATCACATTCTGCTTTAGAGCGAGAAGCACACTCTTGCTTTCTAGAGTCTCTAATATAGCAGGAAATCTGAGTGTGCCAAGAATAAAAGAACGGTTTCCTACACATAAGGACCATATGTAGTCCAAATCTCCTTCTAAAACTGATACAAAGCACTGACCCTCTAACATCCAATGGTGGTCAGTTAAGATGGGAAACGTGTGAGGTTCATGAATGATGTAGTTCGTTTGAGCAGAAAAGTGACTGCCCTTACCGGAATTGAAGTCTTGCTTGTAGGAAGACTCAGAGCCTGGGATTTAACTCCTTTTCTGAAGTGAAACACACAGCATAGTTTTCATCCATGGATCACACTCTGCTTTAGAACGAGAAGCATGCTCTTGCTTTCTAGAGTCTCTAAGACTGCAGGAAACGTGATTTTGCTGAGAACAAAAGAACGGTGTTTCCTACACATACAGACATTATAAAGTCCAACTCTGCTTCTGAAACTGATACAAAGCACTGACCCTCTATCATCCAATGCTTGTCAGTTAAGATGAGAAACGCGTGAGCTTCGTGAAAGATGTAGTTCGTTTGAGCTGAAAAGTGACTGCCCTTACCTGAAACGAAGTCTTGCTTGTAGGAAGACTCAGAGCCTGGGATTTAACTCCATTTCAGAAGGCAAACACACAGCATAGTTCTCATCCATGGATCACACTCTGCTTTAGAGCGAGAAGCACGCTCTTGCTTTCTAGAGTCTATAAGACAGCAGGAAACGTGAGTGTGCTGAGAACAAAAGAATGGTGTTTCCTACACATACGGACCATATCTAGTCCAACTCTTCTTCTGAAACTGATACAAAGCACTGGTCCTCTAACATCCAATGCTTGTCAGTTAAGATGAGAAACGTGTGAGCTTCGTGAACGATGTAGTTCGTTTGAGCAGAAAAGTGACTGCCATTACCTGAAACGAAGTCTTGCTTGGAGGAAGACTCAGAGCATGGGATTTAACTCCATTTCTGAAGTGAAACACACAGCGTAGTTCTCATCCATGGATCACACTCTGCTTTAGAGCAAGGAGCACACTCTTGCTTGATAGAGTCTCTAAGACAGCAGGAAATCTGAGTGTGCCCAGAACAAAAAAACAGTGTTTCCTACACATACGGACTATATGTAGCCCAAAACTTATTCTGAAACTGATTGAATGCACTGGTCCTCTAACATCCAATGCTTGTCAGTTAAGATGAGAAACGTGTGAGCTTCGTGAAAGATGTTGTTTGTTTGAGCAGAAAAGTGACTGCCCTTACCTTAAATGAAGTCTTGCTTGTAGGAAGACACAGAGCCTGGGATTTAACTCCATTTCTGAAGTAAAACACGCAGCAGTGTAATCATCCATTGATCACACTCTGCTTTAGAACAAGAAGCACGCTCTTGTTTTCTAGAGTCTCTAAGACATCAGGAAACGTGATTTTGCTGAGAACAATTAACGGTGTTTCCTACACATACGGACATTATATAGTCCAACTCTGCTTCTGAAACTGATACAAAGCACTGGTCCTCTAACATCCAATGCTTGTCAGTTAAGATGAGAAACGTGTGAGCTTTGTGAATGATGTAGTTCCTTTGAACTGAAAAGTGACTGCCCTTACCTGAAACGAAGTCTTGCTTGCAGTAAGACACAGAGCCTGGGATTTAACTCCATTTCTTAGGAGAAACACACAGCATAGTTCTCATCCATGGATCACACTCTGCTTTAGAGCGAGAAGCACGCTCTTGTTATTAGACTCTCTAACATAGCAGGAAATCTGAGTGTGCCCAGAACAAAAGAACGGTGTTTCCTACATATACGGACCATATGTAGTCCAAATCTGCTTCTGAAACTGATACAATGCACTGGTCCTCTAACATCCAATGCTTGTCAGTTAAGATGAGAATCGTGTGATCTTCGTTAACGATGTAGTTCGTTTGAGCCGAAAAGTGACTACCCTTACCTGAAATGAAGTCTTGCTTGTAGGAAGACTCAGAGCCTGGGATTTAACTCCATTTCTGAAGTAAAACAAACAGCAGTGTAATCATCCATTGTTCACACTCTGCTTTATAACAAGAAGCACGCTCTTGCTTTCTAGAGTCTCTAAGACAGCAGGAAACGTGAGTGTGCTGAGAACAAAAGAACGATGTTTCCTAAACATATAGACCATATCTAGTCCAACTTTGCTTCTGCAACTGATACAAAGCACTGGTCCTCTAACATCTAATGCTTGTCAGTTAAGATCGGAAACGTGTGAGCTTCATGAACGATGTAGTTCGTTTGAGCAAAAAAGTGACTGCCCTTACCTTAAACGAAGTCTTGTTTGTACGAAACCTAGAGCCTGGGATTTAACTCCATTTCTGAATTGAAACACACAGCAGTGTTCTCATCCATTGATCACACTCTGCTTTAGAATAAGAAGCATGCTCTTGCTTTTTAGAGTCTCTAAGACAGGAGGAAACGTGATTTTGCTGAGAAAAAAAGAACGGAGTTTCCTACACATACGGACCATATCTAGTCCAAATCTGCTTCTGAAACTGATACAAAGCACTGACCCTCTAACATCCAACGCTTGTCAGTTAAGACGGGAAACGTGTGAGCTTCATGAACGATGTAGTTCGTTTGAGCAGAAAAGTGACTGCCTTACCTGAATTGAAGTCTTGCTTGTAGGAAGACTCAGAGCCTGGGATTTAACTCCATTTAAATGCAAACACACAGCATAGTTCTCATCCATGGATCACACTCTGCTTTAGAGCGAGAAGCACGCTCTTGCTTTCTAGAGTCTCTAAGACAGCAGGAAACGTGAGTGTGCCCAGAACAAAAGAACGGTGTTTCCTACACATACGGACTATATGTAGTCCAAAACTTCTTCTGAAACAGATAGAATGCACTGGTCCTCTAACATTCAATGCTTGTCAGTTAAGATGAGAAACGTGTGTGCTTCGTGAAAGATGTAGTTCGTTTGAGCAGAAAAGTGACTGCCCTTACCTGAAACGAAGTCTTGCTTGTAGGGAGACTCAGAGCCTGGGATTTAACTCCTTTTCTGAAGTGAAAAACACAGCAAAGTTTTCATCCATGGATCACACTCTGCTTTAGAACGAGAAGCAGGCTCATGCTTTCTGGAGTCTCTAAGACAGCAGGAAACATGAGTGTGCTGAGAACAAAAGAACGGTGTTTCCTACACAGACGGACCATATCTAGTCCAAATCTGCTTCTTAAACTGATACAAAGCACTGATCCTCTAACATCCAATGCTTGTCTGTTAAGATGAGAAACGTGTGTGCTTCGTGAAAGATGTAGTTCGTTTGAGCAGAAAAGTGACTGCCCTTACCTGAATTGAAGTCTTGCCTGTAGGAAGACTCAGAGCCTGGGATTTAACTCCATTTGTGAAGTAAAACACACAGCAGTGTAATCATCCATTGATCACACTCTGCTTTATAACAAGAAGCACGCTCTTGCTTTCTAGAGTCTCTAAGACAGCAGGAAACGTGATTTTGCTGAGAACAAAAGAACGGTGTTTCCTACACATACGGACCATATCTAGTTCAACTCTGCTTCTGAAACTGATACAAAGCACTGGTCCTCAAACATCCAATGCTTGTCAGTTAAGATGAGAAACATGTGAGCTTTGTGAATGATGTATTTCCTTTGAACTGAAAAGTGACTGCCCATCCTGAAACGAAGTCTTGCTTGTAGTAAGACACAGAGCCTGGGATTTAACTCCATTTCTTAAGAGAAACACACAGCATAGTTCTCATCCATGGATCACACTCTGCTTTAGAGCGAGAAGCACACTCTTGCTTTCTAGAGTCTCTAATATAGCAGGAAATCTGAGTGTGCCAAGAATAAAAGAACGGTTTCCTACATATAAGGACCATATGTAGTCCAAATCTCCTTCTAAAACTGATACAAAGCACTGACCCTCTAACATCCAATGGTGGTCAGTTAAGATGGGAAACGTGTGAGCTTCATGAATGATGTAGTTCGTTTGAGCAGAAAAGTGACTGCCCTTACCGGAATTGAAGTCTTGCTTGTAGGAAGACTCAGAGCCAGGGATTTAACTACATTTCTAAAGTAAAACACACAGCAGTGTAATCATCCATTGATCCCACTCTGCTTTAGAACAAGAAGCACGCTCTTGCTTTCTAGAGTCTCTAAGACAGCAGGAAACGTGATTTTGCTGAGAACAAAAGAACGGTTTTTCCTACACAAACGGACCATATCTAGTCCATCTCTGCTTCTGAAACTGATACAAAGCACTGACCCTCTAACATCCAATGCTTGTCAGTTAAGATGAGAAACGCGTGAGCTTCGTGAACGATGTAGTTTGTTTGAGCTGAAACGTGACTGCCCTTACCTGAAACGAAGTCTTGCTTGTAGGAAGACACAGAGATTGGGATTTAACTCCATTTCTGAAGGGAAACACACAGCATAGTTCTCATCCATGGATCACAATCTGCTTTAGAGCGAGAAGCACGCTCTTGCTTTCTAGAGTCTCTAAGACAGCAGGAAACGTGAGTGTGCTGAGAACAAAAGAACGATGTTTCCTACACATACAGACCATATCTAGTCCAACTCTTCTTCTGAAACTGATACAAAGCACTGGTCCTCTAACATCCAATGCTTGTCAGTTAAGATGAGAAACGTGTGAGCTTCGTGAAAGATGTTGTTCGTTTGAGAAGAAATGTGACTGCCCTTACCTGAAATGAAGTCTTGCTTGTAGGAAGACACAGAGCCTGGGATTTAACTCCATTTCTGAAGTAAAACACAGAGCAGTGTAATCATCCATTGATCACACTCTGCTTTATTACAAAAAAGCACGCTCTTGTTTTCTAGAGTCTCTAAGATATCAGGAAACATGATTTTGCTGAGAACAAAAGAACGGAGTTTCCTACACATAGGGACCATATCTAGTCCAAATCTGCTTCTGAAACTGATACAAAGCACGGACCCTCTAACATCCAATGCTTGTCAGTTAAGATGGGAAACGTGTGAGCTTCATGAACGATGTAGTTCGTTTGAGCAGAAAAGTGACTGCCTTACCTGAATTGAAGTCTTGCTTGTCGGAAGACTCTGAGCCTGGGATTTAACTCCATTTCTGAAGGCAAACACACTGCATAGTTCTCATCCATGGATCACACTCTGCTTTAGAGCGAGAAGCACGCTCTTACTTTCTAGAATCTCTAAGACAGCAGGAAACGTGAGTGTGCCCAGAACAAAAGAACGGTGTTTCCTACATATACGGACTATATGTAGTCCAAAACTTCTTCTGAAACAGAGAGAATGCACTGGTCCTCTAACATCCAATGCTTGTCAGTTAAGATGAGAAACGTGAGTGCTTCGTGAAAGATGTAGTTCTTTTGAGCAGAAAAGTGACTGCCCTTACCTGAAACGAAGTCTTGCTTGTAGGGAGACTCAGAGCCTGGGATTTAACTCCTTTTCTGAAGTGAAACACACAGCATAGTTTTCATCCATGGATCACACTCTGCTTTAGAACGAGAAGCATGCTCTTGCTTTCTAGAGTCTCTAAGACAGCAGGAAACGTGAGTGTGCTGAGAACAAAAGAACGGTGTTTCCTACAGAGACGGACCATATCTAGTCCAAATCTGCTTCTTAAACTGATACAAAGCACTGATCCTCTAACATCCAATGCTTGTCTGTTAAGATGAGAAACGTGTGAGCTTCATGAACGATGTACTTCGTTTGAGCCGAAAAGTGACTGCCCTTACCTGAATTGAAGTCTTGCCTGTAGGAAGACTCAGAGCCTGGAATTTAACTCCATTTGTGAAGTAAAACACACAGCAGTGTAATCATCCATTGATCACACTTTGCTTTATAACAAGAAGCACGCTCTTGCTTTCTAGAGTCTCTAAGACAGCAGGAAACGTGATTTTGCTGAGAACAAAAGAACGGTGTTTCCTACAGATACGGACCATATCTAATTCAACTCTGTTTCTGAAACTGATACAAAGCACTGGTCCTCAAACATCCAATGCTTGTCAGTTAAGATGAGAAACGTGTGACCTTTGTGAATGATGTAGTTCCTTTGAACTGAAAAGTGACTGCCCTTACCTGAAACGAAGTCTTGTTTGTAGTAAGACACAGAGCCTGGGATTTAACTCCATTTCTTAAGAGAAACACACAGCATAGTTATCTCCATGGATCACACTCTGCTTTAGAGCGAGAAGCACGCTCTTGCTTTTAGAGTCTCTAATATAGCAGGAAATCTGAGTGTGCCCAGAACAAAAGAACGGTGTTTCCTACATATACGGACCATATGTAGTCCAAATCTGCTTCTGAAACTGATACAAAGCACTGGTCCTCTAACTTCCAATGCTTGCCTGTTAAGATGATAATTGTGTGAGCTCAGTGAACGATGTAGGTCATTTGAGCTGAAAAGTGACTGCCCTTACCTGAAACGAAGTCTTGCTTGTAGGAAGACACAGAGATTGGGATTTAACTCCATTTCTGAAGGGAAACACACAGCATAGTTCTCATCCATAGATCACAATCTGCTTTAGAGCGAGAAGCACGCTCTTGCTTTCTAGAGTCTCTAAGACAGCAGGAAACGTGAGTGTGCCCAGAACAAAAGAACGGTGTTTCCTACACATACGGACCATATCTAGTCCAACTCTTCTTCTGAAACTAATACAAAGCACTGGTCCTCTAACATCCAATGCTTTTCAGTTAAGATGAGAAACGTGTGAGCTTCGTGAACGATGTAGTTCGTTTCAGCAGAAAAGTGACTGCCATTACCTGAAACGAAGTCTTGCTTGTAGGAAGACTCAGAGCCTGGGATTTAACTCCATTTCTGAAGTGAAACACACAGCGTAGTTCTCATCCATGGATCACACTCTGCTTTAGAGCAAGGAGCACACTCTTGCTTTCTAGAGTCTCTAAGACAGCAGGAAATATGAGTGTGCCCAGAACAAAAGAACGGTGTATCCTACACATACGGACTATATGTAGCCCAAAACTAATTCTGAAACTGATTGAATGCACTGGTCCTCTAACATCCAATGCTTGTCAGTTAAGATGAGAAACGTGTGAGCTTCGTGAAAGATGTTGTTCGTTTGAGAAGAAATGTGACTGCCCTTACCTGAAATGAAGTCTTGCTTGTAGGAAGACACAGAGCCTGGGATTTAACTCCATTTCTGAAGTAAAACACACAGCAGTGTAATCATCCATTGATCACACTCTGCTTTATAACAAGAAGCACGCTCTTGTTTTCTAGAGTCTCTAAGACATCAGGAAACATGATTTTGCTGAGAACAAAAGAACGGAGTTTCCTACACATAGGGACCATATCTAGTCCAAATCTGCTTCTGAAACTGATACAAAGCACGGACCCTCTAACATCCAATGCTTGTCAGTTAAGATGGGAAACGTGTGTGCTTCATGAACGATGTAGTTCGTTTGAGCAGAAAAGTGACTGCCTTACCTGAATTGAAGTCTTGCTTGTCGGAAGACTCTGAGCCTGGGATTTAACTCCATTTCTGAAGGCAAACACACTGCATAGTTCTCATCCATGGATCACACTCTGCTTTAGAGCGAGAAGCACGCTCTTACTTTCTAGAGTCTCTAAGACAGCAGGAAACGTGAGTGTGCCCAGAACAAAAGAACAGTGTTTCCTACACATACGGACTATATGTAGTCCAAAACTTCTTCTGAAACAGATAGAATGCACTGGTCCTCTAACATCCAATGCTTGTCAGTTAAGATGAGAAACGTGTGTGCTTCGTGAAAGATGTAGTTCTTTTGAGCAGAAAAGTGACTGCCCTTACCTGAAACGAAGTCTTGCTTGTAGGGAGACTCAGAGCCTGGGATTTAACTCCTTTTCTGAAGTGAAACACACAGCATAGTTTTCATCCATGGATCACACTCTGCTTTAGAACGAGAAGCACGCTCTTGCTTTCTAGAGTCTCTAAGACAGCAGGAAACGTGAGCGTGCTGAGAACAAAAGAACGGTGTTTCCTACACGTAAGAACCATATCTAGTCCAACTCTACTTCTTAAACTGATACAAAGCACTGGTCCTCTAACATCCAATGGTTGCCTGTTATATGATAAATGTGTGAGCTCAGTGAACGATGTAGTTCCTTTGAGCAGAAAAGTGACTGCCATTACCTAAAACGAAGTCTTGCTTGGAGGAAGACTCAGAGCCTGGGATTTAACTCCATTTCTGAAGTGAAACACACAGCGTAGTTCTCATCCATGGATCACACTCTGCTTTAGGGCAAGGAGCACACTCTTGCTTTCTAGAGTCTCTAAGACAGCAGGAAATCTGAGTGTGCCCAGAACAAAAGAACGGTGTTTCCTACACATACTGACTATATGTAGTCCAAATCTTCTTTTGAAACTGATACAATGCACTGGTCCTCTAACATCCAATGCTTGTCAGTTAAGATGAGAAACGTGTGAGCTTCGTGAACGATGTAGTTCCTTTGAGCAGAAATGTGACTGCCCGTACCTGAAACGAAGTCTTGCTTGTAGGGAGACTCAGAGCATGGGATGTAACTCCATTTCTGAAAGTAAACACACAGCATAGTTCTCATCCATGGAACACAATCTGCTTTAGAGCGAGAAGCACGCTCTTGCTTTCTAGAGTCTCTAAGACTGCAGGAAAAGTGAGTGTGCTGAGAACAAAACAACGGTGTTTCCTACACATACGGACCATATCTAGTCCAACACTGCTTCTGAAACTGATACAAAGCACTGGTCCTCTAACATCCAATGTTTGTCTGTTAAGGTGAGAAACGTGTGAGCTTCGTGAACGATGTAGTTCGTTTGAGCTGAAAAGTGACTGCCCTTACCTGAAACGAAGTCTTCCTTGTAGGAAGACTCAGAGCCTGGGATTTAACTCCATTTCTGAAGGCAAACACACAGAATAGTTCTCATCCATGGATCACACTCTGCTTTAGAGCGAGAAGCATGCTCTTGCTTTATAGAGTCTCTAAGACAGCAGGAAACTTGAGTGTGCTGAGACCAAAAGAACGGTGTTTCCTACACATACGGACCATATCTAGTCCAACTCTTCTTCTGAAACTGATTGAATGCACTGGTCCTCTAACATCCAATGCTTGTCAATTAAGATGAGAAACGTGTGAGCTTTGTGAACGATGTAGTTCATTTGAGCAGAAAACTGACTGCCCTTACCTGAAATGAAGTCTTGCTTGTTGGAAGACATAGAGCCTGGGATTTAACTCCTTTTCTGAAGGGAAACACACAGCATAGTTTTCATCCATGGATCACACTCTGCTTTAGAGCGAGAAGCACGCTCTTGCTTTCTAAAATCTCTAAGACAGCAGGAAACGTGAGTGTGCTGAGAACATTAGAACAGTGTTTCCTACCTATACGGACCATATCTAGTCCAACTCTGCTTCTGAAACTGATACAAAGCACTGGTCCTCTAACATCCAATGCTTGTCAGTTAAGATGAGAAACCTGTGAGCTTCGTGAACGATGTAGTTCCTTTGAGCAGGAAAGTGACTACACTTACCTGAAACGAAGTCTTGCTTGTTGGGAGACACAGAGCATGGGATTTAACTCCATTTCTGAAGTGAAACACAAAGCATAGTCTCATCCATGGATCACACTCTGCTTTAGAGCAAGAAGCACGCTCTTGCTTTCTAGAGTCTCTAAGACAGCAGGAAACGTGAGTGTGCCCAGAACAAAAGATCGAGGTTTCCTACACATATGGATCATATGTAGTCCAACTCTGCTTCTGAAACTGATACAAAGCACTGACCCTCTAACATCCAATGCTTGTCAGTTAAGATGAGAAACGCGTGAGCTCCGTGAACGATGTAGTTCGTTTGAGCAGAAAAGTGACTGCCCTTACCTGAATTGAAGTCTTGCCTGTAGGAAGACTCAGAGCCTGGGATTTAACTCCATTTCTGAAGTAAAACACACAGCAGTGTAATCATCCATTGATCACACTCTGCTTTATAACAAGAAGCACGCTCTTGCTTTCTAGAGTCTCTAAGACAGCAGGAAACGTGATTTTGCTGAGAACAAAAGAACGGTGTTTCCTACACATACGGACCATATCTAGTTCAACTCTGTTTCTGAAACTGATACAAAGCACTGGTCCTCTAACATCCAATGCTTGCCTGATAAGATGATAAATGTGTGAGCTCAGTGAACGATGTAGGTCATTTGAGCTGAAAAGTGACTGCCCTTACCTGAAACGAAGTCTTGCTTGTAGGAAGACACAGAGATTGGGATTTAACTCCATTTCTGAAGGGAAACACACAGCATAGTTCTCATCCATAGATCACAATCTGCTTTATAGCGAGAAGCACGCTCTTGCTTTCTAGATTCTCTAAGACAGCAGGAAACGTGAGTGTGCCCAGAACAAAAGAACGGTGTTTCCTACACATACGGACCATATCTAGTCCAACTCTTCTTCTGAAACTGATACAAAGCACTGGTCCTCTAACATCCAATGCTTGTCAGTTAAGATGAGAAACGTGTGAGCTTCGTGAACGATGTAGTTCGTTTCAGCAGAAAAGTGACTGCCATTACTTGAAACGAAGTCTTGCTTGTAGGAAGACTCAGAGCCTGGGATTTAACTCCATTTCTGAAGTGAAACACACAGCGTAGTTCTCATCCATGGATCACACTCTGCTTTAGAGCAAGGAGCACACTCTTGCTTTCTAGAGTCTCTAAGACAGCAGGAAATCTGAGTGTGCCCAGAACAAAAGAACGGTGTTTCCTACACATACGGACTATATGTAGCCCAAAACTTATTCTGAAACTGATTGAATGCACTGGTCCTCTAACATCCAATGCTTGTCACTTAAGATGAGAAACGTGTGAGCTTCGTGAAAGATGTTGTTCGTTTGAGAAGAAATGTGACTGCCCTTACCTGAAATGAAGTCTTGCTTGTAGGAAGACACAGAGCCTGGGATTTAACTACATTTCTGAAGTAAAACACACAGCAGTGTAATCATCCATTGATCACACTCTGCTTTATAACAAGAAGCACGCTCTTGTTTTCTAGAGTCTCTAAGACATCAGGAAACATGATTTTGCTGAGAACAAAAGAACGGAGTTTCCTACACATAGGGACCATATCTAGTCCAAATCTGCTTCTGAAACTGATACAAAGCACAGACCCTCTAACATCCAATGGTTGCCTGTTATATGATAAATGTGTGAGCTCAGTGAACGATGTAGTTCCTTTGAGCAGAAAAGTGACTGCACTTACCTGAAACGAAGTCTTGCTTGTTGGGAGACGCAGAGCATGGGATTTAACTCCATTTCTGAAGTGAAACACACAACATAGTCTCTTCCATGGATCACACTCTGCTTTAGAGCGAGAAGCACGCTCTTGCTTTCTAGAATCTCTAAGACAGCAGGAAACGTGAGTGTGCCCAGAACAAAAGATCGGGGTTTCCTACACATACGGACCATATCTAGTCCAACTCTTCTTCTGAAACTGATACAAAGCACTGGTCCTCTAACATCCAATGCTTGTCAGTTAAGATGAGAAACGTGTGAGCTTCGTGAACGATGTAGTTCGTTTGAGCAGAAAAGTGACTGCCATTACCTGAAACGAAGTCTTGCTTGGAGGAAGACTCAGAGCCTGGGATTTAACTCCATTTCTGAAGTGAAACACACAGCGTAGTTCTCATCCATGGATCACACTCTGCTTTAGGGCAAGGAGCACACTCTTGCTTTCTAGAGTCTCTAAGACAGCAGGAAACGTGAGTGTGCCCAGAACAAAAGAACGGTGTTTCCTACATAAACGGACCATATCTAGTCCAACTCTGCTTCTGAAACTGATACAAAGCACTGGTCCTCTAACATCCAATGCTTGTCAGTTAAGATGAGAAACCTGTGAGCTTCGTGAACGATGTAGTTCCTTCGAGCAGAAAAGTGACTACACTTACCTGAAACGAATTCTTGCTTGTTGGGAGACACAGAGCATGGGATTTAACTCCATTTCTGAAGTGAAATACAAAGCATAGTCTCATCCATGGATCACACTCTGCTTTAGAGCAAGAAGCACGCTCTTGCTTTCTAGAGTCTCTAAGACAGCAGGAAACGTGAGTGTGCCCAGAACAAAAGATCGAGGTTTCCTACACATATGGATCATATGTAGTCCAACTCTGCTTCTGAAACTGATACAAAGCACTGACCCTCTAACATCCAATGCTTGTCAGTTAAGATGAGAAATGCGTGAGCTCTGTGAACAATGTAGTTCGTTTGAGCAGAAAAGTGACTGCCCTTACCTGAATTGAAGTCTTGCCTGTAGGAAGACTCAGAGCCTGGGATTTAACTCCATTTCTGAAGTAAAACACACAGCAGTGTAATCATCCATTGATCACACTCTGCTTTATAACAAGAAGCACGCTCTTGCTTTCTAGAGTCTCTAAGACAGCAGGAAACGTGATTTTGCAGAGAACAAAAGAACGGTGTTTCCTACAGATACGGACCATATCTAGTTCAACTCTGTTTCTGAAACTGATACAAAGCACTGGTCCTCTAACATCCAATGCTTGCCTGTTAAGATGATAAATGTGTGAGCTCAGTGAACGATGTAGGTCATTTGAGCTGAAAAGTGACTGCCCTTACCTGAAACAAAGTCTTGCTTGTAGGAAGACACAGAGATTGGGATTTAACTCCATTTCTGAAGGGAAACACACAGCATAGTTCTCATCCATAGATCACAATCTGCTTTAGAGCGAGAAGCACGCTCTTGCTTTCTAGAGTCTCTAAGACAGCAGGAAACGTGAGTGTGCCCAGAACAAAAGAACGGTGTTTCCTACACATACGGACCATATCTAGTCCAACTCTTCTTCTGAAACTGATACAAAGCACTGGTCCTCTAACATCCAATGCTTGTCAGTTAAGATGAGAAAAGTGTGAGCTTCGTGAACGATGTAGTTCGTTTCAGCAGAAAAGTGACTGCCATTACCTGAAAGGAAGTCTTGCTTGTAGGAAGACTCAGAGCCTGGGATTTAACTCCATTTCTGAAGGCAAACACACTGCATAGTTCTCATCCATGGATCACACTCTGCTTTAGAGCGAGAAGCACGCTCTTACTTTCTAGAGTCTCAAAGACAGCAGGAAACGTGAGTGTGCCCAGAACAAAAGAACGGTGTTTCCTACACATACGGACTATATGTAGTCCAAAACTTCTTCTGAAACAGATAGAATGCACTGGTCCTCTAACATCCAATGCTTGTCAGTTAAGATGAGAAACGTGTGTGCTTCGTGAAAGATGTAGTTCTTTTGAGCAGAAAAGTGACTGCCCTTACCTGAAAGGAAGTCTTGCTTGTAGGAAGACTCAGAGCCTGGGATTTAACTCCATTTCTGAAGGCAAACACACTGCATAGTTCTCATCCATGGATCACACTCTGCTTTAGAGCGAGAAGCACGCTCTTACTTTCTAGATTCTCTAAGACAGCAGGAAACGTGAGTGTGCCCAGAACAAAAGAACGGTGTTTCCTACACATACGGACTATATGTAGTCCAAAACTTCTTCTGAAACAGATAGAATGCACTGGTCCTCTAACATCCAATGCTTGTCAGTTAAGATGAGAAACGTGTGTGCTTCGTGAAAGATGTAGTTCTTTTGAGCAGAAAAGTGACTGCCCTTACCTGAAACGAAGTCTTGCTTGTAGGGAGACTCTGAGCCTGGGATTTAACTCCTTTTCTGAAGTGAAACACACAGCATAGTTTTCATCCATGGATCACACTCTGCCTTAGAACGAGAAGCACGCTCTTGCTTTCTAGAGTCTCTAAGACAGCAGGAAACGTGAGTGTGCTGAGAACAAAAGAACGGTGTTTCCTACACGTAAGGACCATATCTAGTCCAACTCTACTTCTTAAACTGATACAAAGCACTGGTCCTCTAACATCCAATGGTTGCCTGTTATATGATAAATGTGTGAGCTCAGTGAACGATGTAGTTCCTTTGAGCAGAAAAGTGACTGCCATTACCTGAAACGAAGTCTTGCTTGGAGGAAGACTCAGAGCCTGGGATTTAACTCCATTTCTGAAGTGAAACACACAGCGTAGTTCTCATCCATGGATCACACTCTGCTTTAGGGCAAGGAGCACACTCTTGCTTTCTAGAGTCTCTAAGACAGCAGGAAACATGAGTGTGCTGAGAACATTAGAACAGTGTTTCCTACATATACGGACCATATCTAGTCCAACTCTGCTTCTGAAACTGATACAAAGCACTGGTCCTCTAACATCCAATGCTTGTCAGTTAAGATGAGAAACCTGTGAGCTTCGTGAACGATGTAGTTACTTTGAGCAGAAATGTGACTACACTTACCTGAAACGAAGTCTTGCTTGGAGGAAGACTCAGAGCCTGGCATTTAACTCCTTTTCTGAAGTGAAACACACAGCATAGTTTTCATCCATGGATCACACTCTGCTTTAGAACGAGAAGCACGCTCTTGCTTTCTAGAATCTCTAAGACAGCAGGAAACGTGAGTGTGCTGAGAACAAAAGAACGGTGTTTCCTACACGTAAGGACCATATCTAGTCCAACTCTACTTCTTAAACTGATACAAAGCACTGTTCCTCTAACATCCAATGCTTGTCAGTTAAGATGAGAAACGTGTGAGCTTTGTGAACGATGTAGTTCGTTTGAGCAGAAAAGTGACGGCCCTTACCTGAAACGAAGTCTTGCTTGTAGGGAGACTCAGAGCCTGGGATTTAACTCCTTTTCTGAAGTGAAACACAAAGCATAGTTTTCATCCATGGCTCACACTCTGCTTTAGAAGGAGAAGCACGCTCTTGCTTTCTAGAGTCTCTAAGACAGCAGGAAACGTGAGTGTGCTGAGAAAAAAAAGGTGTTTCCTACACAGACAGACCATATCTAATCCAAATCTGCTTCTTAAAATGATACAAAGCACTGGTCCTCTAACTTCAAATGCTTGTCTGTTAAGATGAGAAACGTGTGAGCTTCCTGAACGATGTAGTTCGTTTGAGCTGAAAAGTGACTGCCCTTACCTGAAACGAAGTCTTGCCTGCAGGAAGACACAGAGAAAGGATTTAACTCCATTTCTGAAGGGAGACACACAGCATAGTTCACATCCATGGATCACACTCTGCTTTAGAGCGAGAAGCACGCTCTTGCTTTCTAAATTCTCTAAGACAGCAGGAAACGTGATTGTGCTGAGAACAAAAGAATGGTGTTTCCTACACATACATACCATATCTAGTCCAACTCTGCTTCTGAAACTGATAGAAAGCACTGGTCCTCTAACATCCAATGCTTGTCAGTTAAGATGAGAAACGTGTGAGCTTCGTGAACGATGTAGTTCGTTTGAGCAGAAAAGTGACTGCCCTTACCTGAAATGAAGTCTTGCTTCTAGGAAGACTCAGAGCCTGGGATTTACTCCATTGCTGAAGTGAAACACACAGCATAGTTCTCATCCATGGATCACACTCTGTTTTGAGTGAGAAGCACACTCTTGCTTTCTAGAGTCTCTAATACAGCAGGAAATCTGAGTGTACCCAGAATAAAAGAATGGTGTTTCCTACACATACGGACCATATGTAGTCCAAATCTGCTTCTAAAACTGATACAAAGCACTGACCCTCTAACATCCAATGCTTATCAGTTAAGATGGGAAACGTGTGAGCTTCATGAACGATGTAGTTCGTTTGAGCAGAAAAGTCACTGCCCTTACCTGAATTGAAGTCTTGCTTGTAGGAAGACTCAGAGCCTGGGATTTAACTCCATTTCTGAAGTAAAACACACAGCAGTGTAATCATCCATTGATCACACTCTGCTTTAGAAAAAGAAGCACGCTATTGCTTTCTAGAGCCTCTAAGACAGCAGGAAACGTTAGTGTGCTGAGAACAAAAGAACGGTGTTTCCTACACATACGGACCATATCTATTCCAACTCTTCTTCTGAAACTGATACAAAGCACTGGTCCTCTAACATCCAATGCTTGTCAGTTAAGATGAGAAACGTGTGAGCTTCGTGAAAGATGTAGTTCGTTTGAGGAGAAAAGTGACTGCCATTACCTGAATCGAAGTCTTGCTTGTAGGAAGACTCAGAGCATGGGATTTAACTCCATTTCTGAAGTTAAGCACACAGCGTAGTTCTCATCCATTGATCACACTCTGCTTTAGAGCAAGAAGCACAATCTTGCTTTCTAGAGTCTCTAAGACAGCAGGATATCTGAATGTGCCCAGAACAAAAGAACGGTGTTTCCTAAACATACGGACTATATGTATTCCAAAACTTCTTCTGAAACTGATTGAATGCACTGGTCCTCTAACATCCAATGCTTGTCAGTTAAGATGAGAAACGTGTGAGCTTCGTGAACGATGTAGTTCATTTGAGCAGAAAAGTGACTGCCCTCACCTGAAACGAAATCTTGCTTGTAGGGAGACTCAGAGCCTGGGATTTAACTCCTTTTCTGAAGTGAAACACACAGCATAGTTTTCATCCATGGATCACACTCTGCTTTAGAACGAGAAGCACGCTCTTGCTTTCTAGAGTCTCTAAGACAGCAGGAAACGTGAGTGTGCTGAGAACAAAAGAACAGTGTTTCCTACACATACGGACCATATCTAGTCCAAATCTGCTTCTTAAACTGATACAAAGCACTGGTCCTCTAACATCCAATGCTTGTCTGTTAAGATGAGAAACGTGTGAGCTTTGTGAACGATATAGTTCCTTTGAACTGAAAAGTGACTGCTCTTACCTGAAAAGAAGTCTTGCTTGTAGGAAGACACAGAGCCTGGGATTTAAGTCCATTTCTGAAGGGCAACACACAGCATAGTTCTCATCGATGGATCTCACTCTGCTTTAGAGCAAGAAGCACACTCTTGCTTTCTAGAGTCTCTAAGACAGCAGGAAATCTGAGTGTGCCCAGAACAAAAGAACGGTGTTTCCTACACATACGGACTATATGTAGTCCAAAATTTCTTCTGAAACTGATAGAATGCACTGGTCCTCTAATATCCAATGCTTGTCAGTTAAGATGAGAAACGTGTGAGCTTCGTGAAAGATGTAGTTCGTTTGAGCAGAAAAGTGACTGCCCTTACCTGAAATGAAGTCTTGCTTGTAGGGAGACTCAGAGCCTGGGATTTAACTCCTTTTGTGAAGTGAAACACAAAGCATAGTTTTCATCCATGGATCACACTCTGCTTTAGAAGGAGAAGCACGCTCTTGCTTTCTAGAGTCTCTAAGACAGCAGGAAACGTGAGTGTGCTGAGAAAAAAAACGGTGTTTCCTACACAGACAGACCATATCTAGTCCAAATCTGCTTCTTAAAATGATACAAAGCACTGGTCCTCTAACATCAAATGCTTGTCTGTTAAGATGAGAAACATGTGAGCTTCCTGAACGATGTAGTTCGTTTGAGCTGAAAAGTGACTGCCCTTACCTGAAACGAAGTCTTGCCTGCAGGAAGACACAGAGAAAGGATTTAACTCCATTTCTGAAGGGAGACACACAGCATAGTTCACATCCATGGATCACACTCTACTTTAGAGCGAGAAGCACGCTCTTGCTTTCTAAAGTCTCTAAGACAGCAGGAAACGTGAGTGTGCTGAGAACAAAAGAACGGTGTTTCCAACACATACGGACCATATCTAGTCCAACTCTGCTTCTGAAACTGATAGAAAGCACTGGTACTCTAACATCCAATGCTTGTCAGTTAAGATGAGAAACGTGTGAGCTTCGTGAACGGTGTAGTTTGTTTGAGCAGAAAAGTGACTGCCCTTACCTGAAACGAAGTCTTGCTTGTAGGAAGACTCAGAGCCTGGGATTTACTCCATTGCTGAAGTGAAACACACAGCATAGTTCTCATCCATGGATCACACTCTGCTTTAGAGCATGAAGCACACTCTTGATTTCTAGAGTCTCTAAGACAGCAGGAAATCTGAGTGTGCCCAGAACAAAAGAACGGTGTTTCCTACACATACTGACTATATGTAGTCCAAGTCTTCTTTTGAAACTGATGCAATGCACTGGTCCTCTAACATCCAATGCTTGTCAGTTAAGATGAGAAACGTGTGAGCTTCGTGAACGATGTAGTTCGTTTGAGCAGAAAAGTGACTGCCCTTACCTGAAATGAAGTCTTGCTTGTAGGAAGACTCAGAGCCTGGGATTTACTCCATTGCTGAAGTGAAACACACAGCATAGTTCTCATCCATGGATCACACTCTGTTTTGAGTGAGAAGCACACTCTTGCTTTCTAGAGTCTCTAATACAGCAGGAAATCTGAGTGTACCCAGAATAAAAGAATGGTGTTTCCTACACATACGGATCATATGTAGTCCAAATCTGCTTCTAAAACTGATACAAAGCACTGACCCTCTAACATCCAATGCTTATCAGTTAAGATGGGAAACGTGTGAGCTTCATGAACGATGTAGTTCGTTTGAGCAGAAAAGTCACTGCCCTTACCTGAATTGAAGTCTTGCTTGTAGGAAGACTCAGAGCCTGGGATTTAACTCCATTTCTGAAGTAAAACACACAGCAGTGTATTCATCCATTGATCACACTCTGCTTTAGAAAAAGAAGCACGCTCTTGCTTTCTAGAGCCTCTAAGACAGCAGGAAACGTTAGTGTGCTGAGAACAAAAGAACGGTGTTTCCTACACATACGGACCATATCTATTCCAACTCTTCTTCTGAAACTGATACAAAGCACTGGTCCTCTAACATCCAATGCTTGTCAGTTAAGATGAGAAACGTGTGAGCTTCGTGAAAGATGTAGTACGTTTGAGCAGAAAAGTGACTGCCATTATCTGAAACGAAGTCTTGATTGTAGGAAGACTCAGAGCCTGGGATTTAACTCCATTTCTGAAGTTAAGCACACAGCGTGGTTCTCATCCATTGATCACACTCTGCTTTAGAGCAAGAAGCACAATCTTGCTTTCTAGAGTCTCTAAGACAGCAGGATATCTGAATGTGCCCAGAACAAAAGAACGGTGTTTCCTAAACATACGGACTATATGTATTCCAAAACTTCTTCTGAAACTGATTGAATGCACTGGTCCTCTAACATCCAATGCTTGTCAGTTAAGATGAGAAACGTGTGAGCTTCGTGAACGATGTAGTTCATTTGAGCAGAAAAGTGACTGCCCTCACCTGAAACGAAGTCTTGCTTGTAGGGAGACTCAGAGCCTGGGATTTAACACCTTTTCTGAAGTGAAACACACAGCATAGTTTTCATCCATGGATCACACTCTGCTTTAGAACGAGAAGCACGCTCTTGCTTTCTAGAGTCTCTAAGACAGCAGGAAACGTGAGTGTGCTGAGAACAAAAGAACAGTGTTTCCTACACATACGGACCATATCTAGTCCAAATCTGCTTCTTAAACTGATACAAAGCACTGGTCCTCTAACATCCAATGCTTGTCTGTTAAGATGAGAAACGTGTGAGCTTTGTGAACGATATAGTTCCTTTGAACTGAAAAGTGACTGCTCTTACCTGAAAAGAAGTCTTGCTTGTAGGAAGACACAGAGCCTGGGATTTAAGTCCATTTCTGAAGGGAAACACACAGCATAGTTCTCATCGATGGATCTCACTCTGCTTTAGAGCAAGAAGCACACTCTTGCTTTCTAGAGTCTCTAAGACAGCAGGAAATCTGAGTGTGCCCAGAACAAAAGAACGGTGTTTCCTACACATACGGACTATATTTAGTCCAAAATTTCTTCTGAAACTGATAGAATGCACTGGTCCTCTAATATCCAATGCTTGTCAGTTAAGATGAGAAACGTGTGAGCTTCGTGAAAGATGTAGTTCGTTTGAGCAGAAAAGTGACTGCCCTTACCTGAAACGAAGTCTTGCTTGTAGGGAGACTCAGAGCCTGGGATTTAACTCCTTTTGTGAAGTGAAACACAAAGCATAGTTTTCATCCATGGATCATACTCTGCTTTAGAAGGAGAAGCACGCTCTTGCTTTCTAGAGTCTCTAAGACAGCAGGAAACGTGAGTGTGCTGAGAAAAAAAACCGGTGTTTCCTACACAGACAGACCATATCTAGTCCAAATCTGCTTCTTAAAATGATACAAAGCACTGGTCCTCTAACATCAAATGCTTGTCTGTTAAGATGAGAAACATGTGAGCTTCCTGAACGATGTAGTTCGTTTGAGCTGAAAAGTGACAGCCCTTACCTGAAACGAAGTCTTGCCTGCAGGAAGACACAGAGAAAGGATTTAACTCCATTTCTGAAGGGAGACACACAGCATAGTTCACATCCATGGATCACACTCTACTTTAGAGCGAGAAGCACGCTCTTGCTTTCTAAAGTCTCTAAGACAGCAGGAAACGTGAGTGTGCTGAGAACAAAAGAACGGTGTTTCCTGCACATACGGACCATATCTAGTCCAACTCTGCTTCTGAAACTGATAGAAAGCACTGGTCCTCTAACATCCAATGCTTGTCAGTTAAGATGAGAAACGTGTGAGCTTCGTGAACGATGTAGTTTGTTTGAGCAGAAAAGTGACTGCCCTTACCTGAAACGAAGTCTTGCTTGTAGGAAGACTCAGAGCCTGGGATTTACTCCATTGCTGAAGTGAAACACACAGCATAGTTCTCATCCATGGATCACACTCTGCTTTAGAGCAAGAAGCACACTCTTGATTTCTAGAGTCTCTAAGACAGCAGGAAATCTGAGTGTGCCCAGAACAAAAGAACGGTGTTTCCTACACATACTGACTATATGTAGTCCAAGTCTTCTTTTGAAACTGATGCAATGCACTGGTCCTCTAACATCCAATGCTTGTCAGTTAAGATGAGAAACGTGTGAGCTTCATGAACGATGTAGTTCCTTTGAGCAGAAATGTGACTGCCCTTACCTGAAACGAAGACTTGCTTGTAGGGAGACTCAGAGCATGGGATTTAACTCCATTTCTGAAGGTAAACACACAGCATAGTTCTCATCCATGGATTACACTCTGCTGTAGAGCGAGAAGCACGCTCTTGCTTTCTAGAATCTCTAAGACAGCAGGAAACGTGAGTGTGCTGAGAACAAAAGAACGGAGTTTCCTACACATACATACCATATCTAGTCCAACTCTGCTTCTGAAACTGATAGAAAGCACTGGTCCTCTAACATCCAATGCTTGTCTGTTAAGATGAGAAACATGTGAGCTCCGTGAAAGATGTAGTTCGTTTGAGCCGAAAAGTGACTGCCCATACCTGAAACGAAGTCTTGCTTGTTGGAAGACATAGAGCCTGGGATTTAACTCCTTTTCTGAAGGGAAACACACAGCATAGTTTTCATCCATGGATCACACTCTGCTTTAGAGCGAGAAGCACGCTCTTGCTTTCTAAAATCTCTAAGACAGCAGGAAACGTGAGTGTGCTGAGAACATTAGAACTGTGTTTCCTACATATACGGACCATATCTAGTCCAACTCTGCTTCTGAAACTGATAGAAAGCACTGGTCCTCTAACATCCAATGCTGGCAGTTAAGATGAGAAACCTGTGAGCTTCGTGAACGATGTAGTTCCTTTGAGCAGAAAAGTGACTACACATACCTGAAACGAAGTCTTGCTTGTAGGAAGACTCAGAGCCTGGGATTTAACTCCTTTTCTGAAGTGAAACACACAGCATAGTTTTCATCCATGGATCACACTCTGCTTTAGAACAAGAAGCACGCTCTTGCTTTCTAGAGTCTCTAAGTCAGCAGGAAACGTGAGTGTGCTGAGAACAAAAGAACGGTGTTTCCTACACATACGGACCATATCTAGTCCAAATCTGCTTCTTAAACTGATACAAAGCACAGGTCCTCTAACATCCAATGCTGGCTTTTAAGATGAGAAACCTGTGAGCTTCGTGAACGATGTAGTTCCTTTGAGCAGAAAAGTGACGACACTTACCTGAAACGAAGTCTTGCTTGTTGGGAGACACAGAGCATGGTATTTAACTCCATTTCTGAAGTGAAACACAAAGCATAGTCTCATCCATGGATCACACTCTGCTTTAGAGCAAGAAGCACGCTCTTGCTTTCTAGAGTCTCTAAGACAGCAGGAAACGTGAGTGTGCCCAGAACAAAAGATCGAGGTTTCCTACACTTATGGATCATATGTAGTCCAACTCTGCTTCTGAAACTGATACAAAGCACTGACCCTCTATCATCCAATGCTTGTCAGTTAAGATGAGAAACGCGTGAGCTCAGTGAACGATGTAGTTCGTTTGAGCTGAAAAGTGACTGCCCTTACCTGAATCGAAGTCTTGCTTGTAGGAAGACTCAGAGCCTGGGATTTAACTCCATTTCTGAAGGGAATCACACAGCAAAGTTCTCATCCATGGATCACACTCTTCTTTAGAGCGAGAAGCACGCTCTTGCTTTCTAAAATTTCTAAGACAGCAGGAAAGGTGAGTGTGCTGAGAACATTAGAACAGTGTTTCCTACACATACGGACCATATCTAGTCCAAATCTGCTTCTTAAACTGATACAAAGCACTGGTCCTCTAACATCCAATGCTTGTCTGTTAAGATGAGAAACGTGTGAGCTTTGTGAACGATATAGTTCCTTTGAACTGAAAAGTGACTGCTCTTACCTGAAAAGAAGTCTTGCTTGTAGGAAGACACAGAGCCTGGGATTTAAGTCCATTTCTGAAGGGAAACACACAGCATAGTTCTCATCGATGGATGCCACTCTGCTTTAGAGCAAGAAGCACACTCTTGCTTTCTAGAGTTTCTAAGACAGCAGGAAACGTGAGTGTGCTGAGAAAAAAAAACGTTGTTTCCTACACAGACGGACCATATCTAGTCCAAATCTGCTTCTAAAACTGATACAAAGCACTGACCCTCTAACATCCAATGCTTGTCAGTTAAGATGGGAAACGTGTGAGCTTCATGAACGATGTAGTTCGTTTGAGCAGAAAAGTGACTGCCTTTCCTGAATTGAAGTCTTGCTTGTAGGAAGACTCAGAGCCTGGGATTTAACTCCATTTCTGAAGTAAAACACACAGCAGTGTAATCATCCATTGATCACACTCTGCTTTAGAACAAGAAGCACGCTATTTCTTTCTAGAGTCTCTAAGACAGCAGGAAACGTTAGTGTGCTGAGAACAAAAGAACGGTGTTTCCTACACATACGGACCATATCTATTCCAACTCTTCTTCTGAAACTGATACAAAGCACTGGTCCTCTAACATCCAATGCTTGTCAGTTAAGATGAGAAACGTGTGAGCTTCGTGAAAGATGTAGTTCGTTTGAGCAGAAAAGTGACTGCCCTTACCAGAAACGAAGTCTTGCTTGTAGGGAGACTCAGAGCCTGGGATTTAACTCCTTTTCTGAAGTGATACACACAGCATAGTTTTCATCCATGGATCACACTCTGCTTTAGAAGGAGAAGCACTTTCTTGCTTTCTTGAGTCTCTAAAACAGCAGGAAACGTTAGTGTGCTGAGAAAAAAAAACGGTGTTTCCTGCACAGACGGAACATATCTAGTCCAAATCTGCTTCTTAAAATGATACAAAGCACTGGTCCTCTAACATCCAATGCTTGTCTGTTAAGATGAGAATCGTGTGAGCTTCCTGAACGATGTAGTTCGTTTGAGCTGAAAAGTGACTGCCCTTACCTGAAATGAAGTCTTGCTTGTAGGAAGACTCAGAGCCTGGGATTTAACTCCATTTCTGAAGGGAGACACACAGCATAGTTCACATCCATGGATCACACTCTGCTTTAGAGCGAGAAGCACGCTCTTGCTTTCTAAAGTCTCTAAGACAGCAGGAAACGTGAGTGTGCTGAGAACAAAAGAACGGTGTTTCCTACACATACGGACCATATCTAGTTCAACTCTGCTTCTGAAACTGATAGAAAGCACTGGTCCTCTAACATCCAATGCTTGTCAGTTAAGATGAGAAACGTGTGAGCTTCATGAACGATGTAGTTCCTTTGAGCAGAAATGTGACTGCCCTTACCTGAAACGAAGTCTTGCTTGTAGGGAGACTCAGAGCATGGGATTTAACTCCATTTCTGAAGGTAAACACACAGCATAGTTCTCATCCATGGATCACACTCTGCTTTAGAGCGAGAAGAACGCTCTTGCTTTGTAGAATCTCTAAGACAGCAGGAAACGTGAGTGTGCTGAGAACATTAGAACAATGTTTCCTACATATACGTACCATATCTAGTCCAACTCTGCTTCTGAAACTGATAGAAAGCACTGGTCCTCTAACATCCAATGCTTGTCAGTTAAGATGAGAAACCTGTGAGCTTCGTGAACGATGTAGTTCCTTTGAGCAGAAAAGTGACTACACTTACCTGAAACGAAGTCTTGCTTGTTGGGAGACACAGAGCATGGGATTTAACTCCATTTCTGAAGTGAAACACAAAGCATAGTCTCATCCATGGATCACACTCTGCTTTAGAGCAAGAAGCACGCTCTTGCTTTCTAGAGTCTCTAATACAGCAGGAAATCTGAGTGTACCCAGAATAAAAGAATGGTGTTTCCTACACATACGGACCATATGTAGTCCAAATCTGCTTCTAAAACTGATACAAAGCACTGACCCTCTAACATCCAATGCTTATCAGTTAAGATGGGAAACGTGTGAGCTTCATGAACGATGTAGTTCGTTTGAGCAGAAAAGTCACTGCCCTTACCTGAATTGAAGTCTTGCTTGTAGGAAGACTCAGAGCCTGGGATTTAACTCCATTTCTGAAGTAAAACACACAGCAGTGTAATCATCCATTGATCACACTCTGCTTTAGAAAAAGAAGCACGCTATTGCTTTCTAGAGCCTCTAAGACAGCAGGAAACGTTAGTGTGCTGAGAACAAAAGAACGGTGTTTCCTACACATACGGACCATATCTATTCCAACTCTTCTTCTGAAACTGATACAAAGCACTGGTCCTCTAACATCCAATGCTTGTCAGTTAAGATGAGAAACGTGTGAGCTTCGTGAAAGATGTAGTTCGTTTGAGCAGAAAAGTGACTGCCATTACCTGAAACGAAGTCTTGCTTGTAGGAAGACTCAGAGCATGGGATTTAACTCCATTTCTGAAGTTAAGCACACAGCGTAGTTCTCATCCATTGATCACACTCTGCTTTAGAGCAAGAAGCACAATCTTGCTTTCTAGAGTCTCTAAGACAGCAGGATATCTGAATGTGCCCAGAACAAAAGAACGGTGTTTCCTAAACATACGGACTATATGTATTCCAAAACTTCTTCTGAAACTGATTGAATGCACTGGTCCTCTAACATCCAATGCTTGTCAGTTAAGATGAGAAACGTGTGAGCTTCGTGAACGATGTAGTTCATTTGAGCAGAAAAGTGACTGCCCTCACCTGAAACGAAATCTTGCTTGTAGGGAGACTCAGAGCCTGGGATTTAACTCCTTTTCTGAAGTGAAACACACAGCATAGTTTTCATCCATGGATCACACTCTGCTTTAGAACGAGAAGCACGCTCTTGCTTTCTAGAGTCTCTAAGACAGCAGGAAACGTGAGTGTGCTGAGAACAAAAGAACAGTGTTTCCTACACATACGGACCATATCTAGTCCAAATCTGCTTCTTAAACTGATACAAAGCACTGGTCCTCTAACATCCAATGCTTGTCTGTTAAGATGAGAAACGTGTGAGCTTTGTGAACGATATAGTTCCTTTGAACTGAAAAGTGACTGCTCTTACCTGAAAAGAAGTCTTGCTTGTAGGAAGACACAGAGCCTGGGATTTAAGTCCATTTCTGAAGGGCAACACACAGCATAGTTCTCATCGATGGATCTCACTCTGCTTTAGAGCAAGAAGCACACTCTTGCTTTCTAGAGTCTCTAAGACAGCAGGAAATCTGAGTGTGCCCAGAACAAAAGAACGGTGTTTCCTACACATACGGACTATATGTAGTCCAAAATTTCTTCTGAAACTGATAGAATGCACTGGTCCTCTAATATCCAATGCTTGTCAGTTAAGATGAGAAACGTGTGAGCTTCGTGAAAGATGTAGTTCGTTTGAGCAGAAAAGTGACTGCCCTTACCTGAAACGAAGTCTTGCTTGTAGGGAGACTCAGAGCCTGGGATTTAACTCCTTTTGTGAAGTGAAACACAAAGCATAGTTTTCATCCATGGATCACACTCTGCTTTAGAAGGAGAAGCACGCTCTTGCTTTCTAGAGTCTCTAAGACAGCAGGAAACGTGAGTGTGCTGAGAAAAAAAACGGTGTTTCCTACACAGACAGACCATATCTAGTCCAAATCTGCTTCTTAAAATGATACAAAGCACTGGTCCTCTAACATCAAATGCTTGTCTGTTAAGATGAGAAACATGTGAGCTTCCTGAACGATGTAGTTCGTTTGAGCTGAAAAGTGACTGCCCTTACCTGAAACGAAGTCTTGCCTGCAGGAAGACACAGAGAAAGGATTTAACTCCATTTCTGAAGGGAGACACACAGCATAGTTCACATCCATGGATCACACTCTACTTTAGATCGAGAAGCACGCTCTTGCTTTCTAAAGTCTCTAAGACAGCAGGAAACGTGAGTGTGCTGAGAACAAAAGAACGGTGTTTCCAACACATACGGACCATATCTAGTCCAACTCTGCTTCTGAAACTGATAGAAAGCACTGGTACTCTAACATCCAATGCTTGTCAGTTAAGATGAGAAACGTGTGAGCTTCGTGAACGATGTAGTTTGTTTGAGCAGAAAAGTGACTGCCCTTACCTGAAACGAAGTCTTGCTTGTAGGAAGACTCAGAGCCTGGGATTTACTCCATTGCTGAAGTGAAACACACAGCATAGTTCTCATCCATGGATCACACTCTGCTTTAGAGCAAGAAGCACACTCTTGATTTCTAGAGTCTCTAAGACAGCAGGAAATCTGAGTGTGCCCAGAACAAAAGAACGGTGTTTCCTACACATACTGACTATATGTAGTCCAAGTCTTCTTTTGAAACTGATGCAATGCACTGGTCCTCTAACATCCAATGCTTGTCAGTTAAGATGAGAAACGTGTGAGCTTCGTGAACGATGTAGTTCGTTTGAGCAGAAAAGTGACTGCCCTTACCTGAAATGAAGTCTTGCTTGTAGGAAGACTCAGAGCCTGGGATTTACTCCATTGCTGAAGTGAAACACACAGCATAGTTCTCATCCATGGATCACACTCTGTTTTGAGTGAGAAGCACACTCTTGCTTTCTAGAGTCTCTAATACAGCAGGAAATCTGAGTGTACCCAGAATAAAAGAATGGTGTTTCCTACACATACGGATCATATGTAGTCCAAATCTGCTTCTAAAACTGATACAAAGCACTGACCCTCTAACATCCAATGCTTATCAGTTAAGATGGGAAACGTGTGAGCTTCATGAACGATGTAGTTCGTTTGAGCAGAAAAGTCACTGCCCTTACCTGAATTGAAGTCTTGCTTGTAGGAAGACTCAGAGCCTGGGATTTAACTCCATTTCTGAAGTAAAACACACAGCAGTGTATTCATCCATTGATCACACTCTGCTTTAGAAAAAGAAGCACGCTCTTGCTTTCTAGAGCCTCTAAGACAGCAGGAAACGTTAGTGTGCTGAGAACAAAAGAACGGTGTTTCCTACACATACGGACCATATCTATTCCAACTCTTCTTCTGAAACTGATACAAAGCACTGGTCCTCTAACATCCAAAGCTTGTCAGTTAAGATGAGAAACGTGTGAGCTTCGTGAAAGATGTAGTACGTTTGAGCAGAAAAGTGACTGCCATTATCTGAAACGAAGTCTTGCTTGTAGGAAGACTCAGAGCCTGGGATTTAACTCCATTTCTGAAGTTAAGCACACAGCGTGGTTCTCATCCATTGATCACACTCTGCTTTAGAGCAAGAAGCACAATCTTGCTTTCTAGAGTCTCTAAGACAGCAGGATATCTGAATGTGCCCAGAACAAAAGAACGGTGTTTCCTAAACATACGGACTATATGTATTCCAAAACTTCTTCTGAAACTGATTGAATGCACTGGTCCTCTAACATCCAATGCTTGTCAGTTAAGATGAGAAACGTGTGAGCTTCGTGAACGATGTAGTTCATTTGAGCAGAAAAGTGACTGCCCTCACCTGAAACGAAGTCTTGCTTGTAGGGAGACTCAGAGCCTGGGATTTAACACCTTTTCTGAAGTGAAACACACAGCATAGTTTTCATCCATGGATCACACTCTGCTTTAGAACGAGAAGCACGCTCTTGCTTTCTAGAGTCTCTAAGACAGCAGGAAACGTGAGTGTGCTGAGAACAAAAGAACAGTGTTTCCTACACATACGGACCATATCTAGTCCAAATCTGCTTCTTAAACTGATACAAAGCACTGGTCCTCTAACATCCAATGCTTGTCTGTTAAGATGAGAAACGTGTGAGCTTTGTGAACGATATAGTTCCTTTGAACTGAAAAGTGACTGCTCTTACCTGAAAAGAAGTCTTGCTTGTAGGAAGACACAGAGCCTGGGATTTAAGTCCATTTCTGAAGGGAAACACACAGCATAGTTCTCATCGATGGATCTCACTCTGCTTTAGAGCAAGAAGCACACTCTTGCTTTCTAGAGTCTCTAAGACAGCAGGAAATCTGAGTGTGCCCAGAACAAAAGAACGGTGTTTCCTACACATACGGACTATATTTAGTCCAAAATTTCTTCTGAAACTGATAGAATGCACTGGTCCTCTAATATCCAATGCTTGTCAGTTAAGATGAGAAACGTGTGAGCTTCGTGAAAGATGTAGTTCGTTTGAGCAGAAAAGTGACTGCCCTTACCTGAAACGAAGTCTTGCTTGTAGGGAGACTCAGAGCCTGGGATTTAACTCCTTTTGTGAAGTGAAACACAAAGCATAGTTTTCATCCATGGATCATACTCTGCTTTAGAAGGAGAAGCACGCTCTTGCTTTCTAGAGTCTCTAAGACAGCAGGAAACGTGAGTGTGCTGAGAAAAAAAACCGGTGTTTCCTACACAGACAGACCATATCTAGTCCAAATCTGCTTCTTAAAATGATACAAAGCACTGGTCCTCTAACATCAAATGCTTGTCTGTTAAGATGAGAAACATGTGAGCTTCCTGAACGATGTAGTTCGTTTGAGCTGAAAAGTGACAGCCCTTACCTGAAACGAAGTCTTGCCTGCAGGAAGACACAGAGAAAGGATTTAACTCCATTTCTGAAGGGAGACACACAGCATAGTTCACATCCATGGATCACACTCTACTTTAGAGCGAGAAGCACGCTCTTGCTTTCTAAAGTCTCTAAGACAGCAGGAAACGTGAGTGTGCTGAGAACAAAAGAACGGTGTTTCCTGCACATACGGACCATATCTAGTCCAACTCTGCTTCTGAAACTGATAGAAAGCACTGGTCCTCTAACATCCAATGCTTGTCAGTTAAGATGAGAAACGTGTGAGCTTCGTGAACGATGTAGTTTGTTTGAGCAGAAAAGTGACTGCCCTTACCTGAAACGAAGTCTTGCTTGTAGGAAGACTCAGAGCCTGGGATTTACTCCATTGCTGAAGTGAAACACACAGCATAGTTCTCATCCATGGATCACACTCTGCTTTAGAGCAAGAAGCACACTCTTGATTTCTAGAGTCTCTAAGACAGCAGGAAATCTGAGTGTGCCCAGAACAAAAGAACGGTGTTTCCTACACATACTGACTATATGTAGTCCAAGTCTTCTTTTGAAACTGATGCAATGCACTGGTCCTCTAACATCCAATGCTTGTCAGTTAAGATGAGAAACGTGTGAGCTTCATGAACGATGTAGTTCCTTTGAGCAGAAATGTGACTGCCCTTACCTGAAACGAAGACTTGCTTGTAGGGAGACTCAGAGCATGGGATTTAACTCCATTTCTGAAGGTAAACACACAGCATAGTTCTCATCCATGGATTACACTCTGCTGTAGAGCGAGAAGCACGCTCTTGCTTTCTAGAATCTCTAAGACAGCAGGAAACGTGAGTGTGCTGAGAACAAAAGAACGGAGTTTCCTACACATACATACCATATCTAGTCCAACTCTGCTTCTGAAACTGATAGAAAGCACTGGTCCTCTAACATCCAATGCTTGTCTGTTAAGATGAGAAACATGTGAGCTCCGTGAAAGATGTAGTTCGTTTGAGCCGAAAAGTGACTGCCCATACCTGAAACGAAGTCTTGCATGTTGGAAGACATAGAGCCTGGGATTTAACTCCTTTGCTGAAGGGAAACACACAGCATAGTTTTCATCCATGGATCACACTCTGCTTTAGAGCGAGAAGCACGCTCTTGCTTTCTAAAATCTCTAAGACAGCAGGAAACGTGAGTGTGCTGAGAACATTAGAACTGTGTTTCCTACATATACGGACCATATCTAGTCCAACTCTGCTTCTGAAACTGATAGAAAGCACTGGTCCTCTAACATCCAATGCTGGCAGTTAAGATGAGAAACCTGTGAGCTTCGTGAACGATGTAGTTCCTTTGAGCATAAAAGTGACTACACATACCTGAAACGAAGTCTTGCTTGTAGGAAGACTCAGAGCCTGGGATTTAACTCCTTTTCTGAAGTGAAACACACAGCATAGTTTTCATCCATGGATCACACTCTGCTTTAGAACAAGAAGCACGCTCTTGCTTTCTAGAGTCTCTAAGTCAGCAGGAAACGTGAGTGTGCTGAGAACAAAAGAACGGTGTTTCCTACACATACGGACCATATCTAGTCCAAATCTGCTTCTTAAACTGATACAAAGCACAGGTCCTCTAACATCCAATGCTGGCTTTTAAGATGAGAAACCTGTGAGCTTCGTGAACGATGTAGTTCCTTTGAGCAGAAAAGTGACGACACTTACCTGAAACGAAGTCTTGCTTGTTGGGAGACACAGAGCATGGTATTTAACTCCATTTCTGAAGTGAAACACAAAGCATAGTCTCATCCATGGATCACACTCTGCTTTAGAGCAAGAAGCACGCTCTTGCTTTCTAGAGTCTCTAAGACAGCAGGAAACGTGAGTGTGCCCAGAACAAAAGATCGAGGTTTCCTACACTTATGGATCATATGTAGTCCAACTCTGCTTCTGAAACTGATACAAAGCACTGACCCTCTATCATCCAATGCTTGTCAGTTAAGATGAGAAACGCGTGAGCTCAGTGAACGATGTAGTTCGTTTGAGCTGAAAAGTGACTGCCCTTACCTGAATCGAAGTCTTGCTTGTAGGAAGACTCAGAGCCTGGGATTTAACTCCATTTCTGAAGGGAATCACACAGCAAAGTTCTCATCCATGGATCACACTCTTCTTTAGAGCGAGAAGCACGCTCTTGCTTTCTAAAATTTCTAAGACAGCAGGAAAGGTGAGTGTGCTGAGAACATTAGAACAGTGTTTCCTACACATACGGACCATATCTAGTCCAAATCTGCTTCTTAAACTGATACAAAGCACTGGTCCTCTAACATCCAATGCTTGTCTGTTAAGATGAGAAACGTGTGAGCTTTGTGAACGATATAGTTCCTTTGAACTGAAAAGTGACTGCTCTTACCTGAAAAGAAGTCTTGCTTGTAGGAAGACACAGAGCCTGGGATTTAAGTCCATTTCTGAAGGGAAACACACAGCATAGTTCTCATCGATGGATGCCACTCTGCTTTAGACCAAGAAGCACACTCTTGCTTTCTAGAGTTTCTAAGACAGCAGGAAACGTGAGTGTGCTGAGAAAAAAAAACGTTGTTTCCTACACAGACGGACCATATCTAGTCCAAATCTGCTTCTAAAACTGATACAAAGCACTGACCCTCTAACATCCAATGCTTGTCAGTTAAGATGGGAAACGTGTGAGCTTCATGAACGATGTAGTTCGTTTGAGCAGAAAAGTGACTGCCTTTCCTGAATTGAAGTCTTGCTTGTAGGAAGACTCAGAGCCTGGGATTTAACTCCATTTCTGAAGTAAAACACATAGCAGTGTAATCATCCATTGATCACACTCTGCTTTAGAACAAGAAGCACGCTATTTCTTTCTAGAGTCTCTAAGACAGCAGGAAACGTTAGTGTGCTGAGAACAAAAGAACGGTGTTTCCTACACATACGGACCATATCTATTCCAACTCTTCTTCTGAAACTGAAAGAAAGCACTGGTCCTCTAACATCCAATGCTTGTCAGTTAAGATGAGAAACGTGTGAGCTTCGTGAAAGATGTAGTTCGTTTGAGCAGAAAAGTGACTGCCCTTACCAGAAACGAAGTCTTGCTTGTAGGGAGACTCAGAGCCTGGGATTTAACTCCTTTTCTGAAGTGATACACACAGCATAGTTTTCATCCATGGATCACACTCTGCTTTAGAAGGAGAAGCACTTTCTTGCTTTCTTGAGTCTCTAAAACAGCAGGAAACGTTAGTGTGCTGAGAAAAAAAAACGGTGTTTCCTGCACAGACGGAACATATCTAGTCCAAATCTGCTTCTTAAAATGATACAAAGCACTGGTCCTCTAACATCCAATGCTTGTCTGTTAAGATGAGAATCGTGTGAGCTTCCTGAACGATGTAGTTCGTTTGAGCTGAAAAGTGACTGCCCTTACCTGAAATGAAGTCTTGCTTGTAGGAAGACTCAGAGCCTGGGATTTAACTCCATTTCTGAAGGGAGACACACAGCATAGTTCACATCCATGGATCACACTCTGCTTTAGAGCGAGAAGCACGCTCTTGCTTTCTAAAGTCTCTAAGACAGCAGGAAACGTGAGTGTGCTGAGAACAAAAGAACGGTGTTTCCTACACATACGGACCATATCTAGTTCAACTCTGCTTCTGAAACTGATAGAAAGCACTGGTCCTCTAACATCCAATGCTTGTCAGTTAAGATGAGAAACGTGTGAGCTTCATGAACGATGTAGTTCCTTTGAGCAGAAATGTGACTGCCCTTACCTGAAACGAAGTCTTGCTTGTAGGGAGACTCAGAGCATGGGATTTAACTCCATTTCTGAAGGTAAACACACAGCATAGTTCTCATCCATGGATCACACTCTGCTTTAGAGCGAGAAGAACGCTCTTGCTTTGTAGAATCTCTAAGACAGCAGGAAACGTGAGTGTGCTGAGAACATTAGAACAATGTTTCCTACATATACGGACCATATCTAGTCCAACTCTGCTTCTGAAACTGATACAAAGCACTGGTCCTCTAACATCCAATGCTTGTCAGTTAAGATGAGAAACCTGTGAGCTTCGTGAACGATGTAGTTCCTTTGAGCAGAAAAGTGACTACACTTACCTGAAACGAAGTCTTGCTTGTTGGGAGACACAGAGCATGGGATTTAACTCCATTTCTGAAGTGAAACACAAAGCATAGTCTCATCCATGGATCACACTCTGCTTTAGAGCAAGAAGCACGCTCTTGCTTTCTAGAGGCTCTAAGACGGCAGGAAACGTGAGTGTGCCCAGAACAAAAGATCGAGGTTTCCTACACATATGGATCATATGTAGTCCAACTCTGCATCTTAAACTGATACAAAGCACTGACCCTCTAACATCCAATGCTTGTCATTTAAGATGAGAAACGCGTGAGCTCAGTGAACGATGTGGTTCGTTTGAGCTGAAAAGTGACTGCCCTTACCTGAATCGAAGTCTTGCTTGTAGGAAGACTCAGAGCCTGGGATTTAACTCCATTTTTGAAGGGAAACACACAGCTTAGTTCTCATCCATGGATCACACTCTGCTTTAGAGCGAGAATCACGCTCTTGCTTTCTAAAATCTCTAAGACAGCAGGAAACGTGAGTGTGCTGAGAACATTAGAACAGTCTTTCCTACATATACGGACCATATCTAGTCCAACTCTGCTTCTGAAACTGATACAAAGCACTGGTCCTCTAACATCCAATGCTTGTCAGTTAAGATGAGAAACCTGTGAGCTTCGTGAACGATGTAGTTCCTTTGAGCAGAAAAGTGACTACACTTACCTGAAACGAAGTCTTGCTTGTTGGGAGACACAGAGCATGGGATTTAACTCCATTTCTGAAGTGAAACACAAAGCAGAGTCTCATCCATGGATCACACGCTGCTTTAGAGCAAGAAGCCCGCTCTTGCTTTCTAGAGTCTCTGAGACAGCAGGAAACGTGAGTGTGCCCAGAACAAAAGATCGAGGTTTCCTACACATATGCATCATATGTAGTCCAACTCTGCTTCTGAAACTGATACAATGCACTGACCCTCTAACATCCAATGCTTGTCAGTTAAGATGAGAAACGCGTGGGCTCAGTGAACCATGTAGTTCCTTTGAGCTGAAAAGTGACTGCCCTTACCTGAATCGAGGTCTTGCTTGTAGGAAGACTCAGAGCCTGGGATTTAACTCCATTTCTGAAGGGAAACACACAGCATAGTTCTCATCCATGGATCACATTCTGTTTTAGAGCGAGAAGCACACTCTTGCTTTCTAGAGTCTCTAATACAGCAGGAAATCTGAGTGTGCCCAAGATAAAAGAATGGTGTTTCCTTCACATACGGACCATATGTAGTCCAAATCTACTTCTAAAACTGATACAAAGCACTGACCCTCTAACATCCAATGCTTGTCAGTTAAGATGGGAAACGTGTGAGCTTCATGAACGATGTAGTTCGTTTGAGCAGAAAAGTGACTGCCCTTACCTGAATTGAAGTCTTGCTTGTAGGAAGACTCAGAGCCTGGGATTTAACTCCATTTCTGAAGTAAAACACACAGCAGTGTAATCATCCATTGATCACACTCTGCTTTAGAACAAGAAGCACGCTATTGCTTTCTAGAGTCCCTAAGACAGCAGGAAACGTTAGTGTGCTGATAACAAAAGAACGGTGTTTCCTACACATACGGACCATATCTATTCCAACTCTTCTTCTGAAACTGATACAAAGCACTGGTCCTCTAACATCCAATGCTTGTCAGTTAAGATGAGAAACGTGTGAGCTTCGTGAACGATGTAGTTCGTTTGAGCTGAAAAGTGACTGCCCTTACCTGAAACGAAGTCTTGCCTGCAGGAAGACACAGAGAAAGGATTTAACTCCATTTCTGAAGGGAGACACACAGCATAGTTCTCATCCATGGATTACACTCTGCTTTAGAGGGAGAAGCACGCTCCTGCTTTCTAGAATCTCTAAGACAGCAGGAAACGTGAGTGTGCTGAGAACAAAAGAACGGTGTTTCCTACACATACATACCATATCTAGTCCAACTCTGCTTCTGAAACTGATACAAAGCACTGGTCCTCTAACATCCAATGCTTGACTGTTAAGATGAGAAACGTGTGAGCTCCGTGAAAGTTGTAGTTCGTTTGAGCTGAAAAGTGACTGCCCTTACCTGAAACGAAGTCTTGCTTGTTGGAAGACATAGAGCCTGGGATTTAACTCCTTTTCTGAAGGGAAACACACAGCATAGTTTTCATCCATGGATCACACTCTGCTTTAGAGCGAGAAGCACGCTCTTGCTTTCTAAAATCTCTAAGACAGCAGGAAACGTGAGTGTGCTGAGAACATTAGAACAGTGTTTCCTACATATACGGACCATATCTAGTACAACTCTGCTTCTGAAAATGATACAAAGCACTGGTCCTCTAACATCCAATGCTGGATTTTAAGATGAGAAACCTGTGAGCTTCGTGAACGATGTAGTTCCTTTGAGCAGAAAAGTGACTACACTTACCTGAAACGAAGTCTTGCTTGTTGGGAGACACAGAGCATGGTATTTAACTCCATTTCTGAAGTGACACACAAAGCATAGTCTCATCCATGGATCACACTCTGCTTTAGAGCAATAAGCACGCTCTTGCTTTCTAGAGTCTCTAAGACAGCAGGAAACGTGAGTGTGCCCAGAACAAAAGATCGAGGTTTCCTACACATATGGATCATATGTAGTCCAACTCTGCTTCTGAAACTGATACAAAGCACTGACCCTCTAACATCCAATGCTTCTCAGTTAAGATGAGAAACGCGTGAGCTCAGTGAACGATGTAGTTCGTTTGAGCTGAAAAGTGACTGCCCTTACCTGAATCGAAGTCTTGCTTGTAGGAAGACTCAGAGCCTGGGATTTAACTCCATTTCTGAAGGGAATCACACAGCAAAGTTCTCATCCATGGATCACACTCTTCTTTAGAGCGAGAAGCACGCTCTTGCTTTCTAAAATCTCTAAGACAGCAGGAAACGTGAGTGTGCTGAGAACATTAGAACAGTGTTTCCTACACATACGGACCATATCTAGTCCAAATCTGCTTCTTAAACTGATACAAAGCACTGATCCTCTAACATCCAATGCTTGTCTGTTAAGATGAGAAACGTGTGAGCTTCATTAATGATGTAGTTCGTTTGAGCTGAAAAGTGACTGCCCTTACCTGAATTGAAGTCTTGCCTGTAGGAAGACACACAGCAAGGGATTTAACTCCATTTATGAAGGGAAACACACAGCATAGTTCTCATCCATGGATCACACTCTGCTTTAGAGTGAGAAGCACGCTCTTGCTTTCTAAAGTCCCTAAGACAGCAGGAAATCTGAGTGTGCCCAGAACAAAAGAACGGTGTTTCCTACACATACAGACTATATGTAGTCCAAAACTTCTTCTGAAACTGATACAATGCACAGGTCCTCTTACATCCAATGCTTGTCAGTTAAGATGCGAATCGTGTGATCTTCGTTAACGATGTAGTTCGTTTGAGCAGAAAAGTGACTGCCCTTACCTTAAACGAAGTCTTGCTTGTAGGAAGACTCAGAGCCTGGGATCTAACTCCATTTCTGAAGTAAAACACGCAGCAGTGTAATTATCCATTGATCACACTCTGCTTTAGAACAAGAAGCACACTCTTGCTTTCTAGAGTCTCTAAGACAGCAGGAAACGTGATTTTGCTGAGAACAAAAGAACGGTGTTTCCTACACATACGGACCATATCTAGTCCAACTCTGCTTCTTAAACTGATACAAAGCACTGGTCTTCTAACATCCAATGCTTGTCTGTTAAGATGAGAAATGTGTGAGCTCAGTGAACGATGTAGTTTGTTTGAGCTGAAAAGTGACTGCCCTTACCTGAAACGAAGTCTTGCTTGTAGGAAGACACAGAGCAAGGGATTTAACTCCATTTCAGAAGGGAAACACACAGCATAGTTCTCATCCATGGATCACAATCTGCTTTAGAGCGAGAAGCACGCTCTTGCTTTCTAGATTCTCTAACACAGCAGGAAACGTGAGTGTGCTGAGAACAAAAGAACGGTGTTTCCTACACATACGGACTATATGTAGTCCAAAACTTCTTCTGAAACAGATAGAATGCACTGGTCCTCTAACATCCAATGCTTGTCAGTTAAGATGAGAAACGTGTGTGCTTCGTGAAAGATGTAGTTCGTTTGAGCAGAAAAGTGACTGCCCTTACCTGAAACGAAGTCTTGCTTGTAGGGAGACTTAGAGCCTGGGATTTAACTCCTTTTCTGAAGTGAAACACACAGCATAGTTTTCATCCATGGATCACACTCTGCTTTAGAATGAGAAGCGCGCTCTTGCTTTCTAGAGTCTATAAGACAGCAGGAAACGTGAGTGTGCTGAGAACAAAAGAACGGTGTTTCCTACACATATGGACCTTATCTAGTCCAAATCTGCTTCTTAAACTGATACAAAGCACTGATCCTCTAACATCCAATGCTTGTCTGTTAAGATGAGAAACGTGTGAGCTTCCTGAACGATGTAGTTCGTTTGAGCTGAAAAGTGACTGCCCTTACCTGAATTGAAGTCTTGCCTGTAGGAAGACACACAGCAAGGGATTTAACTCCATTTCTGAAGGGAAACACACAGCATAGTTCTCATCCATGGATCACACTCTGCTTTAGAGTGAGAAGCACGCTCTTGCTTTCTAAAGTCCCTAAGACAGCAGGAAATCTGAGTGTGCCCAGAACAAAAGAACGGTGTTTCCTACACATACAGACTATATGTAGTCCAAAACTTCTTCTGAAACTGATACAATGCACAGGTCCTCTTACATCCAATGCTTGTCTGTTAAGATGAGAAACGTGTGAGCTCTCTGAATGATGTAGTTCGTTTGAGCAGAAAAGTGACTGCCCTTACCTTAAACGAAGTCTTGCTTGTAGGAAGACTCAGAGCCTGGGATCTAACTCCATTTCTGAAGTAAAACACGCAGCAGTGTAATTATCCATTGATCACACTCTGCTTTAGAACAAGAAGCACACTCTTGCTTTCTAGAGTCTCTAAGACAGCAGGAAACGTGATTTTGCTGAGAACAAAAGAACGGTGTTTCCTACACATACGGACCATATCTAGTCCAACTCTCCTTCCTAAACTGATACAAAGCACTGGTCCTCTAACATCCAATGCTTGTCTGTTAAGATGAGAAATGTGTGAGCTCAGTGAACGATGTAGTTTGTTTGAGCTGAAAAGTGACTGCCCTTACCTGAAACGAAGTCTTGCTTGTAGGAAGACACAGAGCAAGGGATTTAACTCCATTTCAGAAGGGAAACACACAGCATAGTTCTCATCCAGGGATCACAATCTGCTTTAGAGCGAGAAGCACGCTCTTGCTTTCTAGAGTCTCTAACACAGCAGGAAACGTGAGTGTGCTGAGAACAAAAGAACGGTGTTTCCTACACATACGGACTATATGTAGTCCAAAACTTCTTCTGAAACAGATAGAATGCACTGGTCCTCTAACATCCAATGCTTGTCAGTTAAGATGAGAAACTTGTGTGCTTCGTGAAAGATGTAGTTCGTTTGAGCAGAAAAGTGACTGCCCTTACCTGAAACGAAGTCTTGCTTGTAGGGAGACTTAGAGCCTGGGATTTAACTCCTTTTCTGAAGTGAAACACACAGCATAGTTTTCATCCATGGATCACACTCTGCTTTAGAATGAGAAGCACGCTCTTGCTTTCTAGAGTCTATAAGACAGCAGGAAACGTGAGTGTGCTGAGAACAAAAGAACGGTGTTTCCTACACATACGGACCTTATCGAGTCCAAATCTGCTTCTTAAACTGATACAAAGCACTGATCCTCTAACATCCAATGCTTGTCTGTTAAGATGAGAAACGTGTGAGCTTCATGAACGATGTAGTTCGTTTGAGCACAAAAGTGACTGCCCTTACCTGAATTGAAGTCTTGCCTGTAGGAAGATTCAGAGCCTGGGATTTAACTCCATTTCTGAAGTAAAACACACAGCAGTGTAATCATCCATTGATCACACTCTGCTTTATAACAAGAAGCACGCTCTTGCTTTCTAGAGTCTCTAAGACAGCAGGAAACGTGATTTTGCTGAGAACAAAAGAACGGTGTTTCCTACACATACGGACATTATATAGTCCAACTCTGCTTCTGGAACTGATACAAAGCACTGGTCCTCTAACATCCAATGCTTGTCTGTTAAGATGAGAAATGTGTGAGCTCAGTGAACGATGTAGTTCCTTTGAACTGAAAAGTGACTGACCTTACCAGAAACGAAGTCTTGCTTGTAGTAAGACACAGAGCCTGGGATTTAACTCCATTTCTTAAGAGAAACACACAGCATAGTTCTCAGCCATGGATCACACTCTGCTTTAGAGCGAGAAGCATGCTCTTGCTTTTAGAGTCTCTAATATAGCAGGAAATCTGAGTGTGCCCAGAAGAAAAGAACGGTGTTTCCTACATATACGGACCATATGTAGTCCAAATCTGCTTCTGAAACTGATAGAATGCACTGGTCCTCTAACATCCAATGCTTGTCAGTTAAGATGAGAAACGTGTGAGCTTCGTGAAAGATGTAGTTCGTTTGAGCAGAAAAGTGACTGCCCTTACCTTAAACGAAGTCTTGCTTGTAGGAAGACTCAGAGCCTGGGATTTAACTCCTTTTCTGAAGTGAAACCCACAGCATAGTTTACATCCATGGATCACACTCTGCTTTAGAAGGAGAAGCACGCTCTTGCTTTCTAGAGTCTCTAAGACAGCAGGAAACGTGAGTGTGCTGAGAAAAAAAAAACGGTGTTTCCTACACAGACGGACCATATCTAGTCCAAATCTGCTTCTTAAAATGATAAAAAGCACTGGTCCGCTAACATCCAATGCTTGTCTGTTAAGATGAGAAATGTGTGAGCTCAGTGAACGATGTAGTTCGTTTGAGCTGAAAAGTGACTGCCCCTACCTGAAACGAAGTCTTGCTTGTAGTAAGACACAGAGCCTGGGATTTAACTCCATTTCTTAAGAGAAACACACAGCATAGTTCTCAGCCATGGATCACACTCTGCTTAAGAGCGAGAAGCACGCTCTTGCTTTTAGAGTCTCTAATATAGCAGGAAATCTGAGTGTGCCCAGAAGAAAAGAACGGTGTTTCCTACATATACGGACCATATGTAGTCCAAATCTGCTTCTGAAACTGATACAATGCACTGGTCCTCTAACATCCAATGATTGTCAGTTAAGATGAGAATCGTGTGATCTTCGTTAACGATGTAGGTCGTTTGAGCAGAAAAGTGACTGCCCTTACCTGAAATGAAGTCTTGCTTGTAGGAAGACTCAGAGCCTGGGATTTAACTCCATTTCTGAAGTGAAACACACAGCAGTGTTCTCATCCATTGATGACAGTCTGCTTTAGAACAAGAAGCACGCTCTTGCTTTCTAGAGTCTCTAAGACAGCAGGAAACGTGAGTGTGCTGAGAACAAAAGAACGGTGTTTTCTACACAAATGGACCACATCTAGTCCAACTCTCCTTCTTAAACTGATACAAAGCACTGGTCCTCTAACATACAAATGCTTGTCTGTTAAGATGAGAAATGTGTGAGCTCAGTGAACAATGTAGTTCGTTTGAGCTGAAAAGTGACTGCCCTTACCTGAAACGAAGTCTTGCTTGTAGGAAGACACAGAGATTGGGATTTAACTCCATTTCTGAAGGGAAACACACAGCATAGTTCTCATCCATGGATCACAATCTGCTTTAGAGCGAGAAGCACGCTCTTGCTTTCTAGATTCTCTAACACAGCAGGAAACGTGAGAGTGCTGAGAACAAAAGAACGGTGTTTCCTACACATACGGACTATATGTAGTCCAAAACTTCTTCTGAAACTGATACAATGCACAGGTCCTCTTACATCCAATGCTTGTCAGTTAAGATGCGAATCGTGTGATCTTCGTTAACGATGTAGTTCGTTTGAGCAGAAAAGTGACTGCCCTTACCTTAAACGAAGTCTTGCTTGTAGGAAGACTCAGAGCCTGGGATCTAACTCCATTTCTGAAGTAAAACACGCAGCAGTGTAATTATCCATTGATCACACTCTGCTTTAGAACAAGAAGCACACTCTTGCTTTCTAGAGTCTCTAAGACAGCAGGAAACGTGATTTTGCTGAGAACAAAAGAACGGTGTTTCCTACACATACGGACCATATCTAGTCCAACTCTGCTTCTTAAACTGATACAAAGCACTGGTCTTCTAACATCCAATGCTTGTCTGTTAAGATGAGAAATGTGTGAGCTCAGTGAACGATGTAGTTTGTTTGAGCTGAAAAGTGACTGCCCTTACCTGAAACGAAGTCTTGCTTGTAGGAAGACACAGAGCAAGGGATTTAACTCCATTTCAGAAGGGAAACACACAGCATAGTTCTCATCCATGGATCACAATCTGCTTTAGAGCGAGAAGCACGCTCTTGCTTTCTAGATTCTCTAACACAGCAGGAAACGTGAGTGTGCTGAGAACAAAAGAACGGTGTTTCCTACACATACGGACTATATGTAGTCCAAAACTTCTTCTGAAACAGATAGAATGCACTGGTCCTCTAACATCCAATGCTTGTCAGTTAAGATGAGAAACGTGTGTGCTTCGTGAAAGATGTAGTTCGTTTGAGCAGAAAAGTGACTGCCCTTACCTGAAACGAAGTCTTGCTTGTAGGGAGACTTAGAGCCTGGGATTTAACTCCTTTTCTGAAGTGAAACACACAGCATAGTTTTCATCCATGGATCACACTCTGCTTTAGAATGAGAAGCGCGCTCTTGCTTTCTAGAGTCTATAAGACAGCAGGAAACGTGAGTGTGCTGAGAACAAAAGAACGGTGTTTCCTACACATATGGACCTTATCTAGTCCAAATCTGCTTCTTAAACTGATACAAAGCACTGATCCTCTAACATCCAATGCTTGTCTGTTAAGATGAGAAACGTGTGAGCTTCCTGAACGATGTAGTTCGTTTGAGCTGAAAAGTGACTGCCCTTACCTGAATTGAAGTCTTGCCTGTAGGAAGACACACAGCAAGGGATTTAACTCCATTTCTGAAGGGAAACACACAGCATAGTTCTCATCCATGGATCACACTCTGCTTTAGAGTGAGAAGCACGCTCTTGCTTTCTAAAGTCCCTAAGACAGCAGGAAATCTGAGTGTGCCCAGAACAAAAGAACGGTGTTTCCTACACATACAGACTATATGTAGTCCAAAACTTCTTCTGAAACTGATACAATGCACAGGTCCTCTTACATCCAATGCTTGTCTGTTAAGATGAGAAACGTGTGAGCTCTCTGAATGATGTAGTTCGTTTGAGCAGAAAAGTGACTGCCCTTACCTTAAACGAAGTCTTGCTTGTAGGAAGACTCAGAGCCTGGGATCTAACTCCATTTCTGAAGTAAAACACGCAGCAGTGTAATTATCCATTGATCACACTCTGCTTTAGAACAAGAAGCACACTCTTGCTTTCTAGAGTCTCTAAGACAGCAGGAAACGTGATTTTGCTGAGAACAAAAGAACGGTGTTTCCTACACATACGGACCATATCTAGTCCAACTCTCCTTCCTAAACTGATACAAAGCACTGGTCCTCTAACATCCAATGCTTGTCTGTTAAGATGAGAAATGTGTGAGCTCAGTGAACGATGTAGTTTGTTTGAGCTGAAAAGTGACTGCCCTTACCTGAAACGAAGTCTTGCTTGTAGGAAGACACAGAGCAAGGGATTTAACTCCATTTCAGAAGGGAAACACACAGCATAGTTCTCATCCATGGATCACAATCTGCTTTAGAGCGAGAAGCACGCTCTTGCTTTCTAGAGTCTCTAACACAGCAGGAAACGTGAGTGTGCTGAGAACAAAAGAACGGTGTTTCCTACACATACGGACTATATGTAGTCCAAAACTTCTTCTGAAACAGATAGAATGCACTGGTCCTCTAACATCCAATGCTTGTCAGTTAAGATGAGAAACTTGTGTGCTTCGTGAAAGATGTAGTTCGTTTGAGCAGAAAAGTGACTGCCCTTACCTGAAACGAAGTCTTGCTTGTAGGGAGACTTAGAGCCTGGGATTTAACTCCTTTTCTGAAGTGAAACACACAGCATAGTTTTCATCCATGGATCACACTCTGCTTTAGAATGAGAAGCACGCTCTTGCTTTCTAGAGTCTATAAGACAGCAGGAAACGTGAGTGTGCTGAGAACAAAAGAACGGTGTTTCCTACACATACGGACCTTATCGAGTCCAAATCTGCTTCTTAAACTGATACAAAGCACTGATCCTCTAACATCCAATGCTTGTCTGTTAAGATGAGAAACGTGTGAGCTTCATGAACGATGTAGTTCGTTTGAGCACAAAAGTGACTGCCCTTACCTGAATTGAAGTCTTGCCTGTAGGAAGATTCAGAGCCTGGGATTTAACTCCATTTCTGAAGTAAAACACACAGCAGTGTAATCATCCATTGATCACACTCTGCTTTATAACAAGAAGCACGCTCTTGCTTTCTAGAGTCTCTAAGACAGCAGGAAACGTGATTTTGCTGAGAACAAAAGAACGGTGTTTCCTACACATACGGACATTATATAGTCCAACTCTGCTTCTGGAACTGATACAAAGCACTGGTCCTCTAACATCCAATGCTTGTCTGTTAAGATGAGAAATGTGTGAGCTCAGTGAACGATGTAGTTCCTTTGAACTGAAAAGTGACTGACCTTACCAGAAACGAAGTCTTGCTTGTAGTAAGACACAGAGCCTGGGAATTAACTCCATTTCTTAAGAGAAACACACAGCATAGTTCTCAGCCATGGATCACACTCTGCTTTAGAGCGAGAAGCATGCTCTTGCTTTTAGAGTCTCTAATATAGCAGGAAATCTGAGTGTGCCCAGAAGAAAAGAACGGTGTTTCCTACATATACGGACCATATGTAGTCCAAATCTGCTTCTGAAACTGATAGAATGCACTGGTCCTCTAATATCCAATGCTTGTCAGTTAAGATGAGAAACGTGTGAGCTTCGTGAAAGATGTAGTTCGTTTGAGCAGAAAAGTGACTGCCCTTACCTTAAACGAAGTCTTGCTTGTAGGAAGACTCAGAGCCTGGGATTTAACTCCTTTTCTGAAGTGAAACCCACAGCATAGTTTACATCCATGGATCACACTCTGCTTTAGAAGGAGAAGCACGCTCTTGCTTTCTAGAGTCTCTAAGACAGCAGGAAACGTGAGTGTGCTGAGAAAAAAAAAAACGGTGTTTCCTACACAGACGGACCATATCTAGTCCAAATCTGCTTCTTAAAATGATAAAAAGCACTGGTCCGCTAACATCCAATGCTTGTCTGTTAAGATGAGAAATGTGTGAGCTCAGTGAACGATGTAGTTCGTTTGAGCTGAAAAGTGACTGCCCCTACCTGAAACGAAGTCTTGCTTGTAGTAAGACACAGAGCCTGGGATTTAACTCCATTTCTTAAGAGAAACACACAGCATAGTTCTCAGCCATGGATCACACTCTGCTTAAGAGCGAGAAGCACGCTCTTGCTTTTAGAGTCTCTAATATAGCAGGAAATCTGAGTGTGCCCAGAAGAAAAGAACGGTGTTTCCTACATATACGGACCATATGTAGTCCAAATCTGCTTCTGAAACTGATACAATGCACTGGTCCTCTAACATCCAATGATTGTCAGTTAAGATGAGAATCGTGTGATCTTCGTTAACGATGTAGGTCGTTTGAGCAGAAAAGTGACTGCCCTTACCTGAAATGAAGTCTTGCTTGTAGGAAGACTCAGAGCCTGGGATTTAACTCCATTTCTGAAGTGAAACACACAGCAGTGTTCTCATCCATTGATGACAGTCTGCTTTAGAACAAGAAGCACGCTCTTGCTTTCTAGAGTCTCTAAGACAGCAGGAAACGTGAGTGTGCTGAGAACAAAAGAACGGTGTTTTCTACACAAATGGACCACATCTAGTCCAACTCTCCTTCTTAAACTGATACAAAGCACTGGTCCTCTAACATACAAATGCTTGTCTGTTAAGATGAGAAATGTGTGAGCTCAGTGAACAATGTAGTTCGTTTGAGCTGAAAAGTGACTGCCCTTACCTGAAACGAAGTCTTGCTTGTAGGAAGACACAGAGATTGGGATTTAACTCCATTTCTGAAGGGAAACACACAGCATAGTTCTCATCCATGGATCACAATCTGCTTTAGAGCGAGAAGCACGCTCTTGCTTTCTAGATTCTCTAACACAGCAGGAAACGTGAGAGTGCTGAGAACAAAAGAACGGTGTTTCCTACACATACGGACCATATCTAGTCCAACTCTGCGTCTGAATCTCATACAAAGCACTGGTCCTCTAACATCCAATGCTTGTCAGTTAAGATGGGAAACATGTGAGCTTCATGAATGATGTAGTTCGTTTGAGCAGAAAAATGACTGCCCTTACCTGAATTGAAGTCTTAGTTGTAGGAAGACTCAGAGCCTGGGATTTAACTCCATTTCTGAAGTATAACACACAGCCGTGTAATCATCCATTGATCACACTCTGCTTTAGAACAAGAAGCACACTCTTGATTTCTAGAGTCTCTTAGACAGCAGGAAACGTGATTTTGCTGAGAACAAAAGAACGGTGTTTCCTACACATACAGACATTATATAGTCCAACTCTGCTTCTGAAACTGATACAAAGCACTGGTCCTCTAACATCCAATGCTTGTCTGTTAAGATGAGAAACGTGTGAGCTCTCTGAACGATGTAGTTCGTTTGAGCAGAAAAGTGACTGTCCTTACCTGAAACGAAGTCTTGCTTATAGGAAGACTCAGAGCCTGGGATTTAACTCCATTTCTGAAGGCAAACACACAGCATAGTTCTCATCCATGGATCACACTCTGCTTTAGAGCGAGAAGCACGCTCTTGCTTTCTAGAGTCTCTAAGACAGCAGGAAATCTGAGTGTGCCCAGTATAAAAGAACGGTGTTTCCTACACATACGGACCATATGTAGTCCAAATCTGCTTCTAAAGCTGATACAAAGCACTGACCAGCTAACATCCACTGCTTGTCAGTTAAGATGGGAAACGTGTGAGCTTCATGAACGATGTAGTTCGTTTGAGCAGAAAAGTGACTGCATTTACCTGAATTGAAGTCTTGCTTGTAGGAAGACTCAGAGCCTGGGATTTAACTCCATTTCTGAAGTAAAACACACAGCAGTGTAATCATCTATTGATCACACTCTGCTTTAGAACAAGAAGCACGCTCTTGCTTTCTAGAGTCTCTAAGACAGCAGGAAACGTGATTTTGCTGAGAACAAAAGAACGGTGTTTCCTACACATACGGACATTATATAGTCCAACTCTGCTTCTGGAACTGATACAAAGCACTGGTCCTCTAACATCCAATGCTTGTCTGTTAAGGTGAGAAACGTGTGAGCTTCGTGAACGATGTAGTTCGTTTGAGCTGAAAAGTGACTGCCCTTACCTTAAACGAAATCTTGCTTGTAGGAAGACTCAGAGCCTGGGATCTAACTCCATTTCTGAAGTAAAACACGCAGCAGTGTAATTATCCATTGACCACACTCTGCTTTAGAACAAGAAGCACACTCTTGCTTTCTAGAGTCTCTAAGACAGCAGGAAACGTGATTTTGCTGAGAACAAAAGAACGGTGTTTCCTACACATACGGACCATATCTAGTCCAACTCTCCTTCCTAAACTGATACAAAGCACTGGTCCTCTAACATCCAATGCTTGTCTGTTAAGATGAGAAATGTGTGAGCTCAGTGAACGATGTAGTTTGTTTGAGCTGAAAAGTGACTGCCCTTACCTGAAACGAAGTCTTGCTTGTAGGAAGACACAGAGCAAGGGATTTAACTCCATTTCAGAAGGGAAACACACAGCATAGTTTTCATCCATGGATCACACTCTGCTTTAGAGCGAGAAGCATGCTCTTGCTTTTAGAGTCTCTAATATAGCAGGAAATCTGAGTGTGCCCAGAAGAAAAGAACGGTGTTTCCTACATATACGGACCATATGTAGTCCAAATCTGCTTCTGAAACTGATAGAATGCACTGGTCCTCTAACATCCAATGCTTGTCAGTTAAGATGAGAAACGTGTGAGCTTCGTGAAAGATGTAGTTCGTTTGAGCAGAAAAGTGACTGCCCTTACCTTAAACGAAGTCTTGCTTGTAGGAAGACTCAGAGCCTGGGATTTAACTCCTTTTCTGAAGTGAAACCCACAGCATAGTTTACATCCATGGATCACACTCTGCTTTAGAAGGAGAAGCACGCTCTTGCTTTCTAGAGTCTCTAAGACAGCAGGAAACGTGAGTGTGCTGAGAAAAAAAAAACGGTGTTTCCTACACAGACGGACCATATCTAGTCCAAATCTGCTTCTTAAAATGATAAAAAGCACTGGTCCTCTCACAACCAATGCTTGTCTGTTAAGATGAGAAACGTGTGACCTTCCTGAACGATGTAGTTCCTTTGAGCTGAAAAGTGACTGCCCTTACCTGAAACGAAGTCTTGCCTGCAGGAAGACACAGAGAAAGGATTTAACTCCATTTCTGAAGGGAAACACACAGCATTGTTCTCATCCATGGATCACACTCTGCTTCAGAGCGAGAAGCACGCTCTTGCTTTCCAAAACTCGAAGACAGCAGGAAATCTGAGTGTGCCCAGAACAAAAGAACGGTGTTTCCTACACATACGGACTATATGTAGTCCAAAACTTCTTCTGAAACTGATACAATGCACAGGTCCTCTAACATCCAATGCTTGTCAGTTAAGATGATAATCCTGTGATCTTCGTTAACGATGTAGTTCGTTTGAGCAGAAAAGTGACTGCCCTTACCTGAAATGAAGTCTTGCATGTAGGAAGACTCAGAGCCTGGGATTAAACTCCATTTCTGAAGTGAAACACACAGCAGTGTTCTCATCCATTGATGACCCTCTGCTTTAGAACAAGAAGCACACTCTTGCTTTCTAGACTCTCTAAGACAGCAGGAAACGTGAGTGTGCTGAGAACAAAAGAACGGTGTTTCCTAAACATACGGACCATATCTAGTCCAACTCTGCTTCTGAAACTGATACAAAGCACTGACCCACTAACATCCAATGCTTGTCAGTTAAGATGAGAAACGTGTGAGCTTCCTGAACGATGTAGTTCGTTTGAGCAAAAAAGTGACTGCCCTTACCTGAATTGAAGTATTGCTTGTAGGAAGACTCAGAGCCTGGGATTTAACTCCATTTCTGAATTGAAACAAACAGCAGTGTTCTCATCCATTGATCCCACTCTGCTTTAGAATAAGAAGCACGCTCTTGCTTTTTAGAGTCTCTAAGACAGGAGGAAACGTGATTTTGCTGAGAACAAAAGAACGGAGTTTCCTACACATACGGACCATATCTAGTCCAAATCTGCTTCTGAAACTGATACAAAGCACTGACCCTCTAACATCCAATGCTTGTCAGTTAAGATGGGAAACGTGTGAGCTTCCTGAACGATGTAGTTCGTTTGAGCTGAAAAGTGACTGCCCTTACCTGAAACGAAGTCTTGCCTGTAGGAAGACACACAGCAAGGGATTTAACTCCATTTCTGAAGGGAAACACACAGCATAGTTCTCATCCATGGATCACACTCTGCTTTAGAGTGAGAAACACGCTCTTGCTTTCTAAAGTCTCTAAGACAGCAGGAAATCTGAGTGTGCCCAGAACAAAAGAACGGTGTTTCCTACACATACAGACTATATGTAGTCCAAAACTTCTTCTGAAACTGATACAATGCACAGGTCCTCTAACATCCAATGCTTGTCAGTTAAGATGATAATCGTGTGATCTTCGTTAACGATGTAGTTCGTTTGAGCAGAAAAGTGACAGCCCTTACCTGAAATGAAGTCTTGCTTGTAGGAAGACTCAGAGCCTGGGATTTAACTCCATTTCTGAAGTGAAACACACAGCAGTGTTCTCATCCATTGATGACCCTCTGCTTTAGAAGAAGAAGCACGCTCTTGCTTTCTTGAGTCTATAAGACAGCAGGAAACGTGAGTGTGCTGAGAACAAAAGAACGGTGTTTTGTACACATACGGACCATATCTAGTCCAACTCTGCTTCTTAAACTGATACAAAGCACTGGTCCTCTAACATCCAATGCTTGTCTGTTAAGATGAGAAATGTGTGAGCTCAGTGAACGATGTAGTTCGTTTGACCTGAAAAGTGACTGCCCTTACCTGAAACGAAGTCTTGCTGTAGGAAGACACAGAGATTGGGATTTAACTCCATTTCTGAAGGGAAACACACAGCATAGTTCTCATCCATGGATCACAATCTGCTTTAGAGGGAGAAGCACGCTCTTGCTTTCTAGAGTCTCTAACACAGCAGGAAACGTGAGTGTGCTGAGAACAAAAGAACGGTGTTTCCTACACATACGGACCATATCTAGTCCAACTCTGCTTCTGAAACTCATACAAAGCACTGGTCCTCTAACATCCAATGCTTGTCAGTTAAGATGGGAAACTGTGAGCTTCATGAACGATGTAGTTCTTTTGAACTGAAAAGTGACTACCATTACCTGAAATGAAGTCTTGCTCGTAGGAAGACACAGAGCCTGGGATTTAACTCCATTTCTGAAGTGAAACACACAGCATAGTTCTCATCCATGGATCACACTCTGCTTTAGAGCGAGAAGCACGTTCTTGCTTTCTAGAGTCTCTAAGACAGCAGGAATCGTGAGTGTGCTGAGAACAAAAGAACGGTGTTTCCTACACATACGGACCATATCTAGTCCAACTCTCCTTCCTAAACTGATACAAAGCACTGGTCCTCTAACATCCAATGCTTTTCAGTTCAGATGAGAAACGTGTGAGCTCCGTGAATGATGTAGTTCGTTTGAGCTGAAAAGTGACTTCCCTTACCTGAAACGAAGTCTTGATTGTAGGAAGACACAGAGCCTGAGATTTAACTCCATTTCTGAAGGGAAACGCACAGCATAGTTCTCATCCATGGATCACACTCTGCTTTAGAACGAGAAGCACGCTCTTGCTTTCTAGAGTCTTTAATACTGAGGAAACATGAGTGTGCTCAGAACAAAAGAACGGTGTTTCCTACACATACAGACTATATGTAGTCCAAAACTTCTTCTGAAACTGATACAATGCACAGGTCCTCTAACATCCAATGCTTGTCAGTTAAGATGATAATCGTGTGATCTTCGTTAACGATGTAGTTCGTTTGAGCAGAAAAGTGACAGCCCTTACCTGAAATGAAGTCTTGCTTGTAGGAAGACTCAGTGCCTGGGATTTAACTCCATTTCTGAAGTGAAACACACAGCAGTGTTCTCATCCATTGATGACCCTCTGCTTTAGAAGAAGAAGCACGCTCTTGCTTTCTAGATTCTCTAAGACAGCAGGAAACGTGAGTGTGCCTAGAACAAAAGAACGGTGTTTCCTACACATACGGACTATATGTAGTCCAAAACTTCTTCTGAAACAGATAGAATGCACTGGTCCTCTGACATCCAATGCTTGTCAGTTAAGATGAGAAACGTGTGTGCTTCGTGAAAGATGTAGTTCGTTTGAGCAGAAAAGTGACAGCCCTTACCTGAAATGAAGTCTTGCTTGTAGGAAGACTCAGAGCCTGGGATTTAACTCCATTTCTGAAGTGAAACACACAGCAGTGTTCTCATCCATTGATGACCCTCTGCTTTAGAAGAAGAAGCACGCTCTTGCTTTCTAGAGTCTATAAGACAGCAGGAAACGTGAGTGTGCTGAGAACAAAAGAACGGTGTTTTGTACACATACGGACCATATCTAGTCCAACTCTGCTTCTTAAACTGATACAAAGCACTGGTCCTCTAACATCCAATGCTTGTCTGTTAAGATGAGAAATGTGTGAGCTCAGTGAACGATGTAGTTCGTTTGACCTGAAAAGTGACTGCCCTTACCTGAAACGAAGTCTTGCTGTAGGAAGACACAGAGATTGGGATTTAACTCCATTTCTGAAGGGAAACACACAGCATAGTTCTCATCCATGGATCACAATCTGCTTTAGAGGGAGAAGCACGCTCTTGCTTTCTAGAGTCTCTAACACAGCAGGAAACGTGAGTGTGCTGAGAACAAAAGAACGGTGTTTCCTACACATACGGACCATATCTAGTCCAACTCTGCTTCTGAAACTCATACAAAGCACTGGTCCTCTAACATCCAATGCTTGTCAGTTAAGATGGGAAACTGTGAGCTTCATGAACGATGTAGTTCTTTTGAACTGAAAAGTGACTACCATTACCTGAAATGAAGTCTTGCTCGTAGGAAGACACAGAGCCTGGGATTTAACTCCATTTCTGAAGTGAAACACACAGCATAGTTCTCATCCATGGATCACACTCTGCTTTAGAGCGAGAAGCACGTTCTTGCTTTCTAGAGTCTCTAAGACAGCAGGAATCGTGAGTGTGCTGAGAACAAAAGAACGGTGTTTCCTACACATATGGACCATATCTAGTCCAACTCTCCTTCCTAAACTGATACAAAGCACTGGTCCTCTAACATCCAATGCTTTTCAGTTCAGATGAGAAACGTGTGAGCTCCGTGAATGATGTAGTTCGTTTGAGCTGAAAAGTGACTTCCCTTACCTGAAACGAAGTCTTGATTGTAGGAAGACACAGAGCCTGAGATTTAACTCCATTTCTGAAGGGAAACGCACAGCATAGTTCTCATCCATGGATCACACTCTGCTTTAGAACGAGAAGCACGCTCTTGCTTTCTAGAGTCTTTAATACTGAGGAAACATGAGTGTGCTCAGAACAAAAGAACGGTGTTTCCTACACATACAGACTATATGTAGTCCAAAACTTCTTCTGAAACTGATACAATGCACAGGTCCTCTAACATCCAATGCTTGTCAGTTAAGATGATAATCGTGTGATCTTCGTTAACGATGTAGTTCGTTTGAGCAGAAAAGTGACAGCCCTTACCTGAAATGAAGTCTTGCTTGTAGGAAGACTCAGAGCCTGGGATTTAACTCCATTTCTGAAGTGAAACACACAGCAGTGTTCTCATCCATTGATGACCCTCTGCTTTAGAAGAAGAAGCACGCTCTTGCTTTCTAGAGTCTATAAGACAGCAGGAAACGTGAGTGTGCTGAGAACAAAAGAACGGTGTTTTGTACACATACGGACCATATCTAGTCCAACTCTGCTTCTTAAACTGATACAAAGCACTGGTCCTCTAACATCCAATGCTTGTCTGTTAAGATGAGAAATGTGTGAGCTCAGTGAACGATGTAGTTCGTTTGACCTGAAAAGTGACTGCCCTTACCTGAAACGAAGTCTTGCTGTAGGAAGACACAGAGATTGGGATTTAACTCCATTTCTGAAGGGAAACACACAGCATAGTTCTCATCCATGGATCACAATCTGCTTTAGAGGGAGAAGCACGCTCTTGCTTTCTAGAGTCTCTAACACAGCAGGAAACGTGAGTGTGCTGAGAACAAAAGAACGGTGTTTCCTACACATACGGACCATATCTAGTCCAACTCTGCTTCTGAAACTCATACAAAGCACTGGTCCTCTAACATCCAATGCTTGTCAGTTAAGATGGGAAACTGTGAGCTTCATGAACGATGTAGTTCTTTTGAACTGAAAAGTGACTACCATTACCTGAAATGAAGTCTTGCTCGTAGGAAGACACAGAGCCTGGGATTTAACTCCATTTCTGAAGTGAAACACACAGCATAGTTCTCATCCATGGATCACACTCTGCTTTAGAGCGAGAAGCACGTTCTTGCTTTCTAGAGTCTCTAAGACAGCAGGAATCGTGAGTGTGCTGAGAACAAAAGAACGGTGTTTCCTACACATATGGACCATATCTAGTCCAACTCTCCTTCCTAAACTGATACAAAGCACTGGTCCTCTAACATCCAATGCTTTTCAGTTCAGATGAGAAACGTGTGAGCTCCGTGAATGATGTAGTTCGTTTGAGCTGAAAAGTGACTTCCCTTACCTGAAACGAAGTCTTGATTGTAGGAAGACACAGAGCCTGAGATTTAACTCCATTTCTGAAGGGAAACGCACAGCATAGTTCTCATCCATGGATCACACTCTGCTTTAGAACGAGAAGCACGCTCTTGCTTTCTAGAGTCTTTAATACTGAGGAAACATGAGTGTGCTCAGAACAAAAGAACGGTGTTTCCTACACATACAGACTATATGTAGTCCAAAACTTCTTCTGAAACTGATACAATGCACAGGTCCTCTAACATCCAATGCTTGTCAGTTAAGATGATAATCGTGTGATCTTCGTTAACGATGTAGTTCGTTTGAGCAGAAAAGTGACAGCCCTTACCTGAAATGAAGTCTTGCTTGTAGGAAGACTCAGAGCCTGGGATTTAACTCCATTTCTGAAGTGAAACACACAGCAGTGTTCTCATCCATTGATGACCCTCTGCTTTAGAAGAAGAAGCACGCTCTTGCTTTCTAGATTCTCTAAGACAGCAGGAAACGTGAGTGTGCCTAGAACAAAAGAACGGTGTTTCCTACACATACGGACTATATGTAGTCCAAAACTTCTTCTGAAACAGATAGAATGCACTGGTCCTCTGACATCCAATGCTTGTCAGTTAAGATGAGAAACGTGTGTGCTTCGTGAAAGATGTAGTTCGTTTGAGCAGAAAAGTGACAGCCCTTACCTGAAATGAAGTCTTGCTTGTAGGAAGACTCAGAGCCTGGGATTTAACTCCATTTCTGAAGTGAAACACACAGCAGTGTTCTCATCCATTGATGACCCTCTGCTTTAGAAGAAGAAGCACGCTCTTGCTTTCTAGAGTCTATAAGACAGCAGGAAACGTGAGTGTGCTGAGAACAAAAGAACGGTGTTTTGTACACATACGGACCATATCTAGTCCAACTCTGCTTCTTAAACTGATACAAAGCACTGGTCCTCTAACATCCAATGCTTGTCTGTTAAGATGAGAAATGTGTGAGCTCAGTGAACGATGTAGTTCGTTTGACCTGAAAAGTGACTGCCCTTACCTGAAACGAAGTCTTGCTGTAGGAAGACACAGAGATTGGGATTTAACTCCATTTCTGAAGGGAAACACACAGCATAGTTCTCATCCATGGATCACAATCTGCTTTAGAGGGAGAAGCACGCTCTTGCTTTCTAGAGTCTCTAACACAGCAGGAAACGTGAGTGTGCTGAGAACAAAAGAACGGTGTTTCCTACACATACGGACCATATCTAGTCCAACTCTGCTTCTGAAACTCATACAAAGCACTGGTCCTCTAACATCCAATGCTTGTCAGTTAAGATGGGAAACTGTGAGCTTCATGAACGATGTAGTTCTTTTGAACTGAAAAGTGACTACCATTACCTGAAATGAAGTCTTGCTCGTAGGAAGACACAGAGCCTGGGATTTAACTCCATTTCTGAAGTGAAACACACAGCATAGTTCTCATCCATGGATCACACTCTGCTTTAGAGCGAGAAGCACGTTCTTGCTTTCTAGAGTCTCTAAGACAGCAGGAATCGTGAGTGTGCTGAGAACAAAAGAACGGTGTTTCCTACACATACGGACCATATCTAGTCCAACTC